>JAQQTO010000062.1:4750000-5379500 GCA_029884595.1 Ormosia semicastrata
TATATATCGACTCTTTTAAATTTTTTTTATACATACTAACATACTAACTTTTTAAGAGAAACTCACCCTTCTCCCTTTCTCCCTCTATAATCTTTAATCATGAATAAAATAATCTTTCTTCTTCTTTTCTCTCTCGTCAGAGCAAAAAATCAGTTTGCTGGTTCTCTGGTTTTTACTTTATGTTTTAATGATATCTTAATTTTGACTCTTTTCTTCTGCCTCCTTCGCCAGCTCTGGTGGGGCTATATGTAACACCCTCCTTAGGGCATCACATTTCTGACTCCCGACTCATAATCTGAAAAGAAGTTCACACAAAGTTTGAGTTATAAAAGATGGGTTTCAAAATTTCTTCTTTACTGAAACGTAAATTTACTGAAAATATTAGGTAATATTGAAAATCATATTTCAACTATTCATTATGCAATATTGACACCAATTAATATCACAATTTAAAGAGAAATATAAAATTAACAGACTTATTTTTTTTATCAGTAGCAAACCCCACGACAGGTCCTACTTAATAGCACGGTACAACACTAATAAGAAACTTTAACATACTTATTCCTTTTTCTGTCCATCTTGATGCATCAGACTTTACTCCTTGTCTACCCAGCACATCTTCGAACTTGAGATAGCCACTTTTCAATTTTTTCATCAATCTCTGAGTATCTACCACCCGTTATGTCTAAGACAACTTATTCCTTCTACTGTATAATTTTTAACAATACAGACAAAGCAAAACAATATAACAAAGAGGTGAGATCACCTACACCAATACCAGCATGGCAGCACAGAGATAACACAAACAGCAATATCATACAGGTAGATCATACCATAATCATGCTATCAGCATTAATCAACTATCATCATCTAATCATTTATCAGTTCAATCATCATCCAAGTACTCAAAACAATTGTCATAGCCAATATTCCTCAATTAATATATCATACAGATATAAATGCTCAGATTTATGTATATGCACAAAGACTCAGTTTATCAAAAACAACTCCATGGAGGTTTTCACAATTTCGAGAAGAATGCTCTGGTTAATTGTCAGCCTTAACCCAAAGATAATCTCCCAGTCGTTGAAAAGAATCGTATTCTTGTCGGGTATCGTCAATGTGTTGCAACGAACTGTATCGCCAAGTGGCACAGGGTACTCGCCAACTGTCCACTGGTCGACCGCCGCGCCTTGACGCCCTCATGATCCATCATAGACCTCACTATCAATTCTCATTCCCTCTTCAACCACAAGGGCCATAATAGCTATTAGCTATATTTATACAATGCACGAATATATCAGTGCAAGTCCAACCCTAAAGGGCCAAATCTTTTCAATTTTATTTATTCAATATAATCATATGCTTCAATGCATATTTTTTCACTGCACATATAATGCACCAAATTTAATCACAGACATATCTTTCCAATGCATGTATAATGCACATTTAAATCATGTATTAAATTTTTTAACATTTTTCTCAATCGCATAAAAATATACGTTTTCTCAAATCGCGTAATGATTTTCCATCGTTTTCAAAATCGTGTAACTTAAAAATCATTCTTTTAAGTCGCATAAAACATTTTCCATCATTCTCAAAATATTTAAAACACTTTCCAAATCACATAACGATTTTTCATCATTTTCACAATCACGTAAAAATATTCTATTACTTTTAAATCACATAGTGATTTTTTAATGGTAGTTCAAATTACGTAAAATATTTAAACGTAATTCAAATCACTTAAAATGTTTCAACGCATCTCCAATCGCGTAGTAATATTTTATCATATCTCAAATCGCGTAAAAATATTTTCTTGTATTTCTAAATACTTAGAAATATTTTATCTTGTATTTCAAACCACGTACTTTAAAAATTACATTTTTAAGATACGTAAATAATTTTTTCACCACAATTCCATTACGAGAAAATATTTCTCAATTCTTCAAAAATTTCATTTCTACTTTTCTCAAAATAATATGACTTTATACTTTATTTAACACATTTTCTTTACTCAAGAAAATCTTTTTCCACATTTCTTGAGTAAAGAAATCCTTTTCCAAAATATAATTCACAAAATCACTTTTCCATTGATATAAATTAACGTTTCAAAACTTAACATTTTTAACGTACTTCAAAACTCAAAAATAAGTTATACGTTAGTAAATTTTCAAAATACCATTATATTCCAATTTTTCTCAAATCATTTACAAATCAACTTTTCTCAAAATAATATAACTTTATACTTCATTTAATATATCTTCTTATTCAAGAAAATCCTTTTTCACAGTATATTCCACAAATTCACAATTTCATTAAATTAAATCAATGTTTCTAACTTTAAAAATTACTAATGCTTTCTAAAATCCAAATAAATTCTTTTTAAAACAAATTGAGGCTCACTTGCAACCTCTCTTTTCTATTTACATAAAAATTCATTTCTCAAGTGCTAAAATACTCTGATTTCCTTTTTAAATTCTTTATATTAAATTAATTATATTTTCAATTGAAAAATCACTTTATTTCATCAAAATCAATGCATTACAAGTCTTCGAAAACGTGGACATGACTATTGAAAATTATCAAAACATTTTTCCTTCTAAATTGATATGGTTTTACACAAACAAAATCATTAAATTTTATTTTCAAAACCGAAATACCGATAGTTATAAAAACTAAACCCATTTGTTCAAATCCTTTGTCACTTTCTTTACAAATCCTTTTTCACTTTCTTTGAAAATCCTTGTTCACTTTCTTTGCAAATCCTTAAAATCAATGTTTGTCTGTTTCATTCAAAACTCATATTTAGAAAAACACTTGGGATCTTTTTACACAAAATAAATCAATAAAAAATTCTTCAAAGATCTTATTCTTGTTGTCTTGAAAAAACAAACCCTTTGTTTATTTTTCATACTCTTCAAATCATCCATTTTCATGTTTCATGAAAATATTAATTTGTGAACACCTATTTTGAGGTATCTTGGTTGAAATTCTCATTGTTCTAAGGACCAAAAATTAATTTCCTTATTCTTGAAAATTTTTAACATGAACTCTAATCAAGGGCATCAAAAATCGAACCCTCTCCTTTGGCTATTGGAGCCAAAAATTGAATTCATTTTCATCACCACATCATCACATACACATATATATTTCATCATAAATACTATAAGCATGCCATATACTTATCATGCATAATATAAGCATATCATCAAATCCATAAAATCATACAAAGTATATCAAGCATAAGCAAATAAATCAAAACTCATAAACATACATAAATTATTACATGACCATGGATTAGAATCCTCACATGGATTCACCATCCATCAAATATAAGACCATCTCTCACCACCATACTTGGTTGGTGAGATGGATCTCCCTCTTACCTCTTGAAGATCCTCAAAAGCTTTTTGATTTGCTTCTTTTTCTAAGTTCTTCACCACCAAAGGCTTCTCAATACAAAACAAAATACATAGAAATTAGTATACTAAGCTTGATTAAGAGGAACCATGGATCAAACATGGTTTAGAACATGAAAAAGAGAGAAGAAATGAAGTTTTCTTACACTTCACCTCAAAAATCCTACAACTTGGCTCTTGAAGAAAGTCCATGAAGATGAATGATTTAGAGAAAGTCTCCAACATGAAAGTTGCTTAGAATAAGGTAAGGATTCAAGAAATTAGGTTGTATGAAATTAAAGAGTGATGGAGGAAAGAATTAGAGTGCTTGGCCGAATGGTCTTATTTTGGGATGGAGAATGGAGTTTTCTTTGGTTTGTTCTTGAAGCTTAAGTGGAAAAGGTGAATAAGTGATAATATGAAGTGTAGAAATGAATTTTCTTGGTCTTCCAAAGTGATATTGCCATAGCATGCATTGGAGAGAAGTGTAAAGTGAAGTTTGAAAAACATGATCATTAATGATCAATAGGAAATGGTCTTGACACTTGGCTATTGTCTTCATCCTTTTCTTTGGCCTAAAAAGCCAATACAAAATTGTCTCCCTTCTTCCTTGCTTCTCCAAATCGTCCCCCCCTCTTCATGCACTCCTTAATTAAATAATTAATTCATTTAGCTTCTCTTAAATTAGTTTAGTTAGGATTTTATAACTATATTTTAATTATTTAATTACATTCTTATGGTCATGTCATATTTCTAGATAATTAAATATTTATCTAGCTTCTAATTATTTAGCAATCAAATTAGTTCACTTAGTTAATTAAGCTACTAGGATAATTAAGTTAAATTATCTAATTACTTAACTAATTAACCTAGTCACTTTTGTTGACTAAATCCTAACCATAAGATGCATCTTTAAAAATAGAAGGTCAAGATATTTTTCAAGCCATTATTTGAAGCATTTCTAACCATTGATTAATTCAATGGTTAGGATTTAGGTAGACTTTTGATTAGAAGACTTAATCTAGGCCATTGGATCTTTCTCCTTTAAATCAAAGCCATTAGATGTGTCTCCAAAATAAAGGGTCAAGATTACTCCTTCTTACTTTTAATCCAATGGTTATAATTAGTCATAGCCTTTTTAGAAGACCAAATCTCCACCCTTGATTAAATCCAAATCCAATGGTCATAAATGGTCTTTGTCACTTTTTAAGACTAAATCTCCACCCTTGATCAATTCTAAATCCAATGGTTGTAAATGGTCATAGCCACTTTATATAACCAATTTTACACCGTTGATTAAATCTAGGGTTGATATTGAAGTCTTCCTAACTAAGTTTATTCTCACACTATTGATTAAATCAATGGTGATTATCAATCTTCTTTATTAAGTTTGTTTCTTAACCGTTGATTAAATCAATGGTTAATATTCAAACTAAGTATTCTCATCTAAGGGTACAAATCAAGTCAAGCCCTCTTTGTTGACTACGCAGTATAGTTTTTATTATTTTTATCTGCTATAACCCTACAAATAATATTTTTACTGTATTTTTATCACCTGATAAATAAATACAGTATAAAATATAGTAAAAGAAAATTATAAAAATTGTTTCCAGATTCAGGTTTAGTAAGATCCTCTGTCTCCATCTAAACAATACAAATTTTTCTATTCGTAGAAAAATTTTTACTTTGCGGGACTCACCTGGGCCCACGTATGGCCACCTAGGCCCACATAGGACCACCTGAGCCCACATACAGTAAAAAAAATTCATAATTATCCACAAAAATCACAAATATTAGAAAACACACAAATATCAAATCAGATCACGTAAAATAATTAAAACTTAATAGTAAAAATTAAATTACGTAAAGTTTTCCCCGGCCCGAAAATTTTTATTTTCCTGACACAGAGTAAATCACTCAAAACGATCAAATACACTAACAGAATAATCAAAATAATTTTACAGCATCCAAAAATTACTAAACAGTAAAATTCTGTTAACTATCAAAATTACTGTTTACAAGATAGGAAATTTTGGGGTGTTACACTATACCTCTCTCCAGTTTTCATATTTTAAATTTACTTTCTGTAATTTACTTTATGCACTTTACTTTCTATACTTTATTTTTTGAATTTTGTTCTGGTACTTTATTTTTTGTATTTTACTTTCTGTATTTTATTTCTAACTTATTAACTTTCAAACTTTCTAATATTTTAATTTATCTGCTTACTAACTTTTTAATTTATCAGCTTACTAATGTTTTTAATTTATCAGCTTATTGACTTATTTGGTGGTCGGTTTATACCACATCCTTGTTAATATTTAATGACTGATTTATACTGCCTACTTATTAATATTTAATGACAAGTTTATTGCCTACTTGTTAATATTTTTTTTTGGAAGGTTAAGCTCTGTATATATTATTCTTCCTATTTATTCTTCTCTTTTGTCATGTGTAAATAAATTCGTGTGTTTCTAGGGTGAAGATGTAACTTCATTCAATCGACATATATTAAGATTAAAATTTTAATTAATTTCTTTTTTATTCAATTTGAGTGCTTATTATGATTCTTAATGCTTTTATGAATTGGTCACTCATAAATTGATTTAGTGAGGTGTATGTAGAATCGGAAGGTTTGCATATGACTTAGACCATAGATAATAAATGTCATGATTTATAATCATCTAGGAATAGAGGTTATAGGTTATGTGGGAGAATTATGGTATTTTTCATGAGAATCCAAAGAGTAAAGATCATGCCTTTAAGAGTTAAGGTTTAGATCAAGGAATTGAGTTTTAATTAATTACTGGATTCTCTTCATCAATTTAATGATTAAAAATTAATTAGAATGAAGTTCCCAAAACTACTCTATTGTCTATGATAGATTATTGAATCAAGTGAAGTCAGATCCCTAGTGTTTTAATTTCATGTGTTTACATCCTTAATGTGTTTTGCATTCATGTGCTTTATTATCTTTTTTCCTTCTTAATTTCGTGTGTTTTAGTTTTTTTTTCTCTTAATTGTCAACTTTATTACTTTGACAATTCGGTGCACTTGTCGATTTTCTCAACAAGTTTTTGCAAACCTAGGTTGATACGGTGAATTTTGTTGCTTCAAGAATTCAACATCACAATAAAAGATAAGAAAGAAGTCAAAAATGTTGTTGCAGATCATTTGTCCATACTTACAACAGGCTCACATTTTGATATCACACCTATCAATAATTATTTTCTCGATGAATTTTTATTTTTGTCAATTTCATGCTTTAGTTTGCTAATATTGTCAATTTTCTTGTAACAAGCGATGTCGTTCTTTTGGGATAGTTTTCGTAAACAGAGAAGATAAAATATTCTTCATTAAGAATGGATTGAGTAAGGAGTCATTAGATGATATCTTATTGACTCTTGAGATGCATTCTTGTGGAGTTGTGCATTGTGAACTTCTTAGTTTATGGAATCTCTTTAGAGACGAGCAAAAGCGTTATAGTCTTGGGAATCTGACTCAAAAAAACCCTATTTGCCAATTTATAAGAAAATTAAATGGGAAGCTTATCCTCGACTCATAGAAGGCATTTAAGCCGTTACCAGACGTAAAATCAGAGGAAGATGTGAGTCATAATCATAATGTATATATTATCTTGTACATCTTCAAAAAAAAAAGAAAAGAAAAAAATAGGGCAAAACTTCAGTTGTACTTGGTCTTTAATTAGATTAGAAGCCTCGGGTAGATGCCCATCCCGTCATTGACTAGGTGGACCTTTGCACATTAGTCCGTAAATAAGGTTTGTGTGTCATGCTCTGTAGAGAGCTGCGCAAGTATTCCAGGTTTTAACCGTAAGCTCTGCTTATTGATGGACAGATAGAAGCGTCCTGTGTTTGCATTTTCACGTGACAATGCCTTTGAGCTCAATTACTGGTATTGATTTATTGGATTCCTGAGCGTAGCTCCACTGGCTGTGGTCATTGGTCGTCGTATTCAGATTTTCTCTCTTTAACTAGAGGGACGATGCATAGGCTGGGATATCCCACAAGTGGGAGGAGTGCCTTAAGTCTGAAATTTCGTAAGGGAATTCGATGTCTCTTTCAAGGGGCGGTAAGATTGTGAAGGCTACTGCACTCATGACGCGCAGTATAAAGATGCGCCATGAAAACTGTACATAAAGGTATGTCATCATTTGTTATTATTATTTTATCTCTATATGATTTTGTTGTATTTTAGTTTTGGACAGACGATCCTTTAAGCAAGGTCTTTCAGGGGTTTCTAGACTTCTTTACCCTGATGGTTTTCTTGAAGTTTAAACAAAATAAAAAAAAATGTGTTTATTTATTTCAAAAATTTCTGACAGCAGCCAACCTACCCATATAGGTGTTATCATAACTTTTTCTATTTTTTCCCTATTTAAACACTGAATTTTTTTCATTTTCCTGTAACTCATAATTACTCAAAGGGAATGTGAGTGTAGAAATAGAGGGAGCTTCTTCTTCAGTTCGTAGATTTACTAGTATCTGTATATTTTGTGGGACAAGTTATGGGAAGGGTTTAGAATTTGTAAATGCAGCCAGCACTGTTGGTAGAACACTTGCTGCGAGGAACATTTGTATAATATATGGGGGAGGTAGCATTGGGTTAATGAGGGCTGTATCACTTTCTGCACATGTAAGAGGTGTCAAGTTTTTGGTGTTATTCATAAACCTTTAACTCGAAAAAACATCACTGGAAAGACAATTGGGGAGGAGCTTCAAGTATCATCTATACATAGACAAATGAGGGCAATGCTTGAAAACTCCGATGCATTCATAGCCTTACTAGGTGGTTTTGGTACTTTGGAAGAATTTTTTCAAATTATCTCTTGGGCCCAACTGAACATCCACTATAAACCTATAGGTTTGTTGAATGTTAATAATTTCTTTGATAATTTGTTATCTTTTGTTGACCATGTTGTGGAATAGAGCTTTATCACACCTTCGGCAAGACAACTCCTTATATCCGCTTCTACTGTTAATGAATTAACTGATAAATTACAAGCTTTTGTTTATGAACTTGAACCAGTAACAGCTCAGATAGATTGGTCAAAAGAAAACGGTGAGGGAAGTAGTATGAAAAGCAAGCCAAATCAGACACTTCAATTATTTAAATAATTACAAGCTTTGGTTTTATTTATTGTACTTTGTTTCTATTTAAATTTGTGTCAGGTTTTTTTTCCAGTAATTGCAATAATAGGCACTATCTTCTATCCTTTACCTATCTATGTTTTGATATTGAGGACAATGTTGTGATCTGGTTGGGGGAAGGATAGTTGTGTAAAAAAAAATCTAAAAAAAATTTAAATAAAAAAACTAAAAAAATTAGGAAGTGTGTTTATTAATATGATTGTTGTGTTTGTATGTTTGTCAGCAACTTACTAATAACAAAACTAATTAAGAATGATAGAGTAAGGAGTAAATTATGCCCTTGAGGTAAATTTGCTCTTAAGACACATCAAAATTGGTGGCAAAGTAAGGAGTAATTAGGTAGACAACTAATTTGTGTGGAAGTAGCAATTCAAATTCAGGAAAATTTACATGATTGAGTAAATTGTCTTCTTTCTTAAAAATCACATGCTTGGTTATAGATGTTGAATTGGTGGATTGAGAATGATAGAATTATGCCTTGTGAGATTTTGAGCCTATTGATGAATAGATAGAATATTTGTACCATTCTCTTCTTTCTTGTGTGATTTTCACTCATGGAATTGTTACTCTAGAACTTACTTTGATTCTTTTTTAGACTACATTTTCACATGTATATATAAACATGATTGAGGCATTTTTCTTGAAATAGCTACTTTAACCAAATAGCCAAGAATGACTAGCGCACAAATAGGCAATCTTGCTCAGTAACATTATCTCAATATGATATCAAGCACTCTTATGGCTTCTTGAAAATTCTCTGATTCCTGCCAACGTACAGTATTAGAAATGACCTATTTCCCCTTACTTAACCCCTTTGAGCTTATTTGATCATTCTTTGTTTCGAACTCATTATGTGCCTTAAATGAAATTTCATGTTCTTACCCGACCTTAGGGAATAAGAGAATATTAGCTTTGTCATTAGATGAATTCTTGAACAAGTGTGGGGGTGTGTGTGCACAACGGTTAAAAAAAATGTTTACTTCAAAAAAATGTATATATTATGTTCTTCTTTAAAAAAAATAAAAAAAAAGTGTAAATAAGGGCCAATAAGGCAATAAAGGAAAGGAAAAGAATATATAAAGAGAATTTGTATTAGGTGGAGTTGGGATGAACTTTTATGCTTGTTATTTAAACTCAGTTTTCATGCTCTTTTATTCTCTTTGGTATTTAACTTGTCATATCCATATTACTTTCTCCTTTATCTTGACCCAATTACAACCTTGAATAAAGTTCTCATGATTTATGTGTGCATATATTCTGAGTAGTGGAGAAGTAGAAGATAAGCAAGCTTATGGTAGTACAATTTTCATAGGTTGAATTGAGTGAAATACATACCTTTTAAATACTTGAGGGATTGAGAGTGAATCTTGTGAAGATCTATCATTCTTAACTCATGCTTTTCAATTGAAGTTTCCCTACTTGTTGGTTTGAGATGTGAAGAAACGTTACCTCATAAATGTTTTGATCCCTTGAATCTATTGTTGCTCTTCATTCTTAAATATTATTGGAAATTGAGTTTTTTAGAGTGTTTAGCTTTTGAGTCTGTGTCATTTTTTTCCTAGTTTTGATTTTGTGTGTTTTGCCCAGAAGTGCAAAAATTTAAGTGTAGGAGAATTTGATAATCACATATTTGATATATTAATAAGGCCTCATTTTTAGTCATTTACACTCTCCATATACTTAATTGATTGAGCTTGGATATGTTTTGTAAGATTGGACTCAAATTGGACTCATATTGGACTTAATTGATTTTTTAAGTATGATTTACGTCTTACACTATTTTTTGTATTTTAGTCATATCTTGAGTTTTAGATATATAATAATTATGTATTTTATCTTGTAGGAAAGATAAGAGAGGGCTCTACAACTTTCATGAGAGTTCTAAGTCAAAATCAAACATCTAGTGAAGCTAATTAGTCTTGGAAGTCAAAACATGGGTTTTGTGATTGGAACCTGAATAGTGTATAGTAATTAGAGGATACCTCAGGCTGTAAGAATTGTATTAGGCTGAAATTTTGGCATCTACAAGTTAAGACTCATATCTACAACTTTAATAAGAACACAAAACCCAGATCGGATTGCTTAGAGGTCATATTGGGCTTACAAGTCATAACAAATGAACTGTAGCTGGGCCTAAGTAGTGTGTAGTAATCAGACCATATCTTGAGTTGTAGGAATGATTTTGGGCTGAAACTAACGGCATTTGAAAGCTAAGATCCAGGCCTACAACTTTTATGAAAACCACTTGGTGAGAAAATGACGCATTCAATGACTTCAGAACTAAATGATTTCAGAGATAAAGAATCTCCATAATTTTTCACTCATCAAAAGTCATTTGGCATTTTTCACTTATTTTTTACTTATTCACCCACTCATGAATCAGCCCCCTTATCATTTTGTATCCCTAATCTTCCATAAAATGCACCATTGGCTGCTCATTTAGGAGTCTTGGTCTTAGAGACCAAGATCATACTATTGTGTTGTTTGTTTATCTTGTTGTAGTTTTCCTTGTGTTCTAAATTGAAGTCATGTTCTTCTTCTTCTTCTTCTTCTTCTTCTTCTTCTTCTTCTTCTTCTTCTTCTTCTTCTTCTTCTTCTCTCTTCCTTTCTTCTTGTCTATGAGTAACTAAGTTTCATTTTACTTGGGTGAAAGGGTGAAGCTCTTAGTAATGAAATAAGATTAGATTCATTTTTTTCTTGTGCTTAAATGATATATTTTCAAGTGGTCATTATACGTGTTGTATTTTATTTCCAATTAATTTAGAAACCCTCCTTGTAAAGTGGAGATCTTGATTTGTTGTAGACAAGATATTGGCACAATGAATGTTTGAGCTCATTTATAAATGGTGGTATTAATAGATGATTAAAGGAATCATAATATAATTATGTATATAATTTTTAATGAACTTTGAATGTTTTATTTTCCGATTGGAATCTTCATTATGTGTGGATTATAATTGAGTTATAAAAAAAATTAATCTTGTCCTAATCTATTTACCAAGAGTGGATCTCCTAACCCAAGTAAGTTTTTTTTTATTTGTGACCAAGTTTTATCACTTTTATTGTTGTGACAAAATATTTACTTTACGTCAAAGAAATTTTCTTCATCAATTTCCTGTGGATCGACCTCGGACTCCCGAAAATTTATTACTTGAAATAACCTGCACTTGAGTTTGCAACTTTTAATCTGCATCACTTATCCCTAACAAAATGAATTACTTTCCTTGCTTTCTATGTTAAGGTCAACCCTACTCTTTAGGGTAAGATAACATAACTCACTTATTGGGAAAACATACTTATATGAGCAGTTGTATAATGTACAACATTTCACATTTTATAATCATAACAGCTATTTAGAGCATCATATGACATTATCAACGGTTCTCAATTCATCATAATAATGTAATATCCAGTACATGGTATACATAAACATTTAAAACAATTAAAGTCAGCAATATGCAATCTTATGCATGTACTCAAAAGACTTGCTGAATTAATTTAACAACCGAGTAACCTATCATTACTAACCCTCTTTAACTCATAAAATTGCAATATCACTATCAGATGACCCCTGCGAGGTCATAAACTCATAAATCAACTCTACACCCATTTCTCAGTAATCTTCAATTCATTATGCATTAACTGACTTTACTAAACATTGTACTCAATATCTAAGTCTTGATACATTTTGTCATTGCAAATGACACTTTGAGACCAGTCTTGCTCCCTTTAATAAAATAGATTCTTTCTATACGTGTGCACGTATGGATATTCTTCGATACTAGATTCAAATTTTGTTTAGCGAGATTTTCACATTCGTGCCAATCATAACATGGCACGTGACACCACTTTAGTCTCGCTAGGGGGCTCTGTATGACATTTTTCCTATTTTTTGATTTTTTTATAATTATAACTTCACATTATTTTCTTTTTTGACTTTTCATTCTTCTCCTTCATATTTTTCACGATTTTTCATCTTTCTCAACCATTTAATTTTAATAAACTAGAAAAAAATACATACTTTATTGCATATGTTAATCTTAAATAGAGAAAATTAAATATTGCATTAATAAAATGCCCTTTAAATACTATCTTTTTCATATTTATAAAAGCTATTGTATGTAAATTTTATTCTTGCAAGTTCTAATAATAAGAATATTTAAATAATATTTATTTTATTTAGTTGTTGTATATTAAATTGATTGCATAATTCTTTTATTTATACTAATAATATTAGCATAGGATGTGTCTAAATTTTTATAAATAATGAATATATATATATATATATATATATATATATATATATATATATATAAAGATAACATAATCAACATATATATTGCTTAGTATATGATGTGTTGAGTTTTCATCCAAATTTTAAACTTTTGTCAAACAAAAAAATTATCTATAATTTTTAATATTTTATTATTCATATTATTCATTGCTACAATTAATCTATGTTTTGCATAGTAAAATCACCTTGAGAAGCATTTAATAATATCATTAACTACATATGAATCTTGAAAGAAGATAATGAAATAGTAAACTTAAAAAGACAAAATGTGAATGTGCATAAGATAAAAATTAATCAAGTAAAAGTAATAAAATATAGTAAAATTTTTAAATTACTATGAGAAGTTTCTTAACAAATTACTTTGAAAATTAAAATTTTCAATAAAATTAATAATATAAAATATAAAATAATCGACGTAAGATAACTAGTTACTATTAAAACGCTTCCTTAGTTTTCCCCCCACGAAATTTCTACTTTTATTCAATAATAAAAATGTCCTATCATTTTAATTCAACGACGTCTATTATTTCCATACGAAATAGTCTTATTTGTTTACTTCCCGAGCATCTAAATTTTTCTTTCAAGCAACATATGGTGGCTTGCGGTTACCAAGTCCTCCTTTAATTGTAAATAAATGTCAACACTTCGCCAAAGCAGGTATAGTCATCAATCTTTTCCCAATCCTCTACATGATATATTTATTGAAATAAAAGAGAGAAAGTTGAGCCAGAAGAGAAATGTTCAAGGATAGACAACTTCAACTACTACCTATTCTAGCAGAATACAACTACACGCGTTTTGTTTGCCAAAGTAAAACCTCCTCTCACCTCTTCCAAAATGAAAAGTTTCCCAACCTATAAATACATTCGCTTGAACACAAGTTCACTCCACCTCCTCCTTAGTAGCCAACAACAACATACAATATAACTAACTAACTGTTGACTCTCTTCCTTCTCTTCTCCTTGAATCAGACCTTACAATTTTCTTCACCAGACTACTTAAAGACTAAAGCACACAAACATATAACTGTGCTAAGCTTCATAGTGCCATTTAGCAATATTTACAACAATGGATAGTATTCCACACGTGCGAGTAATGATCTCTAGCTTGGTGCTGATTCTATCAGTTTCGTCATTAGCCTCAGCATCTCTGTAGGTGGGTTTCTATAGCACCACATGTTAGTGTAGAAAAATAATAGAAGAGACTCTTGTAAAAATTTTATTTCTTCTTTCACAAAACTCCAAAATACATAGAATATTTATAGAAGTGAACAATACCTTACACATTCTATAACTCTTCCTAATTAACAATATTAATTTTCATTTAACTCATGAAATAAATCATCCTATAACTACAAAACTCCAATGAAATAATTCTCCCTAATGACACACCATAATTCTTCATTATTCATAGAATAACTCTCATAACTCTCAATAGCTACCACATCAAAGGTCACATAACCACCAAAAATCCATTAACTTCAAATTATTATTTTTAATCAACACTCCCCTTAATTTGAAGTCTTCTTCTTCATTCAAGTCTTGCTCGTAATTTTGAAATTCTTCAAACTTAAGAGGCTTAGTAAAAATATCAGACAATTTGATCTTGTGTCTTCACCTATTTGGGCTCAATCACCTTGTTCTCAACATACTCTCTAATAAAATGAAACCTTGTGTCTATGTGCTTGCTTCGACCATGGTACACCGGATTTTTAGTAAGAGATAGTGCGGACTTGTTATCAATACAAATCTTTGTTGCTTCTTCTTGTGGAAAATAAATTTCTTTCAACAACCTTCTAAGCCATATAGCATGACAAGTGCAAGAAGTTGCCGCCACGTACTCAGACTCACAAGTTGAAAGTGTGACAATAGATTGTTTTTTAGAACTGCATGAAATAGCACAATCTCCCATAAAGAATACAAAACCGGTAGTGCTCTTTCTATCATCAACATCTCCCGCAAAATCACTATCACAATATCCCATAAGCTTGAAATCATTAGAAAATGAATAAAATAGCCCAAAATCAATTGTACCTTTTAGGTAACGAAGAATCCTCTGAGCAACTTTCATATGAGTAGAAGTAGGTGATTCCATGTAGCAACTCACTACTCCAACCGCAAAAAGAATGTCGGGTCTTGTCGAAGTCAAGTATCTCAAGCTTCCCACAAGACTTTTAAAAATGGTGGGATCTTATTTCACTCCATCATCAAACTTTGACAATTTAACTCCACATTCCATGGGTGTGTTCACGGAGTTACAATCAAACATATTAAACTTCTTCAAAATCTCCTTTGCATAGGCTTCTTGAGAAATAAAAATTCCATCCTCCTTTTGCTTCACCTCTAGGCCTAAATAGTATGACATGAGCCCAATATCGGTCATCTCAAATTCATGTGCCAAAGCCTTCTTAAATCCTTCAAACAAAGTAGGATTAGTTCCAGTGAAAATAAGATCATCAACATAAAGACAAACAAGCAAAATATCTCCATTGTCATATGCTTTAACATAAAGAGCATATTCATGAACACATCGAACAAAGCCATTATCTTGAAAATACTTGTCGATACGGCTATTCCATGCTCTTGGTGCTTGCTTCAACCCATATATTGCCTTCTTCAATCTCAAGACTTAATCTTCATGTCCTTTTTCCACAAAGCCAATTGGTTGCTCAACATATACCTCCTCTTCTAGATAGCCATTAAGGAAAGCGGACTTTACATCAAGTTGATAAATCTTCCACTTCATTTGAGCCGCCAAAGCAATGATCAAACGAATTGTCTCCATGCGGGCAACGGGTGCAAATACTTCTTCATAGTCAACTCCATGCTTTTGCTTGTAGCCTTTTACAACGAGACTTGCTTTATATCTCTCTACATCTCCTTTGGCATTCTTCTTTATCTTGAACACCCATTTGACTCCAATTGCCTCATGACCCTTAGGAAGAGATGATAACTCCCAAGTGTTATTCTTTTCAATGGCTTCAATTTCCTCTTGCATGGCTCGTCTCCACCTTTTGTCTTTGAAAGCTTCATCAAAGTCTAAAGGTTCACTGTCAATAAGAAGACAAAATAAATCAAAAGGCTCAGTTACATCATATAACTCTTCAATATTTCTCATTTTTCTTGGCCTTTCACTAGAACTTTCTTCGGAAGATGAGGATGCTTCATGAATGGGAGATGGTGGTGGAGTCTCTTCTTGGATAGGCATCATGGTCTCTTGCTCTTCATCTTCAAAGTATGAAAAGAAATCATAACTTCCTTTTTATTGTGCTTCCCATCTCCAAGTGGCTTTTTCATCAAACTTCACATCTCGACTCACAAAAATCTTGCCATTGCTTGGGTTGTACAACTTGTAGCCTTTAGAACTTGGATCATAACCAATAAAAACATGTTTCTCACTTCGATCATCTAGCTTCGATCTCATTTGGTCGGGTACATGAACATAAGCAACACTTCCAAAAATCCGCAAATGATTGACACTAGGTTTGGTCTCACTCCATGCTTCTTGTGGTGTTTGATCCTTCACATTTTTTGTTAGAGAGCGGTTGAGTAAATAAACTGCACAAGAAACAGCATATGAGGAAGGATTGATTGGGCCACACACATCGGTGTGAACAAGTTGTAATGGCTTAGTTGCTCTTGTAGTTGCCTCCTTTGGAAAGCTTTCTCTTGCATATTTGCCAAGGAGACATGCTTCACATAATTGATTGGGATGATTAATTGAGGGCATCCCTTTCACCATCTTCTTTTCTCCCAAGGCTTTGAGTGCTTCAAAATTCAAGTGACCAAATCGCATATGCCAACACCATGCTTCATCTTCAACATTAGCCTTTAAACACTTTGCTTCAATTGTATTGAGATTCAACATGAACATTCTATTTTTTGTCATAGACACCTTAGCAACCAAGTTAGCATTATGATCTCTAAGCCAAAGATAACGATCTTTCATATGAATTTCATATCCCTTCTCAACAAGTTGTCCCAAACTCAATATTATTTTTTAATTTAGGTACATAGTAAACATTGGTAACTAACTTGTGACCACCATCTTTAAGAGAAATTAAAATGGTACCTTTGCCTTGAATTTAGACTTTTGAGGTGTCTCCAAATGAAACATTACCCTTCACCTTCTCATCGAGCTCCACAAATTTTTCTTTATAGCCACACATATTATTGCTTGCACCATTATCAAGATACCACAAGCTCTTGTCATCCTTTTCATCATCTTGGAGTGCTAACAATAAGGTTGGCTCTTCAACCTTTACTTTGTCAATAAGGTTGGCTTTTTCTTCAACACCATTATTACCATAACGACATTCTGATGCATAATGCCCAAATTTATGACAATTGAAACATTCAATATTGGACTTGTCATACCTCCTCTCATTTGTTCTAGGATAATTGCCTCTTCCTCTAGTCACTCCTCTTCCACGGCCCCTAGTTGAATGATGGCTTGTTTCTTGATTGTTGGAATTGTCACGGTTGCCTCTTCCTCTTCCACCTTGGCCATGACCACGCCATCTTCCTCGTCCACGTCCACGTCCTCTTTGACTCTTGTCTCCTCCATCATCTTGCAATGAAACCTTGGCTTTGAGAGCTTGCTCCAAAGGCTCATTTTGCCTTTTTAACAATTTTTCTTCTCCGGCTAGTATAGCTCCAAATAACTCATCAATAGTCATGGTGTCTAAGTCATTTGAATTCTTAAAAACACAAGTCACATAATCAAATTTTGGAGTCAAAGAGCGAAGGATCTTATCTTTCACACGTTCATCTTCAATGTTTTCACCATACCTTTTCATTTGATTAACATTGGCCAACACCTTTGAGCTATAATCCGAAAAGGTTTCGGATTCCGTCATGTGCAAAGCTTCAAACTCACGTAGTAAAATTTGAAGACACACCTTCTTCACCTTGTTTGCACCTTGGAGAGACTTTTGTAAAATTCCCTAAGCTTCTTTCGCGGTGGACACATTACTCACCTTCTCGAACATCAAATCATCCAAACCTTGATGGATGATGGACAAGGCTTGTTGGTCCTTTTTCTTTAACCTTGCCAATGCTTCCTTCTCATTTTGAGATAAAGTGGCCTCGTTTTGTGGCTTAGTGTAGCCACTCTCTACAATCTCCCAAGCATCTTGTGATCCAAGCAATGCCTTCATACGACGAGACCACACTTCATAGTTATCCTTTGTAAGACGAGGAAATTGAAATAGAACCATTCCATTATTTGTCATCACTCAAATCTCACTAGCTCTTGATACCACTTTGTTAGTGTAGAAAAATAATAGAAGAAACTCTTGTAAAAAATTTATTTCTTCTTTCACAAAACTCCAAAATACATAGAATATTTATAGAAGTGAACAATACCTTACACATTCTATAACTCTTCCTAATTAACAATATTAATTTTCATTTAACTCATGAAATAAATCATCCTATAACTACAAAACTCCAATGAAATAATTCTCCCTAATGACACACCATAATTCTTCATTATTCATAGAATAACTCTCATAACTCTCAATAGCTACCACATCAAAGGTCACATAACCACCAAAAATCCATTAACTTCAAATTATTATTTTTAATCAACACCACATGCCCATCTGCTGAGGCAATAGTGAGAAGCGCAGTAAACAAAGCAGTTTCTCTCAATCCGGGCGTCGCTGCTGGCCTAATTAGAATGCATTTCCATGATTGCTTTGTAAGGGTAAGTTCATGTTCATAATTTCCCACATATATAATATTTCAATTTTGAATTCAGTAATTGGTATGCAAGTCTCGGAAATTGATATGTCCTCTCCTCTATTCAGGGTTGTGATGGTTCAGTGTTACTAGCATCCACACCGGGTAACCCAGTTGCTGAGAGAGACAACTCTATAAACAATCCTAGCTTACATGGCTTTGAGGTGATTGAGGACGCTAAGACCCAAATTAGGCTGCATGTCCTCAGACTGTGTCGTGTGCAGACATTCTCGCTTTTGCAGCTCAAGACAGTGCTCTCAAAGTTGGTGGCATAAACTACGACGTACCAGCAGGACGCAGAGATGGTCGTGTCTCTATTGGTGACGAAGTGCCAAAAAATCTACCAGGACCAACTTTCAACGCTTCGGAACTAGTTAGCAATTTTGCACGAAAAGGGTTATCAACGGATGAAATGGTGACACTTTCAGGAGCCCATTCTATTGGTGTTTCACATTGTTCCTCCTTCTCCAAGCGCCTATACTCTTTCAATGACACACATCCTCAAGACCCCTCCATGGACCCTTCGTATGCTGCATATTTGAAAACTAAGTGCCCACCACCACCAGCGAGCACAGACCCAACAGTGGCTCTTGATGCTGCCACGCCTATCCGTTTGGACAACATGTACTACGAGGGACTAATAAGCCATCGTGGCTTGTTGACCTCAGACCAGACGTTGCTGAGCAGCCAATCAACAACACAAATGGTGCTAAACAATGCTAACTATGGTGCAGGTTGGGCTGTGAAGTTTGCCGAGGCAATAGTGCACATGGGTTCTATTGATGTGTTAACAGGCTCAGACGGCGAGATCAGGAGAGATTGCAGCTTTGTTAATTCACTGTAGCTGCTCTCTTATATTGAAAAAGAAAAGTTAACTTTGTAGCTAGATGCATTTGTTTCTTTTTTTTTCATTTTTTTATTATTGTTGGAACCAAAAGATGATTAATTCATTCATTGAATTTTGAAAAATGATGATTTCACATTATTTTTTACATCACTTTTTAATAATTGTCATTAAGTGAGAGAAAATATTAATATTGGAACATTGATCTTAATAGTTTGAGAAATAGTGTTGAAAATAATATAAGAAAAAAATATGGTGAGATAAAATTTAAATTGTTAAATTTTGTAATATTTATTTAGTTTTGAGCCTGGTCAATTCAAGTGTTAAGTCCCATTAGAGTCCATGTTTTGTTCTATCCCTCCCCCGAATTCATTTTTTCCAATCAAATTCACACCTAACGAAATTGGCATATAAGTATATGATTACATGTTGACCAAGATATTTTAGGAAGATACTACCATATTCTTTTTAATACAGATTTTAATTTTTATATATAGCTTTGCATTCTGTTTAAAATTTTATAACATATTTTCCATTACATTTATTTATACGAGTATTTAGTCTTGCTCAATTAAACCAACTGTAGCACATTTTTATGTAAGTGCTAGCTAATATTTAAAAAATTGGATCGGACAGGCCAATTCAATTGAAAAACTATGAATCGGTCATAGGTTTGATCCATTTAACTTATAGAACTGGCCTGTGAGCTATGAAGCACAGACACGAATATAAATATGGGACACGACACGAATACGGAGACATACTAAATTCAAAAATTGTAGGACATGAACACGACATATATATATATATATATATATATATATATATATATATATATATATATATATATATAATTACAAAATTTAAGTAAACAAATTCATAATTTATTAATATTATTTTTATAAACTTGAAAATTTATAATATCTTAATATATGTCATATGTACTAATATTTGTTACCTACTAAGCCCTTCCTAAAAAATATAGAGCATAATTTCTATTAATATATTCTAAAAAATCTCTTAAACTAACTTCTCCTAATAGAACTAACCATGAATGAGTACATGTGCATAAAAAAAATTAACTAGAGAAAATATTAGTATGAAGTAAGTTTCAGTGACGACGAAGTAGACGATTTAGGACGAGCAAAGGTAGAAAGAACAAATGAAAATAGTAGTGTGTGAAAAGATAAAACTTAAAAGTCTAATATGAAAAGATAAAACTTAAAATACTGATATGTGAAAATAGTGACTTGGGACATTAGTTATGTGATTGGACTTGGGTGAGTTACGAACTTACTAATTAATTGAACGTTAATAATGGAAATTACTTGAAAAAATATTAATGGATCATATCCTAAACTTGTCCAAATGTATCCGAGACATATCCAAGCATGTCCGAAACGTGTCCAAGCGTGTCCAAGACGTGTCCAAATTGAAAAAATAATAATAATCTTTTTAATCAGATACATTCTGACACGTAAGACATGTGTGTCGTACGAGTGTCTTCATGTGTCTAACACGAACACGTATCCGACACGCGGACACGTCTCAACAACGGCATGTCTATGCTTCATAGCCTGTGAGAGAATCAATCAAAATCGATCAAGAATCGACCAAATGGACAAAATTTGATAAAATCGGTAGTAAACCAATTTGAACCGATTTTTTTTAAAAAAAAACTTAAACTCTTCTTTTTTATCAACAATTTTTAATTCATTCAAAAATAATTTTTGAGTCAAATAGAGGCACAATGCCAAGTTACCAAAGCCCACATGTAAAGCTCAAGAAAAGTATAAAAAGGTTTGCCCCCTCCTTGCTTTTATATAAGTTGTATACTTAGATGTTTTACTCATTATTCTATGTAGGACTTATAAATATGGTCTCCTCTTAACTTTTATATATGTCATGTGTCTGGATGTTTTTTTCATTGTATGATATAAAACTTTAAAGTAATGAGTAACATAATATAAGATATTAATATATTAATTTATTACTTAATATATTATATAATATATATATATATATATGATTATTACCATTTCAATTACGATTCGCTATATGATCGAATCCATGAAGTGTAAACCAATATCTTCACCTATTTAATGTCCGGTCGGGTTTTACAAACATTGGTGATAGCCCATGTCAATTTAACCTATTATGAACTTTTTTTTTAATGAGTATTAACCAGTCTAATTCAATCCATTAAAGCCTATTTCTATTCGAGTATTTAAGAAACTCTAATTTAACCCATTACCACCCATTTTCAAATTTACCCAAGACAAATTTAACCCAAGCCTAGTTACTGACCCAATTCGACTCTATTAAAAAAAAGATAAAAAAAAATCTCTTATACTCCCGCCGTTGATAGCGGTAATTAGCAACACTTTTGTTCTACAGTCAATGCTCCACTACTCTTCTTGACTCGGACACTTATGACTTTCTCTCCACTCAAACCACAAATTAGACTCACCCATCTTAAACAACAAGAATTATAAAGTAACAATGTAACATCTCCATTCTAATTTACTTAAATATATAGTTATATTAATAAATAAATAATTATTTAATTTATTTGTATGTTTATGTATATAGTTATATTTTACATGTCGAAAATGAATAACTTAATGTACAAGTTGAGTTTAAAATATTAACTCGAATAAATATAAAAAATTTAAATGTGTAAGGATAATAGTTAAAAATTATAATTTGGCTATAAATGAATAAATAAAATTATAATGAATTTTTGGAGCTTAAATAAAATTAATTTCATAATTTTAGTAAATTTTAATGATTTTATCAAATTAAAAGTAGCGTAGAAATTAAAATAAATAGGATAAAATTATGAAAATAATTTTATAAATTGAGAAATAAATTTAGATATACCACTACTAGAAATTTCAGATTTAGAGATGAAAAAATTCTGTCTCTAAATATTTAGAGATGAAAATTGATTCATCTCTAAAAGTGGCGTCTCTGATTATTAGCGATGAAAAAATTAATTCTGTCTCTAAATTAGAGATGAAAATATTTCATCTCTAAATAAAAAATTATGTCTCTAATTAGAGACGAATATTGTTATTTTTTTAAAATATAATAATGATTAAATTAGAGACAGCACTATTCTGTCTCTAAATATTCAAAATTAGGTTATCAAAAAAATTTTTTAAAAAATAGAGATGAACTTGTTCCGTCTCTAAAATATTTTAGAGATGAAAAATAAGTGTCTCTAATTTTTTAGAATTTATTTTAATATACTTTTAATTTTACAACTAACTCTGATGCAATTAACCATCACAATAAGGCATATAACATAAGAAATCACAATTACTTAACATCATCACAAATATGTGTACCAAAATGCAAAGTAATAATTAATTATCATTACAAATATTTAAATAGTAACTATAAATATTTAAATTGTCAATGAAAATATAAAAATAAAACTAATCATTTTAAATGACCAATACTACATAAACCAATCCCATCAATACTACATAAACTATGAATTGTACTACATCTAGGTGTTTGTAGCCCTAGTGTAAATCTACTGACTTGCGTGGGCAGACATCATCTTGATTGAACCTCTAGCCATCAATTCTCTTATAGCCTTCCTTGCAAGTGATCCATTAATCTGGAAGGTGCATGCAAAATGATGAGAATATTGTTTTCCTTATAGTGCTCATGAATTAACAATCATCCATAATAAAAACCAAATAAAAGATAAGAAATACAGTAGATGTTGCTAATTACGAGTCATCACTAATATAGTTCTTGAATATATATGTGCATGTGCAAGAGAGCATAACATAAAAGTCAAAGCAAGACATCATTGCAACTGAAATTAAGAGTCAAGTAAGAAAGACAGTCCTAGACTATACAAAAATAATAAGTAAGAAATCCACGAGCACATATGACTATCAAAAAGAAATATAAAAACATCTTTGGTTAGCAAAAACATCTTTGGTATAGTCTGTCCTAGACTATACATCATAATATTCAGAAAGACTACTATGTATAATATTTTGGTTCGATCTAGCTCACACTGCAAGTTTAAGTAGACAAGAAATATAAAAACATCTTTACTGGAAGATAAGTTCAGGAAATAGAAGGAAGAATGGACATTTGGAAAGTAAGGTGGGGAGACAAATTGCTTTCAAGAAACATAAAACTCCATGGACTCTAATCACAATAGGACTTACCACATTGCCAAAGTGTTGATCCATGGTTTCGACTATGAGATGTATAAATTCCAAAATAGTAAGCTCATTCTGCAACATTATCCACAGAATAAATAATGAACAATCAAGAAGGTTTTCAAATGATATCTATCCTATTTATTTACAAAAGAAAAAGTGATACATGGAAATGTTTAAGAGGAAGACCACATTTGAAGCCATGAGCAGTAAGATCAAAGGTAGACTATTTCACACAATTATTTATCTTATGACTAAATAAAATGTACTTTTTTTTGGTAAAAGATTAAGTAATTAGTATTTACATTATTTGCTTATTTCAAATTATTCATTGTCTTTCTATGAACCAATTCAGAATGAGAAGTATAGAAAAAAAGATTGATGACTCATTTAAAAAATAAGCAATAAAGCAAAGGTTGATATTTCTAAAGCTACCAGTAGAAGTAAGAAAAGTTTGTGAAATTGAATATAAAGCTATCAAGCATGATTCACCAAAGAGACATCTAACAAGCAACTAGCTAAAGATGATCACTTTTCTGTCAGTTTTATTCCAACAACCCTTTCATCCCATCACAGAAGCTATCAAGCATAGATCAACACTAAAAACTTAATAACATTGTTTAATAAATTATGAAAAACATGAACCTAACAATAAGAGCATAACAAGAATCTAACATCAATCTTATACCTCTATTTGTATAAGATGAAACAATAACAAAGAGTTTTTTGTCCACCCTTGCTTCCATGTTGGACCCCTTCTATTCTTCAAAAGCTAAGCCATTTTAATTTGACTCTCAGCTTCCATTAGTTTGTTTTGGGTTTGATACTTCGTTCTCTCTTTTTTTTTATCAAATTAGAATTTAGAATGCAGGGGAAATGAAATATGACAAGTACTGAAGCATACTATGTATTTATGTGTGGCTTTAGCATAAATTCTAAGGTAGTGCACTAGTGAGGTATGGATTTTGTGGAAATAGGTTTACCCCAATGGTTTAATATGTTAAGTTTTGATGATGACAAATACAAGACAAAAAGAATGATGCTTATGCTTGATAGATGTGCTTTATAGATGACAAATGCATCACAAAAGAATATTGATCATGTTACATAGATGTGCTTAATGTGATATATTATATCATGCATGATTATGTACTCTATCTAGTTATATTACACTTAATCATTATGCAATGAGATATATGTAACATTCTTCATATAATATATCCAATGATGCTTTATATGAGTTATAATGAATTAATATTGGATTTGACTCTATTTAAATGAAAATATGCAAAGTATTCTTTGTTGAATCCTATATTGTACATATCCATTAGTAATTGATAAATATCTTATTTGGATGTGTCTATGAAAGTCTTATATGCATTTTAGACTAACTAGAGTTATACATTTATGAATCATGCATATGAAGATATTGAATTATGAATTTGGACTAACTATGTTTGTTTAAGTGGCCAATACTTTGTAGGATAGTCCAAACACCAAGAGTGAGCATTACAATAAGAAAGCAAAAAATCACAACTATGCTCAACTCAAGGAGAATGAACATGATAAAGATGTTCCAAGCATTTGTAAGATTTGAAGAAAATAAACTTTTGGAAGTTTGGATTACATCAAGAAATGATAATGGCAAAAGATTAAGTCTCAAGATTCTTCAAGAATGGCTTATAGGACTTAGATCTTATGTAAAGATAAATGGGAATCACACTAAGCTCAAAATATGTTTTAACATCTTTACAAAATGTTTCTTAAATGTTTAAATGCCCAACAAAGTGTTTTTGGAAAGCTAGTTTTGATGATAATTCAAATCTATGAAAAATAGTCAAGTTTGTGTTTTGTAGAATTGACCTTTGGTTACTCTTTTGATCATAACTTTCAAAATACTTTGAGTTTTGTTCTAAAATTATTTCATATAAAAATAAACTCAAATATCTTTCCAATGATGGTCATTCGCTTAAAATGGATAAGAAACGAATAAGTTATGACCATTTAAAGTCAGTTTTCAAAATCAGAGGCTCCTAACCGATTAGGGATTTTTCCTAACTGATTATTCACCCTGTCAGGAGCCATTTTCACGTTCTAAAATGGCCTAACCGATTAGGCAATAGGCCTAACCGATTAGGATGATAAAAAGGACCTTTTTTCATGATTTAAAAGACCTCCTAACCGATTAGGAAGTTTTCTTAACCAGTTAGTTGTGTTTTTAAAACACACGTGAAAGGAGGCCTAATCGATTAGGCCAAATGCCTAACCAGTTATTCTGAATGTCAAAAGGAAAATTTTGGACCTCCTAACTGATTAGGACAAAGTCCTAACAGGTTATTTACAAACCAGAAACACACTGCAACGGTCACAAACGACTATATTTCATAATGAATCATTTCCAAACTTTACCCAACGGCTCTAAATATTATTGAGCTATAAATATAAGTGTTTGGGCATCAAAGAAATTAAGGAGAACAATCTGAAAATCACTCTTGAGCATTAAATTCATTTTTCACTATTTATTTCTCCAATACTCTATTTTGAGCTTAAAAGTGTGAAACCTTGATACCCATAGTGCTTCAATTTGTATTATCTACTCTTTGAGAGAGTTTCTATCTTCTACATCTTTGTATAATCTATAAAGAAAGGGTGAGGTATCCCTCTAGAGAAAAGGGTGAGGTATCCCTTGAGGGTGAGGCATCCCTTGAGGGTGAGGCATCCCTCAAAAGTTGTAAAGGGTGAGGTATCCCTGTTTGAGGCTCAAGCATAAGGGTGAGGTATCCCAAGGTGTGTTGAGTGCTCTCAATTGTAAAGGTTTTCAAGCACCCGTTCAAGCTTGAAGGTTTAGTGAAAAATCTCAGGTGGTTCACTTAAGGACTGGACGTAGGTCATAAGTGGTTGGTGACTGAACTAGAATACATCTTAGTGTTTGTTATTCTCAACTCTATCTCCTTTATATTTGTGCTTTAATTATATATGCTTGAGTTGAATTTGATATCTAGCTTATTTGCTTGATTTATCCTATCACCCAAGTGGTATTTGTGAAATCTCTAATAATTACACATTTATTAGACTTATTCCGCTGCATGTGTTGATTGAAAATATCAAAATACATAATTTGTCAAAATTACATTAAAATTTATAATTACTCAATTCACCCCCTTCTTGGGTAATGGTTGTCATGACTAACAGGTGGTATCAGAGTTTCGTGCTCTGGTAAAAGCTTAACCGCTTAGAGTTAAAGATCTTTATTTATTTGGCAACCATTAAAAGCTTTTCAAATGGAAGGTTTTGAAATTAATAAACCATCATTCTTTGATGGTGTGAATTTCGTTTATTGGAAAGCTAGAATAGAAATTTATATGCAATCTATTGATATTGATTTGTGAGATATTGTGCTTGATGGATTTACTTGTAAATCAAAACAAACTTGGAATGCTTATGAAAAGAAATGCTTTTCTTTCAACATTAGAGCTATGTAAATTTTGAGAAGTGGTTTAAATGATGATGCTTATGCAAAAATTAGTGCTAAAGATATATGGGATGCTCTTGATTCTATCTATCTTGCTAATAATGATTTTGTGTATAAAGTTATATATAGAGAGCAAGAAGATCAAAATCCTCTAGAGGAAGACAACATTAAAAAATGTCCTCAAGAACATGTTCAAAGCAAGAAAATGAGCTCAATGCCTCTTGGTGATGATGATGCTCAATTTGAAGAAGAGACAAAGTAAAATAAAATTGAGAAAGAAGATGTTCTTAAATTCTTGATGGACAATAATGAGGAAGATGGTGATTCCCTTAAAAAGAACTTTGATGTAAATAATGATAAACTATATTATAGTCCTTCCTATGATGAGCTAAAATATACATATGATGAATTATATGATGACTTGTTGCTTTTAGAAAGAAAAAAAAAACTCATCTTGTGTGGAAAAGATTTCCTCCATTGAAAAAGAAATTGAAATCTTGAAAAATGAATATATTTTTCTTGATGAGGAAATACCTTTGAAATGTGAAACCTTAACCTCTAGTGAAAAATGCATTGATTTAGAAAATCAAGTTGAGGACTTATCTTCTAAATTTGTCAAAGCTAATGATTTTAATTACTTACACTCTATGCTTATTAATGAGAATAAAATTAATGTTATTCCACATAAAAGTTCAAGTAAGGCTTATGACAAAAATAGTTTAGAATGTAATAACAACTAAAGGCTCAAGATTTTCAAAAATGATCTTCAAAGGACCAAGCTATCATTGAACTCACTTGTTTGAAATTTTTGTGGTCGTCTATGACATATTTCTCATTTATGTAATTATAGAAGAAATTCTTATATGAGAAATAACATGGTTTGGGTTCCCAAAAGTCTTAAAAGTTCTAGTACTAACATTCAAGGACCCAAGATGAAGTGGGTACCAAAATGTCCTCTTAGTGTTTCAATTATGCAAAAAACTTCTCAAAAGGATGGACAAATTGGTCAAGTGAAAAAGGAATCATCAAGGGGAATGCTTCCAAAGCCCAACGGTAGAAGTTTTGGTCAAAGAAGAAAGATGGCTTCAACCAAAGCCTCTCAAGTACAAAATGTGAAACTTGCAAAGTTCAAAACACCAAAAGGGAAGCAATGGGTAAGGAAAGGAGTTTCCTTGATTACCAAGGTCAAGGTATCAAAAGTCTTTACCTCTCATGAACATTCACTTGTAAAGTCAATAAATTTGAGGTATATTTCTTGTAGGCCTTAGGTAAAGGGTAGAATCATGTGCACTTAGTAAAATCTGAATATTTTGTTTAGCACATGATTATGTTCATTCTCTTTGTACCATAGCTCATTAATTTGTTATATATCATGAAAGTAAATATGTTGTTTGGTCTTTGGAATTATTTTTGGCACGTTGAAGTGCTCTCTGCAAAGAAATAATAATCGGTTAGAACAAATGACTAACCGGTTAAGGATCAATTTTACTCCTCATCTAACCAGTTAGGACCTCATTTCCATTTCACCTAATTAGTTACCCTGTTTTCCCTAACCGGTCAGGCCACTCCAAAAACCTCTCCCAGCCGTGTCCTCTTTTATCTAATCTGTCAAATTAGCTTTACCATTATGCTTTACAATCTAACCATGGTAGTTTTATCTCTTGAACATGATGTTTATTATCTTGGCTTGCTTAACTATGCTTATTTTGAAATGATTTTTTTTAACTGTTGAAATAAGCTTCATACTATTATGGTTACATTGTTGCTAAATTATTGAATATTTTGCAATAGCTAAAATATACTATAGAAATTGATTATTTGATTTATTGTGCTCAATTTACATAATATGAAAAAATTGATATTTATGATAGCATAATTGATTAATAATCAATGACTAACCATTATAGATCCAAAATTGGTGGATACCAAAGAAAATGCTTTGATTTATGTTGTAGGGTGACTTTTAGCTCAAGCATGCATTGAAGTGAAGTGAAACTATACTACTTGAGATTCAAAAAATTGAAATGATCCAAGTTCTCCAAGAGTCATAAAGACTTGAAGCTTGGAAGTTGGAGTCACCTACAAAAACTCAAAGAGTACACTTTTGATGATATCATTCTTTATCCTTATTTATGCTTTAAATTGAATATCATATGATATTTAGATAAGTAGAGATTTGTTTTTATGCCTTAACATGCCATAATTTATACTTTTCTAGTATTATGTTTTAAAAGTATCTTTACATATGCTAACATGCTAGATAAGCACACATCTTGCTTGGAATGACATGTTATGATAATATCTTTACTCTTGAGCTTGTGATCAATTCTTTTTATTCAAATATGGAAATTCACATGCTCATAAGCAATTTTAATCCTTTCTCTTTGATATTTCTTGGAAATTGGAAAGTTAAATGTTATGTGTCTTCTTGTTTGATATTGCTTGATATGTTCATATCTTGAAAACAAGAAGCAAATGATTCTTTTTGTGTCTTGAAATTATCTTCTGGTTCTCTTGAAGAAAAAGAATTTTGTGTTTAAGATGCCTTTGTAGTGATTAGTATTGATGAAAAGGAAACCAAGATAAGATAGAACAAACTAAAACTTTAAGGATTGTTTTCTTGGAGATTCTCTAATATTGGAAGTCCAATAATCTGTTAGAAGAGGGAAATAATCAGTTAGAAGCGTTCCCTAACTAGTTAGCATACAAGGCAGTAGCCAAAATTCTTCTAGGAATATCAAGCTAATCGATTAGCTATCTGACCTAATCAGTTATGAAGGCAACAAAAGGCTCTGTTTTGTTTTGAAATTCAAGCAGCTAACCGATTAACCACATATCCTAATCGGTTAGTGCCATAAGTCAGAGAGCCCAACATTTCTTACGAATACATCCTAATCGGTTAGTCATCCAATCCTAATCGGTTAGTCATCTACTCCTAACTGATTATTCTCTGCAAACAGAGGCTTGAAATTTCTTGACCCATGCTCATAATTGATTATACCCACATCCTAACCAGTTAACTAAAACAACTAACAGATTATTCACTCAATCTGTGGCTGCCCATTTCTGATTTTCCATACCATAATCGGTTACCATACTTCACTAATCGGTTATTGGTCATCAAAAAGGACTCCCAGCCATGACCTCCTTCATGTATCAAGCACCCACTCACTCAACACCATTTGTGCCTTGAACTTGCCTTTGAATTTTAATTATTCTTACATTGAAGTATATTTTGAAATGAATTATAAATGGTTTTAAAATTTATAATTCCATGATTTTTCAATTCTTTCATTACAATAAAGGAATTATTTTTGTTCATGTTTGGCATGGGTGCATACTAGAATTTTCTTACTTGATATTTCATGCCTTACATGATCATTTTTTGCTCCAAATTGTTTATATTTTGATGATGATCAAGCTTTTCTTGACAAACTTGAATCTTGCTTTCAAAATGCTTAAACTATGCTTTTGGATTCAAGTGCATATATGATTCATGCATTCTTGTTAGAGCTAACATTGCATGGTTGATAATGTGATACATGATTTACATTATATATTAACCTAAATTATGCTTGTAAATGAGATTAAATGATATGTGATGCTAACCTACATTTTAGAGAACTTTTAGAGTTACCTTTGCAAATGATGATATCTCTATGTGCTTCAAATATAATCATCAAATATTGAAATGTCAAGTATATGTGGATAAATGAGAATAGTTGAATGAAAAAGGACACGGGAAGACTTTCTTCAAGTACAATGGAATAGAATATTCAATAAAAGAAAGCATAAACTCAATGGTCCAATAAACAAAGAATATTCTAACGAAGCATCACTCTCTTAATAAGTATCTCTATCCCTAAGCTATTATGGTATTCTATATGCTATGGATTATATGATGCTTGTTGATAAATTGATCTTAAATGATTAGATGATTTCCTTACATGAGAAGTGTGCTTAGCATTGACAAAGTGCTTAATTAGATATTATCTTGCTAATTTTGTCGTTGCATATAGGGTGAATGATATTTGTTCTATACATGCTTTGATCCCTATAACATATTTTATCAAGGTGAATGTTTGATATTTATGATTCTCTAGATCTATGGTCTCTTAGTGGTATAGCACCTATAAGAATCATGCTTTTAAAAGAGCTTATTCTTTGTTTAAAAAGTATTTTTAAAGCAAAATCCTTCATCATATTTGAAAGAAGCTTTTCAAGTTCCATATCCTTGAGAATCTTTTGAACTTGTCTTATGACCTTGAAAGTATTTTCACCTCTTAATTATCTTGAAAATTCAGAAATAATTAGATATGTGCTATAAATGTAGTATTCTCTTCATTTGCTTTGAAAAGTCTTATTAAATCTTGAGAGAATGCTTAAGAAAGTTTTCAAATAGATCTTTTGAAATGTTCTATAGAGCTTATCTTGATACTTCAAAAGATAAGCCTTGTTCTTCAAAATGTTTTATTCTCTCAAGGCTTTTGTTCAATGATAAAAGAGAGGAGATGTACTTTCAAATGTTCCTTTAAATTGAGTTTGATCACTTTTAAGGAATATATGATTTTAATATAAAACTTCTTTACCCTTCTAAAATGCTTTTGAAAATATAATGTATTCTTGTAAAATTCTTTTTGAAAAGGGAAAAAGTTTTAAAATGTTTTTTGATTGATGGATTAAAAATATGTACCTTTGCCTTGCCTTTCTTTATGGTAATGTACTTACATGGTCTTGACATGCATATATCCCTTTATCTATCTTGTGCTTCAATAAGGGGGAGCTTATCTTACATATCATTCTTCCATATCCTTATTGACTAAGAACATATGCATAACTATGTTAAACTATTATGTTTGATATTTTGATAATATGTATATTTTGAGGGGGAGCGTAGTTCTTAAATCATTGGTTATATCTCTTGGCTTACATCTTTGTTTGACATGAAATATTTTATTATTAATTCTATCAACATGTTAATGAAGATCATCTCTTATTCTCTTTCCATCTATCAATGAAAGAAGGTAAACATTCTTAAACTTCATATCTTTTGATTCTTTCATTGAGAAAATTTTACTCCTTTTGACAACATGAGTTTTATCTATAGAGGGAGAAAATATTACCTTTCCTTTCTAAGCCTTTTTGTTGATGTCAAATAGGGGCAGTGACAATTGAAAAGAAAAATATGTTCTTGTACTTATTGTTTGATATGCTTACATAAATATCTATTCTTGTATATTGCTAAACATATTTTTCTTTGGTGATTTGTCATCATAAAAAAGGGGGAGATTGTGGAAATAGCTTTGCCCCAATGCTTTAATATGTTAAGTTTTGATGATGACAAATACAAGACAAAAAAAATGATGCTTATGCTTAATAGATGTGCTTTATAGATGACAAATGCATCACAAAAGAATATTGATCATATTACATAGATGTGCTTAATGTGATATATTATATCATGCATGATTATGTACTCTATCTAGTTATATTACACTTAATCATCATGCAATGAGATATATGTAATATTTTTCATATAATATATCCAATGATGTTTTATATGAGTTATAATAAATTAATATTGGATTTGACTCTATTTAAATAAAATTATGCAAAGTATTCTTTGTTGCATCCTATATTGTACATATCCATTAATAATTGATAAATATCTTATTTGGATGTATTTATGAAAGTCTTATATGCATGTTAGACTAATTAGAGTTATACATTTATGAATCATGCATATGAAGATATTGAATTATGAATTTGGACTAACCATGTTTGTTTAAGTGAGCAATACTTTGTAAGATAGTCCAAGTACCAAGAGTGAGCATTACAACAAGAAAGTAAAAAATCACAACTATGCTCAACTCAAGGAGAATGAACATGATAAAGATGTTCCAAGCATTTGTAAGATTTAAAGAAAAGAAACTTTTCAAAACTTGGATTACATCAAGAAATGATGATGGCAAAAGATCAAGTCCCAAGATTCATCAAGAATAGCTTATAGGATTTAGATCTTGTGTAAAGGTAAATGGGAATCACACTAAGCTCAAAATATGTTTTAACATCTTTACAAAATGTTTCTTAAATGTTTAAATGCCTAACAAAGTGTTTTTGGAAAGCTAGTTTTGATGGTAATTCAAATCTATGAAAAATAGTCAAGTTTGTGTTTTGTAAAATTGACATTTAGTTACTCTTTTGATCATATCTTTCAAAATACTTTGAGTTTTGTTCTGAAACTTATTTCATATAAAAATATATCCAATGAGTGGTCATTCACTTAAAACGAATAAGAAATGAAGAAGTTATGACCATTTAAAGTCAGTTTTCAAAACCAGAGGCTCCTAACCGATTAAGGATTTTTCCTAACCGATTATTCACCCTGTCAGGAGCCATTTTCACGTTCTAAAATGGCCTAACCGATTAGGCAATAGGCTTAACCGATTAGGATGATAAAAAGGACCTTTTTTTATGATTTAAAAGACCTCCTAACCGATTAGGAAGTTTTCCTAACCAGTTAGTTGTGTTTTTAAAACACACGTGAAAGAAGGCCTAACCGATTAGGCCAAATGCCTAACCGGTTATTCTAAATGTCAAAAGGTAAATTTTGGACCTCCTAACCTATTAGGACAAAGTCCTAACTGGTTATTTGAGAACCAGAAACACACTACAACGGTCACAAATGACTATATTTTATAATAAATCATTTCCAAACTTTACCCAACGGCTCTAAATATTATTGGGCTATAAATATAAGTGTTTGGGCATCAAAGAAATTAAAGAGAACAATCTAAAAATCACTCTTGAGCATTAAATTCATTTTTCACTATCTATTTCTCCAAAACTCTATTTTGAGCTTAAAAGTGTGAAACCTTGATACCCATAGTGCTTCAATTTGTATTATCTACTCTTTGAGAGAGTTTCTATCTTCTACATCTTTGTATAATCTATAAAGAGAGTGTGAGGTATCCCTTAAGGGTGAGGCATCCCTCAAAAGTTATAAAGGGTGAGGTATCCCTGTTTGAGGCTCAAGCACAAGGATGAGGTATCTCAAGGTGTGTACAGTGCTCTCAATTGTAAAGATTTTCAAGTACCCGTTCAAGCTTAAAGGTTTAGTGAAAAATCTCAAGTGGTTCACATGAGGATTGGATGTAGGTCACAAGTGATTGGTGGCTGAACCAGGATAAATCTTAGTGTTTGCTATTCTCAACTCTGTCTCATTTACATTTGTGCTTTAATTATATATGCTTGAGTTGAATTTGATATCTAGCTTATTTGCTTGATTTATCCTATTGCCCAAGTGGTATTTGTGAAATCTCTGATAATTGCACATTTATTACACTTATTCCGCTGCATGTGTTAATTGAAAATATCAAAATACATAATTTGTCAAAATTGCATTAAAATTTATAATTATCCAATTCACCCCCTCTTGGGTAATGGTTGCCATGACTAACAGATTCTATCTCCAATTTAACCTACCCTTTAATTGGATTTGGACTCGTTTACCCACTGAGTTGGGACTTGGATTGACCAATTTAACAGAAGCCTATATTTAAAGGAGAATTAGTAGAATATAATATATTCATAAGAGAAATTCTTGCTTTTATGTTAAAGCTTAACATGGAAGGCTTGGCTACTAGGATGTGAGGTGTGCCAAATCATATTATTGAAACTTAAAACTAAAGTTTTGTGACTTTTGTTTGAAAATGGTTCAAAGCAATCAAGCCCAGCGTCTACATTGTCCATGAAAACTAAGAATTGATAGAAAACCATGGCTCAAACCAAGAAGAAAGAAAATGAAAAAAAGAAAAAAAAATAAAATAGAAATTGAGTACACTCAAACAAACAACACAGGGGAATAACAAGTGGAAAAACAAGCTTTTGAATTAAGATTTATGAAAAATCAAAATTAGGGGAGTTAATGATGATATCCACTTCAAACCTCAAAGATTTTAAGGAATAATAAGCTCACAAGCAAGAATTGATCACTTAGACATAATTCCATGCTTAAATTTTGACCTATTTTTGGTAAATTAAAATGACCTTTCATCATAACTCAAATTCATAAGGCACTACAAGTTACAACACCAAATGCAAAATCAAATAGAGTCACCAGGTCATCGATGCAGTTGCATTTCATGCCTTTATCCTGAATACATTATCAAATATTTTAAAATAGTATTCCTAATTGTGCAAGACAATATAATAGATACTCATCTTAGGATTTATAGTATCAGATAAGGAAATTACCTTATAGGGTTACCAGAAGATAAGCTTATCCCTTTTTATAGAGTCAGTCTACTCTAGTCAAAAGCTCTTATCTTAAACATCACAAATAAGTAAGAAAAATAGCATGTTAAACTAATAAGCCAATGCCTAAAACTAATCAGGAGATAATATCAATTCTTTAAACTATTTACACTTGTTCAACCTACATATAACTGTCCAAGTAGTAATATTTCTAGATTATGTCTTAATTATCACCATCACCATAGTTTACTCTTTTCATCCGCTTGCTTAAAGTAATTTCATTTATACAAGACTTTCCAATTCAATTTGACTTATACAATGGCAAATTAAAGTAGCTAGCAGAACATATTACACTACTTATGGTTTTCAAAAGTGTGATGTTTGCATCTATCACTTGTACCACGCTACCACTGCCTTATTTTTATCATTATTGTTTTTTTATTGATAAAAGATGTTGTTAAAGATATACTTTTTTTCCTTTTATTGCTAAACGATGTCCTTAAAGGTACAAATACAAGGTATAAACCTCATCTTTACTTTTCAACTATACACAACCCTTACAAAAAAGAAAACCATAGACACTAAAGTAGTAATATTGGAAGGTTTCAAAAGCATAATGAAAATATCAAGTGCATAATATATACTTATACTACTACACATACTGAAGTAGAAATACTCTTCTTCCCATCAGTTGCACAAATGAGGCATCTATATTCAATTGCTTCACCAGCAGTTGCTAATTTATTCCTTTGCACTTTAGATTTCAAAGACGCTGAAGCCGCAACAACAAACATGAACCTAAAAATCACTTTCCACATATATAAACCCAAAAATTTACCCAAATAAAAAAGACAACATTAAATAACACACTCACATACACACATCATTTAATGGTGACCCAAATAGAACCCTTCTCAATGCTATGCTCAAACATGCTGGTGAGTTCATTAAGAAATGGGTCTAGCTGTAGAAGAACCTAATAAAATTGAAAATAGTTAAGGCTAGAAATTAGAATGTTCCAAAAAAAAATTGTATATTAATATATCAAGCTAAAATGAACATTTTCTAGGTGAAATCCATATATAAAATCCAAGATTTTTACATGTACAAGCTAGATTTTGGAATAATGATTTAAAAAGATTAATGAGTCATTCATTCTATACACAAATCTCAGTTTATTAAAATTCATAAAGAAATTTTCATGGGAGAAAAAAATAGGGAAATGAGAGCAACAAATTAAACACAAAAATTAGCAGAAGAAATACAGAAAAGAAATTCAAAGAAAGTCAACAGAGAGAGAGAGAGAGAAGGGATTGATAGTCCATGTTACAAAGCTTTTGGATGCTAAAACACAGTCGATGGTACCCATTTTGGATTGATAGTGGTTGGTGGTCGTAGGAACCATGAAAAAGAAGGTGGCTGGTTCACTGCTTGCGTGGAGGCAGTTCACGTCTTCATGTCATAGAGCTCTTCACGTTGCTGAGAAGTAAGAGCGAATGGGAAAAGAAATTAAGAGGGAATGAAATTTGGGGCAAAAAAATTTAAGAGCAAATGGGAATGGGAAACCACAATTTTGTGGTAGTCACTGAAATAGTCATACAAACCGCTAGTAAATGACTAATTGTGTCTTTGCAATCACTTCTGGTGACACGTACACTGTAGTGCTGCACGTGGTGTGCAACAACTCATTTTGCCTCAAGTGCTCCTCCGAGAATGCACTGAGGCCAAAGTCAGATACTTTGAGGTTCCCGTCTTTGTCGAGAAGTAGGTTTTCTGGCTTGAGGTCATAGTGGTAAACATCATGGCTGTGGCAAAAATCGATGGCGAAAATCAACTATTAAAAATAGACTTTGGCTACGTCTTCTTTCAAGTGTCCTTTGGCGATCTTGTTGAAGAGCTCGCCGCCGCGAACAAGTTCCATGGCGATGAGAGATCAAAGGTTGAGAGAGGGGGCGAGAAAATTGGGTTTCTAATATGGGAATTAGGGATTTAAGTAGAAAGATTAGAGATGAAACATTTTGTCTCTATATTTAAAAAATTATTAATAAATAATTATAATATATATATATATATATATATATATATATTAGAGATGGAACACTTAGTCTCTAATATATATTTGATAGTTTAAAATATTTATTTCATTAAATAGAGATGGAATTAGAGACAAAACACTTAAAGATAGATAAATTCTATCTCTAGATTTTGTCTCTAAACATATTTGACTTTTTAAAATATCATATTAACCAAATAGAGACGAAATTAAAGATGAAAAAATTTGAGATGAATAAATTTCGTCTTTAAACTCCATCTCTAAGTATATTTGACTTTAAATTAACCAAATAGAGATGAAATTAGAGATGAGAAATTCTAAGATGGATCATTTCCGTCTCTAAATTTTATCTCTAAATTTTAAATTTTATTTTCCCTTTCTAATTCATCAATTCCGTCTCTATTTCTATCTCTATCAGAGACGGAATTTTTTTCATCTCTAAATTCTGTCTCCAAATCAGAAATTTCTAGTAGTGGATAATAATAGTGACCTTATAATTCCATTAGGACTTGATAAAATGCATGAGAATAAATTAGGATAATTATATGGGATTAAAATCCTATTTAAATTAAAATAAAGTTAGGTAATCATTACCTTAGGACCAATAGATTTTCATGCAAAGGAAGGGTAGAAACTAGGCTAAAATTTCATTGGCTTGATGTCAACCTAGATAATGAGTGGGTTTAGACTTGATTAAACTCAAACCAATAAGATTGTATGCATGACTCCAAGTTAACAACCTATTGGTAAGAATTAGGACCTAATTGACACTAGTTGATCTAAACTAAAATCCTACATGAATCCTAAGGATTTCTAAAACATAATTTGGAGCTAAAAATATAGGATTGAATTAAAATTTTCTTAGGAGTATTAGAGCTCACCTAAGTCACCTATGGCCATCAAAACTTAGGAACTACATTCTTTCCTTCCTTATTTCTCCATAACCAGTGCCTACCCCCCCGCCACAAAACACACCCTCTCCACTTCATTTCTCTCTTCTCTCTCTCGATTAAGCACCATGGCAACCATGGGAGTGGATATTCAAGCTCATGTATGAGCACCCAAACCACCTCATCTTGACATGCACCAGAAGGCAAAAGTGATCATCAGTACTTCCTCGTCAACTTACTTGGATTGGCTTCCTTGTTAGAGCACTTTCATCATTCTTTTCTTCTCCAAGGCTATGCACTTAGGCGACCAACACTTTTTGCCTCTTCTTTCTTCATTCTTGGTTAATGAATGATCATGGATGTGATGATTTTGTTGAAATTTGATGGAGATTGCATGGACTGATTTCAGGTTCGGAGGGTGAGGGGTATAGCTTAGGATTGTTCTTCATTTTGCTCTTGATTCTTGACTCCTTGTACTTGATTGAGCTTGAAGAATTGATTGCATGTATGATTTCAACTTGTTTCCTTGCCTTGGTTGAATCCCATGGTGGAGAGCTCATGGTGATTTTCACCTAGATTATGTTTTGAGTTGTGCTATTGGATTGTTCTATGTCTAATCCTACCTAGATGAATTGATTTGAATGTTGATTAAGTGAAACATGGACGTTGATCCTAGTAGGAGCCTGGAGTTCATGGTAGAAATTGCACCAAGTATGACTTAAGTTGAAAATATCTTGATTGATGCTTAATCTTACTTAATTCGAATCAATTGGAGTGTTAGTTAATTAGTTGAAGGCAAAAATTAGAGTTGGAGTTGGTTGGTGTCTCGAGTTCTAGGGTGATTTTGCACCAAAAGATAATTGTGTGATAAAGTTTAGCTAATGATGTTTAATTTAGTTAAATCAAATTAATTTAATGGCTAATTGGATCATTAGATGAAAATTGTGAGGTTAAGAATTGGCCTAGTATCTCGAGTGATATGAACTCCTAAGGGGTTTAGCTAATTAAGTTCAAGTATATGCTAATTAGGTTAATTAGACCCTAATTACATTAAATTAGAACTAATTAACTAGGTTGACACCTAATTAGGACACTAATTGAAGTATGGTCATGATCCTAGTTAAGTTCACTAGTTAAATTGGAATGATTAAAATCTAAATAATTGAGTATAGGTTGATTTGAAATAATTAAGTAGCTAATGGCCTAGACTAAATGAGCATAATTGATTTATTATCTCAATGAAATTTAATTTCTAAAAATTTAATGTGTTTAGTGGTAATGATTGAGAGACAAGGTAACCTTAAATTAGTAATCATGAGATTTTATCATACTTGTTTATGAATTATTCAGCATTAAAACATGAGACAGGGAATTTCTTGGCATTATGTATTGGGCTTGTTGAATTGTTGGTGAATGATAATTAATGTGTTGAGAATTTTCTATTGAATGGTTGATTAAGACTAGGGCCATTATATGTGAATTGTACTAATTTTTGTTATATATACATTACTCACAATTACTTGATGTATTAAAATTTTGGAATTTGTCCATGACTGCATGAAGATGAGAAAGTAAAGAAAAATTAAATATGCTCCTTTAAAATGATTAAAGTTGAACCAAAAAAGTAAAGATCGATATGGTAATGTAAAATCCTTAAGTGCTCAGACTTAAAACATATGGGAGATAATCCTCGTACCTGGGGTGATCCTATGTGCTATTCCCTTATGTTGAGTAACTATGAGTGAGGCCATAGTATTAGAGGATAGAGTTGTGTGAAGAAGTACTGTCACATATAGAGTGAGCTTAGTCCTGATAAGTAGTTTATTACCAAGTGTAGGTTGAGCATAAGACTCCCTACTTATTATGAGGACATAGGTCCTAAGAATCAACTTATGGATAGATAAATTAATTAATTGAACATTGTAAGGTAATTAATGAGTCATGGCATTGCATTGCATTATTAAAGAAAGCATGCATTGCATTTGCATGGCATTATGTATTTATAACAGTATTCTCGATATTGTTGTTATTATTTGTTAGTATTCTACCCTTGACTGATAACATTCTGAGTTCTCTGTAAATATTTTAGTGAACTCCTATTATGGTGATTATGCCTTTAGGTGGTATCTGTATGATTTTATGTGCAATCTGGTTGTTTTGATAATGAATCTGTAATTTAAATATATATAGAGATTGATGAATAAAATGAACCTCTACCTCGAGGATAATTAAATTATTTTGACTTCTTCCATTTTAATAATTATCTATAAATGTTTGTGAAAATCCCAAAGTAATTGGAACTATCACGATGACACCTATTTGCTAAAATTACTCAGAATTCTCACCTCATTTGTATTTTCATGATGTTACGGCCCTTACTTCCACCTCGGACTAAACATGTCATTGCTGATGATCTATTAGGAGCCTTCCAAGAGTTAGTGGGTGTATGACCCCGTGACCAACTCCTATACAGTCTATATGAATATGAGGCTACATATGAGATATTCTCCAGGGGTCACCATCCTCTTTCCGCACCTCTGATCTCGCTATTGAACTGCTGTAGTCTTTTTGTGATTGGCATACTTGTAAGATATGGATCTTTTGTTTATTACAATATACCACATCTATGCTTGATTGTATATTTGATGTATGTATGCCTATCAGAGTACTTGTAGAGATGATTCTGACACTAATTCTAATATTGTATGATGTAGATATGATGTACAAGGTACTGATGCCCTTAGTTATGTTTTATGTTTTGATAATTATGTACATATGAGCTTGAGGCCCAAACAGATATTAATATTGTGTAGGCTCTTATGCCTGCACCTTAACCTTTATATGCGTATATGATGAAAACAGCTTTGGTATTACTTGGATGATTTATTAGAATTTCCTTTTTGGATCTATTTATCGAAAATAAATTACTGAGTTCTCCAAAGAGGAATCATGAGCTTTAAATAGAATTGTTAATAGATTAGTAACTTAATAAATTGGATTTCTAGTTTGAAAGGCAACTGGCTTTGCTTGTTCAAAAATAAGCAAAAGAATCCCTCATGAGGCTTGATAGTAACTATGCAAATAAATAAGATAGGAAAATAAGCAATTGACAAAAAAAGGGGGGGTACACGCCTAGAATGCTCTAGAAATTGATATGTGACAAACCTGAGTTTGGTTACTTCAATATAGGTCCTTGGAATAGTGAGGTAATTAGACTTAAGGCGTTATATACAAAGGTAGAGATGAATTTTGTTTTTTTTTTTTTGGGTTTGCTATAGATATAAATGACTAGGTTTGACTCAACTTTTCAAAGAACAAGAATTTTCTTTTAATCCCATTAATTAGAACTATACGAAGGCTGAGATTTTTTTTTTACTACGGATATATATGAATAGTTAAACATTTCCCAAAACTATGGTAGAAAGAAAGATGGACATTGGAACTTGATGTATGGTTTTCTAATTTGGCTTCTATGGCTCAATCCTAATTAGATTGTTTTTGGAATAATGATTTTAATCTTCATCATCTTTGGTTTGTTATAAGGAGGAGTGGAGGAAATAGTAAGGATTTGTAACACCCGCCCTCCAAGGAGCATTACATTTCAGACCGACTTTTACATTTTAAAAACTTTCAAGATGTGAAATAGCTAATGTTGTAAAACATGAATTCTAAAATTTCCTTTTAACGGATAATATAAGCTTACTGGAATAAATGAAAGACTCAATTCATAGTAACTAAAAGAATTTTCATAAAGCAAAGTTTACTACATCTTTAAGTACATCATTTGCATATTCGAAAAACATAAAACTTAAGTACTCCACAATAAACATACTTATACATTAGAACTACCAAAAGAAAATTGAGTCTTGTCCAAGTCCAAACACCTGAAGAACGGGTTCCTGCACCCAATCTTCATCCAAATCCCCTTCGAGATCCCTAATAGACAAAGCCCCCAGTCGAGGCATGTCACTGCGGACAGGAGTCCGAGCAGTCGACTTCACAGAACCCTCCCTATAGGAAGCTCTCCAATCATCCCAAAGCTCCCCAAGGGGCATGTAGAACTCCAAGTGAACATCTGCGTCAAAGGTGAATGTGACTGCCTCATACCGAGTCCTGTTTCAACTCAAAATGACGTATCCGTCACACCAAACGCGTCCCGTGTCCCACTGAACACTCCACGCTCCTATGCCTCCATGGAACTGTAGCCTAGTGAAACCCCGCAGGTCTTGCCTTGCCACCATCATAGTCTTTTCCATCATAAGTACGAAACAGAAGTAAACAGAATAATATAATAGAAAAGGTGAGATCCCCTACATCAATACCATCATGGCAGCAAGAAACACAACGAAAGACAGTAGTGCTTTTCATACACAACAACATCATATAATAGTAGATATAATCATGTCAATATAGGGATGTTATAGAACAACAACATAATCATGTCAATACAGGATTATTATAGAGCAACAGCATAATCATGTTATTGACTGACAAGTAATTTAGCAGTATACATCAAGATATATATATATATATATATATATATATATATATATATGTCATGGATCATGTCATAATAACATATATGCTGACCATGCACATGTATGATGCGTACGCTGGATCACGAAAAGGATAGTTCTTGTCGGGTCCTTGTGGTGCATTGCAACAGTGTCCACGGCCAGGGGTATACAATGTGACTATGGTCACTAGGTGGATCACCTCGCTTTGACGCCCACTAAGATCCATCTGGGATCACACTTATCAAAATTCTCGCTCACTCCTAGGCATTCAAAGCCGATAGTCTAGTGCTCACGTGCATGCTCAAAGAATCAAACCGCAGTCGTACCATTCCCAACAGTATTAAAGCAACCACCCATACGATTATCTAATACCATTAGTATCAATGATATTATATAGTCGCTCATACAACTACATAATACCAATGATCCATTCGGGTCCAGCACTCCAGCCCAAAAGCACAAGCTAAAATCCAAAATCAACTTGGGTCCAGTATGTCGGCCCAAGGCACAATGTCAAATGCATGCTATCACAAAGGATTTCAGTTATGCATAATCAAGAATCATTACTAACAAATCACGTGGAGCATTTTCACAAATTTCTTTAGTATGTAGAAACATTAGGTCTTCTTTAGGCTTTAATTATCATACTTCCAAGAATAAGGATAAACACTAATCAAAATTACCAGATTCTTCTAACTAAGTTCCTCGAATGTCCTATCCTCCTATCGTTTATGAAAACCTAAAAAGAAACCACAATGTCCTTACATCACCATTCTTTTCCTTTCATCTAAATCCTTTCAAATTTTCTCTATTTCTCTCTCAAGCTTGTTTTTCCTCTCAAGATCGAAAATCACTCTTTTGCTTAAGGATCAAATTTATTCTTTTCTATTTTTATCTTATAAATTCTTAATTAATTCTCTCGATTGTCAAGTTACCTAGATTTACCACTAATAAATCATTTTTCATGATTCTGATTATCTCCAAATTTGTTTCCATTCGATACATCCAAAAGTTATTACTCCTTAAATTATGACATCATAATTATCTTCAATCGTACTTATTAATCACTAAACCCTAATTTATCTTCCAAATCACCCAAAAATAATTTGGTAACATTCTTTCTAAAATTTCCATTATTCAACTTCTAAATAAAATTCTTTCCATCCTAATTACTCTTCCATCTTATTATTAAATATTTTAGGTCTCCAATTCACTCTTACCTCTAACTATCAAATATCATAACCAAGGATCAATCCTCTATAATGGTAAAACTTCTTTCTTTCTTCATTCACTTGTAACCTCATAGATCATGTCTTTATCACCTATTCATCTAAGTCCTTAATAACCAATATTTTTCTCATAGATATCTCTTCTTGGGCTAACATGGTCGTTAGCCTCAAGGCCCAAAGGAAACCAAATAAATCATTATTTCTTAATATAATTATAGCATGCGACTTACTTTAATCACCACAATCAATTAAATTCATGCTCATTATCAAAATCACATAATATCATTAAGTCATCAAAATCATCTTTGCATACAACAACATCATATAATCATACAAGATTAAACAAGCATAAAACAAAATCAAACATTCGGGTGGATGAATCATCATATGGACTCTTCCAATCCCAACACATCCATTTGTTCCTCACCACCATAGCATGGTTGATGAGGCTCATCTCCCTCTTACCTTAGGTGTAGCATCTTAGCTCCTTGTAAGTCCTTATGTAGCAAACTTTCTCCACCAAAAAGTTCTTAGAATCAAAATAAACATACAAGAATTAGTACCTAGGGCTTGAATAAGATTACCATAGGTCAAAGTATGGTTTTACATCCTTTAAAATGAAATAAGAAGGAAGATTCAAGAACTTTACCTTAAGATTCTTGAACTTGAGATTTGAAGCAAAGCTTAAAGAAATACTTGAAGATGGATGAACTATAGATTGATTTCCACACAAAAGTATCTTAGAATGATTTATAGATTCAAGATCTAAGAGTATCTGGAATCATTGAAAATTTTGTGATGGGTTTTGAGGGTGTTGGTCGTGAGCTTCAAATGGAAAAATGGGAGTTTTGTGGTTAGTTTTTAGTTGCTTAGATGGAAGGATGAACAAGTGATGAACTAAGTGTAGAATGGCCTTCCAAAAATGGTCTTGGCCATGGGGATGTAGAGAAAATGAGAGGAGATAATAGAAATCAAAGTCTCAGCTTAAGGGCTTCAAGTTAGGGTTTTTGAAAGAAGATGGTGAAGATGAAAGAACTTAATGATGATCTCAACATAGAAAATTATCCATAAAGTGTGTAGATTCTAGAAATGTGATTGAATGGAGGAGACAAAATGGAAGAGAAAACTCAGGAGTGGTGGCCGTGAGGTTGAGAGAAAATGGAAGATGAAAATGATGAGAGAAAGTGAGATAGAAACTTTAGGGTAGAGAGAGAAAGTGATAGAAATTTTGAAAGATGAAAAGATGCTAGCTTTTGGTGAAAAGATGACATATTGTCATCTTTTCCTCCTCCTCCAAAACCGTGTACACCTTGAGAGGAGTAGCAAGACTTCCCTTGCAAGCTTCTCCCAAAGCTTCTTTGAGAAGCTTCGCACGTTTCCCTAAAAAGGTCAAATCATGTTTTCATGTAGTGATGTGATAATGTCACTTAGATGATATCATAAAAGTGACTAGATAGAAATAATCTACTAAATTTTTACTGCAAGTTATTACCCAGTGGATAAAAGTTATAGTTAATAATTGATGCACAATTTTTAATTGTCGTATTTGCAAACCCAAGTGCAGGTTCTCTCAAGTAATAAATTTCTCGGGAGTCCGAGGTCGATCCACAGGGAATTGTTGAAGATTAATTAAGGTGAAGTGAATATTTTATTACTACGATTAAAATTATTTACTTGGGTAAAAAGATTCACTCTTGGTAAATAAAATAAAGGTAAGATTAATTCCTTTTATAACTCAATTAGAATCCTCGCAACATGGAGGTTCCAATCGGAAAATACAACATTAAAAGTCTAATTAAAATAATATACGTAATTATATTATGTTTCCTAAAAATATTACCACCACTTATAAATGGGTTAAAGTATTCATTGTGCCAATATTTTATCTACAACAAATCAAGAACTCCACTTTATAAGGAGAGTTTCTAACACCACCACTTGTAAATGGGTTAAAGCATTTATTGTGCCAATCTCTTATCTACAATAAATGAAGAACTCCACTTTACAAGGAGGGTTTCTAAATTATTGGAAACAAAATACAATACGTATAATGGCTACTAGAAAATATAAATCATTTAAGCACAAGAGAAGAATAAATCTAACATTATTTTATTACCAAGAGCTTCACCCTTTCACCTAAGTAAAATGAAACTTAGTTACTTATAGATAAGAAGAAAGAAAGAGAGAAGAAGAAGAAGAAGAACATGACTTTAATTTAGAACAAAGGAAAATTACTACAAGAAAACCTAGTAACAAAATGGCATCATTTTGGTAACTAACACCTAACACCCTCAATGATCTGCCAAGGCCCCCTTTTATAGAGGATTAGAGATACAAAATGACAAGGGGGCTGAGTCATTAGTGGGTGGATGAGTGGAAAATGCCAAATGACTTTAGGTGAGTGGGAAATTATGGAGATTCCTTGTCTCTGAAATCATGCAGCTCTGAAGTCATTGCATTCGTCATTTTTGAACCAAGTGGTCTTCATGAAAGTTGTAGGCCTGGATCTTAACTTTCAAATGGCTTTAGTTTGAGTCCAATATCATATCTATAACTCCAGATACGTTCAAATTACTGAACACTACCCAGGCCCAGTCACAGCTCCTCTATTCTGACTTCCAAGCCCAATATCACCTTCAAGAAGTTCGATTCTGGAAAAGTGTTCAACATAAAAGTTGTAGATATAGGTCTTACTATTCAGCATCCAAATTTCAGCCTATTTGACAACTTATATCCCGAAATATGTGATGAACAGTACACATAGGTTAAGCTGTCAGGAAAAGCACTCTGGTTCATGTTTCAACCCCAATTTGAGTTATCTACTCATGTGATTGGGCCTTTGAGGTATCTTGAAAGTTGTAGAACTCTCTCTTATCTTTCAAATGCCACTAGAATCACCTCCAAAGACCACCTACAGCCCAAGATATGACCCAAATATAGAAACAGTGTAAGATAAGAATCATGCTGAAAAATTCAATTAAGTCCAATTTGAGTCCAAACTTACAAAACATAATAAAACTAAATCAATTAAGTACATAGAGAGTGTAAATTGTAACACCCTAGCTCTGATACCAACTAATGTAACACCCTAGCTAAGGCATCACATTTCTGACTTCCGACTCATAATCTGAAAATAAGTTCGCACAAAGTTTGAGTTATAAAAGATGGGTTTCAAAATTTCTTCTTTACTGAAACGTAAATTTATTGAAAATATTAAGTAATATTGAAAATCATATTTCAACTAATCATTATACAATATTGACACTAATTCATATCACAATTTAAAGAGAAATATAAAATTAACAGACTTATTTTTTTTTTATAGTAGCAAACCCTATGACGGGTCCTACTTAATAGCACGGTACAACACTAACGGAAAACTTTAACATACTTATTCCTTTTTCTGTCCATCTTGATGCATCAGACATCTGTTCCTTTGTCAATACTGCACACCTTCAAGTCCTGAATGTCCACTCCTTATTGTTGTCACCAATCTCAGAATATCCATCGCCCGTTATGTCTAAGACAACTCGATCCTTCTATTATTTGATTTTAACAATATAGACAAAACAAAATAATATAACAAAGAGGTGAGATCACCTACACCAATACCAACATGATAGCACAGAGATAACACAAACAACAATATCATACAGATAGATCATACCGCAATTATGATTATGCCATCAACATTAATCAACTATCATCATCCAATCATTTATCTATTCAATCATCATCCAAGTATTCAAAACAATTGTCATAACCAATAACTAATATTCCTCAATTAATATATCACACAGATATAAATGCTCAGATTTATGCATATGCACAAAGACTCATTTTATCAAAAACAACTCCATGGAGGTTTTTACAATTTCGAGAAGAATGCTCTGGTTAATTGTCAGCCTTAGCCCAAAGACAATCTCCCGGTTGTTGAAAAGAATCGTGTTCTTGTCGGGTATCGCTAATGCGCGTTGCAACGGATGCATCGCCAAGTGGCATGGTACTCGCTAACCGCCCACTCAGTCGTCGACCGCCGCGCCTTGACGCCCCCAAGATCCATCATAGACCTCACTATCAATTCCCATTCCCTCTTCAACCACAAGGGCCATAATAGCTATTAGCTATATTTTATACAATGTACGAATATATCAGTGCAAGTCCAAACCCCAACGGGCCAAATCTTTTCAATACATATATAATGCACCAAATTCAAATAAGACATCTCTTTCCAATGCATATAAAATGCACCAAATACCAATCATAGGCAAAACACGTCACTCTCTCATACAGTGTCCATACACTGGTTAAACAGTAATTATACTGTATTTTCAACACAAAATCATGTTATCATGTTTTCATAGTTATAAAATACTTTCGCCGTATTTTTACAAGATTGCGCAATATTTTCATTATGTTTTCACAATTCTAAAATGTTTCTGTTACGTTTTCAAAATATCGTAACACTTCTGTTACGTTTTCAAAATATTGTAACACTTCTGTTATATTTTCACAATACCATAAAAATATTCTATTACTTTTAAATCACATAGTGATTTTTCAATAGTACGTTAAATATTTAAACTCACGTAAAATATTTAAACGTAATTCAAATCACGTAGAAATATTTTAACATATTTTAAATCGCGTAGGAATATTTTACTATATTCTAAATCATTTTTAAGATACGTAAATCATTTTTCACCACAATTCTATTACGAAAAATATTTCTTAACCTTCAAAAATTCCATTTCATCCTTTCTCAAAATATTATGACTTTGTACTTCATTTTTCACATTTTCTTACTCAAGAAAATCTTTTCCACATTTCTTTACTCAAGAAATTCTTTTTCAAATATAATCCAAAAATTACTTTTTATTGATATAAATCAATGTTTCAAATCTTAAAATTTCCAAACGTACTTCAAAACTTGAAAATAATTTATACTTGAGTTAATTCTCAAAATACCATTATATTCTCCATTTTTCCCCAAATCATTTCCAAATTAACCTACTTCAAAATAAATTGAAGTTTGAAAACATTTTCGTTTACAAAACTTAATTTTTTAAGTGAGTAAAATACTCTGATTCCCTTTTCAAATTTCTGGTATTAAATCAATTATATTTTCACTTGGAGAATTACTTTGTTTCATCAAAATCTAAGCATTACTATTTGAAAAATTATCAAAACATTTTTCCTTTTTAAATTGATATGGTTTTACACAAACAAAATCATTAAAGTTTTATTTTCAAAACCAAAGTACCGATTGGTCATATAACAAACTCATTTGTTCAAATTCATTTTCACTTTCTTTGCAAATCCTTTTTCATTCTTAGTCAAAAATCTTTTCCTTAATATATATTTTCTCAAAATCACTTTTTATTGATCTAGTCCTACAAAATCATATTGAGTTGTTTTAATTATTGTTTCTTAACTTTAAATTTTCTAACATTTTTCAAAACCCAAATAAATTCTTCGTGAGTAAATTTAAGTTACAAACATTTTCTTTTATATTTCTAAATCACTTCTAAAAATTGATTCTTTTTAAATTAATTTGAAGTTCAATACTTTCAAGCTTTTTTTCTTTTATTTATGAAAATTCCACTTCACTTAATTTATAACACTTAATTCCCTTTTCAAAAATCTTTATATGAAAATTCTTGTATTTCATAGCATCAAAACATTTTTCTAAATTATCAAAACCTTATAGATGGCCATTGGAACCATGAAATATTTTTCTTCTAACTTAAATAAATTCCATTCTTGTTTCTACACAAAATAAATCAATAAAATTTCATTCTAAAATTTGTGTTCATGTTTTCTTAAAAAAAAAAACATTTAGTTCATTTTTCATACACCTCAAATCAATCCAATTTTATTCTTCCATAAACATATTAATTTGTAAACACCTATTTTGAGGTGTCTTGGCCGAAATTCTCATTGTTCTAGGGATCAAAATTTAATTTCCTTGTTCTTGAAAATTTTCAACATTGACCCAAATCAAGGGCATCAAAACCGTAGCTCTTCCTTGGCCATTGGAACCAAGATCAATTTTCTTTCCATCCACACATCATGGCATACATATATATATTTCATCATAAATATCACAAACATGCCATATACTCATCATGCATATTATAAGTATACTATCAAAGTCATAAAATCATGCAAAGCATATTAAGCATAGACAAAAATAATCAAAGCACAAGAAAATAAAGCAAAGCTCATAAACACACAATTAATTATTACATAACCATGGATTGGAATTCTCACATGAATTCACAATCCATCAAATATAAGACCATCTCCCACCACCATAATTGGTTGGTAAGATGGATCTCCCTCTTACCTCTTGAAGATCCTCAAAAACTCTTTGTTTTGCTTCTCTTTCCAAGTCCTTCACCACCAAGGACTTCTCAAATACAAAACAAAATACATAGAAATTAGTATACTAAGCTTGATTAAGAGGAACCATGGATCAAACATGGTTTAGATCATGAAAAAGAAGAGAAGAAATGAAGTCTTCTTATACTTCACCTCAAAAACCCCATAACTTTGTTCTTGAAGAAAGTCCATGAAGATGAATGATTTAGATAAAGTCTCCAACATGAAAGTTGCTTAGAATATCATGTAGATTCAAGATCTATGGTTGGGTGAAATTAAAAGTGATGGGTGGTGCTTTTGGTGGTCATGGCCGAACCATTTGGTGAGAAAATGAAGGAAAATGGTTGTTTTGTGTTCTTGACTTGGTTGAGTGATGAAAATGAATGATTTAGAGAAAGTCTCCAACATGAAAGTGTTTTGAATTGATGAGAGGATTCAAGATATGTAGTTAGATAACATTATAGAAGATTGGAAGTGATTCCATGGGTGGTGACCGAATGCTCAAGGAAGGAAAGAAAATGGTGTTGTTCTTGGTGTTCTTGACAAATTGGAAGAGAGAAAAGAGAGAGAATGAGTTAAGTGTTATAAAATGTGATACAAATGAAATCAAATGGCTGAATTGAAGTGGGCAGCCGTAGCATTGCATGGAGAGAAAGAAGAAAATAATTTTGCTTTAGGAAAATGACCAATAATTGGTCAAGACATCTAATTAATGTCTTCAAGCTTTTTCTTTGGCCTAAAAAGGCTACTCTAACATGTCTCAACATGTCTCTTCTTCTTTCTTGCTTCTCCAACCGTCCCCCCTTCATCATGCAATCCAAAGGAAGCAAACAAAACAATAATGGTCATATTGACCATGACAAACAATAATGGTCATTAATTTAGTTTGCATGGCTATTATTGGTGGTTCAAGAACCATGTAAAAGTCTCCCCAAGCTGCATGAAAACCATGTGGCTCCTTGAGTATTTTAGGGAATTAATTGTTCTCAATTTACACCTAATTGCATGCTAATTAATTAGGTAATTAGTTAGGTTAAATTTCCTAACCAATCTTAACTAACATTCTAACTATATAACTAATTAATTAACATATTATTTTATATATTATAATCTCTAATTAAAATTAGGATATCTAATTAAGAATTAGATTATAACAATTTAACATTTAATTTAGTTTACTTGGCTTGTTAATTAGGCCATTATTTGAAGTACTTCTAGCCATTGATTAATTCAATGATTAGGATTTAGATAGACTTTTAATTTAGAAGACTTAATCTAAGTCATTGGATCCTTCTCCTTTAAATTCTAGCCATTAGATGTATCTCCAAAATAAAGGGTCAAGATTGCTCCTTCAAACTTTAAATCCAAGGGTTATAATTAGTCATAACCTTTTTAGAAGACCAAATCTCCACCCTTGATTAATTCTTCATCCAATGGTCATAAATGGTCCTTGTTACTTTACAAGACCAAATCTCCACCCTTGATCAATTCTAAATCCAATAGTTGTAAATGGTCACTTTATATAATCAAATTTACACCGTTGATTAAATCTACGGTTGATATTGAAGCTTGCCTAACTAAGTTTATTCTCACACCATTGATTAAATCAATGGTGATTATCCAATACTTTTTTATTAAATTTATTTCTTAACCATTAATTTAATTAATGGTAGATATCCAAACCACCAGTGTTGACTTAAGCAATATAATTTCTATTTTTATCTACTAAAAATCCCACGAAAGAATATATTTACTGTATTTTTATCACTCGATATATTAAATACAGTACAAAACACAATACAAGAAAATTTCTAAAACTGTTTTCGGATTCAGGTTTAGTAAGATCCCCTGTCTCCGTCTAAACAGTACAAATTTTTCTATGCGTAGAAAAATTTTTACTTTGCGGGACTCACCTGGGCCCACCTAAGACCACCTGGGCCCACATACAGTCAAAAATTTCATAATCATCCATAAAATCACAAAAATTAGAAAACACACAAATATCAAATCAGATTATGTAAATTAATTACCTAACAGTAAAAATTAAATTACGTAAAGTTTTTCCCGGCCCAAAAATTTTTATTTTTTTGACACGGAGTAAATCACTCAAAACGATCAAATATGCTGATGGAATAAACAAAATAATTTTACAGTATCCAGAAATTACTAAACAAGTAAAATTACATTAAGCTGTCAAAATTACTGTTTAAGAGATACGAAATTTGGGGTGTTACAATACTCCCTCTCTTTATAGAAATTTCGTCCTCGAAATTTCATGACCATGATTTCACACCCTCAGAATAAATACGGATATGGTGCTTTCATCTTATTTTCCAATTCTCATGAAGCTTCCTTTCTTACGTCTTGCTATACTATTATAATCCCACAAAATCTCTTTGCTGATGTTCAACTTCTCCTGATCAAACAGATATCTCAAACTCCTATCATAGAGATTTTGTTGGTTATTACTGAAGATGTTGAATGTTACTCCAGAAAGAAAGGATTTCCATATCTCTAATATCAACATAACGACAACCAATCTTCAATCATGCCTAGAGTAGTTTTTCTCAGATAACTCCCAACTAATGTAATGTAATGTTCAGCTAATGTAATGTATTTCTTAAAATTTCATTATCCTCGTATCACTACATATTCTAGATTCTCGCTTTTAACAGGAAATGTCTCACTAACCGAATTCTCCTTTCCTTAGCACGATACCAGATACTTCCGTAAAAAAAATTTTCTACGATTTTCCATTACCATCTTAAATTTTTTCATAGAAGAATTATTCCAATCTTTTGAAAAATTCACTACGCTTCTACTGCGTTACTCAGATACATTAACATGGATACAAATATAGAAATATCCTTTCTTGCAAGATATTCCTTCAGTTGCAGGAGATGAAAGAAAACATCATAGAAGATAACAAAATGAATCGAACCTGTTATCGAACATATCCAGCAAAGAATTGGATGTAACCCAATTTTCAAAAATGAATTTTCTTTGGATTACTCACACTCTGTTGAAATAATCTCATTGGATATGGCTGGAAAATAACCAATCCATTTTCAAAGACCATGTCTATTTATGAAACAGATCAAACTAACACAAAAATTTTGAACAACAGATCAAACTAATACAAAGATTTGATTTATAACAATAATTTGAATAACTTGAATAGCTCGATTAGCTAAGAATAGAAACAGAAGTAAACAAATCAGAGGATAACGAATAACTCTAACATATAATTGATCTACTCAATCATATGTCATAAGGAATAGGTTATTCACAGAAAAATTCAGTATGGTTTATAGGATTAGCTCAATGACGCAATCTCCATTGATTAAATCTTCCGCTCAGAACACTCCCGTTCCATTCAGAGTAACAACTTCCTTTACTATCTAAAATTTTTATTAATAGAAAACTATGTTTTCAAAGAACACATCAGAGATTATACTCTTTGGAAATGTGTCCAACTTTTTCGTAAATTGTTTTCTTGACGTACATTCCTTCATTTAAGTACTTTCTTTCACATCACTTATTGCTTTTGGTTTCCTCAATGGTTGTAAATTCATCTTCCGTCGAAATCAATTACTTTCTCAATATCGTAAAAAATACCAAGTTTCAAAATTACGAAATCTTATATTCCAAGACTGATTCTTTTCCATCAGATTCTAAACTTCAACTTCCAGTTTCCACTGAACAGTAGTCCTTTGTTCGTGCAGTCGTCTTTCCACATTGCTCCCGTTGCTCCCGTAGCTGCAACTGCATTACTAGTAACATGTTCCACTTCCACCCAAGTATAGCTATCCCGAGCCATTCCCTTTTTTTTTTCGAGGCGTGCGGATCGAAATACAATGGATCTAATATCCATTATAAACAACATTATTTCCTTTCAGAAAACAAACACACAGAAAAACACAACACAAGCAAAATAGACCTAACCACAAACCCTAAAAGACTCAAACCGTGCTCTGATACCAACTAATGTAACACCCTAGCTAGGGCATCACATTTCTGACTTCCGACTCATAATCTGAAAATAAGTTCGCACAAAGTTTGAGTTATAAAAGATGGGTTTCAAAATTTCTTCTTTACTGAAACGTAAATTTACTGAAAATATTAGGTAATATTAAAAATCATATTTCAACTAATCATTATACAATATTGACACCAATTAATATCACAATTTAAAGAGAAATATAAAATTAACAGACTTATTTTTTTTTTGACAGTAGCAAACCCTATGACGGGTCCTACTTAATAGCACGGTACAACACTAACGGAAAACTTTAACATACTTATTCCTTTTTCTGTCCATCTTGATGCATCAGACATCTGTTCCTTTGTCAATACTGCACACCTTCAAGTCCTGAATGTCCACTCCTTATTGTTGTCACCAATCTCAGAATATCCATCGCCCATTATGTCTAAGACAACTCGATCCTTCTATTATTTGATTTTAACAATATAGACAAAACAAAACAATATAACAAAGAGGTGATATCACCTACACCAATACCAACATGGCAGCATAGAGATAACACAAACAACAATACCATACAGATAGATCATACCGCAATTATGATCATGCCATCAACATTAATCAACTATCATCATCCAATCATTTATCAATTTAATCATCATCCAAGTATTCAAAACAATTGTCATAACCAATAACCAATATTCCTCAATTAATATATCACACAGATATAAATGCTCAGATTTATGCATATGCACAAAGACTTATTTTATCAAAACAACTCCATGGAGGTTTTCACAATTTCGAGAAGAATGCTCAGTTAATTGTCACCTTAGCCCAAAGACAATCTCCCGGTTGTTGAAAAGAATCGTGTTCTTGTCGGGTATCGCCAATGCGTTGTAACAGATGCATCGCCAAGTGGCACATGTGGTACTCGCTAACCGTCCACTGGTCGACCGCCGCGCCTTGACGCCCCCAATATCCATCATAGACCTCACTATCAATTCTCATTCCCTCTTCAACCACAAGGGCCATAATAGCTATTAGCTATATTTTATACAATGCACGAATATATCAGTGCAAGTCCAAACCCCAAAGGGCCAAATCTTTTCAATGCAAATATAATGCACCAAATTCAAATAAGACATCTCTTTCCAATGCATATAAAATGCACCAAATACCAATCATAGGCAAAACACGTCACTCTCTCATACAGTGTCCATACACTGGTTAAACAGTAATTATACTGTATTTTCAACACAAATCATGTTATCATCTTTTCATAGTTATAAAATACTTTCGCCGTATATTTTTACAAGATTGCATAATATTTTCATTATGTTTTCACAATTCTAAAATGTTTACATTACGTTTTCAAAATATCGTAACACTTACATTACATTTTCAAAATTGAAATGTTTTGTTATATTTTCACAATACCGTAAAAATATTCTATTACTTTTAAATCACATAGTGATTTTTCAATAGTACGTTAAATATTTAAACTCACGTAAAATATTTAAACGTAATTCAAATCACGTAGAAATATTTTAACATATTTTAAATCGCTACAGAATATTTTACTATATTCTAAATCATTTTTAAGATACGTAAATCATTTTTCACCACAATTCTATTACGAAAAATATTTCTTAACCTTCAAAAATTCCATTTCATCCTTTCTCAAAATATTATGACTTTGTACTTCATTTTTCACATTTTCTTACTCAAGAAAATCTTTTTCCACGTTTCTTTACTCAATAAATTCTTTTTCAAATATAATCCACAAAATTACTTTTCCATTGATATAAATCAATGTTTCAAATCTTAAAATTTCCAAACGTACTTCAAAACTTGAAAATGATTTATACTTGAGTTAATTCTCAAAATACCATTATATTCTCTATTTTTTCCTAAATCATTTCCAAATTAACCTACTTCAAAATAAATTGAAGTTTGAAAACATTTTCGTTTACAAAACTTAATTTTTCAAGTGAGTAAAATACTCTGATTCCCTTTTCAAATTTCTGGTATTAAATCAATTATATTTCCACTTGGAGAATTACTTTGTTTCATCAAAATCTAGGCATTACTATTTGAAAAATTATCAAAACATTTTTCCTTTTTCAATTGATATGGTTTTACACAAATAAAACCATTAAAGTTTTATTTTCAAAACCAAAGTACCGATTGGTCATATAACAAACCCATTTGTTCAAATTCATTTTCACTTTCTTTGCAAATCCTTTTTCATTCTTAGTCAAAAATCTTTTCCTTAATATATATTTTCTCAAAATCACTTTTTATTGATCTAGTCCTACAAAATCATATTGAGTTATTTTAATTATTGTTTCTTAACTTTAAATTTCCTAACGTTTTTCAAAACCCAAATAAATTCTTCTTGAGTAAATTTAAGTTACAAACATTTTTTTTTATATTTCTAAATCACTTCTAAAAATTGATTCTTTTTAAATTAATTTGAAGTTCAATACTTTCAAGCTTCTTTTTCTTTTATTTATGAAAATTCCACTTCACTTAATTTATAACACTTAATTCCCTTTTCAAAAATCCTTATTTGAAAATTCTTGTATTTCATAGCATCAAAACATTTTTCTAAATTATCAAAACCTTATAGATGGCCATTGGAACCATGAAATATTTTTCTTCTAACTTAAATAAATTCCATTCTTGTTTCTACACAAAATAAATCAATAAAATTTTATTCTAAAATTTGTGTTCATGTTTTCTTAAAAAAAAACCTTTAGTTCATTTTCCATACTCCTCAAATCAATCCAATTTTATTCTTCCATAAACATATTAATTTGTAAACACCTATTTTGAGGTGTCTTGGCCGAAATTCTCATTGTTCTAGGGATCAAAATTTAATTTCCTTGTTCTTGAAAATTTTCAACATTGACCCAAATCAAGGGCATCAAAACCCTAGCTCTTCCTTGGCCATTGGAACCAAGATCAATTTTCTTTCCATCCACACATCATGGCATACATATATATATTTCAACATAAATATCACAAACATGTCATATACTCATCATGCATATTATAAGTATACTATCAAAGTCATAAAATCATGCAAAGCATATTAAGCATAGACAAAAATAATCAAAGCACAAGAAAATAAAGCAAAGCTCATAAACACACAATTAATTATTACATAACCATGGATTGGAATTCTCACATGAATTCACAATCCATCAAATATAAGACCATCTCCCACCACCATAATTGGTTGGTGAGATGGATCTCCCTCTTACCTCTTGAAGATCCTCAAAAACTCTTTGTTTTGCTTCTCTTTCCAAGTCCTTCACCACCAAGGACTTCTCAAATACAAAACAAAATACATAGAAATTAGTATACTAAGCTTGATTAAGAGGAACCATGGATCAAACATGGTTTAGATCATGAAAAAGAAGAGAAGAAATGAAGTCTTCTTATACTTCACCTCAAAAACCCCATAACTTTGTTCTTGAAGAAGGTCCATGAAGATGAATGATTTAGAGAAAGTCTCCTACATGAAAGTTGCTTAGAATATCATGTAGATTCAAGATCTATGATTGGATGAAATTAAAAGTGATGGGTGGTGCTTTTGGTGGTCATGGCCGAACCATTTGGTGAGAAAATAAAGAAAAATGGTTATTTTGTGCTCTTGGCTTGGTTGAGTGATGAAGATGAATGATTTAGAGAAAGTCTCCAACATGAAAGTGTTTTGAATTAATGAGAGGATTCAAGATATGTAGTTAGATAACATCATAGAAGATTGGAAGTGGTTCCATCGGTGGTGACCAAATGCTCAAGGAAGGAAAGAAAATGGTGTTGTTCTTGGTGTTCTTGACAAATTGGAAGAGAGAAAAGAGAGAGAATGAGTTAAATGTTATAAAATGTGATACAAATGAAATCAAATGGCTGAATTGAAGTGGGCAGCCATAGCATTGCGTGGAGAGAAAGAAGAAAATAATTTTGCTTTAGGAAAATGACCAATAATTGGTCAAGACATCTAATTAATGTCTTCAAGCTTTTTCTTTGGCCTAAAAAGGCTACTCCAACATGTCTCAACATGTCTCTTCTTCTTTCTTGCTTCTCCAACTGTCCCCCCCTTCATCATGCAATCCAAAGGAATCAAACAAAACAATAATGGTCATATTGACCATGACAAACAATAATGGTCATTAATTTAGTTTGCATGGCTATTATTGGTGGTTCAAGAACCATGTAAAAGTCTCCCCAAGCTGCTTGAAAACTGTGTGGCTCCTTGAGTATTTTAGGGAATTAATTGTTCTCAATTTACACCTAATTGCATGCTAATTAATTAGGTAATTAGTTAGGTTAAATTTCCTAACCAATCTTAACTAACATTCTAACTATATAACTAATTAATTAACATATTATTTCATATATTATAATTTCTAATTAAAATTAGGATATCTAATTAAGAATTAGATTATAACAATTTAACATTTAATTTAGTTTACTTGGCTTGTTAATTAGGCCATTATTTGAAGTATTTCTAGCCATTGATTAATTCAATTGTTAGGATTTAGATAGACTTTTAATTTAGAAGACTTAATCTAAGTCATTGGATCCTTCTCCTTTAAATTCTAGCCATTAGATGTGTCTCCAAAATAAAGGGTCAAGATTGCTCCTTCAAACTTTAAATCCAAGGGTTATAATTGTTGGGAATTGCGGATCAAAATATCTCGCAGCGGAATAATAGGATTCCCACACAGGATCCATGCGAAAAGTCCATAATCTGAGTTTTTAAAATTTACCTCTTGAAGCGTGATAAACACAAGCGAGGTGAATCACCAACACCGTAATAGCGACGATGTTTCTGCGGTATCCACACGAACAGACTTGCAAAAGGAGTCACGCTCTGTTTTGCGGTGCTAATTGCTGCGAATAGAAGAGAAGAACCTTTCACTTGTCTCTCACTCACTTTCTTAGGTGCGGCTAGGGTTGTGATGTAACATCTATAGCAGCCCCATTAACAGTACTATTTATAATAGTGGCTGCCTTAAGTGAGTGTGAGCAAGTGCTAAAAGGTAAGTCTGTGCAACCCTAAAACCCATCTGTCATGAGTTAGGCCCACAATTGAATCCGAGTCCAACTTGGATCCTTATTGCTCCAATTTAGTCTTTCTAAGTGTGCGACCCAGTTCTCATGACGTTGGTAGTAATATTAAAATCCCATTTTAATATTACAAACAGTGAGTGGTATCTAGCAACACATCACTGCTACCCAAGTAATGAGAATGTTAGTGATTTGACATAACCTTTTCGTGACCAATGTTTCCGTGTCGTTTAGTCCCTTTGTCAAGATATCTAGATTGAACACAAGGTATGGAATGCGTCACCCTTGTATAGTCTAATCATTCATTTCCTGATACTCAAGTAGACTTTGTAACAACAAATGAGATCAATATCTCATATTGACTCATTTGAGCATGGTCATGCATTTCGCAGTCTCACTCAATCAGGGGGCCCGAAGATATCGCTCCTGTTATGTAGGAGTGACAAATTCCATCTAGGTCACTCTGCATGATTTGCGGTATGTCCAATAACGAACTTTATAATCACCTTGTTACAGATGACGTTTGATGGCATTAAAACACACAACTCCTCATGTAGGAATCGTAGTGATTTCAGGTCAAAGGACCACAAACACCATTATCACTATGAGAATCGCTTATGACACTCACGTAATGATCCATGTAGCGTTCTCATGGTGGGTCAGTCTAGTACATCATTACTCTAATATGTACCAATGTGAAGACTTGATATCTCATATCCATGACCCGTGAGAATCTCTACACATACTAGTCTCGATGTATTATTGTTGTCCTAATTAACAATAATACTTGACTAGGGACATTTAAGAATAGTGTTGTAACCAAAAGGATCTCACGATCAAGTCATCCACTTGATGTCCTATGGCATCAAACTTACTATTCTAAGGACTTTATTATGTTTATCAAAAAGAACACAATAAATGAAATGCCTCATATATAAAATAGCATAATAGAATATATGTATATACAGAAAATGTATTAGCCTCTAGGGCATACACCAACAATAATTAGTCATAACCTTTTTAGAAGACCAAATCTGCACCCTTGATTAATTCTTCATCCAATGGTCATAAATGGTCCTTGTTACTTTACAAGATCAAATCTCCACCCTTGATCAATTCTAAATCCAATGGTTGTAAATGGTCACTTTATATAATCAAATTTACACCGTTGATTAAATCTACGGTTGATATTGAAGCTTGCCTAACTAAGTTTATTCTCACACCATTGATTAAATCAATGGTGATTATCCAATACTTCTTTATTAAATTTATTTCTTAACCGTTAATTAAATTAATGGTAGATATCCAAACCACCAGTGTTGACTTAAGCAATATAATTTCTATTTTTATCTACTAAAAACCCCACGAAAGAATATATTTACTGTATTTTTATCACTCGATATATTAAATATAGTATAAAATACAATACAAGAAAATTTCTAAAACTATTTCCGGATTCAGGTTTAGTAAGATCCCCTGTCTCCGTCTAAACAGTACAAATTTTTCTATGCGTAGAAAAATTTTCACTTTGCGGGACTCACATGGGCCCACGTAAGGTCACCTGGGCCCACCTAAGACCACCTGGGCCCACATACAGTCAAAAATTTCATAATCATCCATAAAATCATAAAAATTAGAAAACGCACAAATATCAAATCAGATTACGTAAAATAATTACCTAACGGTAAAAATTAAATTACGTAAAGTTTTCCTCGACCCGAAAATTTTTATTTTCCTGACACGGAGTAAATCACTCAAAACGATCAAATATGCTGACAGAATAAATAAAATAATTTTACAAGATATCAGAAATTACTAAATAGTAAAATTCTGTTAACTGTCAAAACTACTATTTAAGAGATACGAAATTTGGGGTGTTACATAAATGACTAATAATGAAAGCTTATTATTGTATCAAATATGTGATCATCAAACTCCCCCACACTTAGCTTTTTGCACTCCTGAACAAAACACATAAGACCACTCACAAAAAAAAAATAGACTCAAAAGCTAAACACTCTAAAAGACTCAATTTCTAATAATATTTAAAAATGAAGAGCAATCATTCAAGTAATCAAAACATTCATGAGGTAACATATCTTCACTTCTCAAATCAACAAGTAAAGATATTTCAATTGAAAAGCATGAGTCAAAAATGATAGATTTTCACAAGATTCACTCTCAATCCCTCAAGTGTTTAAAAGGTAGGTATTTCACTCAATTCAACCCATGAAAATTGCACTACCATAAGTTTGCTTATCTTCTACTTCTCCACTACTCAGAACACATGCACACACAAATCATGAGGACTTTATTCAAGGTTGTAATGGGGTCAAGGTAAAGGAGGAGGTAATATGGATATGACAAGTTAACACCAGAGAATAAAAGAACATGAGAGTTGAGTTCCATTAACAAGCATGAAAGTTCATCCCAACTCCACCTAATACAAATTCCCTTTACATATTCTTTTCCTTTCCTTTATTACCTTGTTGACCCTCTTCTTTTTACATTTTTTATTGATTTTTTTATTTTTTTTATTTTTTTTATTTTTTTTATTTTTATAAAAAGAACATCATATATACATTTTTTTTTAACCATTCTGCACACACACCCCCACACTTGTTCAAGAACTCATCGAATGACAAAACTAATGTTCTCTTATTCCCTAAGGTCAAGTAAGAACATGGTTTTTCATTTAAGGCACATAATGAGTTCGAAATAGGTCATTTCTAATGCTTTATGTTAGTAAGAATCAGAGAATTTCCAATAAGTCATAAGAGTGCTTGATATCATATTGAGACAACATGCTGCTAAACAAGGCTGGTTATTTGATTAAAGTAGCTATTTCAAGACAAATGCCTCAATCATATTTATGTATGCATATGAAAATGTAATCTCAAAAAGAATCAAAGCAAGTTCTAGAGTAATAATTCCATGAGTGAAATTCACACAAGAAAGAAAAGAATGGTACAAATGTTCAATCCATTCATCAATAGGCTCAAAATATCATAAGGCATAATTTTATCATTCTCAGTCCACCAATTCAACATCCATAACCAAGCATGTGAATTTTAAGAAAGAAGACAATTTACTCAATCATGCAAATTTTCCTGAATTTGAATTGCTACTTCCACACAAACTAGTTACTACCCCAATTACTCCTTACTCTACCACCAATTTTTTATGCGTCTCAAGAGTAAATAATTTACTATTTACTCTGCCATCCCTAATTACTTTTGTTGTTAATAAATTGATGACAAACACCACAAACATATTAACAAACACACTTCCTAATTTTTTTTTGAGTTTTTTTTTACAACCATCCTTCCCTCCAACCAGATCATAACATTGTTCTCAATGTCAAAACATAAATAGGAAAAAGGATAGAATATATTACTTGTTGCTGCAATTACTGAAAAAAAAAACCTCACACAAATTTAAACAGAAACAAAGTATGATAAATAAAACTAAAGCTTGTAATTATTTAAATAGTTGGAGTGTCTTGGCTGGCTTTCTTTTCATTTTGCTTCCCTCACCACTTCCTTCACCGCTTCCTTCGAGACCAATCTATACGAAGTACATTATTGGATCAGGTTCATAAACAAAAGTTTCTAATTTATCAATCAACTCATCAACAGTGGAAGCAGAGATAAGGAGTCGTCTTGCAGAAGGTGTGACAAATTTTTGTTCCACAGCATGGTCAACAAAAGATAACAAATTATCAAAGAAATTATTAACATTCAACAAACCTACGGGTTTATGGTGGATGTTCAGTTGGGCCCAAGAGACAATTTGAAAAATTTCTTCCAAAGTACCAAAACCACCAGGTAAGGCAATGAATGCATCAGAGTTTTCAAGCATTGCCTTCATTAGTCCATGCATAAATGATACTTGAATTTCCAGTCCAATTGTCTTTCCAACGATGTTCCTTCGAGTTAAAGGTTCAGGAATGACACCTAAAACTTGACCACCTCTTATAAATGCAGAAAGTGATACAGCCCCCATTAACCCAAGGCAACCTCCCCCATATACTACACGAATGTTCCTCGCAGCAAGTGTTCTACCAACAGTGCTTGCTGCGTTTACAAACTCTAAACCATTCCCATAACTTGTCCCACAAAATACACAGATACTGAGAAATCTACGAACTGAAGAAGAAGCTCCCTCCATTTCTACACTCACACTCTCTTTGAATGATTATGAGTTACAGGAAAGTGAAGAAAATGGAATGTTTAAATAAGGAAAAGAATAGAAAAAGTAATAATAGCTCCTATACAGGTAGGTTGACTGGTGTCAGAAAAGTTTGAAATTTTAAAAATAATAATAATAATAATTTTTTTTGGTTTTTTTTGGTTTTTTTTTGTTTTGTTTTGTTTTTGTTTTATTTTTATTTTTTTACTTCAAGAAAATCATCAGGGTAAAGAAGTCTAGAAACCCCCGAAGGATCCCATCCAAAGGATCGTCTGTCCAAAACCAAAATTCAACAAAATCATACAAAGATAAAATAATAATAATAAATGATTACATACCTTTATGTACAAGTTTCATGGCAGATCTTTATACTGCGCGTCATGAGTGCAGTAATACCAAGACGGCTCAGCCAATCTGGGCATTCTTCTCTCTCCCGCTTGTGGGATATTTTGGATTGAGCTACGACGCCACTAATTAAAGTGCGTAAATCTGACAGCTACCACCAACGACCATAGCCAGTGAGAGGTCGCTGAAGAGCCCATGGCATTAAATCACAGGATCCAGCTCAGAGGCATTGTCACGCGAGAATGCAAACACGGGACGCTTCTTTCGTCCATCGCCAGTGCAGAGCCTTTGGTTAAAACTGAATGCTTGCGCGGCTCTCTCTGCAGAGCATGGCACACGAACCTTATTTACCGACCGACGTGCGAAGATCCACCCAAGTCAATGATGGATCTGCCACTCCACTAGCAGGGCTCCTAATCTAATTAAAGACCAAGTACAACCGAAGTTTCACCCTTTTTTTTTATTTTATTTAATTTATTTCTTTTTTTTTCATTTTTTTCTTTTCTCTTTTTTCTTTCTTTTTCTTTTTTTTTTTTCCTTTTTTTTCTTCTTTTTTTTTTTTTTTTAAGATATACAAAATAATATATACATGTTGTTGTGATTGTGGCTCACATCTTCCTCTGGTTTCACGTCCAGAAACGGCTTAAACGCCTTCTATGAGTCGGGGATAAGCTTCTCATCTAATTTTCTTTTAAATTGGCAAATAGGATCTTTTTGAGTCAGATTCCCAAGACTATAATGCTCTTGTTCATCCTTGAAGAGATTTCACAAACTAAGAAGTTCACGCTGCACAACTCCACAAGAATGCGTCTCAAGAGTCAATAAGATATTATCTAATGACTCCTTACTCAGTCCATTCTTAATGAAGAATATTTTATCTTCTCTGTTTATAGAAACCATCCCCAAAGAGTGACATCGCGTGTTGCAATTCCATCGTGCACACTTGTAACAAACTTTCATTCTTTTTGCTCTTCTCCTTTTTGAAAATGAACTTTTACCGAGATCAGGCATGTATGGGACAAATGAATCTAAAGATTCACCAGCTAAATGAACCTTTGCTTTGATTATCCAGTGTATATCTTTTGGGATGCCCTTATACATTAACAATCTCAGTCTTTCACACCTAGTTTCATAGACTTTTGTTAGAGCATTTAGAGGGAGAGAAGGAAAATGTTTTCTTAGATTTGAGAGAATGACATCCATTTTAAAAGGAGAAGAATTCAGTTATTATGGGAAACTAAAAAACAAACCGACTTGAGAATCACGGAGTACCGTTATCCGCCATTTAATCGGGAACACAAAGAACTGCAAAAAGAAAGAAATAACATTAAAATAAATTCTACTCATAACAATGATTAGAAAGAGAAATGGATTCTACCTCAACAACTTGATGTTCCAGAAATGGTTTTAAAGTCTTTGTCCATTGACCTTAAATACAATACCATTCCTAGGATTCTTAATGTCTATGGCCCCATAAGAATACACATGTTTGACAGTATAAGGACCAATCCACCTAGATCTCAATTTTCCAAGGAATAGGTGAAGACGAGAATTATAAAGCAGAACTTTTTGACCAATTTCAAAAGTTTTTCTCAAAATTGATTTGTCAAGAAAAGCTTTTATTCTAGCTTTATAAATCTTTGAGTTTTCATATGCATCATTTCTTAATTCCTCAAGTTCATTCAATTGCAATTTGCGTAACTTGGAAGCATCATCAAGACTTAAGTTGAAAGCTTTAATGGCCCAAAATGCTTTATGCTCCAATTCTACAGGCAAATGACAAGGTTTTCCATAAATTAACCGATAGGGAGACATGCCTAGAGATGTTTTAAAAGTAGTATGGTAAGCCCAAAGTGCATCGTTTAGTCTTAAAGACCAATCTTTACGATTTGGGTTAACCATTTTTTCTAAAATTTGTTTAATCTCCCTATTTGCCAATTCAACTTGTCCACTTGTCTGAGGATGATAAGGAGTTGCAATTTTGTGGGTAATGCAATATTTCTTCATTAAGGATTCAAATGGTTTATTACAAAAATGTGTTCCCCCATCACTGATGATAGCTCGAGGAATTCCAAATCGACTCAAAATATTTTCTTTTAAAAATTTTAAAATAGTTTTATGATCATTGTACCGACATGGAATCGCCTCAATCCATTTTGAGACATAATCAACTGCAACCAAAATGTACACAAATCTAAAAGATGATGGAAATGGACCCATGAAATCAATTCCCCAACAATAAAAAATTTCAATGACAAGGATAGGGTTCAAAGGCATCATATTTCTTTTAGAAATGAACCCCAAATTTTGACAACTTTCATAACTTTTTCAAAAAGTATAACTGTCCTTGAATAAAGTGGGCCAACAAAATCCACACTGCAAGATTTTTGCAGCTATTTTCGGTGAAGAAAAATGACTTTCACATGCTTCTGAATAACAAAATTTGATGACACTACTTACCTCATTGTCGGGTACACATCTCCGAAAGATTTGATCAAGACAATATTTGAACAAATATGGGTCATCCCAAAAGAAATTTTTCACCTCAATCAAAAACTTTTTTCTGTCTTGGTGTATCCACTGAGGCGGCATCTTACCTGTTACAAGAAAATTGACAATGTTAGCAAACCAAGGCATGGAATTGACAGAAAATAAGAATTCATCAGGAAAAGAATCATTGATAGGTGTGCTATCAAAAGATGAGCCTGTTGTCAGCCTTGACAAATGATCTACAACAACATTTTTGGGTCATTTCTTATCTTTTATTGTGATGTTGAATTCTTGAAGCAACAAGATCTACCGTATCAACCTAGGTTTGGCATCCTGTTTAGACATTAAATATCTAACAGCAGCATAATCAATGAAAACAATAGTGGACGAACTAATTAAATAAGCTCAAATATTGTCCAATGTAAAAATTACAGCAAGTAGTTCTTTTTCAGTAGTGGTGTAATTCATTTGTGCACTATTCAAAGTTTGGCTTGCGTAATAAATTACATGAGGCTTACCTTCCTTTCTTTGGCCTAAAACAGCGCCAATAGCAAAATTACTAGCATCACACATCAACTCAAAAGGCAAAGACCAGTCAGGAGATTGCATGATAGGAGCAGAAGTCAAAAGACCGATTAATTTTTTAAAAGATTTTTAACAATCTTGAGTCCAATCAAATGGTGTATCTTTTGTTAGAAGATTACATAAAGGTCTAGATATGGCACTAAAGTCCTTTACAAATCTTCTATAAAATCCTGCATGTCCTAAAAAGGAACGAACTTCTCTGACTATTTTTTGAAAAGGCAAATGAGCAATTAATTCAACTTTGGCCTTATCAACTTCAATTCCTTTAGAAGATATCACATGACCTAACACTATTCCTGAGGTAACCATGTAATGACATTTTTCCCAATTTAACACAAATCCTTTTTCTTCGCATCTTTTAAGAACTTTTTCTAAATTATCAAGACAATTTTCAAAAGAATTTTTAAAAACTGTCAGATCATCCATGAAAACCTCTAAATAATGCTCAATCATGTCACTGAAAATACTTAGCATGCATCTTTGAAAAGTTACCGGAGCATTACAAAGACCAAAAGGCATTCTTCTATATGCAAAAGTGCCAAAAGGGCAAGTAAAAGTGGTCTTTTCTTGGTCCTCTAATGCAATTGGTATTTGATTATACCCTGAATAACCATCAAGAAAACAATAGTAAGGATGTCCTGCTACTCTTTCCAGAATCTGATCAAGAAATGGCAATGGAAAATGGTCTTTCCTAGTTGCTGCATTCAATTTTCTGAAATCAATACACATACGCCAACTAAATGAGACTCGAGTAGGTATTAATTCTCTTTTTTCATTTTCAACCACTGTTATTCCAGATTTCTTGGGCACAACTTGTGTAGGGCTTACCCACTGGCTATCAGAGATAAGATAGATAATTCCAACATCAAGTAATTTAAGAACTTCAGCTCTAACTACCTCTTTCATATGTGGATTTAATCTTCCTTGAGGTTGTTGAGATGTTTTAGCATTATCCTCTAAATATATTCTATGTGTACATTAATGGATTAATGCCTTTTATATCCTTTAATGTCCATCCAATTGCACTTTTATGCCTTTTAAGTACTTCTATCAACTTACCTTCTTGTTCTTTGGTCAGGGATAAAGAAATTACCACTAGAGAACTTTTTTCTTCTCCCATAAATGTGTACTTCAACCCATCAGGTAATGGCTTCAGTTCCAGTGTGGGTACTTCTTCATGGGCATTATCATTCATGGATTTTAGCTCTTCGAATCTTGGCTTCCTTCCTTTGTATTCCATTTCCTGTGTATAGTCAAGCAAAGAGCATATTTCAGAAACATCATCATCTAATTGTGTAGCTGAATCAAATGAATTAATTAAACAGATTTCTAATAGGTCAGAAGAACTCCTGATTTGAAGATGATCATCTATAATGGCCTCAATCCATTCAATCTCTTCTTTTTCATCATAAACTTCTTGTGGTTGCTTGCACATGTTGAAAACATTAAGCTCCAATGTCATATTTCCAAAAGTTAGCTTCACCACTCCATTTCTACAATTTATCAAAGCATTAGATGTTGCTAAAAATGGGCGACCCAAAATAACAGGAACTGACTTAGAACTATCAACCATAAGTTCAGTTTCCAAGACAATAAAATCTACAAGATATATGAATTTATCAACTTGTACCAACACATCTTCTACTATTCCTTTTAGAATTTTAATTGATCTATCAGCAAGTAGAAGAGTTATAAAAGTTGGTTTTAACTCACCAAGGTTGAGTTGCTGATAAACTGAATATGGAAGCAAATTAACACTAGCACCAAGATCAAGTAAAGCTCGTTCAATTTTATGTTCACTAATAATGCATGAAACTGTAGGACACCCAGGATCTTTATATTTCAACTCATTATTGTTTTGAATAATAGAGCTTACCTGTTCAGTCAAAAATGCATTCTTTTTCATATTATGTTTCCTTTTAACAATGCATAAGTCTTTCAAAAATTTGGCATAACAAAGAATCTGCTTGATAACATCTAATAGAGGAATATTGACCTTCACTTGTTTAAAAATTTCAAAAATGTCACTATTATGATTCACTTTACTTGAATTGTTTAATGCTTGAGGAAATGGGGGTGAAGACGAGGGTTTGATCTCCTTTTGGCTAGGTGGCTTATCAACTCCTTCCTCATCTTTGGAAATTGACTCATCATCTTTCACAAAAAGCTCAGAAATTTATTTTTCAACAACCTTTTCACTCCTAAGAGTTATCACTGAGTTGACTTGATCTATTTTTTGACTTTCTGAACTACCCTCATTTAGGCTAAACTGACCCTTGGGATTTGGTTGAGGTTGAGAGGGAAACTTTCCTTTCTCATGAATGGTAAGTGCAAAAGAAAGTTTAGCAAGAGTGTCTTTTATGTCAATCATGGTTTGATTGTTGTGGTTATTGATGACCTCTTATTTTTTCATGAATGCATGCAATGTTCCTTCAAGGTTTTTCCTATATGGTGGGACATAGAGTGCATATCCTTGAGGATTGAGAATCTTGTTGTGCCTGAGGAGGTGGTGGTTGCATGAATTATGGCTGGTTACTATTCCTCCAACTAAAGTTCGGGTGATTTCTCCATCCCAGATTGTATGTATCTGAAAAAGAAGAAGTGAATGGCTTTTTAAAATTGTTCATTGCATTTACTTGCTCATGCACAACTTCTTTAAAAACAGGAATTTTTGGACATTTATTTGTTGAGTGTTCTAATTCATCACAAATGCCACAAATTTCTTCATTTTGCACAGATTTGATTTCTTTTACTTTCCCTGATTCCATGGCTTCAACCTTTCTAGCCAAACTAGCAAACCTTGCATTTAGATCTTCTTCGTGACTAAGATGATATTTTTCTTTACTAGCATTTGCAAGGTTTGATCTAATTGAATTTTCAAAAGGATTAGTACCATGCCAAGATTGAGAATTTTCAGCCAAATGGTCTAAATAGTCTAAAGCTTCATCAGGTTCTTTATCAAGAAATTCACCATTGCACATTGTTTCCACAAATTGTTTGGTTTTAGGTGCTAACCCTTCATAAAAGAAGCTTATAGTGCGCCATTTTTCAAAACCATGATGTGGGCAAGAATTCAATAAATCTTTAAAACGTTCCTAACTTTGAAAATATACTTCATTTGAATTTTGAGAAAAATTTTGGATTTGTCTTTTCAAAGCATTGGTTTTATGTGTTGAAAAAAATTTCTTCAAAAACTCACATTGCATTTATTGCTATGTGCTAATTGATCTTGGTTTCAAAGTGTTAAGCTAAGTTTTTGCTTTATCTTTCAAAGAAAAAGGAAACAATTTAAGCTTAACAACCTCTTTAGTGCAAGTTTGATCATGAAAAGCAGTACATACTTCCTCAAATTCTTTTAGATGTAAATATGGGCTTTTAGATTCTAAACCATGGAAATTAGGAAGTAAAGAAATCATACTTGGCTTGAATCTAAATTTGTTGGCATTAAGTGGAAAGATAAAACATGATGTACTAGAATTTTGAGATGGTTGCAAATACTCACGCATGGTTCGCAATGGTTGATTTTCATGTTCATCATGCACACTTTCATTTTCAGCCATTGTGCTTAATGTGTGTGATTATAATTCAAACAAATCAATATGTAAAGTACCTGGATTAACTCTAACCAAACGACCAAAATTTAAATCACGATACCAATTAAGCATAAACAAGTAACTTACAGTATAAAATAAAATGTACAAGCTAGTAGTATAAATCATCCATTAAATATTAACAAAGGTGTGGTATAAACCAACCACCAAATAAGTTAAAAAGCATAAAAATTAAAAAGTTAATATACAGATAAATTAAAATGTTAGAAGCAAAAAAAGTAAAAAGTTAGATAGCTGATAAAGTAAAAAGTTAGATAGTTAGTAGAAGAGTTAGTAAGTTAGTAAACAAAAAAAAATGAGAAAATAAATAACAAAAAAAATAAAAAATAAATACAAAAAATAAAGTAAAAAAAATAAAAGGGAGAGTTACCCCCACTAAGTTAATATGTACAAGAAAATAAAAGGGAGAATTACCCCCACTGTACAGAAATTAAAATACAGAAAATAAAGTGTAAAAAGTAAATTACAAAAAAAATAAGTAAAAGGGAGAGATTCCCCCACAAGTTAGTATGCACAGAAATTAAAAAAGAAGAGGTTCCCCCACTAGTTAGTATGTTAGTATATATACAAAATTTTTTACACCAGAAATTCAATCTTCAAATCAAGTCCCCGGCAACGGCGCCAAAAACTTGATGCACAATTTTTAATTATCGCATTTGCAAACCCAAGTGCAGGTTATCTCAAGTAATAAATTTCTCGGGAGTCCGAGGTCGATCCACAGGGAATTATTGAAGATTAATTAAGGTGAAGTGAATATTTTGTTACTACGATTAAAATTATTTACTTGGGTAAAAAGATTCACTCTTAGTAAATAAAATATATAAAGTGGAGATCTTGATTTATTGTAGACAAAATATTGGCACAGTGAATGCTTGATCCCATTTATGAGTGATGATATTAATGATTAAAGGAAACATAATATAATTATGTATATTATTTTAATGGACTTTTAACGTTGTATTTTTCGATTGGAACCTTCATGTTGCGAGGATTCTAATTGAGTTATAAAAGGAATTAATCTTACATTTCTTTTATTTACCAAGAGTGGATCTTTTTACCTAAGTAAATAATTTTTATCGTAGTAACAAAATATTTACTTCACCTGAATCTTCAACAATTCCCTGTGGATCGACCTCGGACTCACCGAGAAATTTATTACTTGAGACAACCTACACTTGGGTTTGCAATACAACAATTAAAAAGTGTGCATCATCTACTTGTAAGCCTCAGATTTTATGTATAATTATATATTACTAACTCTGCTACCCATGTTATAGTGCATCTTACATGACTTCATTAGGCATAAGGGTCTGTTGGGTTTCTGTGTTTTTTATTTTCATTCTATAAAAAAATAGAAAATGAGCTCAAACTTTTGAAAATTTTGGAAACAAAGAAATCACGTTTTCAACATTTTCAGAAACACAGTAGCAGTTTAGCAATTTTCAACACATCGTTTCTTTTTTTGTTTAATTATCATTTATTCTCTTTCTCCACCTTGTATCTGAACCTCCTCCTTCCATTGGCGGTGTTTCACCAGTCACCACCGACAAATCCAACAGCCACCACCCATCATCAGCAGTGCAAGCGACTATAGTGACCCCCTCAAGGAGCATTACAGCATGACCACGGTGGGCCTCAGTGAGCCCCTATTCAACTATTGCCAGATCTATGGTATGTGCTTCAAGCGGTGCTCGATGAACTAAATCAAATGCAGGGTAGTCAAAGCTTATGGGAAATTTCTCTTTTGTAGGAGCCCAAATGAACTTCTCCATACAAATTCCTTTTGTCTCTTTCATTGAAGATTATTATATCAACAATTTCTCTATGTATACAAAACAATTTCTATATTTCCCGTATACGGAACATTCAAGCAGATTTTTATAAATAATAGAATCCAAGCAGCAAAGAAGAAATAGAAATATTTTTTCAACTAAAAATTAAAGGAAATAAAGTTTAAAAACCACTGAGAATGAGGAATTTCGTCTCTAACCTGTATAATGAAGATAACTTTTGAGTTCCTTTAACCACAGTAGCCCTTGAAATTAGAAGTAAGGGAGCGAGGAATGAAGCACGCGAGCATTCCACTTTCTAGATCTGGTGGCTCACGGATCTGTGTGGTGGCAGATGTGGTGTTGCAGATCTGCGTGGCTGAGGAGGCAGTGGTGGGGTCTTTAGGTGGAGGACAGTGGTTCTAGGAGAATGAGAGACAAGAATAAGAATGGAGGGAGAATAGTGGTTCAACGATTGGGGGATTGGGGTTTCAGATAAAGCTCAGTGGTGAGAGTGGAGAGAATACAAATATTTGGGGTTTCTGACGAGAATATGTGATTGGGGTTCAGAATGCAGAAGGACAAATATTTGGAGGGAATGCCAATTTTAGCGAGGGACATTATTCTCCTTGCAATTCCCTCGCTAATTCGAGATAGTTTTAACTATGCTGTTAGCGAGGGAATATAACCCTCGCAATTCCCTCGCTAATATTAGCGAGGAAAATTATCCCTCTCAATTTCCTCGCTAATTTTACCAAGTTTTAATTATACTTTTAGTGAGGGAAGCTAGACCTCGCTAATTTCAGCAAGGGCAGTTATCCATTGCAACCCCTCGCTAATTTCAGTGAAGAAATATATATCTCGCAATTCTCCTGCTATTTACTAGCTATTTTTTCCTCAATTTTATTTTTTTAAGTTATCGAGAGATAAAATTTCCCTTGCTAATCCATCTCTATTCCCTCTCTAATCAGCGAGGGATTAGCGAGGAAAATTTTCCCTCACAAAATTCCATCGCTAAATCGCGAATTTCTTGTAGTGTTAGATGCTCTAACTTCAACAATTCCATAATTATCAATCCTTGTCAGAATATTTTTCTTCTTCTTCTTCATAATTCTTATATCTTTTAGATGCTCTAACTTCAACAATTCCATAATTATCTATGTTTCTAGTTCAATATCTTCATCTACTTCTTCCAAATCAAATTGGTTTAAGGTTGGACCGTGTACTTCCTCTAATGGACCAGCTATATCAACAAGACTTTGTTTAAGATCGTCGTTTGCAACTATCATAGGCATTTGCGAGACTGGCTCATCTTGGTATGGATTATCTATTTCAGGCTTTTTGGTTTTTGAAGTTTGAATTGTGCTTCGTGCCTTAGTTTTAATCATATCCAACCAACCTTGCTGCCCTTCAGCATACTATGTGTAGTACACTTGCTCTGCTTGTTGTGTAATAATAAATGGATCATAATTCTTATATCTTTTAGATGCTCTAACTTTAACAATTTCATAATTATCTATCCTTGTCCCTTGATATAGGGTGGGATCAAACCAATCACATTTGAATAGAACTAGCATCTTTAAGGGTCAATATACTGCATTTCAACAATATCAGTTAAAACCCCGTAGTAATCATTCTCCATTGTCTCATTCTCACCACCTCCAACACATATACCACAATTTGTTGTACTCATCCCTTGACCATGATCTTTTGTATTGAATTTGTAGTCGTTTATTGAATATATCTGCCATATGTTTACTTTGTTTAAGGGCCCCTATGCCAAACTCCTCAAGAGTTCATCTTCAATGTTGTTACTAAACACCTATATCACAAATGGGTAAGTTAATTGGTTTTACTTAAACAAGTAATGAGGGAATTAACAGGAAAATTAAGTAGATGATATTTAGCATACATATTCTTTAAACCATATGGGAAATGTTGTAGAGATTTGTTTGTCTACTTGTAAGTCATTTAGACTAAGTTCTCGTAGCAAATCTACATATATGTTGAATTAAAATCACAGATTAAATCACTTCATAGATTTAATCATGATATGTGAAATTAAAAGAACAACTTAGAAACTTACTTTAAAAATGCTCCACCTCATGACAATTTAGAAGAACATATAAGTATGCAACATTCATTTTCCTTTCTTGTAAGATGCAAGATTTACATTTTCCAATAGGATGATCGGGAAAATTAAAAATAGAGAATGGCGGATTGATTAAACAACCTTCACCTCCATCATCATTCTGTTAAACTCTTGTCCTTCTAGATGGAACAATGGGTGGATAGTAGTAAGATGCAAAAGTATAGGTCTCTTTCACTAAATAAGCTTTACAAATGGAACCTTCAACTATAGCTGAGCTCGTGACCTTATCTTTTAAGGTATGTATAAACCTATTAATTGAGAACATCAGAGTAACAAATACCTTATAAGGATTTAATTGAAAAGAATAAAGATAGATAGATAACTCAACCTTTCAAAGGGATACATCCATCGATATTGCACAGGACCACCGACCCTTGCTTCGTAGGGCAAATGAATTGGAATGTGCTCTATCGAATCAAAGAAACTCAGAGGAAATATTTGTTCCAGTTTATATAAAATTATTGGAATGTTTTGCTCCATCTCATGTAATTTATCCTTTCTCATCAACGATAATGTTAATTCTCTGAAGAATTGATTGAACTCAGTAAGTGCATTCTAAACGGGCATAGGTAATGCCTTGAATGCAATTGGGAGCAAACGTTGCATGAATACATGGAATTCATGACTCTTTATACCAAACAACTTTGCTTTCCTCATGTCAACGCATCAAGCCAAATTGGAGGCATACCCATCTGGTAGCTTCAATTGTTTAACCCATTCGCACACGGCTAATCTTTGTTGCTTAGTCAATGTGTATTGTGCTTTGGGGTTTTTTTAGCTTTCCATGTCCACCATCCTACAGCTCTAGATCCTTTCGTCTACAATATTCCACCAAGTCCAGTCGAGCATTAAAATTATCTTTCGTCTTGCCCTTATTATCCATAACTATGTATAAGATATCAAGAAACACATTTCTCTCAATATGCATGACATCTAGATTATGAGGGAGAAGATTTTTTTTCCAATAAGGCATTTCCCAAACGATGCTTCATTTTGTCCAGTTGTGATAAATACATACCCTGGCAGACTTTCTCCTATTGATACAATTATGTTAGGTATATGTCTTACCCTATCCCACACTTCTTCACCAGTCAACCTTCGTGGGGGCAATGAAGTTTCAACAAGTCTCTTCCCAAAAGCATTTTTATTCCTTCTATAGCAATGATCATGTAGTAAGAATTAATAGAGACAATCAAAAGATAATGCCTTTCAGCTATGTTTAAGTGTGAGTGCTCCATACAAATTAGACAAGCAAGTTTTTCCATTCTCATCCAACCTAATAACATCCAATATGTAGGGAAATCATTAATCATCCACATCAAAGAAGCCTTCATGACAAAGTTTTGTTGTCGTAAGACATCATAGGTCATGCAACACCCCAAATTTTTCATCTCTTAAACAGTAATTTTGACAGTTAATAGAATTTTACTGTTTAGTAATTTTTGGATACTGTAAAATTATTTTGTTTATTTCGTCAGTGTATTTGATCGTTTTGAGTGATTTACTCGTGTCGGAAAATAATAATTTCAGTAGGGAAAATCTTTTCGTATTTATTTCTCTTGATTTGTTAATTATTTTTAACAATCGACTTGATTTTCATACGTTTTCTAATTTTTGTGATTTTATGTGTGATTTTGAATTTTTTTCTATTTGTGGGCCCTCACGAGGTGTTTGTGGGCCCAGGTGATCATACGTGGGCCCAGGTGGGTCATAGAAAGTGAAAAAATTTTTTTTCTACACATAGAAAAATTTGTACTGTTTAGATAGAGACAGGGGATCTTACTAAACCTGAATCTAGAAATAGTTTTAGAAAATTTATTTTATACTGTATTTATTTATCAGAAGATAAAAATACAGTAAATATATTCTTTCGTGGGATTTTTAGTAGATAAAAATAGAAATTATATTGCTTAAGTCAACACTGATGGTTTGGATATCTACCATTGATTTAATTAACGGTTAAGAAATAAATTTAATAAAGAAGCATTGGATAATCACCATTGATTTAATCAATGATGTGAGAATAAACTTAGTTAGGCAAACTTCAATATCAATCGTAGATTTAATCAACGGTGTAAATTTGATTATATAAAGTGACCATTTAAAACCATTGGATTTAGAATTGATCAAGGGTGGAGATTTGGTCTTGTAAAGTAACAAGGACCATTTATGACTATTGGATGAAGAATTGATCAAAGGTGGAGATTTGGTCTTCTAAAAAGGTTATGACTAATTATAACCCTTGGATTTAAAGTTTGAAGGAGCAATCTTGACCCTTTATTTTGGAGACACATCTAATGGCTAGAATTTAAAGGAGAAGGATCCAATGACTTAGATTTAGTCTTCTAAAAATCAAAAGTCTACCTAAATCCTAACCATTGAATTAATCAATGGCTAGAAATGCTTCAAATAATGGCCTAATTAACAAGCCAAGTAAACTAAATTAAATGTTAAATTGTTATAATCTAATTCTTAATTAGATATCCTAATTTTAATTAGAGATTATAATATATGAAATAATATGTCTAATTAATTAGTTATGTAATTAGAAAATTAGTTAAGATTGATTAGGAAACTTAATCTAATGAATTAACTAATCAATTAGCAAGTAATTATGACAACTTTGGAGTGCATGATGAAGGGGGAGACGATTTTGGAGTGTTAGGAAGGAGGAGACATGTTGAGACATGCTTGTATAGCCTTTTTAGGCCAAAGAAAAAGATGACAAAGTGGAAGACTTTGTGCATCATGTGATAGCCTTCAATTATGCCAAATGAATTCATATCTCTCCATTCTTTCACTCCCACGGCAGCAGCACCTTTGGTTACACTCTCCATATTCATTTTTCTATTTCACCAAAAAGTCTTCATCAAATTCTCTCAAATTCTCTCAAAGTTCCAAGAACACAAAACAACCATTTTTCTTCCTTTTCTCACCTTATGATTCGGCCAAGCAACCCACAAGCACCATCACTCACCTATAATTTTCACTCACATCATTTCCTAAACCTAAACACCATTCTAAGAACATCTCCAGTTATGAGTTTTTCCAAAATCATTCATCTTGAGCTTCAAATCCAAGCTTCAAGTTTCTATCAAAAATCAAAAATTTCATCTTTGTGCTTCAAGAGAAACCATTCTGTCAAGACACTCAAAATCACCATCCAATCTCTTTTAATTTCATCCAACCATAGATCTTGAATCTACATGATATTCTAAGCAACTTTCATGTTGGAGATTTTCTATAAATCATTCATCTTCATGGACTTTCTTCAAGATCAAAGTTATTGAATTTTTGAGGTGAAGTGTAAGAAAACTTCATTTATTCTTTTCTTTTTCATGATCTAAATCATGTTTGATCCATGGTTCCTCTTAATCAAGCTTAGTATACTAATTTCTATGTATTTTGTTTTGAATTTGAGAAGCCCTTGGTGTTGAAGGACTTGGAAAGAGAAGCAAAATCAAGAAGCTTTGAGGATCTTCAAGAGGTAAGAGGGAGATCCATCTCACCAACCAATTATGGTGGTGGGAGATGGTCTTATATTTGATGGATTGTGAATTCATGTGAGAATTCCAATCCATGGTCATATAATAATTAATTGTGTGTTTATGAGCTTTGCTTTATTTTCTTGTGCTTTGATTATTTTGTCTATGCTTAATATGCTTTGCATAATTTTATGGCTTTAATAGTATACTTATAATATGCATGATGAGTATATGACATGTTTGTGATATTTATGATATATATATATATATATATATGTATGCCATGATGTGTGGATAGAAAGAAAATTGATCTTGGTTCCAATGGCCAAGGAAGAGCTACGGTTTTGATGCCCTTGATTTGGGTCAATGTTGAAAATTTTCAAGAACAAGGAAAGTAAATTTTGATCCCTAGAACAATGAGAATTTCGGCCAAGACACCTCAAAATAGGTGTTTACAAATTAATATGTTTATGGAAGAATAAAATTGGATTGATTTGAGGAATATGGAAAATGAACTAAAAGTTTTGTTTTTTTTAGAAAACATGAACACAAATTTTAGAATGAAATTTTATTGATTTATTTTGTGTAGAAACAAGAATGGAATTTATTTAAGTTAGAAGAAAAATATTTCATGGTTCCAATGGCCATCTATAAAGTTTTGATAATTTAGAAAAATGCTTTGATGCTATGAAATACAAGAATTTTCAAATAAGGATTTTTGAAAAGGGAATTAAGTGTTATAAATTAAGTGAAGTGAAATTTTCATAAATAAAAGAAAAAGAAGATTGAAAGTATTGAACTTCAAATTAATTTAAAAAGAATCAATTTTTAGAAGTGATTTAGAAATATAAAAGAAAATATTTATAACTTAAATTTACTCACAAAGAATTTATTTGAGTTTTGGAAAACGTTAGAAAATTTAAAGTTAAGAAACAATAATTTAAACAACTCAATATGATTTTGTAGGACTAGATCAATAAAAAGTGATTTTGAGAAAATATATATTAAGGAAAAGATTTTTGACTAAAAATGAAAAAGGATTTGCAAAGAAAGTGAAAATAAATTTGAACAAATGGGTTTGATTTTTATAACCATCGGTACTTCGGTTTTGAAAATAAAATTTTAATGGTTTTGTTTGTGTAAAACCATATCAATTTAGAAGGAAAAATATTTAATGATTTCAATAGTCATGTCCACGTTTTTGAAGGCTTGTAATGCCTTGATTTTTATGAACAAAGTGATTTTCAAAGTGAAAACGTAACTTGAGTTAATACAAGAATTTGGAAATGGAATTAGAGCATTTATCACTTGAGAAATTAAGTTTTTGTAAACGAAAATATTTTTGAACTTTAATTTATTTTGAAGAAGGTTGTGTTTGGAAATGCTTTGAGAAAAATGGAGAATATAATGGTATTTTGAGAATTTACTCAAGTATAACTTATTTTCAAGTTTTGAAGTACGTTTGGAAATTTTAAGAATTGAAACATTGATTTATATCAATGGAAAAGTAATTTTGTGGATTATATTTGAAAAAGAATTTCTTGAGTAAAGAAACGTGGAAAAAGATTTTCTTGAGTAAGAAAATGTGAAAAATGAAGTACAAAGTCATAATATTTTGAGAAAGGATGAAATGAAATTTTTGAAGGTTAAGAAATATTTTTCGTAATAGAATTGTGGTGAAAAATGATTTACGTATCTTAAAAACGATTTAGAATATAGTAAAATATTCTTACGCGATCTAAAATATGTTAAAATATTTCTACGTGAGTTTAAATATTTGACGTACTGTTGAAAAATCACTATGTGATTTAAAAGTAATAGAATATTTTTACGGTATTGTGAAAATATAACAGAAGTGTTACGATATTTTGAAAACGTAACAGAAGTGTTACGATATTTTGAAAACGTAACAGAAACATTTTGGAATTGTGAAAACATAATGAAAATGTTGCGCAATCTTGTGAAAATACGGTGAAAGTGTTTTATAACTATGAAAACATGATAACATGATTTTGTGTTGAAAATACAGTATAATTACTGTTTAACTAGTGTATGGACACCGTATGTATGAGAGTGTGACGTGTTTTGCCTATGATTGGTATTTGGTGCATTTTATATGCATTGGAAAAAGATGCCCGTATTTGGATTTGGTGCATTATACATGCATTGAAAAGATTTGGCCCGTTGGGGTTGGACTTGCACTGATATACTCGTGCATTGTACAAATGAAATTGAAAAGATTTAGCCCATTGGGGTTGGACTTGCACTGATAAATTCGTGTATTGTATAAAAGATAGCTAATAGCTATTATGGCCCTTGTGGTTGAAGAGGGAATGAGAATTGATAGTGAGGTCTATGATGGATCTTGGGGCGTCGAGGCGCGGGCGGTCGACAGTGGACGTGGTGAGTACCCTGTGCCACTAGGCGATGCAATCCGTTGCAACGCATTGACGATACCCGACAAGAACACGATTCTTTTCAACGACTGGGAGATTGTCTTTGGGCTAAGGCTGACAATTAACCAGAGCATTCTTCTCGAAATTGTGAAAACCTCCATTGAGTTATTTTTGATAAAATGAGTCTTTGTGCATATGCATAAATCTGAGCATTTATATCTATATGATATATTAATTGAGGAATATTGGTTATTAGTTATGACAATTGTTTTGAATACTTAGATGATGATTGAACTGATAAATGATTAGATGATGATAGTTGATTAATGCTGATAGCATGATTATGGTATGATCTATCTGTATGATATTGCTATTTGTGTTATCTCTGTGCTGCCATGTTGGTATTGGTGTAGATGATCTCACCTCTTTGTTATCCTATTTTCTTTGTATCGTACTATTAAAATCAAATAATAGAAGGATCGAGTTGTCTTAGACATAACGGGCAATGGATATTCTGAGATTGGTGACAACAATAAGGAGTGGACATTCGGGACTTGAAAGTGTGCAAAGTGTTGACAAAGGAACAAATGTCGATGCATCAAGATGGGTGAGAAAAAGGAATAAGTATGTTAAAGTTTCTCGTTAACGTTGTACCGTGCTATTAAGTAGGACCCGTCATGGGGTTTGCTACTATCAAAAAAAAAATATGTCTGTTAATTTAATATTTCTCTTTAAATTGTGATATTAATTGGTGTCAATATTGCATAATGAATAGTTGAAATATGATTTTCAATGTTACCTAATATTTTCAGTAAATTTACGTTTCAGTAAAGAAGAAATTTTAAAACCCGTCTTTTATAACTCAAACTTTGTGCGAACTTCTTTTCAGATTATGAGTCGGAAGTTAGAAATGTGATGCCCTAGCTAGGGTGTTACATTAGTTGGTATCAAAGCTAGGGTGTTACATTAGTTGGTATCGAGCTAAGGTGTTACATTAGTTGGTATCAGAGCACGGTTTGAGTCTTTTGGGGTTTGTGGTTAGGTCTATTTTGCTTGTGTTGTGTTCTCTGTGTTTGTTTTTCAAAAGGAAATAATGTTGTTTATAATGGATATTAGATCCATTGTATTTCGATCCGCACGCCTTAAAAAAAAAGGGAATGGCTCGGGATAATTATACTTGTGTGGAAGTGAAACATGTTACTAGTAATGCAGTTGCAGCTACGGGAACAACGGGAGCAATGTGGAAAGACGACTGCACGAACAAAGGACCGCTGTTCAGTGGAAACTGGAAGTTGAAGTTTAGGATCTGATGGAAGAGAATCAGTCTTGGAATATAAGATTTCATAATTTTGGAACCTGGTATTTTTTTTAGGATATTGAGAAAGTAATTAATTTCGAAGGAAGATGTATTTACAACCATTGAGGAAACCAAAAGCAGTAAGTGATGTGAAAGAAAGTACTTAAATGAAGGAATGTACGTCAAGAAAACAATTTACGAAAAAGTTGGACACATTTTCAAAGAGTATAATCTCTGATGTGTTCTTTGAAAATAGAGTTTTCTATAGGTAAAAAAATTTTATATAGTAAGGGAAGTTGTTACTCTGAATGGAACGGGAGTGTTCTAAGCGGAAGATTTAATCAATGGAGATTGCGTCATTGGAGCTAATCCTATAAACCATACTGAATATTTCTGTGAATAACCTATTCTTTATGACATATGATTGAGTAGATCAATTATATGTTAGAGTTATTTGTTATCCTCTGATTTGTTTACTTCTGTTTCTATTCTTAGCTAATCGAGCTATTCAAGTTATTCAAATTGTTGTTATAGATCAAATCTTTGTATTAATTTGATCTGTTGTTCAAAAATTTTGTGTTAGTTTAATCTGTTTCATAAACAGACGTGGTCTTTGAAAATGGATTGGTTATTTTCCAACCATATCCAATGAGATTATTTCAATAGAGTGTGAGTAATCCAGAGAAAATTCATTTTTGAAAATTGGGTTACATCCAATTCTTTGCTGGATATGTTCGATAACAGGTTCGATTCGTTTTGTTATCTTTCATGATGTTTTCTTTCATCTCCTGCAACTGAAGGAATATCTTGCAAGAAAGGATATTCTATATTTGTATCCGTGTTAACGTATCTGAGTAACGCAGCAGAAGAGTGGTGAATTCTTCAAAAGATTAGAACTATTCTTCTATGGTAAAATTTAAGATGGTACTGGAAAATCATTAAAAAAAAATTTACGGAAGTATCTGGTATCGTGCTGTGGAAAGAAGAACTCGGTTAGTGAGACATTTCCTGTTAAAAGCAAAAATCTAGAATATATAGTGATACGAGAATAAGAAAATTTTAAGTAATACATTACATTAGTTGGAAGTTATCTGAGAAAAACTATTTAGGCATGAATGAAGATCGGTTGTTGTTATGTTGATATCAGAGATATGAAAATTCTTTCTTTCTGGAGTAACATTCAACATCTTCAGTAATAACCAACAAAATCTCTATGATAGGAGTCTGAGATATCTGTTTGATCAGGAGAAGTTGAACATCAGCAAATAGATTTTGTGAGATCAGAAGAGTATAGCAAGATGTAAGAGAGGAAGCTTCATGGGAATTGAAAAATAAGATAAATGAGGAATAATGTCATTATTTATTCCGAGGGTGTAAAATCATGGTCATGAAATTTCGAGGACGAAATTTCTTTTTAGAAGGGGAGTATTGTAACACCCCAAATTTTTCATCTCTTAAATAGTAATTTTGACAGTTAATAGAATTTTACTGTTTAGTAATTTCTGGATACTGTAAAATTATTTTGTTTATTCCGTCAGCGTATTTGATCGTTTTGAGTGATTTACTCCGTGTCGGAAAATAATAATTTCTCGAAGTAGGGAAAATCTTTTCGTATTTATTTCTCTTGACTGTTAATTAATTTTAACAATCTGACTTGATTTTTATACGTTTTCTAATTTTTGTGATTTTATGTGTGATTTTAAATTTTTTTCTGTTTGTGGGCCCCACGAGGTATTTGTGAGCCCAAGTGATCATACGTGGGCCTAGGTGGGTCCCGCAAAGTGAAAATTTTTCTACGCATAAAAAAATTTGTACTGTTTAGACGGAGACAGGGGATCTTACTAAACCTGAATCTGGAAATAGTTTTAGAAAATTTGTTTTGTACTGTATTTATTTATCGAAAGATAAAAATACAGTAAATATATTCTTTCGTGGGGTTTTTAGTAGATAAAAATAGAAATTATATTGCTTAAGTCAACACTGGTGGTTTGGATATTTACCATTGATTTAATTAACGGTTAAGAAATAAATTTAATAAAGAAGCATTAGATAATCACCATTGATTTAATCAATGATGTGAGAATAAACTTAGTTAGGCAAGCTTCAATATCAACCGTAGATTTAATCAATAGTATAAATTTGATTATATAAAGTGACCATTTACAACCATTGGATTTAGAATTGATCAAGGGTGGAGATTTGGTCTTGTAAAGTAACAAGGACCATTTATGACTATTGGATGAAGAATTGATCAAAGGTGGAGATTTGGTCTTCTAAAAAGGTTATGACTAATTATAACCCTTGGATTTAAAGTTTGAAGGAGCAATCTTGACCCTTTATTTTGGAGACACATCTAATGGCTAGAATTTAAAGGAGAAGAATCCAATGACTTAGATTTAGTCTTCTAAAAATCAAAAGTTTACCTAAATCCTAACCATTGAATTAATCAATGGCTAGAAATGCTTCAAATAATGGCCTAATTAACAAGCCAAGTAAACTAAATTAAATGTTAAATTGTTATAATCTAATTCTTAATTAGATATCCTAATTTTAATTAGAGATTATAATATATGAAATAATATGTCTAATTAATTAGTTATGTAATTAGAAAATTAGTTAAGATTGATTAGGAAACTTAATCTAATGAATTAACTAATCAATTAGCAAGTAATTATGACAACTTTGGAGTGCATGATGAAGGGGGGACGGTTTTGGAGTGTTAGGAAGGAGGAGACATGTTTAGACATGCTTGTATAGCCTTTTTAGGCCAAAGAAAAAGATGACAAAGTGGAAGACTTTGTGCATCATGTGATAGCCTTCAATTATGCCAAATGAATTCATATCTCTCCATTCTTTCACTCCCACGGCAGCAGCACCTTTGGTTACACTCTCCATATTCATTTTTCTATTTCACCAAAAAGTGTTACCAAGTGGCTTCCAGTACTCAAGAGGGGGGGTGAATTGAGTATAAAAACTTTTTAACCAAACCTCTTTTTAATTAAAATAAATATCAAAAGCTTAATAAATAAATGCACAGAAAGAATGAGAAGAAGAGAATAAACAATAAAGAACACGTAAAAAATAAATGTGCAATAAAATAAATTACTTAAAATAAAGAGATTAGGCATAGATTTATCCTGGTTCGACCACTAACCCACTTATCCTCGAAAGCGAGATTTTTCACTAAGTATACAAGCTTCAATAGGTGCTAGCTACGTTACAAAATAGAACACTTTTCACACATAGGGTATACCCTTGTGCTAAAGTCTCAATAGGATACCTCACCCTTATACAAACCTTGAGGGATACCTCAATCTGATTATGAAAATAGAGATGAAGAGAAACTCTTAATGTAATACAAGTTGAAGTGCTAATAGAGCTCTCACAGAAATATCTCAAAGTTTTTAAGCAAGAGCGTAGAAAATAGTTTTCACAAAGACAGAGTAATCGAGAAAATAGTTCGAGAATAAAAGGTAATGGAAAACGTGACCCGGGCTTGCTATTTATAGGGAAAATTAGGTTAAACAGTAGTTGGGTACAATTAATGGCAATAAATTCTTGTCTGTTTCCATTTACGTAAACCAAGTTCCGTGTTTATTCGAATAGAGCCAAGGCTTATTCGAATAACACTGTTTCGAAAAACTCATACAAGATGGGTTATTCGAATAACCACTGTTATTCGAATAACTCTGTTAAAACCGAGTTTTGAAAATGCACGTTTATTCGAATAAGGACTCATCTATTCGAATAACGTGTTTAAAAGGAAGGAAGAAAGCATTTATTCGAATAACATATGAACTATTCGAATAACTCATTTCAACACGGGGTTCGAAAACTTAGTTATTGAATAAACCAAATTGAATTCGGTCTGAAAAACCTTGGTTATTCGAATCCGAATAACTCTTTCACTCCCGTGTAGATGGTTATTCGAATAAGCACAGCTTTATTCGAATAACTCTTTAAAAGATGTTTTTCAAGGGTTACAGTTTAAAATAGTTTTCTCTTTTCTTTTCAAAAACAAAGAGATATTATCCATCAATAGATCCTAAGTCCTAATGCTAAACGAATATAAACTTGGACTTGATCTAAATATTATCTTCATTTATTCTTCTCGTTTGTTATCATCAAAACAAGTCTTCATAGATAAGCATCCAAACACAAAAAGCCTTCATCAAATTCTCTCAAAGTTCCAAGAACACAAAACAATCATTTTCCTTCCTTTTCTCACCTTATGATTCGGCCAAGCAACCCACAAGCACCATTACTCATCTATAATTTTCACTTACATCATTTCCTAAACCTAAACACCATTCTAAGAACATCTCCAGTTATGAGTTTTTCCAAAATCATTCATCTTGAGCTTCAAATCCAAGCTTCAAGTTTCTATCAAAAATCAAAAATTCCATCTTTGTGCTTCAAGAGAAACCATTCGGTCAAGACACTCAAAATCACCATCCAATCTCTTTTAATTTCATCCAACCATAGATCTTGAATCTACATGATATTCTAAGCAACTTTTATGTTGGAGATTTTCTCTAAATCATTCATCTTCATGGACTTTCTTCAAGATCAAAGTTATTGAATTTTTGAGGTGAAGTGTAAGGAAACTTCATTTATTCTTTTCTTTTTCATGATCTAAACCATGTTTGATTCATGGATCCTCTTAATCAAGCTTAGTATACTAATTTCTATGTATTTTGTTTTGAATTTGAGAAGCCCTTGGTGTTGAAGGACTTGGAAAGAGAAGCAAAATCAAGAAGCTTTGAGGATCTTCAAGAGGTAAGAGGGAGATCCATCTCACCAACCAATTATGGTGGTGGGAGATGGTCTTATATTTGATGGATTGTGAATTCATGTGAGAATTCCAATCCATAGTCATGTAATAATTAATTGTGTGTTTATGAGCTTTGCTTTATTTTCTTATGCTTTGATTATTTTGTCTATGCTTAATATGCTTTGCATGATTTTATGGCTTTGATAGTATACTTATAATATGCATGATGAGTATATGACATGTTTGTGATATTTATGATGAAATATATATATATGTATGCCATGATGTGTGGATGGAAAGAAAATTGATCTTGGTTCCAATGGCCAAGGAAGAGCTACGGTTTTGATGCCCTTGATTTGGGTCAATGTTGAAAATTTTCAAGAACAAGAAAATTAAATTTTGATCCCTAGAACAATGAGAATTTCGGCCAAGACACCTCAAAATAGGTGTTTATAAATTAATATGTTTATGGAAGAATAAAATTGGATTGATTTGAGGAATATGGAAAATGAACTAAAGGTTTATTTTTTTTTAGAAAACATGAACACAAATTTTAGAATGAAATTTTATTGATTTATTTTGTGTAGAAACAAGAATGGAATTTATTTAAGTTAGAAGAAAAATATTTCATGGTTCCAATGGTCATCTATAAGGTTTTGATAATTTAGAAAAATGTTTTGATGCTATGAAATACAAGAATTTTCAAATAAGAATTTTTGAAAAGGGAATTAAGTGTTATAAATTAAGTGAAGTGGAATTTTCATAAATAAAAGAAAAAGAAGATTGAAAGTATTGAACTTCAAATTAATTTAAAAAGAATCAATTTTTAGAAGTGATTTAGAAATATAAAAGAAAATGTTTGTAACTTAAATTTACTCACAAAGAATTTATTTGAGTTTTAGAAAACGTTAGGAAATTTAAAGTTAAGAAACAATAATTAAAACAACTCAATATGATTTTGTAGGACTAGATCAATAAAAAGTGATTTTGAGAAAATATATATTAAGGAAAAGATTTTTGACTAAGAATGAAAAAGGATTTGCAAAGAAAGTGAAAAAGAATTTGAACAAATGGGTTTGGTTTTTATAACCATCGTTACTTCGGTTTTGAAAATAAAATTTTAATGGTTTTGTTTGTGTAAAACCATATCAATTTAGAAGGAAAAATATTTAATGGTTTCAATAGTCATGTCCACGTTTTTGAAGGCTTGTAATGCCTTGATTTTTATGAACAAAGTGATTTTCAAAGTGGAAACGTAACTTGAGTTAATACAAGAATTTGGAAATGGAATTAGAGCATTTATCACTTGAGAAATTAAGTTTTTGTAAACGAAAATGTTTTCAAACTTCAATTTATTTTGAAGAAGGTTGTGTTTGGAAATGCTTTGAGAAAAATGGAGAATATAATGGTATTTTGAGAATTTACTCAAGTATAACTTATTTTCAAGTTTTGAAGTACGTTTGGAAATTTTAAGAATTGAAAAATTGATTTATATCAATGGAAAAGTAATTTTGTGGATTATATTTGAAAAAGAATTTCTTAAGTAAAGAAACGTGGAAAAAGATTTTCTTGAGTAAGAAAATGTGAAAAATGAAGTACAAAGTCATAATATTTTGAGAAAAGATGAAATGAGATTTTTGAAGGTTAAGAAATATTTTTCGTAATAGAATTGTGGTGAAAAATGATTTACGTATCTTAAAAATGATTTAGAATATAGTAAAATATTTCTACGCGATTTAAAATATGTTAAAATATTTCTATGTGAGTTTAAATATTTGATGTACTGTTGAAAAATCACTATGTGATTTAAAAGTAATAGAATATTTTTACGGTGTTGTGAAAATATAACAGAAGTGTTACGATATTTTGAAAACGTAACAGAAGTGTTACGATATTTTGAAAACGTAACAGAAACATTTTGGAATTGTGAAAACATAATGAAAATGTTGCGCAATCTTGTGAAAATACGGTGAAAGTGTTTTATAACTATGAAAACATGATAACATGATTTTGTGTTGAAAATACAGTATAATTACTGTTTAACCAGTGTATGGACACTGTATGAGAGAGTGACGTGTTTTGCCTATGATTGGTATTTGGTTCATTTTATATGCATTGGAAAGAGATGCCCGTATTTGGATTTGGTGCATTATACATGCATTGAAAAAATTTAGCCCGTTGGGGTTAGACTTGCACTGATATACTCATGCATTATACAAATGAAATTAAAAAGATTTAGCCCGTTGGGGTTGGACTTGCACTGATAAATTCGTGCATTGTATAAAAGATAGCTAATAGCTATTATGGCCCTTGTGGTTGAAGAGGGAATGAGAATTGATAGTGAGGTCTATGATGGATCTAGGGGCATCGAGGCGCGGCGGTCGACCGCGAAGTGGACGGTGGCGAGTACCCTGTGCCACTTGGCGATGCTGATCCGTTGCAACGCATTGACGATACCCGACAAGAACACGATTCTTTTCAACGACCGGGAGATTGTCTTTGGGCTAAGGTGACAATTAACTGAGCATTCTTCTCGAAATTGTGAAAACCTCCATGGAGTTATTTTTGATAAAATGAGTTTTGTGCATATGCATAAATCTAAGCATTTATATCTCGTGTGATATATTAATTGAGGAATATTGGTTATTGGTTATGACAATTGTTTTGAATACTTGGATGATGATTGAACCGATAAATGATTAGATGATGATAGTTGATTAATGTTGATAGCATGATTATGGTATGATCTATCCGTATGATATTCTTTGTTTGTGTTATCTCTGTCGTGTGCCATGTTGGTATTGGTGTAGGTGATCTCACCTCTTTGTTATCCTGTTTTCTTTGTATCAGTCTTGTTAAAATCAAATAATAGAAGGATCGAGTTGTCTTAGATATAACGGCGCAATGGATATTCTCGAGATTGGTGACAACAATAAGGAGTGGATATTCGGGACTCGAAGGTGTGCAAAGTGTTGACAAAGGAACAGATATCCGATGCATCAAGATGGACGAGAAAAAGGAATAAGTATGTTAAAGTTTCTCGTTAACGTTGTACCGTGCTATTAAGTAGGACCCGTCATGGGGTTTGCTCTTTTGTCAAAAAAAAAAAAATCTGTTAATTTTATATTTCTTTTAAATTGTGATATTAATTGGTGTCAATATTGCATAATGAATAGTTGAAATATGATTTTCAATGTTACCTAATATTTTCAGTAAATTTACGTTTCAGTAAAGAAGAAATTTTAAAACCCATCTTTTATAACTCAAACTTTGTGCGAACTTCTTTTCAGATTATGAGTCGGAAGTCAGAAATGTGATGCCCTAGCTAGGGTGTTACATTAGTTGGTATCAGAGCTAGGGTGTTACATTAGTTGGTATCAGAGCTAGGGTGTTACAGGTCAAGACACTAGTATTCTGCAGAAGTTTCAGTTCATTTATAAGCAGTTGTAAGTACACATCAATTTTGCTTTTTGGATTGGAAGGGCCTGAAATTACGATAGTTAAGAACATGAACTTTGTTCTTATGCACATCCACGGAGGTAGATTGTAAAGAGTAACGATTACTGGCTTACATGAATAGGTCCTACCTGTTTTGTCAAATAGAGCGAATCCATCAGCACATAACCCTAGCCTCACATTCCAGGGGTCTTCTGCAAATTTAGGATATGTTTCATCAAAATATTTCCAGGCTTATCCATCAAATGGGTGAGACATGTTAGCCATGGCAACCATCACCCAAGAGGGGGTGAATTGGGTGATTACAAATATTTAAAACAACCTTAAAAAATTATGCATTTTGATATTTTCAATCAACACATGCAGCTGAATAAAAGTTTAACAAAGATGCAACTATTGTAGATTACTCAAATACAACTTGGGTTATGGGATAAATCAAGCAAATAAACTAAATATCAAATTCAACTCAAGCATATATAATTAAAACACAAATGTAAAGGAGATAGAGTTGAGAGAAGTAAACACAGTATTTATCCTGGTTCAGCCACTAACCACTTGTGGCCTACGTCCAGTTCTCAAGTAAATTACCTGAGATTTTTCACTAAACCTTTACAAACCAGATCACTCTTCACACCTTGAAATACTTTACCCTTGTGCTTGAGCCTCGACAGTCAGGGATATCTCACCCTCTTTACAATGAATCAAAGTACAGAAGAAAAGAAACTCTCACAAAAAGTAATTGATACAAATTGAAGCACTATGAAGCTCTTTCAGGATATCTCAAATTTTGGCAAAAAAGAGCACAGGAAAATTGTAAAAACATAAATCACATATTATAGTAAGAAAGAATTGTTTCAGATGGTGTTGTTTCAAAGATGACCCAAAGGCATGCATTTATAGAGTTCTTGAGAAAATAGTTATTGTGGGTAATTAAATCACGTAATGAATGCAAATATGGCCGTTTATTTCCAAAACCAGAACTCGTGTTTATTTGAATAACATGTTTAAAATCCCCACGAGCAAACTGTTTCTGAAACACATTATTCGAATAACCTTAAGGTTATTCGAATAACTCTTTATAAAAGAGTTTTTTGAAAAACGGGTTTATTCGAATAACATTCTTGTTATTCGAATAAAACTTTTTAAAAGCTATGTTCTGGAAAGCTTCTATTCGAATAGCATGGATGCTATTTGAATAAAACAATATGAAAACAAAAGCACACAGCTGATTAGGAAACTGTTATTCAAATAACTTCATAGTTATTTGAATAAGCTTTGATAAAATCCAATCATTTGAAATTGTTTTATTCGAATAAAGAGAGATTTATTTGAATAAAGTTGTTTAAAACATTTTCAAAAACTTGTCAGTTTACTTCTTAAAGTCCCAGCTAACTTTTAATTATTTTTAAAACCATTTTGAAATTATTGGATTTACTGGAAAACATGTTTAGAAAATTTTTCTTCCAAAAACGACAAGATATCCATAAGGCTTCGTACAACCAAGGCTCTAAGTCCTAAAGCTATTCTTTGAGGTTCTTGGACTTGGTCTTGTCATCATCTTCATCATGTTTGTTATCATCAAAACTATTATCAATGTCAACTAGCCAATTACATTCTCCTTGAGTTAAGCATAATTGAGATCTTTTGTTTTCTTATTGCAATGCTCACTCTTGGTACTTGGACTATCCTTCAAAGTATTGCTCACTTAAAACATAGTTAGTCCAAACTCATAATTCAATATCTTCATATGCATGATTCATAAATGTGTAACTCTAGTTAGTCTAACATACATATAAGAATTTCATAGATATGTCCAAATAAGATATTTATCAATTACTAATAGATATGCTCTATATAGGATGCAACAAAGAACACTTTGCACATTTTTATTTAAATAGAGTCAAATCCAATATTAATTCATTATAGCTCATATAAATCATTATTGGATATATTATATAAAGAATGCTACACATATCTCATTTCATGATTGTTAAGCAAAATATAATTAGATAAAGTACATAATCATGCATAATACAATATAATCTATTTAAGTACATCTATGTAGCACAAACAATATTCTTTTGTAATGCATTTGTCATTATCAAAACAAATTATTAAATCATTAGGGCAAAGACAATTCTATGATCTCCCCCTTTTGATGATAATAAATCACCAAAGAAAAATATGTTGAGCAATATAAGCATATCTAAGCACAAGAACATATTTTTCTTTCCAATTCTCACTCCCCCTATTTGACATCAACAAAAAGGCTTAAGATCATCAAAATCAAAAACTTATTCAATTTATTCAAAACATAATTATCTCCCCCATTTGATTCTATATATAATTCAAGAATAGAGATTAAATAAGCATGCTTTCAAGATATAAAAGATTATTTATGCAATGCTTGTCATATTTTGGTACATCAACATTTAGCATATGATAGTAATAAAACACTTTATGTAATCAAACAAGGGTGTAAACTAAGAGATATAAACAACTTAAGAGTTAAGCTCCCGCTCATTGAAACACAAGATGGATAAAGTGAAATATATATGCCAAGACCATGTAAGCACAATACCATAAAGTAAAGCAAGGCAAAAGATTCTTATTTTTAATCCTTCAATCAAAAACCATTTTAAAACTTCTCCCCCTTTCAAAAAGAATTTTATAAGAACATATTACATTTTCAAAAGCATTTTAGAAGGGTAGAGATGTTTTATAATAAAATCTTATATTCATTGAGAGAGATCAATCCAAGTCAAAAGAACATGAGTACATTTCCTTGATGAAATATGCTATAGGGATCAAAGCATATATAGAACTAATATCATCCACCCTAAATGTGATGACAAAATTGGCAAGTTAATATATTTATCAATGATAAGCATACTTCTCATGTAAAGAAAGCATCTAATAATTTAAGATCAACTTATTAATAAGTATCATACAATACATAGCATATAGAATATCACAATAGCTTAGGGATAGAGATACTTATTGAGTTAAATAAAGAGTGATGCTCTTTATTTATTGGTCCTTTAATTTTGAGTTATCTTCCTTCGAGTACCTCATTCCATTGTACTTGAAGAAAGTCTCCTCATGTTCCTATTCATTCAATTTTTCTCTTTATCCACTTATGCTTGACATTTCAATATTTGATGGCTATATTTGAAACACAAAGAGACTTGCAAAGCTAACTTTAAAAGTTCTTTAAATCATAAGCTATCATCAAATATCATTTAAGTCCATTTACAAGCATAAATTAGGTTGATATATATAATTTAAAGCATGTACCACATTATCAACCATGCAATGTTAGCTCTAACATGAATGCATGAAGCATATATGCACTTGAATCCAAAAATATGGTTTAAGCATTTTAAGGCATTTTAGGGAATGCAATGATTATGTTAGGCATGTTAAGGTATAACACAACTCTCTACTTCTCCAAATATCACATGATATTCAATTTAAAGTATAAATAAGGATAATAGATTGATATCACTAAAAGTACACTCTTTGAATTTTTGTAGGTGACTCCAACTTCCATGCTAAGGCCCCTTGAGAACGTTGTGATTCTCCATGCCATCCTTTTATGTTTTCATTACTCTTGAAAAACTTGAACCATTTTAAATTTTCCAAACCTCAAGTATCATAGTTGTATTTCACTTCAATGCATGCTTGAGCTAATAATCACCCTACAACACAATTTAAGGTGCTTTCTTTGATATCTGTTGCAATCGGGATCGCGACAGGACGACCGAAAAGAATAGGATTTTGAAAATCAATGGAATCGCCACCGATGTTTATTTAAATTGAGAAAACATTAGAGAAACCCTTTATTAGGAAAACTGGTCTTTTGGAAAATGAGTTTGGATTCGGGAGTCGATTACAGGTAGGGAAGGTGTTAGCACCCTACACTGCCCATTCCAAGAACAGTACCTTAAGTTAGTTGTGCAAATTTTAATAATCTCAAATATATTTATTTTACCTTTAAAAAACATTGTAACTATAGAAGAAAAGAAACAAGCACGTTATGAAAATTTAATTTTTAGCTTAACAGAATAGAAATTCTGCTCCTACGTATCCTTGGATGCAATGAGGAACTCAAAGTTACGTAATTCTTTAGAAAATAAGTTAGTTGGTTGATTTTAATTAAAAAAACTTAAAACTTTCAAATCAAATTGTTAATAATGGATTGATTTAAGTAACATGTCCACTAGCATAAAAGTGAGGCAACAAACTAAATAAATTAACAAAAAGACAAGATAAACCAAATTAAAATCAAACCAACCCACAAATTTACTTTCATCACTTTTTTTTTAATTTTATCATTTTTTATTTTTCATTTTTTCTATATTTTTCATTCTTGTTACTTTTTTCATTTTTCTTGACATCCTTTTCATTTTGATTTTTTTTGGTATTTTTTATTATTATCTAACCTCGTGTATTTTGTCCCTGAAATTTTTTTATTCACTAAGTCTCTAAATTACCTAGGCAAACTAGCTTTAGTCTAAAGAAAGACAAGCAGAAATTCAGCCCACTAATTAAAACAATCCTCTAATACTAACTATTTATTTTATTTTATTTTATGTTTTCGTTTTCTTATTTTTTCATATGGGCTTCCTCTGTTGTTGAACGGCCCAAAGTTTAATACTTAAACTTCCTAAAACCTAATAATCTAAAAGAAAGAAGAAGCAACCTTTGTTGAGACCTGAAAGAGAGTGAAGGACGGTGGTGCAGAGGTGAGAGGCTGGGTCACCGGACGCGATGGCATGACGGAGGTGACGTAGATAGACCTACGATGGCGTGGTCCTGGGCTCGCGATGGATGGAGTGGTTCTGGTCATTCACCCTTCGTTGGTAGCTCAGCAAGCTCGCCCTTCAACGACAGATCTGGGCTCTAGTTTGAAGGTAGTGGCTAGGTGCGATGGACTTATGGTGGTGTGCAGCTGGACGGCACTGGCGCGAGGTGCGTAAGCGACAGATCTAGGCGGTGCAAGGATTTGGGGCTAACAGAGATCCGGGAATGACGATGGTGAAGAGATCTGGGTCGCAGGTCTTGCAAGTGAGTCGCGGGTTCAGACTTAGCTGCTGGTTGGATGGCATGGTGAAGGTGGAGGCATGACGGTGTACCTGGTGTGGCAACTGGGGCAGCAAGACAGCGGAGCTGGCGAGTTGCAGATCCGGTGCTAGTTGTGGCTTGGTGGTTCGGGTTGTCGGAAGTGACGGAGGCCGTGGTTGGGTGCAATAGTTGGAGAGGAGTAGGGTTTCGGGTTTGGGGGTTCGGGGTGGCCGGGGCATGATTCGGTGGAGCTTGCGGTGAAGTATGGAGGTATTTGGTTTGGGTGGTTGGTTCCGATGGGTTGTAGAAACCGTGGTTGTTTGAGAGTGGGTGGTGCGTGGTGGTGAGGTCACGGTGGTTCGGTGCTTGGTTTAGGTGGTTGGTTCGATGGATTGCAGAGCCGTGGTTGTTTGAGAGTGGGTTGAAGATGGTGAAGGGATGAGGTTGTTTTAGGAAGGTGGTGAGAGTGGTTATGGGAGTTGTATGGTGGTGTTGTTTTTGTTGTTTGTTGTTTGTTGTTTATTAGGTATATGGTGGCTATGGAGGTTGGGATAGGTTTGATGGTAGTGGTGGGAGCTTTGGGGTTACTGTGGTTCAAGTGTGGTGTTTGTTGTTTTTAGTGGAGGAAGGGTGATTATTAAGGGTGGGTTTGTGAAGAGGTTGAAATGGATTCATGGCTTCAGGTGGTGAAAGCTGAAGAGAGCTTTATGTTGCAAAATTGATTCAGAAAAAACTGAGCTTTCCCCTCTCTTTTCTTACGTTTCTTCTTCTTGTAAGCACTGGCATGATTGGATCCTCTGCCACCCCCTAGTAAGCTTAGGCAGCAAATAGAGTGGCTTTTCTTTCTTACTCTGTTTCCATTTCCATGAATTTCTTTGTGCTTGTGACCTTCTCCAACTTTTGCACTCTTACCATTTTGTGTTGCATTGAGCCTTGAGTTGCAGGGGTTTAGTAGGCTTGGCAGATGACTGCAAAGAAAATGGATAATGGAATGTTGGTTGTATTTGAATTACTGGTTAAACTTGGTTTTTTTGAAGTACGATGAATGAGATAGATGAAATCAATAAAAAGAAGTGTTCTTTTTTTTTCTTTTTCTGTTCTTTTTTTTAAAATGAAATCAAGTTTTTATTATCATTTTTATTTATTTATTATTTTTTATTATGTTTTTATTTGCCCACTTTTTTGTCTTAATTATATAAAAGAGTATTTTTTTCCTTTTTTTGTACAAATATGAAAAAGTAGTAATCCAAAATGAAAGTAAATAAAAACTTAGAAAAATATTTTGTTCAAAATATTGTAATTAAGCATCGTTTCACACAAAAATTGTTAATCCTTGATTAAGCAATAAAAATTTTATGGACAAAATTGAGTATCAATAGTATCTATCAATTTTGGATTTATAGATGTTAGTTATTGATTATTAATTCATTATGTTTTCAAAAAGATTAATTTTTTCATAATATGTAAATTGACCACAAAATTAAATAATTAATAACTATTAAGCACATAGTCAATAACATGTTTGCTTTTATGATATATAGACAATTCAAAACATAGTAATCATACTTAAGCATTGAAGAATTTTATGTACTAAGATATATAACAAATTAACGAGTTATAGTACAATAAGAATGAACATAATCATGTGTTAAACATAATATTCTAATTTTATAAAGTACACATAATTCAATCAATCACTTAAGGCCTACAAGGAATATATCTCAAATTCTTTGACTTTATAAGTGAATGTACATAAGAGGTAAAGAGTTTTGATATCTTGGCCTTGGTAATCAAGGAAATACTTTTCCTTACCTATTGGTTCTCTTTTGGAGTCTTGAACTTTACAAGTTCTATATTTTGTACTTGAGAAGCTTTGGTTGAAGTCATCTTCCTTTTTTGACCAAAACTTCTACCATTGGATTTTGGAAGCATTCTCCTTGATGACTCCTTTCTTTTGATTAATTAGTTCATCCTTTTGAGAAAATTTCTGCATAACTGAAATACTAGGATGATATTTTGGTACCCACTTCATCTTGGGTCCTTGAATGTTAGTACTAGGGCCTTTAAAATCTTTAAGAACTCATACCATATTATTTCTCATATAAAGATTTCTTCTATAGTTGCATAAGAGAGAAATATGTCCTAAATGACCACAAAAATTACAAATAATTGAATTTAATGATGGTTTGATCCTTTGAAGATCATCTTTGGAAAACTTAAGCATTTTGTTGTTATTGTATTCTATACTATTTTTACTATAAGCCTTGCTTGAATTTTTATGTAGAATAATATCAATTTTATTCTCATTAACAAGCATGGATTGTAAGTAATTTGAGTCATTAGCTTTGGCAAATTTAGAATATAAGTCCTCAACTTGATTTTTCTAAATCAATGCACTTTCACAAGAAGTTGAGGTTTCACATTTCAAAAGAATTTCCTCATCATGAAAAGCATATTCATTTTTCAAAGTCTCAATTTTATTTTCAATGGAAGAAATATTTTTCAAACAAGATAAGTTTTTCTTTTCTAAATTCAACAAGTCATCATACAATTCATCATATACACATTGTAGCTCATCATAAGAAGAACTATAATCTAGGTTAGAGTTATTTACCTCAAAGTCCTTTTTAGCCATATAGGAAGTAGTCTCAATTTCTAGCATACTTGACTCTTTAAGAGAATCATCATCGTCCTCATTATTGTCCATCAAGGATTCAAGAACATCTTCCTTCTCAATTTTTTTTCCTTTGTCTTTTCTTCAAATTGAGCATCATCATCACTAAGAGGCATTTTGCTCCCTTCAATAGTTTGCACATCTTTTGAGGATATTTTTCATGACAAGCTTCCTTCAATGGTTTTTGCTCTTCTTGTTTTCTATACAACTTTATACACAAAATCATTGTTAGCAAGATAAATAGCATCAAGAGCATCTCATATATCTTTAGCACTAGAGCAACTCCTAATTTTAACATAAGCCTCATCATTCAAACAACTTCTCAAAATTTGCATAATTCTAATGTTCAAGGAAAAGCATTTCTTGTCATAACTATTCCAAGTTTGTTTTGATTTGTAAGTAAATCCATTTAGTAACCCATCCCACAAATTCAAATCAATAGATTGCATATAAAACTTTATTCTAGCTTTCCAATAAATAAAATGCACACCATCAAAGAATGGTGGTTTATCAATTTCAAAACCTTTCATTTTGAAAAACTTTCAATGGTTGCCAGCAAACAAGGATCTTTAACTCTAAGCGGTTAAGCCTTCAACAGATCATGAAGCTCTGATACCACTTGTTAGCCATGGCAACCATCACTCAAGAGGAATGGTGAATTAGGTGATTACAAATTTTTAAAACAACCTTAAGAAATTATGCATTTTGATATTTTCAATCAACACATGCAACGGAATAAGTTTAACAAAGATACAACTATTGTAGATTACTCAAATACAACTTGGGTTATGGAATAAATCAAGCAAATAAAGTAGATATCAAATTTAACTCAAGCATATATAATTAAAGCACAAATGTAAAGGAGATAAAGTTGAGATATGCAAGCACAGTATTTATCCTGATTCAACCACTAACCACTTGTGGCCTACGTTCAATTCTCAAGTAAACCACCTAAGATTTTCCACTAAACCTTCAAGCTTGAACAGGTGCTTGAAACCTTTACAAACCAGAGTACTTTTCACATATTGGGATACCTTACCTTTGTGCTTGAGCCTCGATGATCAAGAATACATCACCCTTACAATTTCTTTGAGGGATACCTCACCCTCTTTGCAATGAATCAAAGTATAGAAGAAAAAAAACTCTCACAAAGAGTAATTAATACAAATTAAAGCACTATGAAGCTCTTTTAAGATATCTCAAATTTTGGCGAAAAAGAGCATAGAAAAAATGCAAAAATATAAATCACGGATTAAAGCAAGAAAGAATTATTTCAGATAGTTAGGTGTTGTTTCAAAGATGACCCAAAGCCATTTATTTATAGAGTTCTTGAGAAAATAACCGTTGTGGGTAATTAAATCATGTAATGAATGCAAATATGGTTGTTTATTTCCAAAACCAGAACTCAGGTTTATTCGAATAACCTATATGTTATTCGAATAACAAATTTTTATTCCTCACAAGCAAACTGTTTCTGAAACACGTTATTAGGTTATTTGAATAACTCTTTATAAAAGAGTTTTCTAAAAAACAAGTTTATTCGAATAGCATTCTTGTTATTTGAATAAAACATTTTAAAAGCTACGTTTTGAAAAGCTTCTATTTGAATAGCATGGATGTTATTTGAATAAACAATTTGAATAAAACAATGTGAAAACAAAAGCATGCAGCTGATTAGGAAATTGTTATTCGAATACTCCATAGTTTATTAAAATAAACTTTGATAAAATCCAATCATTTGAAATTGGTTTATTCAAATAAAGATAGCTTTATTCAAATAAAGTTGTTTAAAACATTTTCAAAAACTTGTCAGTTTACTTCTTAAAGTCCCAACTAACTTTTAATTATTTTCAAAATCATTTTGAAATAATTGGATTTATTGGAAAACAAGTTTAGAAAATTTTTCTTCCAAAAATAATGAGATGTCCATATGGGTTCGTACAACCAAGACTCTAAGTCCTAAAGCTATTCTTTGAAGTTCTTGGACTTGGTCTTGCCATTATCTTCATCATATTTGTTATCATCAAAACTATTATCAATGTCAACTAGCCAATTACATTCTCCTTGAGTTAAGCATAATTGAGATCTTTTACTTTCTTGTTGCAATGCTCACTTTTGGTACTGGGACTCTCCTTCAAAGTATTGCTCACTTAAAACATAGTTAGTCCAAACTCATAATTCAATATCTTCATATGCATGATTCATAAATGTATTACTCTAGTTAGTCTAACATGCATATAAGAATTTTATAGATACATCCAAATAAGACATTTGTCAATTACTAATAGATATGCTCTATATAGGATGCAACAAAGAACACTTTGCACATTTTCATTTAAATAGAGTCAAATCCAATATTAATTCATTATAACTCATATAAAGCATTATTAGATATATTATATAAAGAATGCTACACATATCTCATTGCATGATTGTTAAGTGAAATATAACTACATAAAGTACATAATCATGTATGATACAATATAATATATTAAGCACATCTATGTAGCATAAACAATATCTTTTTGTAATGCATTTGTTATCATCAAAACTTAACACATTAAATCATTAGGGTAAAGACAATTTTGCAAGACAAAGACCCCATCTCCCTCTCATTCTCACGATGCCATCTCATTTGATACGTCGTTTGCATTGAGGAATAAAGTCGTTGTAGCCTTGAAATAAGTAGGAAATACCACATTTTTTTCTAAGAAATTTCTTTGACCTTACCATTGCTAGTGATGCTTCTATAACGGTCCACGCCACAAAATTTACAAATACGAAGATTCTTATAAGGAGGACAATAAAGCATGCATCCATTTGGACAGCAAGAAATCTTTTTGCAACCTAACCCCAGTCATTCTACTGTTTTCTTTGCATGATAGAAGTTTCTAGGCATTCGATTATCATTCGGCAATACATTTCTCATAAAATCCACCCATTGATTAAAATAAGTCTCGGAGATATTAAAATCAAATTTGATACTTAGAGCTTCACATGCAGTTGACAATTCAGAGTAATTGTCACAAGCATCATACAAGGGAGCTTGTACAGGTGATAGCATTTCAAAAAATCTTTTGGCTTCTAGGTTAGGATCTTCCCTTATTTGTTCTGCATAACCAAATCATTGTTGCTCAATGTAATTTCCAATAAAGGGTCCAGCAGCATCTATTACCATCTGCTCATACCTATTGAAGTCTTCCCTTACCCCACTACTTCCATACTATGAGTTGTCTGCGACCATTGGGGGAATGGGAGGCCTTGGTTCATCATGGTTAGTCCAGTAATAGTAATCACTCATAAGCCCCTTCATACACAGGTGTGCCTTGACTTCATCAACAATGTGATACACCTTACATTTGCATTTTTTACATGGACACCTCAACTTTCCTATGGTTTAAAATTGATCTTATGCACAAACAAACTCAACAAACTCGTTAACCCTCGCCATTGACTCATCTGTAACTCTTCTCCTATCAGGACCCACTCTTTTATCCATCCACTTTCAATGCTCAGGAACTTCCATTTTGTTTCTAATTTAAAAATAGGCAGGAGGCATGTCAATCAAAATACACCAGCCCACTATTTAAATAAAATTTAAATAGTTAAACTGAAATTAAACAACTTACTTCAAAGATAGATTCTTTTTAAACCATAAAGCAAAGGGAGGCTAAGTTATATTATCACTAACTTTTACTATAAGGCAGACCTTACATAGAGATATCAAAACTAAAATACTACCAAACAAAATAAAATCAAAATGGCTTTATGTGTAACCAAATAAATCTAGAAAAAATAAAGAGGTTTGGACCATAATTTGTAGTTGACCAATGTAGTTATCTAATCTCAATTTGCTCAATCTTATAACTTAAAACTTTATCAAACAACAAGACAATAAGTACAAACCTTGTGTCAATGAACTGAAGACACTCTTAAAGTTCATCTAAAGCCAATGACAGCATTAAAAGACAAACTCATGCAAAGAGCATAGAAGGACGGTGTCTATGTCATTTAGCAAGAAAAAAGACCTTGCACAAGTTGCAACAAAGAACCTAGATAAATAATAAATTCAAGTATGATTTCATAAACACTAAAAGAACAAATGAACTCACTTCAAGCAATGCTCAGATAGCCAATTGCACAATTTTTTGCCTAGAAGTTTCTTTATAGTTCTTCTTTAGGAACTCCCGAATATAATTTGAGTTTCTTCTGGTTACATTAGCTTTCCAAGCTGAAAATGTACCAGAAGGATCTATTTGGTACAGGAATGGTGTAGCAGTGTATGGATCAAAGCCAACAATCAAGGTTGAAAGGCCAAAGGGTCGCACACCACCACTTTAAGTGTACTTTTGCTGAAGACCTGCAATATAATGAGTTATGTACTCAACAGTGACTAGATCCTCAATGGTAAGCCTAATTGAAGGGAAAGGGGTCTACCCTTAAATTCTAATCAGCAAAATCACAAACACGTATTCAAACCCTTAAGGCTTAACAAAATTTTTAAAAAAAATCATTTAAAATAACTGCCAAATTGGGGGCTCTGAATGAACATGATTTAAACACTCTTTTTACTGTGAGTTTCACAAATTTCAATATGCAAATTTACTCAGTGATAAATATCAAATCCAAAAAATTTACCTACAACAACAATATTTCTATGCTTCCTTGAAATCAATTAGGCAGAATCCTGCCAAGTCCGATAAAAAGTACCTAATTGACACGTACAATAACTTTAATCTTGATAACATTGATAATAAGAGTTAGGGAACTTATGTGATAATAAAAAAAATCAATATTTATATCAGTAAAAATAACATCTTTGATACAGTACGATGACACAAAGGGCATCTACGTGTAGAACAAGAATTATATGGTAGTAGGTGTTACAAAGGCATCTTCTTGTAGTGTGTGTATCAAGCACACAAGGACCCCGTCAACTTCTTTGTTAATTCATACTCTTCTTCCAAGAACAATTATGCTATATTAGTATGCCTTGTACTCTTAAAAGCCTCTATTATATAATTAATTTTCACTTATACTAGCTAAATTAAATATAATTAATAATTAACAATAGATGGAAACTATAAAAGTTAAAATATATAAAAGTTAATAAATATATAAAACCTCACATTCATGAGCCAAAACAAATCTATGAGCCAGAACACATAAAGCAATCTTATACATACATGTTAGATCCTCTTCCTAGTGCAAAGGCACTTGGGTTTGCTTGCTCTCTTCTTAGTGCTCTGGTACAACAACTTCACACCTAAGAGAAACCCATTTCTAAAGGTTAGTTAAATACCAAACAACATTCACAATCCAAATTCAAAATAAAAAAGCTACTAGCTTTAGTGAAGCTTATTCGTGAGCTAACTTGCTTTATTAATGATATCAGAAAGTGTATGAAAGATATACAAACTGATCTTGCTCAATGAGAAAGAAAACATAAGAAAGCAAATTCTGAAAATTTTCTTGAAATCAAAGCCAACATGAACAAACCAAATACACATGTTTGTGACTGTGTGCTCGGGGGAAAGATTGGATATCACAAATATATTATTAAACTATGGTTGCAAATTGTAATAAGCATAACATAACCCTTTTCTCGTGGATCACATGATGGAGCAAGTTGTATTAAAAAATGGATCATAAATGAAGTATAGTGGCCATAACACTTGGAGTTGTGGCACTTGGGGTAAGGACACTGACCAGGGCACTTTGTATTGTGACACTTGGAGCAAGGATAACACTAACCATGACACTTGAGGCTGTGGCAATTTGGCACTTGGAGCAAGAAGGGTCACACTTACCCTGGCACTTGGGCTTGTGGCACTTGAAGTAAATCAAGACACACTGACCAATTAATGGCATGGGGACTTGGTAAACAGACCAGAGGGTTAGTAGTATTGAATGAAAGAAACCATGCCACACACACACACACACACACACACACACATATATATATATAGAGAGAGTCTAGGCCTCATAGAAGTTGACAAATTAAACTAAATTAAATGGTGCTCTTTCACATAAGTGTAGCAAGCTATGGTTTTCTTTCAGGAAATTGATTAAATAACTAATATGCACCAGTGCAGGTCTCACAAAGCGATTAAAGAGTTATATTGACTAGTATATACAATGTAATCTAGCATGATACAATTACTAGAGATTATAGTGTAGAGTAGTATCACTATCAAACAATCCAAAAAATAATAGCACCCATAAACCTAAAATCCACACAAACGCTTCTAAATTTAAGAAGAGAAATGCTGCAAGTGTGAGAGAAATGAAAGAGACGTACTTGAACTAAAACGAAAGGAAGAAGCGAGCATTGTATGAAATAAAATTATAAGTTTGAGCACTGTATGAGAGAGAGGGGGAGAAGCGAGCACAATATAGGAGAAAACTATAAGTGTGAGCACGTATGTATGAGAGAGAGAGAGAGAATGGCATACCAAACTCGAATCTGAGAAGGATGGTGGTCAGTTGGTAGAACCATAAAGCACAAAGGGCGGTGCATGGCTGGGAGAATCGTGGAATGCGACGGAGAGAGCAGAGGAGAGTTTTCAAATACGACGTGGGTCTAATTTGGGGTAAAAAGGGCTTCATATTTTGAAGGAATTAGAGATGAAAACAATCTGTCTCTAACTTATATAAAAATAATAATTTTATTAATTAAACTATATGAGTTATTTAGAGACAGAATTGAAATGCCATTAGAGACGAAAAATTTAGAGATGAGTATATTCTGTCTCTAAATCAATTTGACTTTTTAAAATCCAAGATTGACCGTGTAGAGACAGAAATAGAGACAAAAAATTCTAAGTTAGGTAATTTCTGTCTCTAAATTTCATCTCTAAATTATAAAATATATTTTTGTCTCTAAATCATCAAATTTGTCTCTGTTTTCATCTTTAATAGAGACAAAATTGGGTCCGTCTCTAAATTTTGTCTCTAAATCTAATTTTTCTGGTAGTGATTTAGGTTATGCATGAGTCCTAATAACATGTCCTAGGGTAGCTAAACCTTATCTAAATCACAATCTAATACCCTATACTACTCAGAACTCCTTTAAACTCATCACTACAATGGTAACTTAGTGCCTAAGCTACCTAAACTCCCTCACCGTTGCTATTCACTCACTTGCACGCAGCTACTCACTCACATTCACTTCACCGCCTCACTATTACACTCACACACAAAACCAGTAGTTGACCTTTCACTCCTCACACACCCACGACTTTTTGTGAGAGAGAAATAAAGAGTAAGCTAGAGAGAAAGATAGAGAGTGCAATAGAGACAAGAATAGGAGGAGGAGAAATTGTAAGCTTTGAGGCCCTGCATGGTGGTGTTGTTGCCAGTTTGAAGCCACGATCAAAGAGGAGAAAATATTCCTAACCAGCCTTTCTTCCTATCCCACCAACTTGCACCTTCATTCGTCACCAACACCCTTCACCGCTGCTTTTGGAAGATAGATAAGGGTCCTTGCATTCTTTTCATTCATGTTTTCTCGATTATTATTGGATTTGTGGGGTTAATTTGGTTGTTGGTGGGGTTGTGAGGCCATGGAAATGGCCTTGTTGGCCACGGGTTGGGTGGTTGTCTGTGGGTTGGTTGATGCCACCATGAGGTGGAGGTGGTCCTATGTTGGGGTTTGTTTTTTAGGTGATGGTGGCCGCCACCTTGGGCAGCCAACCGCGAGAGATTGGAAGGGTGGTGGCCATGGGACCCCACTATACAAAGAAAAGGGTTAGGGTTTTGTTGTGGAGGTGGTCGGCCATCACTTTGGGTGGCCATAGTTGCTATGGCCATGAAGGGTGTGGTCGTGGGTTGCTTGGGTTGTCATGGCTAGCAATTGGTGGCCATGGTGGTCATGGTGGTCGTGGATAGCCGCCACATATGTAGTACTTTGGGTTTAGTGGTGGAGTTGATGGCCACCATGTTTGTAGGCTATAGATGCCTCGGCCATGGGGTGGTGGCTGTGAGCCACTTGGAGTTTGGTGGCCACCAATAAGTGGCCAAGGTGGTGCTGACCGTGGATGGCCACCACAAGATTGGTTGAGATTAAGGTTTTGGCTAGGTGGTAGTTACCACCATCATAGGTGGCCAAGGGAGGAGGTTTTCCTTTGGTAAAGGCCATGGTTACCAAGAACGAAGGGTGGCCTAAGTTGCACCCAATTGCCTTGATTGGCTATAACCCTATGAAGAGGAATTGAGGACCCTTGACTGTTAATTGAGTCATTAAATGTTAATTGCATGATTAAGAAACTAATTATTGATTATTGGATTTAATGCTATTAAGAACTGGATGTTGAGTTGATCCTTGAGGATATGACCTTATAGGATTGAATTAGAATTGGCAATATGGCCCTCAATGTTAAGAAGAATAGATTACTTGGTTTCCAAGTTAACTTAATAGGTCTCTAAGTACGTGTATTAAGTTACATGTTAATAACTGTAGTCGTTTGAATGCCTATGTATATCATATGCTATCTATTGAGTTAATATTATGAATTGTTGATAATACTAAACTATGCTCTGTAAAGCTATTACTAATTATGAATTATGAATTTATGTTGCATTATACAACTATTCATGTAAATGAATGCTTTCCCAAAATGTACGTAAGGATTGCCTTACAATAGAGCAAGTAAGGAATTCACCTTACTAGGGATAGGTTCTATGTAGCAAGTATGACTACTGAGAGTGGGCTAGCTCATGTTTGATAAATAGACTATTCTATGAAGGTGGGTCATTATCCTTCAATGTTAAATAGAGGATAAAGTAACTTCCTCAACTGAAAGGAAAAAGGAAAAAAAACATAAAATGATGATTGAACAGTCACACTCATAAGCATTGCATTCATACTTGCATAAACACTGTTTAATTATTGATATGTTGTAAATTTTGATTATATGAAGAAAAGTGGCTAAAATGAACCTCTACCTCGTGATAAATAATTTATATTTTCAACTTATATATGTTAAATGTTTTTAGTCTGAGGCAGCTGGAACTACCATGATGACACTATCATGCTTAGCTTATTGAGAATTCCTAAAATTCTCACCCCAATTACTTTCCATGATATTATAGACCCTGACTAACATACTACTACTTAGCTTTTACTTCGAGATCGTAAATGGAGGTTAGATCTACTCCCTAGAGACAATCACCTACTCATTCTATGGAGTCATCAAAATGCATATCATGTACACACCTAATGTAGCAGGAGATGGCCACGGAGGTTTCATGATGTAGAGTAGAACCCTATGATAGGCATGTAATAGACTCCTTTTGGATGTATATAGTTTTGCTTTTGTATTTTTGTATCTAGATATGGATGCATGTCATTTTTGACTTTATATATATATATTATATATATATATATATATATATATATATATATATATATATATTTGCTAGCATTAACTGACATAGATGGACTGTGGGATGACTGTATGCATAGGTACTGATGCCTATGCTTATGTTTTTGCTTTATATTTTCTTGTATATATGACCATGACTATGACAATGTATAGATGGAGGCTCGACGGGCCATTATGTTTATTCTTATTGTACCAATGTATATTTTGCTAGAGTTAAAGTTTTAACTGTGAGGACTCACTCTGAGATGGTATTTACGCTCATAATCAACTTATTTTCTTTGCATGCTTATTGAGGGCTTTCGACCTAGTTCACTATGAGAGCTAAAGAACCTTAAAGAGAAGATAAAATGAATGTTAAAGGCTAAGATAATTCGATGGATTGTGTAAAGGAACAAATAAAACTAAAATAAAATATGGTTAAAAGAAGTGAGGAACGTAAGTAAATTGGTAAATGGATATTAGAGGGTTTACTTATGGTGAACTCTATTCTATCTGGTCTACCCTGATGAGTATAGGGTGGACTATATAGGATATGGTGCATCACATTTTGGATCATAAAATCAACCATCAAAGGGAAATTTTCAGTTTTAGAACACATTTTACTTCTTTGTTTTATAGAAAATGGCTTTCAGTCAGAGATCAAAACAAACGTATATATGTTTTCTTACAAAATCAAACAAAAAAATAAAATACCCTCAAGCAAAGAATCTAAAATAAAAGGAGGAAAAAGGGCAGAGAATAAGAGTTCAGAAAGTCTAATGAGTTTCTTAACCATAAAAACCCACATATGGGTCTATAATGAAACCAAAATCATAAAAAAAAAAAATTATAGTAGATTACCCACATGAAGATAATAAAGTCTTCGTCTTTGGGGTTCTTTAACCCTAACTTGAGTCCTTAGCCACCATGAGTCTCCTTTCTCACCAAGAACCAATCTTTCTTAACAACAATACAACCATGAGTATATAAAAGAAATAGAAACAGAACTGAGATGAAGAAAAAGATATAAAAAAATTAAGTCATCTTCTTGCATGATGACTCTCATATTTTATTTACAGTAATAAAGAGGAAACCTGTAATGGCTTCCAAAGGTTAGAAACATAAATGCAATATAAGAAAAATGAAAAAGAATAGAAGAGGGATTAGAGAAAGGCTTGAAAGTCACGAACTGAAGAAAACAAAGAGAAAATAATGGGGTTTTAACCCTTTCCTACCTATAGAGGTTGCGATTTTGGAAGATAGAGATGAAGGAACCGAGCCTTAGTTAATAGCAGCAAGCTTTTCTTCTCTCAGTTGAGAGGAAGATGAAGAGAAGGAAGTGGTTTGTCATATTGTTTATCCTTTTCTCTCTCTAGGGCATCCTTTTCTCTCTTTCTAAAGGATGAAAATGGTTTATGATGATAGCAGGTGAGAGATATGAATGTATTTAGAGGGTCTCTTGGGAAAGTGATTAGCTACCTGCTCTCTAGGTTACCAGCACATTTAGTCTTCAAGCAAAATTGAGAGTGTGACACTAGTCAATCAGGTCTTACAAGGAAGAGCACGTACCTCTCATGATTTGCTTTGATTCTTCCCAAAAATCTATCTTAATAATATCTTAATTATAATTAAATTGTTTTTTATTCCAAAAGATTTTCCCAACCTAATTAAGTTTTCAAATTCAAACTATCTCATTTTAATATTATCATTATATCATTAAATTAGATATAATGTAGATGAAGCTGCATTACATTACTTTTTTTTTTTTTTTTTTATAGAGATGTTACACATTATTTTCAAAATTCCTATCTTTTAAATTTCAAGTCTCAAATTTTGCCCATTGTTTTAAAATTCATTCCTTTTTTTTTTAATTTCTAATCACATGATTACATATTGCATCAAACTTCATGCACTACCATTGTGAGTGAAGCTGTTAAAAAAAATCATTTTTTGCATTATAGTGTTGCCTTCCATTATTTGCTGCACCTTTGCATGCTTGCTTTATCTCATGTATTTCAGATCAAAATAAAGGTTTATGTCTTCACTTGTTCCTTATAACATATGGAAAAGTATGGTTATTCATATTTTTTAGTGAGAAACAAGTAAAGAGAGACAACTGTGTACATCCTATTTTGACTGGATATTATTTATTTTTCTTATTTTTTATTTTTATTTTGTTTTATTTTAAAAGAAATTAAAAGAAAACAAAAGATTTGAAAAATTCTAAAAGCTCAAAAAAGAATTGAAACTTTGAAAAAAAAATGAAAATAAAGTGGCCTAGGTCTCAAAATAAATTATATGGCCTAATTCTGAAAATCCAAGTCCATTACTCGTTTTTCTGTCCCAACTCATAAAGGCTGAAAGTTTCCCAAGAGTGTCTAAATTCAATATACTTCTTTTTCTGGCATGTTCTTCATTTCCTTTCAATTACAATTAAAAGTTTGATTTGATTGAAGAATTAAAGAATGATTCGAAGTGATTCTAGAGCAATGAATGAGAAGTAGGGTTTTTTGACCCTATAAAAAGGATCTTGGACATAGACATAGGGAGTTCTTCATGCCTGCAACAAACACTTTGAATGGCAGCACTCTACACATACTTACTACACCACAGACCCCACGACTCCAGGCTGCCACACTTGAGTTGCTTAAGGACCACATTTTAATAATCTTTGCTGCAAAATTTTGAGGGCGCTTTTGCCGCTAGGCTGCTAGTTTTCAACTTTTGGCTACTAATTTTGGTCTTTGATTTATATGCAAGGAGTAAGTATCTCTTATCCCATTTACTTCCATTGTTGAACACGTACAAGATATGCTTCTTCCCTTACACTTGCATTCTTGATGAGCCTATCATATGGTTGCTTGTTGTCATACCATGTTTTATTTAATGAGATAAATTTGCTAGATGTTGTCTATTTGATGAACATATGTTTGAATGCTCCTTTGTTACCATATTAATCCCTTATGTTATGCTTGGCATGTTGATATGCATCAATATCAGTTTGTTTCTATGTTATTGCTTGGATATTCTTCTAAAAGTGTTGTTACTATGTGTCGGGCCTTTCACAAAACTTGTTATTTGCTTGAATACTCGTAATAAGGTAGATTCATTTGCACTCATATTCTACATAACACATAGAACCACAACAACCAGCATGCTCACCAAAGCAGCCATCCACCTGCACGTCACTTTGCACTCACTTTTTCACACATTTTTTCTCACTTGCTCACCCATTCATACGCACACACCACCACACTCATAATATGCACCGGCCCACCTTCACACACCTATACATACCACCAATACTTTACACCCAACCTTTTGTTATTTTTCTTTTTCTTTTTCTTTTTTTTTCACTTGGAGGTTTTTTATTTGGAGTCTTTTAAGGCTTCTAAGTTTAATAAAAATGTATTTTATGTTTTTCTAACATTGAGGAGAAAAATGTTTTCTTTAATTTTGGGCTTCAGTCAATAGCATGAGTTTTTGTTTTAGGAAGTTAGGTTTTAGCTTTCAATGTGTTTATGTTTTTTTTTTTGGTACATTTCAATGTGTTTAATTAAAAAATAATGAAAAGTAAAAACAATAAATAAAATAATGAAATATTAAGTTTATTGGGATTTTTTTGTTCAATTTTTTTACTCATGTTTTTTTAGTGAATTATCATGTGGTTTTGTCTTATTTTAATATTTGTTACATGCTTATTTTATTATTTGTTGCTTAGTTTCATCTTAGTGGTTAATGTTTAAGTAAAATTTTCTATTCTATTTTCTCAAAATATTTTTTTTGTTTTTTTTTCCTTTGTTTACAAGGGTAAAATAAATATTTTTAGGGTTATTTTTAATTTGCACAACTAATTTAGGATAACTTTCTTAGAACGAGTGTATAAGGAGTTTTGTGCAATTTAGTTTTCATCATTCCTTGTACACAATCGACTTCTAAACTCAACTTGATTTCAAAAATCATTTTATTTTAGAAGGTTTTTTAATTTTTTTTAATTTAAATAAAATTAGTGGTGTCTCTATTTTTTTGTCTCGTCATGATTTGGGACGTGACACTAGGCATATCATCAAAACAAGCCTGGCTAAATTACCAAGAGTCTAAATTTCATTGAATCTCATATCCTACTCCAAGCTCCAATTAGACAACTAGTCCACACAAGCATTCCACTCGTTTAATGTCAGAGATGCACTAATCCTTTTCCATCTATCAAAGGATTCTAGAAATCACTTTCCTACAGTGATTCCTAGAGACTTACCACATTGTTAAGTAGGGTGATTTTTAGCAATCAAGTCACTCTTAATCTCAAGTGCTTTAAATCTTGAGTTTCGAGCAACATTCAACCCCACTAGAAAATCTCAAAGTTCAACTATGAATGTAGAGTAGTTGCCAAACAGTATTAGTTTCATATTACGCTTTATTGATGTAACATCCTTCCTTTCAACTTAGCTGGCTGATAATATAGTAAGTAGACTGTTGTTTGACTTGTTTGTATGATCACATGCATGTTATTGATAGCTTAGCGATCAAGTTAACTCAAGATAAATTAAGTTAATTTTAGAAATTATTAATTAATTAACTATGGTAATTATAAAATTGATAACTATGCATTTAAGATGTTAAAATTAAATAAATTAGTAAATAATTTAATAAATAAATATAATAATTTATAATTAAGTAATAGCCAATAAAAATGCATATAAGTAGGTTTAGGCATTTACCTAAGCTTATATTAGATTATAAAATAAAAGTAATGATTACTTGATAACAAATAGGATAGCATGCAAAATCATGTGAGCACTTAGCTTAATTCTTATTGGTTTAAAATTAAAATACAATTATTAGTTAATTAAAAATTTGATTTGACACTAAACCAGTTAGATTTCATACAAGAAATGGTAAAGCACTAAGGTGCAATTCTAACGGTTAGAGTTAAGACAATGATTATAAGGTTTGCATTAGATTTTAAATAAACACTAATACGATCTAGGGTATACATGGATGATAGTTTCATACCCTTAAGTGGCTAAACCCTACCTTACCTACGCCTTGGTGCCTCACTCACTCACTCATTACACTTCATTGTCTCTCCACTCACTCATAACCATGCTAAAACACATTAGATAGAGATAGAAGGAGAAAGAACACAAAGGAAAGACTGTAGCTACCACAAGAACCGTGATCTTGAGGTCTTTGCATGGTGGCCGACAAGGACTTGGGTGAACTAGTTGTAGTTAGGAAACTTGATCCACTCCTCAAGCTCCACACAGTGCACTCCTTATTTTCCCTAACTTGCCACATCATCTTTATCTTATTCCTTAGCTAGGTGGAAAGGTAAGGGTCTTCTCTTTCTCAACTTCTCTTTCTTGCTTTACTTAGTTGTTGTTGGTTATATTTTGATGGTGGTTGGGAAGCTAAGTTTGTCATATATTGGCCATGGAGTGAGGAGGATATAGCGGTCATAGAGGTTTCCTCCTCCCTTGTGGTTGGTCGCCACTCTTGTGGCTTTGTTGTGGTGGTTGGTTTGGTTGAGACCACGGTGTTGGCAAAGGTTGGAAGGAAGGCAGTAAGGCCATGGTGGCCATGGTTGGTCGCGAGTGACATAGGGAGAAAATTACTTGTTATGATGTTAATTAGATATCAAGTTATTATAAATTGAATTTTAGAGTTGTTGTGTAAGCTTTATTTTGATGATGTCTTGTAGTGGAGCCTGCGACTAAGCGACTTTGTTGGCCAAGAATGGCCTAGTATGGCCATGGGAGGTTAATTACCTTTAATTATGATTTTACTTATTAGGTAACTTAATGACATTAGATTATAATTGTGTAATGTGAAGTATGAGTAAAGTGCTTGGGAGTCCTTTAGCCAAGAGCTTAGGTAGAAATTTATTAATTACATGTTGCTTGTTTACCAAGTTACCTTATTATGTTATTGGTTATATGTGTTGAATTGAAAATTGGTAACTTGTTGCTTATGAATTGGTATATAAATTGCAACGCATGGAATTCTGTTACTGAATACACCTTTGATGAGTATTTGAAAATACTATGAATGACTTGAGATGCTATAATTCTAAATGTATAGTGTATGAATTATGCATTATGAAGCTCCTGAGGATTTAAATATAAAGATATGTTTTTCCCAGAGATTAGGTGAGGATTTCCTTACCAGAAGTAAGGAATGAGTAAATTCTTTGCTAAGGATAGGTTTTATGTAACGAAGTGTGGCTATTGCGAGTGAGCTAACTCATGTTTGACAGGCAGAGTATCACCCAGAGGTTAAGGATGAGTAATTCCCTCCCCAAAATGAGATAGAGGATAATGTACCTTCTTCAAGAGATAAGGGGATAAAGCATAAAGATAAAGATAATGAAAGAAATTATTACTGAGCATTGCATTGGCATTTAAATTCTCTATCATATTACTATTAGTATTTTGTTATATCTGTAATTCTGACTTGTTGTAATTAAAAAATGAACTTCTACAATGGGAATTGGAAACTATTTTGGCTTTGGCCACATATCTGTTAATCTTTTGTTGTGAATATTTTGTAAATGCACGGATTATTCAAGTAGTAAAATAAAGATCATTCCCTCGAGGATCAATTAATTACTAACTCTTATAGCAACTTTGATTATTTAAGTGGTTAAGAATAATAGTGAAAGTTCAATTAAAATCAAGACGAAAATCAAAGCAATAAAGTAAGTAAATAAATCTAGAAAAGTTAAGATTCAACTAAGATTTAAAGGCCTAGGACTAGGAATTCACTACACTACCCCATATGATAAATTGAAATCCTATCTTTGCTAATGTTCAATTATGTTCTTAAAGGCGGTTTGTCCTAAATTGTTTAAAGCCCAATTTTTTGGTACTAAAAACATGTTAAAACTCCATTAATCTCATTCTCATGGCAATTAATCCAAGTTCCAACCTATTAGGTTTTATGACAATCTTTTGCTCTTTGAAGGATTTAAGCTTATGTCTAGGTCTCAATTCCTAAGTTCAATTCCTAGATTATCTAGCAATCAAGTTTCATCTTTCAATCTTTCACCTAAAGCTTAAGATCATGTAAATATGGTTAGCAACATACCACAAGCATTAAGCATACTAAGAATGAATCAAGAACAATACTTTTCCATTAATAAAGAATTAAATTAACAATTCAACATAGAAAAGTATAGAGTTGCATCTTAATCCTAGAAAAAGGAATTTAGTCACTCATGGTTAATGTAGCATAAACAAGAACAAAAGTTGAAGAGACAACCATGATTCTATCTCAAGAAAATAGGAAAGAAAAAAGATAAAAAGAGAAGATGGAGAAGATGAAGAAGGAGAAGATGTCTTCAATGGTTGAACTTCAATCACTCTTGCATTTGTCTTCAAAACCCTAGCCTCCAAACTTTGGTTGAGGAAAAACTCCATTTTTTGCCTCTCAAAATCTGTCGTCGCAAAAGTCTCTTCCAGGTTTAGGGATTCGCTTCTATTTATAATGTTTGGGGTGAAAACTACTATTTTTACGCACAGGAGACCTCACATGGCTGTGCCTAAGCTCAACATTGTGTGAGCTTGAATTGCGTAACTTACACAGTAAGTGAGACATGACCGTGTGACTAAGAGACATGATCGTGTCTCTTAAAAATAGTCACATAGAAGCGTTCTTCAAGTTAGACACGGTCGTGTGAGCTTGACAAAAATGTTTCCCAAGTTAGACACGGTCGTGTCTAACTCCTTAATCACTCACAAGGTTTTGTCTAAGCCAAAATGGTCATCTTTTACTTTGAAATCGCAGTGTCTTCACTTGCTTTCACTCTAAATGTGTTAAATCTCTCTAAATCTGCAAAAATAAAGACAATGATAAGGATCCATCTAAAATTCACTAATAAATATAAGTAAATCACTTCAATGTATCTAGTATAAGACTATAAAATATAGGGTTATAATCTTTTTCTATACCCCGAGGCAGCTGAAACTATCATGATGACATTTTGCTTGATTGTTATAATTACTAATAATTCTTAAAATTCTCACCCCCAGCATTTCCATGATATTCCAGATACTAAGCAGGGTACAAGGTAGTTATACCTTTGATTACCATTTACTACGAGCTCATAAATGGCTGGAGGAGCTATTCCTCTGAAGTTGATACTTACATTTTGTACGGTACTGTTAGGGTTCATGTGATTATCATATCCAGGGTGGTGGGTGGAGACTGAGGGTGATGTTCTAATTGTAGATTTCTTTTGAGATAGACATTTTGTAGGATCGTTGTTTTGTTTGTATTATATTCTGGGAATGTATTGATATATAAGGATGTTAGGCGCCTATCTGAACTTTGTTATGTATATAGCTACTCCACTGGACCATAGACTTGACATGTAGATGTATGGGCCTAATTCTACTACCAAAATGTAGCTTAATCAAAGATGGTTTGGGTCGTATACTTTTTCTTGCACTTGGAGACCATAATTGTGCTTAAAACTACCTGAAACAAGGGAAACAGGGGTTAGTGAATGGTTAATAGTTAATTATATTCCTAATATGATTGACTAAACTCAGAATGATCCCTTACAATGGCACCAAATTTTTATAGCTGCCAAGACTATCAAAGTATATCAAATTGTAAGTCGATTCACCAAATTACTTGTAGTATAAGGCACAACTGGGTCCAGCCTTTGGATCACTCTAATTAAACAAGTAGATTAAGGTGTTAACAAAGCAGGGAAAAAGTTACAGAATTAATTAAACGTAAGAAATTAAAAATTGTAAATAGAATTAAGTAAACAACTAATCCAAGGAAATTAACTAATCTTAAATTTAATTCATCATTGATCACTAGGAATCCATTCAATTACTAATCAGATTCTTGGTCTTAGATCATATCAAGAAACCTTAAGATGATCCATCAATTCTCTACTAGATAAACATCCCGAATTTAATTAATAAATGTTAACTAAATTAAGCATCCATCTAATCTTAAATTAACCTAAAATTCAGAATTCAACTAAGCTTAACAATTCATCAAACACATTTGGTACATTATTTAGTCTCTATAATCCTTATTAAACATGTGATAATTATGTAATTATCATATCAATATCCAAATCAAATTAAGTAACTCAATCTAGATTTATAAAAAATCAAAAGAGGTAAAAGAAAAACTTGATTAACAAGTAAAAGAGAAACTTGATTAACAATTAAATGTAAAACAATCAAAATAAGATCTCAGAATTAAATATCAAGATCGTCAATCCCTAAGATTGATTAAAAGGTTCTAGCCCTCCATAGATAGGAGGGAAGAAAAACAGAAAAGAAAGAAACCTAGAGAGAAGGGAGAGGAAGAGAGAAAATGCAAGCAAGAGCGACTAAGAGAAAATTAGGGTTCAGATTCGTGGTTGCTACTGCTGCTTAAATAACTGTCTATAAAATTAAAAATTCAAGTTTTCCCTTAGCTTAAGGTTAATCCTCTTCCTCTTAGCTTTAATTAGATACCTAATTTTCCTAATTTGGGCTTAGGATGAGAGAATTATGTCCAAAATATTCTTAACAGCTCTCTAGACCCATCAACTGACTTCAAAGGGAAAGAATACCATCAAGACGTCACAATTTTGATAAATGGTCTTCATAAGAGTTAAATACTTTTGTCTCTGCTTTTCGATGGCACTAGTCTTAGCTCCATATGACTTCTATAACCCAAATTATGACCTAATCTTTTTATATCATCTACGTTCTAGTGACAACATTTCTGTTCTAACTTCATGGTCCAATCTAACCTAATAGACATCTGATTCAGCATTCCAACTCTTCATCAAGGTTGTAGAGCTTTCTCTCAGCTTCTCTACAAGGTAAAATTCATAATTTTTATATTTTAGAACTCAAGTTATGTCCACAATATAGAAACAGTGTAAAATTCCTAATAATGCTGAAAAATACAATTAAGCTCAATTTGAATCCAAACTTATAAAATGTGACCAAGATCAATCAATTAAGCACATAAGAGGTCTAAGAAACTAAATATGAAAGTTAACTAATATATGAAAATTATGTTTATCAATGCAGCCTTTGTTTGCTCTGCATGGACTATGTAACACAAGTACTGTAGCCTATGGTTGGACTATATGTATATATAACATAGTTTGTATGTGTATGTGTAAAACATGACTTTCGTAGCTATCATATTGATTATTCATTGATTCAAATTAGTATACTAAGTCGAGTTCTATCTTGAAGAACTTACTTAGGGAGAAATGATGTAATCAGAAACAGGAGAATGGTCATTATACAGTATCCAAGAGATTCTGGCCAACTCACCATGAGAGTTGAATAACTAAACACTACATGATAAAAACAAATGGTAGGACATACATAAGAATAATTTAACTGAACCCAAGGAGGGAATAAGTATGAAATACAAGATAATTTATTATATAATGAATTTAACTAATTTATACTCATGTAATAATATATCGTTCTATGATGAACTCTTTTCTGTCTAGTTCACCCAGACATGGCTAAGGTGAACTATATAGGCTAGGGGGCATCACATTTGGTGGTATTAGAGCTGTTCATCCTAAAAAGCCTAGGATATAGACTAATTATGCTAGATATAAATGAAATACCCTTTTTGTTATGCATTGATAGTTTGTTATATTGATGATGAGATTTTTAGTTAGATTAGATATGAATAACTGCCTAAGGTGTAATTGTTAGAAGTTTCTGCCACATTGGTTACATGATATTGAGACTAATCAACTTAATATTATTTGTTCTATGTGTACAGGAGCCTATAGCATCCATCAAGCTTACTCCTGCCAATAATGATATAGTAGAACTTATGGAAACCTTCAAGGACATGACTGCTACTATGAGAGAACAAACTGCAACCACAAATTGCATGCTATGGAACAGATGCAAACTAACCAAAATAGGCAACCAAACCATGAAGGTAACATAGAACCTAGGGGTGATCACGGGTCGGGTCGGGTCGAGTTTAGGAGTAAAAAAAATCCAAACTAATTAGGTGAGGTCGAGTTGGGTCGGGTTTTGAAAAAAAAATTCAAGTAACCCGAACCGAACTAACCCGATTAGAATTGGGTTAGTTCGGGTTGGGTAATTAGGTCGGTCGGATTTGCGGGTTGGGTAATCGAGTTCGCGGGTTGGGTAATCGAATTGGTCGGGTTGTGCACCCTAAGCGGCCGGGTTAGGTAAAACGATGTCGTTTTAATCGGGTCATTGGGTTGGGTCATCGGGCCGGCTCCTTGAACCCTTCACTCAAACAACTAATGGATGGGTTGGTCTGGTTTTACCCAAACTGACCTGATTACCCAAACAACCCGAACTAATTAAGTTGGATCAGGTCAGGTTGTTCGGGTCATCGGGTCAGGTTAGACCCATGTGCACCCCTAATAGAACCTGAGAATTAGGTAGCAACAAGAAATCCCAACTTTTAAGGTCTTTCTAAATTCAAGAAGGCTAAGCCTCCTTCCTTCAAGGGTAAGTAAGACCCTGCAGTCGTGGAGGTTTAGCTAAAGGAGTTGGAGAAAATCTTCACTATGATGAAGTGTAATGATGCTTAGAGGGTGACATTTATCTCATACATGCTGATTGGTGAGGCAGAGTATTGGTGGAATAATTCTAAGATACTGTTAGAGGCAATAGGTACCCATTTACTTGGGAGGTATTCATGACTACTTTCTAGGATAAATATTTTTCTAGAAACTTACAAAATGATAAGGAATTAGAATTTCAGAAACAGGAACAAGATAACATGTCTATAGGCCAATATGTGGCCAAGTGTGAGGAATTATCTAAGTTTTCCTCCTGCTTTAGGAATAATCTAGATGAGCATTGGAATTGTGTGAAGCTTGAGGGCACGATTTACTAAAGGTTGTGGGTCCTATAGAAATTTGGGATTTTTCTACCTTAGTAAGCAAGTGTAGAATAATTGAGGGTATGGTGTAGAAGGTTAGGTCAAAAGAGAAGGACAAAGTTTCTAGAAAAATAAGAAGTTAGATGATAAGTAGAGGACAAATACCTTTAAGCCTAAGTACAATCGGGATAGGGGGAAGCAAGCTCAGACAGAGCACAGAGGGCTCACATGTGAGAAATGTGGGAAGAATCATAGAGATATGCCTTGTTTGCTTCGGCAAAACGCATGCTACAACTATGGCAAACCTTGACACAAATATAGAGACTGTAATCAAAGCAAGGGAGCAAAACCTAACTGCATACCACAAATTAGGGAAGAGTGTTTACTCTGAGTAAAGAAGAGGCAACTCATTCTCCCAATCTGATACAAGGTAAATATTTAATTAAAAATAATTTCTGAACTATATTGTATGATTCAGGAGCCTTGCACTCCTTTACTTCCATTGAATATGTGAAGAAACTTGACTTGCCCATTTCTATACTCATATATGATTTATCTATTTCCATACCAACAGGAAAGCCAGTAATAACTTCACATGTCTGTTTGGATTATTGTATTAAGGTAGAAGGTAAAGTTTTTATTGTAAATCTTATTTATTTACCTCTAGTTGGTATAGACATTATTCTTGGTATGGATTGGCTGTCAGCAAATCATGTTGCTTTGAATTGTTCAAAAAAATCTCTTATATTCTTATCTAACTCATCTCCTATAGTACTCAAGTATGACTCTGTATACATAAATGCCACCCAGGTTAACAATTGTTTATTAGAAGGGGCTCAAGGATATGATCTCCTAATTTCTTTGGAATTCGAGACTGAATAGAGCATGGATAATATCCCTGTAGTGAGTGAATACCCTAAAGTATTCCCTAAGGAGGTAACCAATTTACCACCAGAAAGAGAGATAGAGTTTACAATAGATTTAGTGCCCTGAGCAAGACCTATATCAGTTGCACCTTATAGGATGTCTCCTTTATATGAGTGAACTTAAAAAGTAGATAGAGGAGTTACTAGCTAAACAATTCATTAGGCCCAATGTGTCACCTTGGGGAGCACCAATGCTCCTAGTGAAAAAGAAATATGGGAGTTTGAGATTGTGTATAGATTATAGACAACTCAACAAAGTGACAATGAAGAACAAATACCCACTCTCTTGGATAGAAGATCTATTGGATCAACTAAGAGGAGTCGTAATCTTTTCTAAGATAGACTTGAGATTGGTTATCATTAAATTAGGGTCAGAATAAAGGATATCCCTAAGACTGCATTTCAGACTAGATATGGGCATTATGAATACCTAGTGATTCCCTTTGGTTTTACTAATGCTCTAGCAGTGTTCATAGATTACATGAACATAATCTTTAAACCTTATTTAGACCAATTTGTAGTTGTCTTTATAAATGACATCCTAATCTATTCAAGGACCGCAGAGGAGCATGGGCTACATCTTAAGATAGTCCTGCAGATCCTAAGAGAAAAGCAATTGTACGTTTGCCAAATTAGAAAAGTATGAGTTCTGGATGCGAGAAGTAAAGTTTTTAGGCCATGTTGTGTCGCAAGGAGGAGTATCCATAGATCCCAGTAAAATAAAGTTAGTAGTGCACTAGGAGAGGCTTATGACTATCATAGAGATTATAAGTTTTCTAGGACTAGCAAGATACTACAGAAGGTTCATTAAGGGATTTTCTCAACTGGTTTTGCCTTTAACCAGACTTACCTGAAAGGATAATCCCTTTGACTGGAAACAAGAATGTGAAAGTAATTTCTAAGAACTAAAGCATAGATTAATTACCATACTTGTGTTAATAATACCAGACCCTCTAGGACACTTTGAGGTATACAATGATGTCTTAAAGAAAGGCATAGGTTGTGTGTTGATGTAGCATAGAGGTAGTTGAGACCTTATGAAGAAAATTACCCTACCCATGACCTAGAATTAATAGTAGGGATTTTTGCCTTAAAAATATGGAGGTATTACCTTTATGGGGTTAAATTTAAGATGTTTAGCAACCGTAAGTGTTTAAAACACCTGTTGGACTAAAATGAATAGAACATGAGGCAAAGAAGGTGAAAGGAGTTCCTTAAGGATTATAACTTTGACTTAAAATATCATCCGAGTAAAGATAATGTAGTGGTTGATGCACTCAATAGAAAATCTCTACATGTGTCCCATATGATGATACAAGAAATGGAGCTTTTAGAGAACTATAGAAACCTGAGCCTGACAATGACTATGTTACCACATAGTCTCTATATGAGTGAGTTGAAAATAGCCTATGACCTTAGAGCTCAAATGAGAGAGGCACAAGAAGCCGATCAAGCCTTACAGTCCTTAAGAGAACAAATCTTACAAGGACTTTAGTATGGTGGAGGATGGAACTATCATGTTCTGAGGAAAGATGTGTGTTCCAAAAAATGTAGAATTAAGGAATAAGATCTTGTAAGAAGCTCATAGGAGTAATTATCCAATTCACCCAAGCACAACCAAAATGTATCAAGACCTTAAGGGAATGTTCTTGTGGCCTAGAATGAAACTTGACATTGCCCAGCATGTGGCAAAATGTCTAGTATGCCAAAGTGTTAAGATAGAACACTAGAAATCATCTGGACCCTAACAACCTTTGGAGATCCCAAAATGGAAATGGGATAGCATATCCATGGACTTTGTCATGGGACTTCCTACAACTCAATTAGGACATGATTCCATATGGGTCATTATGGATAGGCTGACTGAGTCTACCCACTTCTTACCAGTCAAAGCCAACTGCCCATTAGACAAGTTAACCCAATTGTACATCCAAGAGATAGTGAGGTTACATGGTGTACCTCAAACATTATATATGATCAAGATCCTAGGTTTACATCTAGGTTTTGGTAAGCATCACAGAAAGCTTTTAGGACTAGGTTATACTTCAGTATAGCGCATCACCCACAAATAGATGAACAAACTGAGAGGACTGTCCAAACCCTAAAAGATATGCTTAGAGCCTGTGTTTTAGAACAACATGGTAACTGGGATGGATACCTGCCCTTAGTTGTGTTTGCCTATAATAATAGTTATCATTCTAGTATAGGGATGGCGCGCTATGAAGCATTGTATGATAGGAAATGTCAATCACCTTTGTGTTGGTTTGAGGTTGGCAAAAAAGCCATTCTAGGGCCAGAATTAGTGTAGAAGACCACTGAGCATATCAAGTTGATCAAGGACAAATTAACGATTGCCCAGAGTAGGTAGAAAAGTTATACTAACAAAAGAAGAAAACCCTTAGAGTTTGAAGAATGAGAACATTTATTTTTGAGAATCACTTATATAACTAGGATTGGTAGAACCTTGAAATCCCGTAAATTGAGTCCTTATTACCTTGGTCCATTTCAAATCCTAAAAAGAATAGGGCTTGTTGCTTATCAGATAGCCCTTCCACCAAGTCTTTCCAATATCTATAATGTCTTCCATGCCTCATAGCTCAGAAAGTGTAACCCAGATTCTTCACATATTATGGAAAATGAATCAATACAAGTAAGAAATGATTTGACTTACAAAATAAAACATGTACTGATTATGGATAATAAAGTTGAACAACTCAGAGGAAAACAGATTCCCTTAGTTAAAGTGATTTGGGAAGGAAAAAAACTCCGATGAGGCTATTTTGGAGATATAGACTAGTATAAGATAAGATTATCCAGAGTTATTCTCATCATGTAACCAAATTTTAAGGGCTAAATGTTTAAAATGAGGGGAGAATTGTAACATTCTCCCTTCCGACTTAGTTAGATAGCTGATAATAAAGTGAGTAGATTGTTGTTTGATTGTCTACATGTTCACATGCATGTTATTGATAACTTAGCGAACAAGTTAACTCTTAAGATAAATTATACTAATTTAGAAATTATTAATTAAATAAATATAGTAATTATAAAATTAATAACAATGTGTTTAAGATGTTAACATTAAATAAATTAATAAATAATTATAATAAATAATTATAATAAATTTATAATTAAGTAGTAACCAATAAAAATGTATATAAGTAGGTTTAGGCATTTACCTAAGCTTATATTAGATTATAAAATAAAAGTAATAATTACTTGATAACCAATAGGATTACATGCAAAATCATGTAAACACTTAGTTTAATTTTTATTAGTTTAAAATTAAAAGATGATTATTAGTTGATTTAAAATTAAAAGATGATTATTAGTTGATTTAAAATTTGATTTGACCCTAAACCAAGTAGATTTCATGCAAGAAATGGTAAAGCACTAAGGTGCAATTCTAGTGGTTAGGGTTAAGACACAATGATTATATGGTTTGTGTTAGATTTTAAATAAACCCTAATATGATTTAGGATATGCATGGATGATAGTTTTATAACCTTAACTAGCTAAACCCTTACACCTTCATAATGGCGCATCACTCACTCACTCAATTACACTTTGCCATCTCTCCATTCACTCACTCAATTACACTTTGCCATCTCTCCACTCACTCATAACCACACCAAAACACATTAGATAAAGATAGAGGAAGAGAGAACGCAGAGGAGAGCTTGAAGCTGCCATTGGAACCTCTACCTTGAGGTCTTTGCATGGTGGATAGCAAGGATTTGGGGTGGACTAGCTCTAGTTAGGAAACTTGCTCCATTCCTCAAGCTCTACACAATGCACTCCTTATTTTCCCTAACTCGCCAACATTATCTTCATCTTCTTCCTTAGCTAGACGGAGAGGTAGGAGTCTTCTACTTCTCAACTTCTCCTTCTTGCTTTACTTGGTTGTTGGTTGTATTTTGATGGTGGTTGGGAAGCTAAGTTAGCCGCAAGTTAGCCATGGAGTAAGGAGGGTATGACGGTCATAGAGGGTTCCTCCTCACTTGTGGTTCACCGCCACTTTTGTGGCTTTGTTATGGTGGTTAGTTTGGTTTAGACCATGGTGTTGGCAAGAGTTGGAAGGAAGGTAGTAAGGCCATGGTGGCCATGGTTGGCCGCAAGTACTATAAGGAGGAACAAGGCTTGAATTTGTGTTAGTTACTTGTTATGATGTTAATTAGAAATCAAGTGATAATAAATTGAATTTTAGAGTTGCTATGGAAGCTTAATTTTAATGGTGTCTTATGGTGGAGGCTACAGTTTTGTTGGCCATAAATGGCCTAATATGGCCATGGGAGGTTTATTATCTCTAATTATGATTATGCTTTTTAATGCTCATTAGGTAATTTAATAACATTAGATTATAATTGTGTAATGTGAAGTATGAGAAAAGTGCTTGGGAGTCCTTTAGCCGAGAGCTTAGGGAGAAATTTCTTAATTGCATGTTGCTTGTTTACCAAGTTACCTTATTAGGTAATTGGTGATATGTGTTGAATTGAACATTGGTAACTTGATGCTTATGAATTGGTATATAAATTGCAATGCATGAGATTCAATTATCGAATGCACCTTTGATGAGTTTTTTTTTAAATACTGTGAATTACTTGAGAAGTTGATTTTAAATGTATGGTGGATGAGTTGTGCATTATGATATTCCCGAGAATTTAAATATAAAGATATGTTTTTTCCCATAGCTTAGGCAAGGATCATCTTACTAGAAGCAAAGAATGAGTAAATCACCTTGCTAGGGATAGGTTATGTGTAGCGAAGTATAGCTACTGAGAGTGAGCTAGCTCATGTCTGACAGACAGACTCACCCAGAGGTTGAGGATGAGTAATTCCCTCCCTAAAATGAGATAGAGGATAATGTACTTTCCTCAAGAGATAAGGGGGTAAAGCATAAGATAAAGATAATGAAAGAATTGATTACTAGGCATTGCATTAGCATCTGCATTCTCTATCATATTACTATTAGTATTATGTTATATCTATAATTCTGATTTGTTGTAATTAAAATGGGCATCCGCTTCGGGAATTAAAATCTATTTTGGCTTTGGCCACATATTTGTTAATCTTTTTCTGTACCCTGATGCAGTTGAAACTATCATAATGACATTTTGCTTGATTGTTAGGATTATTGAGAATTCTTAAAATTCTCACCCTGGTATTTCTATGATATTCCAAATACTAAGTAGGAGACATGGTAGTTATGCCTCTGATTACCATTTACTACTAGCTCATAGATATAGCTAGTGGAGTTATTCCTTCAAGACCAATACTTTCATTTTGTACGGTACTGTGAGGGTTCATGTGATGATCACACCTGGAGTGGTGGGTGGAGACTCGGGATGCTCTGATTGTAAATCTCTTTTAAGATAGGCGTTTTGTAGGATCATTGTTTTGTTTGTATTATATTCTAGGAATGTATTGGTATATAAGGATGTTAGGTGGATATATGAACTTTGTTATGTATATAGCTAGTCCTCTAGACCATAGACTTGACATGTAGATGTATGGTATGTAGCCTTTGTGCACTTTGCATGGACTGTGTACCATAGGTACTGATGCCTATGGCTGTACTATATGTATATATAACATAGTTTGTATGTGTATGTGTATATGTAAAAAATGAATTTGGTAGCTTTCATATTGATTATTCATTGATTCAGATTAGTATACTGAGTTAAAGTTCTACCTTAAAGAACTCACTTAGAGAGAAATGATGTAATAAAAAACAGGAGATTAGCCATTATACGTTATCCAAGGGCTTTCGGCTCAGCTCACCTTGAGACTTGAATAACTAAATACTACAAGATAAAATCAAATGGTAGGACATACATGATAATAAGTTAACTGAACCCAAGAAAGGAGTAAATCTAAACTACAAGATAGTTAATTATATAATGAATCTAACTAATTTATACTCAGGTAATAAGACATCGTTCTATGATAAACTCTTTCCTATATGGTTCGCCTAGACATATTTAAGGTAAACTATATAGGCTAGGGGCGTTACAATTGACTTGAAACATTGCATTTGAAAACCAATAATTAAGAAATATTAGATAATTCATTTAAATATCGTTATATAACAATTTCGATTAGAATAAAAGTTTTCTTTTTAGGGTATTATCATATCTTATGAGTATTAACCCTTTGAGCACATAATAATATGATTACGTCTTTCTCGTAAGTGACATTTTTAGAAATTAAACCTTTGTTTTCTTTTGAGAGCATAATTTGCTTAGTACCACACTTAACACTTGTGAGAGTAAAATAGTTAATTTTTATTAATGATTAATTTGTAAAAAAAAAGACATAAAATCTTATGTGTTTCTTTTTTTTAAAAAAAATATTATGTATTTTTTAGGGAGCCAATAAGTATTTTAGGCTAAAAAAATCTGATAATCAAATACTATATCTTTTTTAGAGGAAAGGCAAAGGATTTTGATTGGCTGGTGTAAGATGACTCAGCATGGGGCCCAATCATCCAATGCTCAGATCTCAAAACGACAATGAGAAGGGGACAGTATAAGTGCATTGCACCTTACGCAGCTAACACTTGCCGGCGTTAGGCCTCTTTTCGAAGGTGAAGATAAGCGTTAAGGAGATGCAATCGCGTGCCCTCACTCCCACATAAACTACATTTCAAGCCGTAGGATTGAAATCACACGGTACGAATTCAAAATAACCATAACCTGCTTTGACTCCCTCCATCGTTTCTACTTGTATTTGTGAACGCTAATCATTAAAATAATAATATTATTATTATAACCCTTTCGTTATGTTATGGCCATATTACCCTTATCCGGCAACATCTTACCTTTTTTCATTTGACCTCCTACATTTTTTTCATTCATTTTTTTTTCCTTTATATTTTTGAAATAGAAAGAAAAGTAAGCAAAGTAAATGACAACATAACTTTTTTGTTTTTGGATACTATTAAACATATAAAGATGAGATAGTTTAGAAGAAAACATGAATGAGGCCCAACTTTTATATCTAATAATAACTAATATATAAAATATCTAATAGCTTACCATAAGTCATTTACAAAAAAAGCTTGAATAAGATTTAGTTATTATATAACAAATTATAGAGTAGTGTGTAAAGATATATTTTGGTACAAGTTATTTCCACAAATATTATTATAAGATTAATTCTTGAACATCATTATGACTAAGAAGTCCTCTAAATAGAAAGATATTTGTATACATAATTTTGATTTTATTAAAAATATAATTTTGCATTTCAAGTTTTTGAGTTCTGTAAACTACATGAACAAACACACAAAATATGAAATGCAAAAGTAGTATTACGAAAAAAATTTATGAAATAGCTACATCACATTCTTATAATTAATAAAACAATATTAGAATATGGGGTTTTCTTATAACTTTTCAGAATAATAGAATAAATTATGTGGGAGAAAATAGAAAATTGTAAAATTAAGGAATGAAAGGATATCTCTAAAAACATATACCTAAAAGAAACTAACGACCAAAAGTCATGAGAAAAAGTTATAAACATAATTCAGTTTAATTTCATAATATAGTATATATGAATAGTAGGGATGTAAATAAGATGTAGGGATAAGTTTGACTTGACTCAAACTAGATTTGATATTTTGATAGGATTAATTTCTTAGACTTGAATCCAATTTGATCATAGTTCGATAATGATTGTACTTAAATTGAGTTAACCTGACATGTAGATATAATGTATAAATTTAAATATTATGAATAGTTAAGTCGTAAAATTATAGAAGTTAGAAAATAAAATTATGATATATTTTATAATATATATTTTAAAATAAATAATATCAATATAAATATAATATCATATTATGTAAAAGTTATTAATTTAAGATAAGAAATATTATTATTTATAACTAATTCTAAAAAAAATATAAGTTTTAAAATAATTCGAAATATCGAATTAAGTTGAGACGATCTAAAGTATAACTTGAACTCAATTCAAAAATAGATATAGTCTAATTTCTAAAACTCAAATTTGTCTTAATTAGCCTCAAGTCGAGTTAGGTTAATAGTACTAATTGGGTTGAGATTTGAACATTCCTAATAATTAAATAGGCAAAGACATGTTTTTTTTTTAAGGCAAAGATATGTCTTTGAATACATGAACTTTTTATTATAGTCAAATACACTAAAGAATTATAAGACTTTGGCATCTTTATTTTTACGATCGCGCTATATGTCCAATGTTTATACTCCAACTTTCATTTAGCGTATGTCACGTTACTGTATTTTACTGAATCAGCTCCTTTTTAGTGTTTTGAAGGGCTTAATAATCGGTTAGAATGATTGAACTAACCGATTAGAGCATTGTGAGAAGTTATGTTTAAGTGGTTAATCAGTATAGACTTTTGGAGAATTGGTTAGAATAATTAGGCTAACCGATTAGAGCATGATGGATAACCGATTAGAGCATTGTGAGACGTTATATCTAAGTGGTTAATCAGTTACGTCTAAGTGGTTAATCAGTATAGGTTTTTGGAGAATCGGTTACAATGATTAGGCTAACTGATTAGAGCATGATGGATAACCGATTAGAGCATTGTAAGACATTATGTCTAAGTAGTTAATCAGTTACGTTTAAGTGGTTAATCAATATAAGTTTCTAGAGAATAAAAAAAAAGTTCCCAATAATGAGCCAAACTAGTTAAAAATGAAACATTAACATTCATTTACATGTGTAATGATGTTTTGAACACAAAATATTAGAAAAAGTAGAGAATCTCATTACTTGGCTCTACTCCAATCTAAGTGGTTAATCAGTTATGTCTAAGTGATTAATCAGTAGAGGGGTCTGGATATTCACTAAAAGAGTTCTCAAAAATGGGATTGACTAATTAAGAATGAAGTACTAGGTGGATAAACATGTGTAATGATGTTTTGAATATAAAATATTGAAAAAAATGAAGAATCTCATTGCTTGGCTCTGCTCCAATTTAAGTAGTTAATCAGTTATGTCTAAGTGATTAATCAGTACAGATTTTTGAACAATCAGTTAGTACTAAGCTAATTTCTAAAGTCTCTAACCGATTAGGGACAGCTCCTAATCGATTAGTCTAATAAAAATGGTATACGATATAAATAAGTTGGAGTATTTCATTGTACGAAAAATGTTTTTCATATTTTTATACAACCTCTAGAACGTACTATAAAAAAGCTGTTTCAGGATAAATGATGCGCGATTTTTTGTAATTAAAACATAAAGTGTGATGTTTTATCATCTAATGATTAATATATTATATGTTATTGAACCTAAATTTATAAACATTGTTCATGACTCTTTCATCCCAATATTCGATGCTAAATTATCAAGCTAAAAGCTTTTTAATGGGAAAAGAATTGATACTTTCCAGATTGCGAAGCAATGAAATAATTCATTAGTCTAGATATAATAAAAATGTAAAAGTGGTCGTACTTTAGCTAAACAACTGATTTGTTTTTTGTTTTTTGAAAAAAAAAACTATGAACAATAGATATTTCAAGATAATATCACGATAATTATGTAAATTTATCAAGTGTGGTATTTAAACATTAAGTTGTAATTAAAAACAACAAAAACAAAAGAATATTTTGTGCTCAAAATGAAGATTTTTAATATTTTCTGAGAAATATTTCTTAGCGTGCTAAAAAAAGAATTAATTAACAAAAAAAATTTGATTTTTTTTACATGACTTACATTACAAACCATTGGTGATCACATCACAATTCACACTTTATTGACATGCGACCAAAAACATAGTAATATACATTTTTTTTAAATTTTTTTTGGGACAAAGCAAAATAGTACGTCTATGTAGTACTTTTTTTTTTTATTTTATCTTGGCTCTAGTTTTTTGTGGTGTTATTTCTTTCCTTTATGGTGGTGTTCTGCTCCTTTTATTAGATGTTTCTCTAGTAGGGACAATTGTTCGTATAATTCAGCGGTAATTCTTTCAGATTTTTTTTAAAAATTATTTTAAATAAATTTAGAGTGTGTTTGGGATAGCTGTAAAAATTTAATTATGCTTAGTAATTGATTATTGTATAAAAACTTTTTGTTATAATCGATTATAATTGATTCATTTTTATGTTTGGATACATTAGCTGTAAAGCGATTTTAAGTTAATCTAATTCGTTTGGATGATATGAAAAAATCACTTTTATGTATTAAATTACTAAAATAGGTATAAAATGATTAAAAAAAATATTTGACTGAGGACAAAATAGTATTTACATATCAAAATGTAAAGAATAATCTATAAGTTAAAAGAACTTTGCTATATCCTCCTAAAACATCCTCCTAATAATCTTCCTATTACTTAATAAAAAAGTATTAAATGAAAAATTAAATGCAACCAATATCTTGAAAATATAAAAAACATTCAATACTTTCTTTATTTAGTAATTAGGAAGAATATTAGGAGGATGAGTTAGGAGGATTAATCATTTTCCAAGTTAAAATCATAAGTTTCAATTTTTAGTATTATAAAAATTAGCTTTAAAAAGTTTTTATTTTACATTGAATTTTGTGTAAAAACTGAAATTAATTTTACCAAACATGATTAAACACTATTCAAACAGTTTTTTTCCCAAAAAAAATTGTTGAAAATCTCTACCAAACATGCACTTACTCATATCTTTTAGATTTATAATCTTTTTGATAAATTTAAAAAGTTTAGCTTTGAATTTTTTAAATATGCTGATTGTTATGATAGATATGAAATTTTAACTTTGATTATCTTAAATTGGTTATATATTAAATTTTAAATATCTTGAGATAAAAGATGTAACATTCTATTCAAATGATCAAAGTGAAAGATACATTATCATTGATTATTTATGAACTTGAAACAAAGCTACAAATCATGAATTTAAGTAAAAATTATATTGATTTTTTGTTCTTAATAGATCTATTATTTTTTTTAAATTACAAGTATTGTTTGGCTTTTATTTTAATGATTTTTCATTATATTGTAAAAAAAAATTGTAGGTTTGATAAGAGGGAATCCTACCTAAGTAAAAATATTCATGATTTGAGTCTAAAACAACCAATAAATTATTTAAAAAAATATATATATTTCACAAGCACACAACTTAGTTGAGATAATTAGATATTTTAGGAATAAATACTATTAATTTATTAGCCTGCTTGCCTTGCCTAGCATGTTATAATATTTTATTATTTGATTAATTTGTGATTTTGTCATTTAATGTAGGACGGTGCCCGAGGCATTAGAAGAAAAATATTTCTCATACAACAAAATACTCAAACTTATTTTAACTGTATATCACTTTCATCAGACTAATCAATTAGGAGTTGCTCCTAATTGATTAGGGACCTTAGAAATTGGCCTAATACTAATCAATTGTCTAGAAATCTGTACTGATTAACTACTTAGACATAATTGATTAACCATTTAGATTAGAGCAGAGCCAAGCAATAAAATTCTCTATTTTTTTTAAATATTTTGTATTCAAAACATCATTACACATGTTTATCCACCTAGTACTTCATTCCTAACTAATCAATCCCATTTTTGGAAACTCTTTTAATGAATATCCAGAAATCTCTACTGATTAACCACTTAAACATAACTGATTAATCACTTAGATTGGAGTAGAGCCAAATAATGAGATTCTTCACTTTTTTCAATATTTTGTGTTCAAAACATCATTACACGTGTAAAGGAATGTTAGTGCTTCATTTTTAACTAGTTTAACCCATTATTGGGAACTTTTTTTTTTATTCTCCAGAAACCTATACTGATTAATCACTTAGATGTAACTGATTAACCACTTAGACATAACTTCTCACAATACTCTAATCGGTTATCCATCATATGCTCTAATCGGTTAGCCCAATCATTCTAATCGATTCTCCAAAAATCTATATTGATTAACCACTTAGACATAACGTCTTACAATGCTCTAATCAGTTATCCATCATGCTCTAATCGGTTAACCCAATCATTTTAACCGATTCTCCAAAAACCTATACTGATTAACCACTTAGACATAACTGATTAACTACTTAAACATAACATCTCACAATGCTCTAATCGGTTATCCATCATGCGCTAATCGATTAGCCCAATCATTCTAACCGATTATTAAGTCCTTCAAAACACCAAAAAGGAGCTGATTCAATAAAATATGGTAACGTGACATATGGTGGATGAAAATTAGAGTATAAACGTTGGACATATAGCGCGATCGTTAGAATAATGATGTTTTTATGTCATTTTTGAGCAAATAATTTTTTATATATTTTTTACATGATTATGATTAAGTGAAAAAAATAATAAAATAATAATATAATTAATAATATAAAAAATAATATAAAAATAATATAAAATAAATAATAAAAAAATCATAATTGGTGGTACTAATAACTAACAACTTTTCTAAAATCCCAAATTTATAGTTGAGCACGAGAATGGCAGTTTCGTCAATACACTCCTTGGCTCCAATTATGAAACGGTGTGCTCTGAATTTTCATTTCAAAATTCAAAATCGGTTGGCAAAAAGAAAAATCTTGCAATTTAAAATTTTAAATTAAATGCCACAAAAGAACACATAAAAAAAGTAGAAATAATTCAAATAAGATAACCTTTAAATTAGTAACGTAACTTTGAAATTATTTTTCACTTACATTGTTCTTAAATTTATTTATGTGTGAGTTATTTCTTGCTTTATAAAATCATCTTAGTTTTTTTTATTTTAATTCACAAAAAAATAACTTGATATGATTTTGTAAACTTAAAAATTAATTCATACGCGTAAATAAATTTAAATTTTTTTATATACTCTGTTTTTCTACTTTATCGTTAATTATTTATTATTTTTTAGCTAATTAAAAAGCAAAAGAAAGGCTTAAAAAAAAAAGAAAGGAAAGGAAAGCAAAAAAGCTGCTTCTTCTCCACACGCCTTGGATGGTTGGCAAATAATTTTCATTTTCTCCCTCTACTTTCTCGGAAACCAAACAAACATCCCTTTTGTCAGAACTCTTTTTTGAGTTGAGATTGTTCTACTTCTCTTCTGAATGCTCTCACTTCGTTCTCCATTCTGCAACTTCAACAGCAAGATCTTCTTCTGCTCGTCTGCCTCAGCTGCCTTATCGGTTGTTGAGCTTCATCTGCTTACCTGAGACAACATGTGCTGAATCTTCTGCTTTTTCTATGAGGTTCCTGGATCACCTTAACTGCAATCGGAGAATCTAGGTGCTTTTTCTGAGAATTTGTGATCATTGTATGCTTTTTTCTGTGCTTCATGTTTTTTTTTCTCTTGTTTTTGGGGTGTTTTGTTTCCTCTGATTGGTGACGGAAAATGAATTGAAGAGATTGTGATTTTAAGCATTTGAACTCGCTTTCAAGTTTCTGTTTTTTGCTGGTTTCTTTCGTGGAGGGTAAAAGTAACACATTCGAAATTTCAATATTTCTATTTTTGGCTTTTTCAGCAATCGATGTTTCAGGAAAACGGAGGATCTGTTTGTGTAACTGAACTGTTGCAGCATTTTGTTTTTTTGTTTTTTTGAAGTTTGAAGGTTGAAGATGTTTTCAACTTTGAAAGATGTTTTAATTCCAGATCGGGAAGGTTTAGGTTGGGTTAACTTGAAGGTGGTGTTGATTGGGTCCCTTAGGTTAGGCTCAGTGGGAGTGAGGCTTTTTCAGATTGATGATTTTGGGTTTTACAGCTTAGGATGAGGTTGAACTTGAACGTGTCAATGACAACTTTTAAGTGAGGAGCACAACACTAGACAGTAGAGTCTGTATCTTGAGCTATGGTCCCCTCCATTATGTTTATCTGATTAAGCCATTCAATGGGGCCTTGTTATAAAGTTTGAGAGGCTCTTTTGGTTAAAAAGGGAACTTTTTGTTTCAAAAAAGATAAAATAAAACTATCCTTTTGCCATTGTTAAAGCTGTTGGTAACCATTCTTGGTTGTGTTGTGGCAGAGCTATTTAAGGGAAGATGTCTCAGACATCCAGGGTCCTGCCTGCTCTCCAGTCTATCAAATCATTGCCTCCTGAGTTCAAGGTTACCGGTAATCCGACCCCTAATCTAATGGAAAAACACGGAGATGTTAAAGTGAGAAGAATTGATTTGATTGGATCAAGTAGTCCTGAAAATGGTTCTCTAGTAGGGGAGGTTTCTGAGGAAGTTGTTCAGGACTGTGCTGGTGACATGGGTCTTTTCGATGAGGACTTGGCGTATAGTGGAAAAGGTGTATCATTAGAAGACAGGCCATCAATTGCTGATGAATACTTAGAGTCTGTTCCATTGCCCTTCTCATCAATTTCAATGTCCTCAAGGGAACGCAGGTGGAGTGATACAACACCTTATGCTTCAAAGAAGGTACATTTGGCTTCAGATTTCAATTTAATCTCATGCTGGGTTTTGAAAGTGCTAAAGGATACTTGAGATATAATTATTCAGTTGGATAAATAACTTGATTTTTCTGGAAGAATGTTCAAGAAATTGATGCATTTTCTTTCAGAATCTTTTTATTTGGAAGTTTCAATGTTATGTCTGTGTTTATTGTAGATTATTTATATATATTTTTTAATTTAATTTTTTATATGGTCTCTCACAATTACGTTCAGGAGCTTCAGAGTAATAATGAGTTTGAACTAGTTTTATCTTTCCTTTAGTATAGATGTATTATAACTTTTGTGGAGTGTGCTTTCAAAGTCATGAGTGTTAGAGGAACATCTTATTGAAAGTTGATGTGAGTTCTTAAAAGGATATGCTTAATACTGACTGATTTTTTTTTTTCATATTGGCAAGTATTTAAGATGGAGAAGCAATGATAGGAAAGCATTGGATTCATATGGGTTGAAAGTTCATATTCTGTAGTTTCTAAAATTTGGTTTTGAGAGTGTCAGATTTGGAACATGATCAGAATCAGTTGAACATTGAATTTACATCTTAGACAAAGGCAGGCCAAAAGGAATGAAAGAGGGGGGTTAGGTATTGTTCTGACAGACAACCTAGAATCCTTGGGATAAAAATTCTGGAATTTACCTGGAAACAAGGAAAATCCTAATACCACACTAATTCTACTGGGGGCACCTTACTATTTCCTAAAATAACTAAATAATATCTCTAAATAATTCCTATGAAAATCACAATAAAATCATCAAAAACCATTATAAAATTGACCCCACTTTGTCCTGCATCAATATGTTTCTTGGGTATGACTCAATTGTTTTCATACTGGTTGACAATTTTTCAGTGACTATATTCTTGGGCTTACTTTGAGGCTTTTTACTCCTGAATGTTCAATTGGATTGGCGCTTTGTAGGATGTTAAGGATTAGAAAGAGCTGATGGGAAACTAATGTGTATTTTTTGATGTATTGCTTTTAACTTTAGCAGCAATAACTAGCTAAGCAAGTTATAGAAAAGTTGCACTAGAGAAGCCTATATTAGTTTGGTAGTTGCACCTGTAAGAATTTCTCCGACATCCAGTACTTTTAATTTGAGAAACTTCTCTTTATTCCCTCTCTTCCTATGCATTTATGTGAACTAGTTGAATTGACACAATTTTTGCCAGCCGTGCTTTGCTCAAAATTCCACATGGCTGGGACACTAGCCTTAAAAGACAGGGTTTAAATAAATGAAATATTTATTTTCATTTCAATCTCTTTTATACAATAAGTTTGAAAGCTGTTAAGATAGGGGCATAGGTCTTATTTGTTTTCTGCTATCTATTTAATTCAGCCTTGTTTTGACAGAATATCCTTATGTGGTGGTTTGAAAATTGAAGTAGATTCATTATTCAATCTCTATGATATTTCTGCTTTTCATTGACTCAGTTCCTTGTATCTCTCATCTGCTGACTGCTGAGAGTGTCTTGGTAAAGTACTAAAGAGTAATTTATGTAAATTTAGAGATTCATTACTGTTTGTTGTTTGTTACTATTCTATTGCCAAACAAGAGCATATGTACATTTGTTATTTCTTTCTTTCTTTATTTAATGGTTGTGTGTGTGAATTCATTTTACTGGGGAATGCCATGTAAGCAATTCTACTAGTGCTTTCATTAAATTTTTATAAAAGTTTCAAAAGCAGAGAATGCCATGTAAGTAATTCCAAATCATTGTTTTATGAGTTTGAGTTAGCAATCATTAATATATGGTTTAAAATTTGTTATGTCTTTTCCTTACTTCTCAAGTTCATTATTTCAGAAGCTTCAGTCTTGGTTTCAGCTTCCAAATGGGAATTGGGAGCTGGGGAAGATAATAACAACTTCTGGAACTGAATCTGTCATTTCACTGCCTGATGGGAAGGTAAGATAAGTTATAATATTTCTCAAGAGTGGTGCTCTTCTTTTTTGGCTTGATTAAGATAACCCACCCCCGTGCGTGCGGGTTCTCTCAATTGCAGGTTTTGAAGGTGAAAGAAGAAAGTTTGGTACCAGCAAATCCTGATATTCTTGATGGAGTGGATGACCTCATGCAACTTAGTTATTTAAACGAACCTTCAGTTTTATACAATCTGCAATATAGATACAGTCAAAATATGATTTATGTAAGTCTTTATATCTCCTTGAACTTGAGAAGTTTTTCTCATCAATTTGTTTCCTAATCACAACTTCTTCTAACATCTTTTTGTGTATAATTTTATGCAATTCAGACAAAAGCAGGGCCTGTTTTGGTTGCTATAAATCCCTTTAAGAAAGTTCCTCTGTATAGTAATGATTATATTGAAGCCTACAAGCGTAAAGCAATTGAAAGCCCTCATGTATATGCGACTGCAGACATAGCCATCCGAGAAATGATACGAGGTAACTTTTTGTTTCCTTATATGTACATATATGGATGAAGTTTAAGAGGTTAAGACCACGTCCATTTGTTTTAAGTAAGAACTTCTTACTCTGACTCATGCTTTGTTTTCCAGATGAAGTTAATCAGTCCATAATTATAAGGTCAGTAATTTTTTGAGGAATTCTCCTTTTATGAGTAGCTGGTCATGACAAACTGTTGGGTATTCAAACTGTTCTTGTTTTCTTTTCTATAAGCTGCTTCAATATAAATTGTATTTTAATTGCAGCATGTGCAAATAATGTATGAATACTGGTCTTGAGTTTCACTCTTATTTGTCATGAGTATTGCATTTATTCTTGTCTACACTTCTTTTCTGGAGAATTAACTGAACATTTTCATTTTATAAGGGCTACTCAGAATCTCAGATTGGTCATTTCACCTGGAAATTATCTTGGATCAAGTGACAGGGTAGGCCTACAAATTTGTAGGGAAAATTACAAAGAAGGCATTTTTGTTAAAAATATTCCCGACAATTTAGTAACAATTAACTACTCAATTGGTTAACATGTTCAAAGAGTGGTTAATAAGTAACCACTTGAGTGGTTCTGGTTTGGATGGGATCGTGGAGTGCCAAGTCTGAAACCTAGTACGCAGTAATGGGATGAGAGTGAGCAAACCATTAGATCAGGAGTGAGACTGGCTAACCACTTGAGTGGTCAAATGTTTGAATTCCATTTTTGTAATTTTAATTTTTTCCAAAAGTTTATCTGTCCATATTAAATATATTCTAGTTGCCCTGTGAAAAGAAATATACTTCCCCAGATCCCCCTCCCCTAAAAAAAATGAAGAGAACCTTATATAATCCCCAAGTGTTCAAAGACTGAATTTGATATTCACGTCATATAGACATAGTTCTCTTTTACTTTTGTTTTCTTTTCCTTCTGAGTTTCATGTGCCATGATGCATGTTTTTGCTTTTGACTTTTCAATGCTTGAGTTGCAGAATTTTTCTTTAATATACTGGACCCTCCTTTTGTGGTCTGTTTTCTTGGGGTGGTCCTTGCTTAAATTCTTTTCTGTTTTTTCCATCCATCGTTGTTGATGTTTTAGCTTTTGTATAACGGAGGAACTTTTCCAGATTTACTGGTTATAGACAAACATAACTTAAGAACGAGCTTCTCATTTTTCCCTCTTGGATTAACATTTTGATGGATATAAAAGCTTCTTCATGCTGTCTGGAGATTTTGTCGTTAATATCGAGCTCTATCTTGGTTTTCCTTAACCAAGAGTGCCCCTTAATTGTTTATTGTGTTTGAATTGGGACCTACAATAATAGTTATCATCTGCATATTCAGTGGTGAGAGTGGAGCTGGGAAGACTGAGACAGCAAAGATAGCAATGCAGTACTTAGCTGCCCTTGGTGGTGGAAGTGGAATAGAGTATGAGATATTAAAGACTAATCCAATACTAGAAGCCTTTGGTAATGCAAAAACATTGAGAAATGACAACTCAAGTCGTTTTGTAAGATTCCTGACTCATATTGATTCCTTAAGTTGCCATTCTTGTGGGTTTCAAGGTGTGATTCTCTTCATGTTAAGCTTTGATCTTATATTCATTTGATGCTGAAAGTTCTCTTATTGGTTGAATGTGTGACAGGGAAAGCTCATTGAGATTCACTTCAGTGAAACTGGAAAAATCTCTGGTGCTAATATTCAAACTTGTAAGTTTTCTGCTGTTAATGGTTGAAACCATGTGTCTTTGCTCCCGCCAGAAGTTTCCAACTAACTATAATATTAAATGTTTGCATCTATGTGTTGAATCTATGTGATGCTCCCGGTATGACCATAAACAGTTTTGCTGGAAAAGGTAATAATTCATTCTTCTGAGCAAATTTTATGTTCTAAATTGCGTTCATATTACATCAATAGTCACTAATTTTACTTGGTATGTGAACAGTCTAGAGTAGTCCAATGCAATGAAGGGGAAAGGTCGTATCATATATTTTATCAGCTTTGTGCTGGTGCACCACCGTCTCTCAGGGGTAATTACTAGCTTGTTACCTCCTATTTCACTTCTGCTAATATATTTGTTGCATATTGTGGATAATTGTTATGTCTCTATATTGTCAATGGAGAAATCACATATTCTTTTGGGCCTGTTACAAATAGCTTCTATGAACCGAAAATCTGCCAATTGAACCCACAAACAATGGGAAATGTTACAATAGGTTTTTCCACTGTCTTCCAAACAGTTTCTGTTAATTATGTGACAATCGTGTGAATTTTGATGACTAATACACTTTTCATTGCCTGGTTTGGCCATGTCAATCACATCGAATAAAGATTTAATATAGTATTTATTATCAGATGAGAGAGAAATTATTCTTCTTCATATTTATTCAAATGATGGAACCAGTACATAAATAGGTAAAACGGGGAGATAAAAAGGAAATAAATAATAGGCAATTCTTGTAATTAACTAGGAATCCCTAACAATCAGTAACAGCTAAATAAAGGAAACTAAATAAAAATAGAAATAGTTGACCATAGTCTCAAATTATGGGACAAGATAATATCCCATGAATTTCGGGATTTTCATCCAACACTCCCCCTCAAGCTGGTGAATAGATACTAGTCATTCCCAGCTTGCTTACATTAGACTCAAAATCTGACTTCAGTAGAGCCTTAGTTAGAAGGTCTGCTGTAGCTTGGTTGGAACATAATGTAGAGAGAAAGTCCCATTTTCCATTTCTGACTTGATGAAGTCTCTGTCAATTCTTACATGCTTCATTCTGTCATGTTGTACTGGGTTATGCACTATGTTGATGGCTGACTTGCTATCACTGTAAAGTTTCACAGGTTCTTGAGAAGGAAAAAATAAGTCATGCAGTAACCTTTTTATCCAGATTAATTCACAAACTCCTTGAGCAATGGCCCTATATTCTGCCTCGGCACTGCTTCTTGCAACTACTGACTGTTTTTTACTTCTCCATGTCACCAAGTTCCCCCAAACTTTTGTACAGTACCCTGTGGTGGACTTTGAATCTTCAACTGAACCTGCCCAGTCAACATCTGCAAAACACTCTACACTTCTGTGTTCATTTTTGCTGAATAGTAATCCCTTTCCAGGAGTACCTTTGAGATAGTGAAGAATCTGATTCACAACATCTAGATGCCTCTTCCTAGGAGAGTGCATAAACTGGCTGACCACACTAACACTGTAGGTAATATCCGGTCTAGTGTGAGATAGGTAAATTAGTTTTCCTACAAGACGCTGATATCTTTCCTTCTCAACTAGAGGATCATCTTCAGTAATCTTGTGCTTCCAATTTCGGTCTAGAGTAGTTGTTGCAGGTCTACATCCCAGTTTCCCTGTTTCTTGAAGCAAATCAAGAGTGTATTTCCTTTGTGAGATGAAAATACCTTTCTTGCTTCTAGCTATTTCCATCCCAAGAAAATATTGAAGCTGTCCAAGATCTTTAACCTTGAACTCTGCCTGCAAACAGCCTTTGAGTTTGTCAATTTCTTGATTGTCATCACCGGTGATTATCATGTCATCTACATAGACAATAAGAATAGCTCTTCCTCCGTCTTTGGATCTTTTTACAAAAAGGGTGTGGTCTGCCTGGCTTTGAACATAGCCAAGTTGCTTCATAGTGGTGCTGAATCTTGTGAACCAGGCCCTTGGGGACTGTTTTAGCCCATACAAGGACTTATTTAACCTGCACACAACATCATTCTTCTCTCCTTCAAATCCAGGGGGCAATTTCATATAAACTTCCTCCTCCAACTTCCCGTTCAAGAAGGCATTCTTTACATCTAATTGATGTAGTTTCCAGTCTAGATTTGCTGCAAGAGAAATAAGGATTCTAACAGAATTGAGTTTTGCGACTGGTGCAAATGTCTCTTCATAATCTATACCATGGGTTTGGGTATAGCCTTGGGCTACTAGTCTTGGGTATAGCCTTGGGCTACTAGTCTTGCCTTATATCTATCTATCTATCTTCCCATCTGCACCCATCTTTGTGGTGAATATCCATCTGCACCCCACAACTTTCTTATCCTTTGGAAGAGGGATAATATCCCAAGTCTTATTCTCTTCTAATGCAGCCATTTCCTCTAGAACAACAGCTCTCCATTTTTCATCCTTTAGAGCTTCATAGACAGTGTTTGGGATTTGAACTCTATCCAATTCTGTAACAAAAGCTCTATATCTTGGGGACAGGTTAGAGTATGTCAGGAAATTTGATATAGAATGCTTTGTGCAGGATCTAACTCCTTTCCTTAAAGCAATAGGCAGGTCAAGTTCATCAATAGTATCATTTTCAGCATTAAGATTTTCAACTGTACAATTAACTTCAGTGTTACCTTCTGCTGTTTCCACATGATTTGGCTCCAGGTTTGAAAATTGACCTTGCAAAGGAACATGATGTCTCCTAGTGAAGACTTTTGGAAAAAAATTGAACTCATTGAGAGTCCTATTTTCTAATTCTCCCCCTTGACTGGTTGTGTGTGTAGATTCTGGTTCAGCTTGGGTGGACATTTCATAGGATTCTTTTTGTATAGGTTCAGGTAAAGGAAGAGAAATTGGTAGAGAGATGGAAGGATCCCAATGATGAGGTTTAGTCATATTCTCCCCCTGCAACGAATCATTGTGGAAGAACGGTTGGTTTTCAAGAAAGGTAGTATCACAAGACACATAGAACTTTTTGGATTTCGGACAATAACATTTGTACCCTTTTTGTGTGGGAGAATAGCCAAGGAATATGCATTTATGGGATTTTGGATCCAATTTTCCTCTTGTAGGACTTGAGTCATGAACAAAGACTGTACAACCAAATATTTTTGGTTAAAGGGATTCCAACATTCTGACTGAAGGGAACAGACCTTTTAGGCAATTAAGAGGGATTAGAAAATGAAGGGTTTGGATGGAAGGCGATTTATAAGATATGTAGAAGTTAACACAGCTTCCCCCCAAAAATTATTTGGAACATTTGTAGTGAACATGAGAGAATGAGCAACCTCCAGTATGTGCCGATTTTTCCTTTCAGCAATACCGTTTTGTTGAGGTGTATGGTTGCAAGAACTTTGATGGAGTATGCCATGTTCCTGTAGGTAACCATTAAAATCACCAGAAAAATACTCCCGCCCATTATCACTACGAAGGATATGTATTGATGTCCCAAATATGTTAGTAACCAGTTTATGGAACTGTTTAAAGGTTGTGCTTGTTTCAGATTTTTCTTTTAAGAGGTATACCCAACAAACACGAGTATGGTCATCTATGAAGGTGATAAACCATCGAGCTCCATTTACATTAGGAACTCGGGAAGGTCCCCATATGTCACTATAAATGAGGTGGAAGGATTGTGATGGTTGATAGGAATAAGGGGGATAATTAGTTCGAGAATGCTTGGCAAGAATACAGTGTTCACAATTAAAAGAGGAAATATTTTTATTGATGAATAAATCTGGATACAAGTATTTCAGATAATTGAAATTAGGATGACCAAGACGGTTGTGCCATAGAAAAATGGTTGAATCGACACAGTTGATAGGGAGATGTTTTGAGGAGAATCCAGCCTTGAGGTGAATTAGAAACAAAGTAAAGACCATTGCATTCCTTAGCACTGCCAATCGTCATCCTCAAAGACAAATCCTGAAAAATGCAGTGAGAAGGGTAAAAAATGAGTGCACAGTTTAGATCTTTAGTCAATTTACTAGCAGATATGAGACTGTATTTTAATTCAGGAACATGAAGGACATGATTTCAGACTCAGTCCTGATAGATTTAAGTTGCCAATACCGCCTACCACCGATGAATTACCGTCACCTCGTAATAGTGATACCTCGGTCGGCTTTCTTGTATGATGTAAAGTCAGTATATGACCCGTCATATGGTCAGTAGCACCGAGTCTAGATCCATTCTCCTATATTTTCCTGTCTAGAAAAGAAAGAAAACTGTCATTACCTTTGTGGGCAATGTTTGCTGTAGAAGTTGAAGGTGCAAAAGCTTCAGGTTTTAGTTGAGAGAGTACACTTTTTAGCATATCCATTTGCTCATCAGAAAACAAAACAGAACTTTGCTTCTTTGAATCAGTAGATGATTCAGTAACATTAACGGAGGGAGCAATTTCGCGCTGGCTTCGAGGTTTCCAATTTGCAGGTTTTCCATGAAGGAGCCAGCATGTCTTTTTGGTGTGATATGGTTTTTGGCAATGATCACACCATGTTTTTGCCTCCTTAGGACGAGCAGTCTGTTAGACCTCCCATTAGTAAGGTCTATCAGAGAAAGCCGAGACAGCCTAAGCCTATTGTGCCAGCTATAGACTAGTTAGTTATTCCTATTGTAACTAGTTACTTACCTTCCATAGCAACCATCACCGCTTGAAGCTTCTCTTCATCACTCAATCCTTTCAACTCGAAATAACGCTCCACACGATTCGCCTAGCCATACGCGTCTTCGCCATCGAACACTGGCACCTCCAATTTCCTCCATCGTTCGTCTCAGATCTGAGAATCGTCGGAGGATCCTCCTCCGTTCACATTTCTAGTGTTGCGATTTGTCAATCCGCGCACCGTCTCGAGAGGCTCTCCAAGTTGCCTTCTCGTCTCGATCCTCTCGAGTCGTTCTTCGTCTACAACTCTTCTCAGTTCCTGCAATTGTTCGCGCGACGCCATGAATGCTTCGTATCCACGCTCGAGAAACTCAAGTCTGGTTTCCATTCCTCTCGTCGAAACCATGAATCTTCTCCCAAGATCTGAAAGCTTTGATACCAGTGGTTAGAACTAGTTCAATCGATTAGAGATTTGAAGGAATTTCACTATAGTATTGATATAATTCCCTGGGGAAATGCTCCCAACTCAGAGAATGTAGTTACAGAGAGAGTGAAAGATAGGAAAGGAAAATGCACAGAGGTTCCCTCCAAGATTTCGAGAGCTTGGCCTCTCCCTCCTAATTCCAATCCAAAAAGAATCCCCCTGATTCTCCCTCTCTCCTCCTTATTTATACTTTCCTAATTAGTTACAATAGGAATAACTAACTAGTCTATAGCTGGCACAATAGGCTTGGGCTGTCTCGGCTTTCTCTGATGGACCTTACTAATGGGAGGTCTAACAATACTCCCCCCCCAAAAGATTCACCTTGTCCTCAAGGTGAAAAGAGGGAAACTGAGTCGTAATTGTCTCATAAGGCTCCCAAGTAGCCTCAAAATCGGGAAGGCCCTGCCACTGTATCAGAACTTCAACTGTTCCGGAAAGAGTGTTTCTGATGGCTTGGACTGCTGCTGGAAAAACCTGCAGTTCTAATTCTTTAGAGAGCATATTTGGAAGAGGTTGAGGTGTGACAGATGGAGAAAGAGCCTTCTTCAACAATGATGCATGAAAAACAGGGTGGATTTTGCAATCAGCAGGGAGTGACAACTGAAATGGAACAGGGCCAATCTGTTTGTTGATTTGATAGGAACCATAATAGTGAGGACTCAACTTTTCTTGTTAGAACTGGTTCAATCGATTAGAGATTTGAAGGAATTTCACTATAGTATTGATATAATTCCTTGGGGAAATGCTCCCAACTCAGAGAATGTAGTTACACAGAGAGTGAAAGATTGGAAAGGAAAATGCACAGAGGTTCCCTCCAAGATTTCGAGAGCTTGGCCTCTCCCTCATAATTCCAATCCAAAAAGAATCCCCTTGATTCTCCTTCTCTCCTCCTTATTTATACTTTCCTAATTAGTTACAATAGGAATAACTAACTAGTCTATAGCTGGCACAATAGGCTTGGGCTGTCTTGGCTTTCTCTGATGGACCTTACGAATGGGAGGTCTAACAATACTCCCCCCCAAAAGATTCACCTTGTCCTCAAGGTGAAAAGAGGGAAACTGAGTCGCAATCGTCTTATAAGGCTCCCAAGTAGCCTTAAAATCGGGAAGGCCCTGCCACTGTATCAGAACTTCAACTGTTCCGGAAAGAGTGTTTCTGATGGCTTGGACTGCTGCTGGAAAAACCTGCAGTTCTAATTCTTTAGAGAGCATATTTGGAAGAGGTTGAGGTGTGACAGATGGAGAAAGAGCCTTCTTCAACAATGATGCATGAAAAACAGGGTGGATTTTGCAATCGGCAGGGAGTGACAACTGAAATGCAACAGGGCCAATCTATTTGCTGATTTGATAGGGACCATAATAGCGAGGACTCAACTTTTATTGTTAGAACTGGTTCAATCGATTAGAGATTTGAAGGAATTTCACTATAGTATTGATATAATTCCCTAGGGAAATGCTACCAACTCAGAGAATGTAGTTACAGAGAGAGTGAAAGATAGGAAAGGAAAATGCACAGAGGTTCCCTCCAAGATTTTGAGAGCTTGGCCTCTCCTTCCCAATTCCAATCCAAAAAGAATCCCCTTGATTCTCCCTCTCTCCTCCTTATTTATACTTTCCTAATTAGTTACAATAGGAATAACTAACTAGTCTATAGTTGGCACAATAGGCTTGGGCTGTCTCGGCTTTCTCTGATAGACCTTACTAATGGGAGGTCTAACAATACTCCCCCCCAAAAGATTCACCTTGTCCTCAAGGTGAAAAGAGGGAAACTGAGTCGCAATCGTCTCATAAGGCTCCCAAGTAGCCTTAAAATCGGGAAGGCCCTGCCACTGTATCAGAACTTCAGCTGTTCCGGAAGGAGTGTTTCTGATGGCTTGGACTACTGCTGGAAAAACCTGCAGTTCTAATTCTTCAGAGAGCATATTTGGAAGAGGTTGAGGTGTGACAGATGGAGAAAGAGCCTTCTTCAACAATGATGCATGAAAAACAGGGTGGATTTTGCAATCAGCAGGGAGTGACAACTGAAATGCAACAGGGCCAATCTGTTTGCTGATTTGATAGGGACCATAATAGCGAGGACTCAACTTTTCACTCCTCTTCTTTGCAAGAGACTTCAAATGATAGGGCTGCAGCTTCAAATAAACCTAATCTCCCACTGCAATAGTGACTGGCTTGCGAGACTGATCAACATAATGCTTCATCTGAGCCTGAGCCTTAAGCAAATTGGTTTTTAAATCATGCAGCAATTGATCACGAGTCTCAGTCATACTGTTCACTTCTTCAACTAAAGATGAAATGGTAGTTCCTCTAAGGAGGTGAGGAGGCTCTCTGCCATAGAGGGCTTTGAACGGGGTTAATTTGGTTGAGCTATTATAGTTAGTATTGAACCAGAATTCGGCCCAACTCAACCAACGAGGCCACTGTTTTGGTTTAGAACTTGTAAGGCAGCGCAAATAGGTCTCCAAACAGCGATTCACAACTTCAGTTTGCCCATCGGTTTGAGGGTGATACGCAGAGCTGAACTTGAGTTTGGTGCCAGCTAACCGAAATAACTCAGTCCAGAAGTGACTGAGGAAGATTTTGTCTCTATCGGATTCAATGGTAGAGGGAAACCCGTGCAATTTCACCACTTCAGCAATAAAAACTTCTACGACATCCTTGGTAGTAAAAGGATGACTAAGAGGGATAAAATCAGCATATTTCGTGAGCCGATCTATAACCACTAGAATAACGTCCTTCCCTTGCACTTTAGGAAGTCCTTCAATAAAATCCATGGACACATCGGCCCAAACTTGAGTAGGAACAGGTAGAGGTTGGAGCAAACCCGCGGGTGATAATGTCTGATATTTGTTCAGTTGACAGATTTCACATGAGGCCACAAATTGCTGAATGTCCCGCTTCATTCCCTCCCAATAAACTAGTCCAGCAATGCGCGTATAGGATCCAAAAAATCCTGAGTGTCCCCCTACTGCTGAGCTATAGAATTCCTTTAATAAAAGAGGAATCTTAGAAGAAGATTTTGGCAACACTAGTTTCCCTTTATAGAGCAGTTTTCTGTTCTGAAAAGAGTAGCCAGGATGAGATTGTGAGTCCTGGATTAAGTCTTGTATAATTCCCTGCAGTTTAGGGTCTTGCTGGACTTCCTCTTCCCATTCCTCCAATTTTGAAAACTGGACAATAGACAAGGCAGCAAAAGTCATCTTCCTGGAAAGGGCATTTGCTGCACTATTTTCAGAACCAGGCCTATACTGAATTTCAAAATCAAGGCCCATCAACTTGGATGTCCACTTGAATTGCTCCTCACCCAAAACTCGTTGATCTGTGAGGAACTTTAAGCTCTTCTGATCAGTAACAATGACAAAATGCCTGCCCAATAGATAGTGCCTCCATTTTTGTACCGCCATCACAATGGCCATTAACTCACGTTCATATACAGATCTGGCCTGCGCTCTATCGGATAAAGCTTGGCTAAGAAAAGCCACGAGCCTGCCTTCTTGGAGCAAAACTGCTCCAAGACCTTTATTCGATGCATCTGTCTCAATGGTGAAGATCTTAGAAAAATCAGGAACTGTTAGAATTGGCAAGTCAGCCATCAAAGTCTTCAATTTATCAAATGCATTTTTAGCTTCTGTAGACTAGAGAAAACTATCTTTCTTCAACAACTGAGTCAATGGTCTAGCAAACTTGCCGTAATCTCTAACGAACCTTCTGTAATACCCGGTAAGGCCCAAGAAACCTCTAAGTGCTTTAAGGTCCTTGGGAATTGGCCAATCTAACATTACAGCCAACTTCTTAGGGTCTGCAACTACGCCCTAAATATTCCAACTGTTGTTGCCCGAAATGGCATTTCTTTTTGTTGGCAAATAATTGGTGTTCCTTGAGAAGAGCTAGCACGGCCTACAAGTGTCTCTTGTGATCATCCTCAATTTTACTGTACACTAAGATATCATCAAAGAACACTAGAGTGAATTTCCTCAAATATGGTCTCAGCATCTCATTCATGAGAGATTGGAATGTGGAAGGGGCATTCGTAAGACCGAAGGGCATGACAACAAACTCGTAGTGCCCTTCATGAGTCCGAAAAGCAGTTTTCAGAATATCCTCTTCTCTCGTTCTAATATGGTGATAACCAGATCGGAGATCCAATTTAGAAAATACCACTGCTCCTCCCAGCTCGTCCAATAACTCATCGATTATCGGTATAGGAAACTTGTCTGGAATGGTGATTTTGTTAAGAGCTCGGTAATCAACACAGAAACGCCATCCCCCATCCTTCTTCTTAACCAAAATGATCGGGCTCGAGTAAGGACTCACGCTCGGCCTAATAATACCAGAACTGAGCATATCATCCACCAACTTCTCAATCTCATTCTTTTGATAGTGGGGGTATCGATAAGGCCTGAGGTTGGGAATATTAGACCCTTCCTTCAGGACTATGGCATGGTCATGGCGCCTTGGTGGTGGTAATTCCTGCGGTTCCTGAAATACCTCAGCCTAATCATCAATAACTGAAACTAACCAGTGAGGAATAGAGTGTCCCTGTTCTGTCTCAGCTTGCACACTGTGATATTCTAATAAGAAACCCTCCCCTTGATCAGCTATGGCATTGAGGATTGATTTAAAAGAAGCCTTAGTTCTGGTTAGTGCAGGCTTTCCCTTCAATAACTTAGTACCTTCTTTAGTGGGAATCTTAAGTGAAAGTTCTTTAAGGTTAGCTCGGATCTCACCCAGACTTGATAACCATTCCATACCTAGCACTACATCCACTCCCCCCAACTTGAAAATAAAAAAGTCTTCCTGGATTTCCAATCCTTGGATTTGAAGTGTTAACTGTGAACATACTCCTTTACACATAATTTTCCTACCATCTCCTACTTCTACTGAGTACTGCGGGGTTGGAGTTACCTGTAAGTCACAGTCCTTTATTGTGGTGGCAGAAATGAAGTTGTGGGAAGCTCCACAATCTACCAAAATTACCACCTGCCTGCCAGCTAAAGTGCCCCAATTCTTGATTGACTTTTTAGAGGTCAAACCAGTAATACTGTACAAAGACAACTGTAACTGTTTCATCTCTAATTCTTTCTCTGTTCCCTCTGTTTCATTTTCTGTTTCATTAGCATCTTCATCTTCGTCCAAGATCAGAATATGTAGCTGTTTGTTAGCACAGATGTGGTCTGGGCCCCATTTCTCGTCACATTTAAAACAAAGGCCTCTTCTAGACCTTTCTTGGAGTTCTGCATCACTCAATCTTTGAAAATGTCTCCCCTTAAAAGACCCTGTAGATTTTAGATTAGAATCATTCACTGAGCTTTCTATCACCGATACTGACTGAGTCTGATTTTTGTTCCTTTGTTCCCATGTGATCAGACGTGTACTACTTGCACTCCTTGTAGTGGCCCCATTTCTTTGCACCGACTGACTTCCTTTATTAAGTAGTAAGTTTTTCTAGTCAATTCTCTGAGCAAAATCCATCAACTCGGCTATAGTGTCAGCTTTATGTAACTTTAATTCAGCTCTAATCACCTCCTTGAGCCCATTAAGAAAAATACCTTTTAAGTAATCTGGTTGAGCTTCTCTCATGAGTGGTCCCGCATATAGTTCAAATTGCTCCCTATACTCCTCTACGGTTCCTGTTTGTTTAAGGCTCAGTAAGAGTTCAAAAGGACTGTGGATCATAGATGGCTGGAATCTTCGAATCACATCGGAACGAAATTCCTACTAGTTAGGGTTCTGAGCGCAAAATTCCCACCACTGATACCACGTCAGAGCCTTACCTTCCATAGCAACCATCACCGCTTGAAGCTTCTCTTCATCTCTCAATCCTTTCAACTCGAAATAACGCTCCACACGATTCGCCCAGCCATACTCGTCTTCGCCATCGAACATTGGCACCTCCAATTTCCTCCATCGTTCGTCTCGGATCTGAGAATCGTCAGAGGATCCTCCTCCGTTCACATTTCTAGTGCTGCGATTTGTCAATCCGCGCACCGTCTTGAGAAGCTCTCCAAGTTGCCTTCTCGTCTTGATCCTCTCGAGTCGTTCTTCGTCTACAACTCTTCTCAATTCCTGCAATTCTTCGTGCGACGCCATGAATGCTTCGTTTCCACGCTCGAGAAACTCAAGTCTAGTTTCCATTCCTCTCGTTGAAACCATGAATCTTCTCCCAAGATCTGAAAGCTTTGATACCAGTTGTTAGAACTGGTTCAATCGATTAGAGATTTGAAGGAATTTCACTATAGTATTGATATAATTCCCTGGGGAAATGCTCCCAACTCAGAGAATGTAGTTACAGAGAGAGTGAAAGATAGGAAAGGAAAATGCACAGAGGTTCCCTCCAAGATTTCGAGAGCTTGGCCTCTCCCTCCCAATTCCAATCCAAAAAGAATCCCCCTGATTCTCCCTCTCTCCTCCTTATTTATACTTTCCTAATTAGTTACAATAGGAATAACTAACTAGTCTATAGCTGGCACAATAGGCTTGGGCTGTCTCGGCTTTCTCTGATGGACCTTACTAATGGGAGGTCTAACACAGTCTTCGGGTCATTTCTCCTAGATACAAGAGCTGAATTCAGTTGAGGATCCTCAATTGTAGAATTGTTTTCCAACTTCACCTTCCTTCGACTTTCTTCTCGTCTAACCATGGCAAAGGCTTCCTTGAGTGATGGTAGTGGTTTAAGCCCAAGGATACGACCCCTGACTTCATCTAATTCTTTTGTAAGGCCCTGAAGGAAATCAAATACTCTCTTTTTCCAGCATTTGGTCATATAATAATTTATCCACAGAACAATTCCATGAAACAGAATAGAACAAGTCTATTTCTTGCCACAACTCGACCAGCATATTAAAGTACTCAGTCACAGATTTATTACCTTGTCGAGTATTTCGCAAAGCTGATCTGATTTCAAAGCATTGGGCTGAGTTTTGGAGGTCTGAGTACATCTCTTGAACAGTGGTCCAAATTCCATGGGCAGTTTTGCAGAAAAGGTAAGTTCTGCCAATTTTAGGTTCCATTGAGTTGATCAACCAAGCCATGACAATGGAGTTCTCTGCATCCCAGGTATTGTAGGAGGGGTCATCTGCTGATGGCGCTGTAGAAGTCCCTGTAAGGTATCCCATCTTCCCTTTCCCTTTGATGACAAGTAGGACGGACTGGTACCATTCTCTGAAATTTAACCCATTTAATTTGTGCTGGGTTATTTGAATTGAGGGATTTAGGTCGATAGGTTGAAAGGATGAAACCACATGGGCTGGATTGTTGTTTAGGTTTCTGTTGGTGGGCTGAACATCCTCCAGCGTGGGTGGTTCATCTGGTGTGAGTGGTATATCAGCCATGAAGCTGTATCGAGTTTTCATCTAGGATGAAGAAGACCGGGCTCGCGATACCATATTATCAGATGAGAGAGAAATTCTTCTTCTTCATATTTATTCAAATGATGGAACCAGTACATAAATAGGTAAAACAGGGAGATAAAAAAGGAAATAAATAATAGGCAATTCCTGTAATTAACTAGGAATCCCTAACAATCAGTAACAGCTAAATAAAGGAAACTAAATAAAAAAAGAAATAGTTGACCATAGTCTCAAATTATGGGACATGATAATATCCCATGAATTTCAGGATTTCCATCCAACAGTATTTAAATGTTTTCTTTTTTTTTTTTATAAAATATAAAAAATATTTGTAAGAAATTAATTTTCTCTAAAGATTGTGAGGACAAGTATAATAGCGATCATATGATTAACAGAAATTGTTAGAGATATGGATGAAGGGACCTATTGCAATGTTTCTAAGTCCCGCAATCAACACTACAAAATCAATTTTAACAAACAGGACCCAGTAATTTTAGTAATTATACTTTGCAATAAGGCCAATATAATATGAATTGTTTTATAATCTTCTTTTAGAGTCTAACCCAAACAGGCACTTAGTTCCCTATTACTAAATTCAATAACTTTTATGTTTTCAATTGGGGGTTTAGGCACAAACAATATGGGCTCTGAACCAACAATGGATTTTCGACTTTGATCTCTTGTTAGTCAGGAGAATATTGATAACATAAACTCACAAATTAATGAGAATACTTGGAAATTAGAACATAACCTCACATAAGCTTTGTATACTTGTATATGTCTTGTTTGTAACATTTAATCTATGATGCATAGCTACTCCGAAATGGTTGTCGTACCTATACATATTCGGTGTAGGTACTTATTGGGTACACGTGGACATGTGCCTGTTTCATCCCAGAATCAGAGGTTGGATGTACCCTAAGCAGTTGAAGGTGGTTGTGCTCCTGGTGCTGTGGCAGCAGAGTGCCGCCGGGGGGTGGTCTTTCAAAAGGCACTTTGACACTCAAGTTGGAGGTGGCACCAGTATTCAAGTGTGTAAGGGAGAAGATCCCATACCTAAGAGCTGGACCCTACTTAAATAGCAGGTAGATACTTGCTCAAGGAGTAACCCAGGTGGCGGTGATCCCTATATTTTAGGGATTGGTGGGTTTTGATCCCTTGGTACTAGATTTGGAGAGATATGATCTCCTTTAACTGCCTTCTAGAAGATATGGTGGTTACTTGGTGGGGTAGGCAGAGATAAACACCTGCTGGATTTGGGCTCCTTGGCTGCAGTGGGCCTGGATCAGAAATCCTAATACGGAACAATACCGAATAATTTTATTTTATTTTAAAATTTCACTATCAAATACGTTTGGGTACATCTTGGCAAGCATTGCAATGAGACGATATCACTCAAGTACAAGCCATTCCATGCAAAACAGCAAGTTTTGCTACCAAGTTATTTGGTTGACTAATAAGTGAAACAAATTGCTACTTCACCCCTTCAAATCTTGTTCCCTCTTTAGGTATTTTTTTTTTTTTACTTACTTGATATATTTTATGGAGTTTTATTGAAAACTTGGGGTTAGAACATTATGGAAATTTTATTTATCTTATGATTTAATCACTTTATCATCCCGTACATGTATCCTAGTTTTTAGAAAATTTGTCGTACTTGGTACTCATATCCATGCAACCTAGCATTTAATGTTCTGTATTCTTGTTTATTTGCCTTTCTATTTCATTGTTTATTTGGTATTTGATTTTTCTTAACTCAGGGAAGCTAAATCTACAAAATGCGGAAGACTATAAATATCTGAGGCAGAGCAATTGTTATTCAATTGCTGGTGTTAATGATGCAGAAGAATTTCGCATGGTCATGGTACACTAATTTTTGTCATTTACTGATGATCTGCCTCCAAATAGGCTTAAAATATTTTTCTTACCTCTGCATTGATTGACTGATTGATTTTGAAATGATAGTTTGACATAAATATGAACTTTATATTTTCTTACCAATTTTCAGGAAGCTCTTGATGTTGTCCACATTAGTAAAGAAGACCAGGAGAATGTATTTGCAATGCTTGCTGCAGTATTATGGTTAGGAAACATATCATTTATTGTGATTGATAATGAAAATCATGTTCAAGCCGTAGAAGATGAGGGTAAGAATTTTTCAGAACCTCTACTGAAAGCATCTGCGTTATAGCATTTTTGCAGTATGATAGGTTGCAGATTACAAAGGGGACACCTGTTTAGGCATTAGAAACTCTGGATTCTAAGTTGCACTGTACTACATGCATATTTATGTCTAATCTGTTATGACATGCTTAAACTTCTTCAAATAAGCATACCAATAATGATGAATTAAATTATCCTTTTCAGTAAAATCATGCTGAATGGGGTAAAAAAGGAAAATATATTGGATAAGAAATGTAGAGAAGTACATACGTAACTAAGCAGTGCTTGCGCACCTCTTTGCATTTCCGTCATTCAGACCTTTCTAATCTATACTACTATAAAGGGAACACCCCACTTGGTCTCTCCTATTTTTCTTTATAAAAAGTGTAAAGGGCCAACTTTCTTTAAAGCTTAAGCTGTTAGTTATAGGCTCATGAATGGCTTTCATTCATGTATTGTTTATAGAGTTTTCCGTTTCCTATAATTCAGGATCTACTGACAAGTGTACAGCAATCCATAAAACAAGGACTAACCGAAATGCAAAGCTGAAAGTATAACTAACAAGGGAATATTCCTAAGGAAGCAATAACAGAAAACCAATATAACAGGGGGCTAAATATTTGATCAGATATAGTCATCCATCCATAATGGTTTTCTCTTTTCTCGAATGGGCCTATGACTGAGCTCTTTCTCCTTATCGGGCTCACCATTCTCCTGCCCTTTTGCTTCCACACTCGTATCATATAGGCTCATGAATGGCTTTATATCTAATTTACTAGACAAATACTTGTGTGTTCCAGGAAATTGTACATGGAAAAAAGCTTCTGTCTGATGCTGTACATTGGGTTTGGGATGTATTTGAAGAACACATGGCTTCGATCAGCATATCCTAGAATGGAATAATTTTTGGCATTTTGTATTGATGTTTAATTTTTCTGGTGATTTTAAAGTGAAGATTTCGTTTGAGTTTATGTTATCAGAAATGTAGTTTCAGTTTCCAAATGTTTTCTCTTTATTTTATATTGGGTATGGTCATTGATTGATTTTACTGCACTTATCATTTAAGAATTGTGTAGTAACCATGGCTCGTTTTCATTTTCATCTGACAAATGTAATTAACATATGCTGAATTTGATACGAAATTTCTGGTGCATAGGTTTTGAACATATTTTTGATGCCTGCATATGTTACAAGTTAACCAATACCTCACTTAAAAATTAATATTTTTCTGACTTATTAAAGGTCTGTTCAACGTAGCCAAATTGATTGGCTGTGACATTGAAGATCTCAAGTTGACTCTATCAACTCGCAAGATGAAAGTTGGTAATGATAATATTGTCCAAAAGTTGACACTATCACAGGTAAAATCATTTGTGTTAAAAATTTACATTTGTCTAAATTCATGGATGGAAAAAGTGAAACTTCCTAGTTACTAGGAGGGAAGATCTTGGGAACATGACTTGTATTGCATTCCTAAATCAGCATATGCCAATTTGTTTAATTTGATATTAAAAGTAAAAAGAAATAAAAAGAAGTTCATTGGTGATGAACATTGTCTTGTTTTAATTTTCTTCTTAGGAGTTCCATTCAACATTTAAATGTGAATGATTCATGCATACATAGGTAACAATGTGTTGAGATTAACGAGATTCATTAATAAGGTTCCATGAACAGATTCATGTATACTAGAATTTATTAAATTCATGTACATAGGGAGTAAGCTATCTTATTAATTACCTTGTAAATTGTAATTCTCTTGTATATATAAATCACACCTGCTGAGTATTTTTTACTCAAACAATTCAAAAATCCTCTCTAAGTGGTCTAATATTCAAGTTGGTATCAGAGTTGATATCAGAGCGGGTTGATCCCGCTTCTGCTCTTCATCCCCGTTACTGTTCCAGCTGCTGTCAAGGCTAAAACCTCGTCCAAAGTCCCCTCATTTGTCAGAGAGAGGGCCCCAGTCATCTCAGACGGCCATTTTCGGCCATCCCCCAAAAGTCCCGTAGCCGGAAAGTCCCCCACGCGCTACCAGGAGCCGCCTTCCCAGTGCTGAATTCCATCGCCGTTGGTCCCAGTCTGCTCGTTGACCCTCCCTGAGTCCGTTCAAGTGGTCACCTGCTCAATTTGTCTCTGTTTGGCTATTGGGTCTTAGAGCCCACCTCTGTTTGTCCTCCATTGCCATTGTTTGTCCCTGTTTGGTTTGTTCTTCGATGGATCAGAATATTTTGTCAGATGCTAAATATAAGGAATATCTTCAGTTCAAGGCAGCACAACAGAATTCATCTTCAGCAGCTGTAGTTTATACCGGTAATTCTACAGTTTGTCTCTCTCATTCCTTGCCTGTTGAATCCTGAATTTTGGATTCTGGTGCTTCCGATCACATAGCTGGTAATCTATTTCTTTTCTCAAAAATATCACAACCCAAAAATTCACATTACATCACTCTTGCCGATGGCTGCAAGGCAAAAGCCAAAGGCATTGGTCAAGACACACCTCTTCCCTCCTTGCCATTAAACTCTGTTCTCTTTATTCCTGGTTGCCCCTCTAATCTAGTTTCCGTTAGTCAACTAACTCGTAATCTTTATTGTTCCATAACCTTTGTTGCCAATTCTTTCTCTATACATGATCGGAATACGAGACAGACGATTGGCGCAGGATTTGAATCACATGGTCTCTACTATTTCTAGCCTCCATCTTCAATTGCTTGCACCGTTGTTGATTCACCGAGTCTCCTTCATCGTCGTCTAGGTCATCCAAATCTAAATAAACTGAAGAAAATGGTCCTTCATCTTTCCCACCTGCAATCTCTGGAATGTGAGTCATGTCAGCTTGGTAAACATATTCGATCTTCCTTTCCAAGCTTAGTTCATCGTAAAGAAACTTCTCCCTTTGCTCTTGTCCATTCAAATATTTGGGGTCCTAGTCAAGTCAATTCTATCTTAGGTTATAGGTACTTTGTTACTTTCATTGATGACTTTTCAAGATGCACTTGGATCTTTTTAATGAAGGAACGTTCAAAGTTGTGTACTATTTTTCAGAATTTTTGCAATGAAATTCAAACTCAATTTGGACATCCTATTTGCATCTTGCGTAGTGATAATGCAAAAGAATACTTCTTTGCTCCCCTTAATCATTTTATGGCTTCTCATGGCATAATTCATCAATCCTCTTGTCCACATACACCACAACAAAATGGTATTGCTGAAAGAAAACATCGCCATATTATTGAAATTGCTCGTACCCTTTTGTTACATGCCAGTGCACTTTTAAAATTTTGGGGTGATGCCATACTCACTACTGGTTTCTTGATAAATCGGATGCCATCCTCTACCTTGAATAACAAAGTACCTCATTCCTTGTTGTTTCCTCAGGACCCACTTTTCACAGTTCCCTCACGTGTCTTTGGTTCTACTTGCTTTGTACATGATCTCACACTAGGTATTGATAAATTGTTTGCTCGTGCTGTCAAGTGTATCTTTCTTGGTTATTCTCGTGTACAGAAAGGATACAGATGCTATTCTTCTTCTACTTATCGTTTCTACATGTCTGCTGATGTCACCTTCTTTGAGGATACACTTTATTTTACCATGTCAGTGACACAAGCTTCTGTCTCCCAGGTATTGCCCATCAATTTTCCATTCCGCTTGTTACTGATTCTTCAGTATTAGATTTGTCAGGGTCTTCTTCTCCATCTGTGTCTCCTACTCGTCCTCTTATTACTTATCAGCATCGTCCTTGCCAAACACAATTGGAGGAAGTTGCCATTGAAGAGACAGGTGATTCATCTTTTGCTCCGATCCCTGAACCTACTCCAGATCCACCTGCATCTCTTGTTGATTTACCTATAGCTCTTCGCAAAGGTACACGGTCTACTCGTAACTCTCATCCAATTTATAATTTCTTAAGTTATCACCGTTTATCTCCTTCCCATTGTGCCTTTGTGTCTGCTATTTCCTCTGTTTCTATTCTTAAAACCGTCCAGGAAGCACTCTCTCATCCAAGATGGCGACAGGCTATGATTGACGAGATGATAGCTTTAGAATCTAATAACACTTGGACACTTGTTCTTTCTTCTTCAGGGAAATCTACTGTTGGCTGCCGTTGGGTGTTCGCTATCAAAGTGGGCCCAGATGGTCAGATTGATCGGTTGAAAACTTGTTTAGTAGTTAAAGGCTATACTCAGTTATTTGGGCTAGATTATTGTGATACTTTCTCCCCAGTTGCAAAAATGGCCTCTGTTCGTTTATTCTTATCCATGACTGCCATGCGTCGCTGGCCTCTGCATCAGTTGGACATTAAAAATGCATTCCTTCACGGTGATTTAGAAGAGGAGGTTTATATGGAGCAACCTCCTGGGTTTATTGCTCAGGGGGAGTCACATGGATATGTTTGTAGGTTACATAAGGCCTTATAAGGCCTCAAGCAGAGCCCTCGAGCTTGGTTTAGTAGATTTAGTGCAGTCCTTAAACAATTCGGCATGATCTGCAGTGAGGTAGACCACTCTGTGTTTTATAAACATTTTCCCTCTAATCAATGGATTTATCTTGTTGTTTATATAGATGACATTGTCGTTACAGGGGATGATCATGATGGCATCAAATGCCTCAAGGAGCACTTGTTTCAACATTTCCAAACCAAAGATTTGGGACGGTTACGATACTTCCTTGGAATTGAAGTAGCTCAATCTAGCATTGGTATTGCTATATCTCAGAGGAAGTATGCTCTTGATATTTTGGAGGAAACAAGAATGATAAATTGTAAACTGATTGACACTCCTATGGATCCTAATGTTAAACTTATGCCAGATCAGGGGGAGCCCTATTCAGATCCAGGAAGGTATCGGAGACTAGTAGCGAAGTTGAATTATCTAACTATGACTCGGCCAGACATTTCTTTTTCTGTTAGTGTTGTGAGTCAATTTCTTAACTTTCCCTATAACAGTCATTAGGATGCAGTAATTCGAATCTTGAGATACATTAAAGGTTCTCTGGGACGAGGGTTGGTCTATGAGAGTAGAGGTCATACTGATATTATTGCCTACACAGATGCAGATTGGGCTGGTTGTCCAAGTGATAGGCGATCTACCTCAGGTTATTGTGTTCTTGTTGGAGGTAATCTTATTACATGGAAGAGCAAAAAACAAAATGTTGTTATTAGATCGAGTGCTGAAGCAGAGTATTGAGCTATGACTCTTACTACATGCAAACTCATATGGCTAAAGCAACTTCTTTCTGAGTTAAAGTTTTGTAAAATAGGGTCTATGAGTTTTATTTGTGATAATTAAGCAGCTTTGCACATTGCCTCTAATCCAGTCTTCCATGAGCGGACTAAGCACATAGAGATTGATTGTCACTTTATTTGTGAAAAGGTTATCTCTGGAGAAATTATCACATCATTTGTGAATTCTAATGATCAGTTGGCGGATGTGTTCACTAAGTCACTCCGAGGTCCAAGGATATCATACATATGTAACAAGCTAGATGCTTATGACATATATGCTCCAGCTTGAGGGAGAGTGTTGAGATTAACAAGATTCATTAATAAGGTTCCATGAACAGATTCATGTATACTAGAATTTATTAGATTCATGTACATAGGGAGTAAGCTATCTTATTAATTACCTTGTAAATTGTAATTCTCATGTATATCTAAATCACTCCTGCTGAGTATTTTTTACTCAAGCAATTCAGAAATCCTCTCTAAGTGGTCTAATATTCAAGTCAATGCTTTAATCTTATGAGGAAGCTCATTGGATACATCTAAAAAATCATGTTTTAGGGTCTTGGTGTGACGAGTGCTTTCATACATTTGTACCACTGAAATTGTGTGGATTTCATTCTAAAGTCCCTGTAAAAGTAGGCTTCAGTTCGTTGAATGATTTGAAAATAACGGTTTATACTTATCAAAACAAAAGAAAAAGGATAAAGGCTACCTCTGAGAGTCTGAGTACATACCATGAGTTTCTTTTGGGTATATTCTATGCCAAAACATCACGCTAGTCGTTATGCTCAACATATAGATAGGTTGGACCATCATTGATTTGTAAGATGCACAATGACATGAAATAATAATGATGCATTTTATTTTTCCCAATTGCTTAAATATTCCATTTTTTTTTGTCTTGTAGGCAATTGATGCAAGAGATGCTTTGGCAAAGTCAATATATGCATGCCTATTTGATTGGCTGGTTGAACAAATAAATAAATCACTTGCTGTTGGCAAAAGACGTACTGGCAGATCAATCAGTATTCTAGATATCTATGGCTTTGAATCATTCAATGTTTGTTTACATTAAACCTTTACTCCCCTTTCTTTATATTTATTTCATCATCCGTATCTTGTTTGAATTTTGAAATATGTTGGCTCTATTGATGCTATGCATTTTATGTCTGCAGAGGAACAGTTTTGAGCAGTTCTGCATAAATTATGCGAATGAGAGATTACAGCAACACTTCAATCGTCATTTATTCAAGTTAGAACAGGAGGTATGCACCACATAGAAACCGAATGCTTAAACAAGTATTGAATGCCTTCATATCTTAAAAGAAATAAAATAGTGAATACCTTCCTCTGAAAGCTAGACATCTGCTTATACTTGTTGATTGTTTACATTCTCGTTTTCAGGAATATATACAAGATGGCATTGACTGGGCTAAAGTTGAATTTGAAGACAACCAAGACTGCCTTAATCTTTTTGAGAAGGTATAGACTTTCTTTGTTCCCTGACCCCTTTTTGGCACAATCTTTAGTGTGCTTGTTAATCGAATATGATTGAAATGGGAAAATGTTACCCAATCTGTTAAGCTCTAGTGGGCTATGTAGTGCTTATATATTCAATGTGATTTTCATCGTCATGTCTTGTATCTGCATGTGCAGTGTGATAGAAACACAACTTTGGATTTTCAGAGGGAAAGCTATATTATTTTTTTGTACATTGGTTTTAATAACACATTTATTCTGATGCTTGATTGAATAACACTTTGATTCTGATGCTTGATATGTCAAATTAATGAACAGTTGGTACATTTAAGTGACAAACTGGCATTGTAGCATTATTTTCTGTGAATGTCCGTGTCTAGCACTGTATAGAGAGGTCTTGTTAATAATAAAGAGTTGTACAACAGTACAACTGTAGTATTGTTATATACAGAGTAACAATAATAAGTTAATATCGACTAATAACTAATGCTAATATCACAACACTTCCTCTCAAGCTGGAGAGTGCAAATCTATTGGGACTGAGTTCTGTTAATGCATATTTTCTTGATAGATATTCTTTAAATTTTTACAATGTTGATCTGATTATGAATGTAAACTGTATTACTGTCTGTTTAGTTTGTGATGCTTTGACAACAATGATTTCTCCTTTTTCCCTGACTGGTAATGGTATTTTGGTGAATGCTAAATAGGTGAAGTTTGTTATGGCAATTACACTTTTATTCTTGCTGTGGAAATTCTGACATTTGTGATCAGAAATTAGAAATTCTTTTGCCTTAAACTTGACTTCTAATATATTTGCAGAGACCACTGGGGTTATTATCCCTGTTAGATGAAGAGTCCACTTTCCCAAATGGCACGGATTTAACATTTGCTAACAAGCTTAAACAGCATTTGAATTCTAATTCATGTTTCAAAGGAGAAAGAGACCAAGCCTTTACTGTGTGTCATTATGCAGGGGAGGTATTGTCAATTTGTCTGAAAATTGATCTTTATGTCTTCTATTATTTCATATATATAGAAACTGTACAGAAACAATTCAGGGGAATTTTTCCCATTTACAAATGAGATTTGCTCTCATTCCCTAAGCTGTACACTCTATTTTAGGAAAGCTAATTATGTACAATAAATACATTAAATATGACAATTGGCTGCCGCACTGCACAGCACACAAAACCTATTAGAAAACTGCTGCAAGGCTTAATGGGCCTGGGCTGAAGTTGCAATAACCCTAATTAGGGTTGCCGCATGTCCTGCTGACATCCCTCCTCAAATTGATGCAGTTGATCAAGATGCATTAATTTGCCGATGAGAAATTGATGACGAGGCCAAGGTATTGCCTTGGTAAAGACATCAGTAAGTTGAAGATTTGAGGTGATGTGCGGAAGTAAGATAACATAATTGTCAAAAGCTTCACGAATAGAATGATAGTCCACCTCAATATGCTTGGTGCGCTCATGAAAAACTAGATTAGCAACAATCTGAATAACACTAGTATTATCTGCATAGAGAGGCATGGGATCGGATTGAGGAAATCCAAGCTCAGCCAATAAACCGCGAAGCCAAATAATCTCAGAACAAGCAGTAGACATAGCACGATATTTAGACTCAGTGGGAGACTTGGATACTCGGGCTTGTTTCTTACTTTTCCAAGAAATGAGTGCAAGGCCAAGAAACATACACCAACTTGTAACAGAGCGCCGAGTGTCCGAGTAGCCAGCCCAATCAGTATCACTGTTACCAATCAATTGAAGGGACGATTCGACAGGAAAAAATAATCCACGACTAGAAGTACCCTTCAAATAGCGAATGATACGATGAACAGCAGCCAAATGGAGATGTCGAGGGGTGTGCATAAACTAATTGACTTGCTGGATAGCAAAAGAAATGTTAGGACATGTAATGGTAAAAAAATTAAGGCTCCCGACCAACTGACGAAACAACAAAGGATTGGAAAGAGGCTCACCCTCCTCACGACGATATTTCACATTGACCTCTAGAGGGGTGTCAACAGGAGAAGCAGATTGAAGGGTAGCTAAAGAGATCAAGTCCTGTGTACATTTTTGTTGGTGTAAGAAAATACCCTTCGGGTCCGAATGCACCTCAAGACCCAAAAAATAGTGGAGGGAACCAATATCCTTCATATGAAACGAAGCCTGGAGCTACTGTTTAAGTTGCTGTATTAAGACAATATCGGTGCCAATGATGACAATATCATCAACATAAACAAGAAGAAGAACAATACCATATGCGGTTTTGTGAAGGAACAAAGAAGAATCATACTGGCTCTGGGTGAAAGAAAAACCAAGTAAAGTAGAACAAAATTTCTCGAACCATGCCCGAGGAGCCTGTTTCAAGTCGTAAAGAGAACGTTTCAGCTTGCACACACTAGAGGAGGAAGAAAATAAGCTTGGAGGAGGAGTCAAAAAATTTCTTCCTTAAGGTCGCCATGTAGGAATGCATTCTTAATGTCCATTTGGTGGAGGGACCATCCCTTGGAAGCAGAAATAGCAAGAATGGTTCGCACAGTAATCATCTTAGCCACTGGAGCAAACGTCTCATCATAATCCATCCCATATTCTTGCCTGTTGCCAAGAGTAGCTAACTAAGCCTTATAGCGGTTGAGAGAACCATCGAAATTAAGCTTCACATAATACACCCACTTATAGCCAATGGGTTTAATACCAGGAGGGCATGGATCAATATCCCAAGTATGATGCTCCTAAAGAGCCTGTAGCTCAGATTGCATGGCTTGTTGCCAACATGCATGCTTAATTGCCTGAGAATAACAAGTAGGAACAGAAATGCCAGATAAGGTCACATTAAGAGAAGTGTGTGGGAACCCATACCTATTTGGTGGATGAGAGACACGAGCAGATCTTCGAGGTGCTGGAGGTACAGGTTCAGGTGGAGGGTCAACATCGGGAGGGGGTAAAGGACGCTGACGTCTCGTATGCACAACACCTAGTTTGAAACACTCAATAGAACGAGGGACATCACCAAAGTTAGGAAGCATAGCAAGAGCAGTAGAAGAGACTACATAAGACAGAAAGTAGTGATTCTCAAAGAAAATCACATTTTGAGAGATACGAAGACGATTAGCAGTAGCATTATAACACACGAAGCCTTTTTGAGTGGTATTGTAACCCATAAACGCACACTGAACTGCTTGAGCACCAAGTTTGTGACGCTCAATAGACGATAAGTGAACAAAATAGACACAACCCAAATTATAAAGATTATGATAACTAGGAGGCATGTTATAGAGACGAGAGAAAGGTGAATCAAAGTCTAAAACTTGAGAAGGAAGACGATTAATCAGGTAGACAACAGTGGACAAAGCCTTAACCCAAAAACGAGGGGGAACGGAGGATTCAAGTAGCAAGGTACGAGTGACATCCAACAAGTGGCGATTTTTACGCTCAGCAATGCCATTCTGTTGAGGCGTATATGAACAAGAACGCTGCGAAATAATACCTTTATGTTGTAAGAATACCTGAAATTCATTAGACATATATTCTCCGCTAGAGTCAGAACGTAAAATCTTAATACTAGTAGAAAATTGATTTTCAACATAGGCTAAGGTCTGAAACACCGAAAAGTCCTCAGCTTTGGAGCGAAGAAAATAAATCCAAATAAACCGACTGTAGTCATCAATAAATGTCACGAAATATTTATAATTTGCATGAGATATGAAAGGAGAAACACCCCAAACATCACTATGAATAAGATCAAAACATTTGTCTGCACGATGATCAGTAGAAGAGAATGGTAGAGTCTTACTCTTAGCAAGCTTACAGAACAGTCAAAAGATAAAGAAGAAGAATGATTTTTATTGCCCAAGAAGTCATATTTCAATAAATGAGACAAAATAAGTGAGTTAGGATGGCCCAAATGTTTATGCCAGACCTCACTTTGATTTGTTACAGTGGTAAAGAGAAAAGATGAGGAATAGTAAAGTGTATAGGAAACAATCTGCCCACTTTAGGCCCCTTCACGATCACTTTCCCCAACACCTGATCCTGCACAAGACAACCACCACGAGAGAAATGCACGTCACAATTGTTATCTACCAATTGACCAACTGAAAGTAAACGAGAAGAAAGTTTAGGAGACACAAACACATTACAAAAAGATGAATCAATATCCCCAACAGCAACAATAGGAAAACTATTACCATTCGCAATTTGAATATGTTATGTACCATAATAGGGTCGAACATTGTGCAAAGAGTCAGAAGTACCAATCATATGATTTGAAGTCTCAGAGTCAACAAACCAAGGTTAAAGAGTGTGCTTGGGCTTACCTTGAAAGCCCAAGGCAGAGAATGCTGAAATTATCATCTGTTGCACCATCTCTGGAGTTAGGACAGCTTGATTAGAGACTGCGGGAAGTGCTGTTATGGAAGGCTCACCTGCTGGCTCTGTAGAAGAAGAGGGATGAATCGCTGCATGGAAGGCATTGGCTGGACGGTTCTCTAGTCTCTTAGGACATTCCTTAATAATATGACCATGCTGTATACAATAGTTGCAAAATTTTTGGCTGTAGTTTTGAGCAATATGCCCAAATTCGTTGCTGGAATAGCATTGAACCTGCTTCATATCCCTTCCTTTTCCCTTCCCTTGAGCAACATAAGCAACGATGATAGCTTCCGAAGGAAATTTGTCTTGCATCATAGCTCCTTGAGTGAATAACCGCTGCTCCTCCCGAAGTAACTCTCCAACATACATCCAAGGAGGGAACCAGGTCTCTATTTAACGGAGTAGCCCTAGTAACCTCAAATTCTGGTCTGAGTTTCATGAGAAATTGAGCCCGTCAACTGGCGATGTGAACTTCTTGAAGGGCAGACAGCGCTTCTTTTGGAACTTCACATGTATAATAGCCTAATGCTCGGTCCATAAGTTGAGGAAACCAGAATAGTATTCTTGAAATGAGAGATTACCCTTGCTGTAGTTGGCAATGTCTAGTTCCAACTGAAAGCGCTTTGCAGTATTATCTTGGTTGTAGATACGTTTCAAGTAGTCCCACATCTCCTTAGCTGTCGTAAAGGAGCGCAAATTGTTGACCATATGTGGCTCAATGGATGTCAGAATCCAAGAAATAATCTGAGCGTCCTTCATCTCCCATGTAGCAAGCTCGGTTGTGTCATTTGGTGCAGTAGAAGAGCCATCAATATGTCCCCACATTCCTTTGCCTTCGACGAACATCTTGAACTGAAACTCCCAGGCTGAATAGTTCTTCCCACTGAAGCGAACACAGAAGTTTTTTGTTGCTATAGTGATTCAGAAAACCAAAAGAATGCAAAAAATTCGTAACCCTCTGAGGTGAAACCAGAATACGTGATCTGGAAAAAAAATTTCCAGAACCAGATGCCAAAGATGGCAAACAGAACTTTGAAGCCAGAAAAGACTAGAGATCCGAGAGCACCTTGGGCAGAGAAAGAAAAATGTGACTGCCTAGGGTAAGAGAGAAGGCCCTGCTACCATGTCAATTTGTCTGCAAATTCATCTTTATTTCTTCTATTATTTCATATATATAGAAACTGTACAGAAACAATTCAGGGGAATTTTTCCCATTTACAAACGAGATTTGCTCTCATTCCCTAAGCTGTACAGTCTATTTTAACAAAGCTAATTATGTACAATAAATATATTAAATATGACAATTGTCTGCCGCACAGCACAGCACAGCACACAAAACCTATTAGAAAACTGCCGCAAGGCTTAATGGGCTTGGGCTGAAGTTGCAGTAACCCTAATTAGGGTTGCCGCATGTCCTACTAACAGGTATTAATCTGGTCATGTTCATATAACTATATTGGTTCTATCTCTGTCCAAATTGATTGTAAATTGCCATATTGATATGACATATGTCGATATGACTTACATTAAAGTGGCATTCAATTTGACCTTCTGTTGTGGCCTCTATAATGTGATACAACTGGGTTTTATGGAGTATGTCAGTAGTAACTAGTAAGACACTAACACTATCCACCAGATTTGAATTCACATATTAGTTAACCATAATTTCGATTGAAATTTCATACTTAATATTTTTGAACTCCAAAACACCATCTTTAATCTTAAAGCAGAGGGTTATTTATATCTTATTTAAGTTTGCTCATAGTCATCCTACCTGACTGTTTGATAGTTCCACTTGTTCCTCCCCTCAGGTCACCTATGATACAAATGGATTTCTGGAGAAGAACAGGGATCTATTGCACTTGGATTCCATCCAACTTCTATCCTCATGCACATGTCATCTTCCTCAAATATTTGCATCCCATATGCTTACTCAGTCTGAGAAGCCAGTAGTTGGTCCCCTGCACAAGTCAGGTGGGGCAGATTCCCAAAAGCTAAGTGTTGCAACAAAATTCAAGGTACATCTGCTTAATTATAAAGTGATCCAAACTTCAATTAATTACAGTATTGAATATTGTATCCAAGTTGGGAATGGAGAATACCTATTCACTAGCTTGAGGGGGAGTGTTGCGATATATACCCTGTTTGGACGGATGGCCGATGATTCATGTATCATTGTTTTTAGAGCATTAACTCTTGTTTATTTTCTAGGACTTGATTAGCTTGTTTTCTAAGCCTAGATTAGTGTACTATTAGTGTACAGCTGTTCCCTAATTCCCTATATATACTACTACGTTGTAATCATTAAGAGTGAGGAAAAATACAATATTTTCTACATACAATACTTTCTACAGATACAAATATTGTAATTTGTAGGAGTGAAAATGGAAGTAGTGGTCGGCGATGGAGTAAAAATTGGCAATGTATCAAACCATGCATTATATTAAAGCTAGATAAATTATCAACTTTCCCCTCTGCTAAAAGAAACTTAAATATTCAGTTTTTTATAGGTGGGGATATTTATCTCGCTTTAATTGACATTAGAAGTTTTTCCCTCTGTTGGCATCCAGGGTCAATTGTTCCAACTGATGCAACGATTAGAGAGCACTACGCCACATTTTATTCGCTGCATTAAGCCCAATAATCTCCAATCTCCGGAATCATATGAGCAAGGGCTTGTACTGCAGCAGCTGAGATGCTGTGGGGTCCTGGAAGTGGTTCGAATATCGAGATCAGGCTTTCCAACACGAATGTCTCACCAGAAGTTTGCCAGAAGGTATAATAAGAGAAAAAGAAACTGATGATTCATATCCTTTCAATTACTAGTACTACCGCCACCCACACCCCCTCTGCCCCTGGTGTTTTTGCATGTTTCTAACCATTTTCTTATTGGCTTGGGTGTGATGAATCAGATATGGTTTTCTTCTCCTTGAAAATGTTGCATCTCAGGATCCACTTAGTGTTTCAGTTGCAATTCTTCATCAGTTTAATATTTTGCCTGAGATGTATCAAGTTGGCTACACAAAATTATTTTTCCGAACAGGGCAGGTAATAGATGTTTATTATTTGAATTTTTATACAAATTATTCATGAAATTTTTAGCCATTGTATTCTGCATTTTAGTTAAGTATGGTATAGGTAAGAAATCTAGTATCAATAAGTGTACTGATTAAGAATGATAAGATTGATATTTTTTTGTTAGGGTTAATTTTCAAATTAGGTTTTACTTATTAAACTAAGTATTATTATTGTTATTATTATTATTATTATTATTTATAAAAGAAGAAATTCATTAAGACGAAGAGAAGATTGCAGCAGTTATGAGGATAAGAGAGCCTTCTTACAAATTAAAAAAAGAGCATGAAAGAAATTTGAGCTTTACTGACTTGGGATTTGGATGAAGTAGAATTTCTAGTTCTATTTAAATCCAGTATTGGTTTCCTTTATGAAAGGTATAGGAGTAGGAGCATGAAAGAATTTTTTTTAATAGATTCCAGTTTATGCTGCTTTGACCACATTGCAGATTGGTGTGCTTGAAGATACTAGAAATCGTACCCTCCATGGCATTTTACGTGTCCAAAGTTGCTTCAGGGGTTACCAAGCTCGTTTTTCTCTCAAGGAGCTTCGGAGAGGAATCACTACTCTGCAGTCATGTATTTCCTTTTTCACCACCTCATTCTTTCAGCCTTTCATGTTGTCTGAAGAAAAGTATAACAGAATGAAACCATCTTACCTATTCATGCAGGTATTAGGGGAGACAAAACCAGAAAAGCATATGCAGCTTTGCTTCAAAGACATAGAGCTGCTGTTATTATACAGAAGCGGATGAAAGCAGTATTTGCAAGAAACAAAATGAGGACTATCGGTGATGCTGCAATCGTCATACAATCTGGTAAAAATTTGTTTTCTAAATGCCAAGATATGTGCTACCAATTTTTCTTGTTTCGATGTTCGAATTAGGGCTTATAAAGACTGAACACCAATATATATATATATATATATATATATAAATGATTGGCCCTCATTTTTATGTCTACTTTAAACAGATGAAACCAAAATTATAATATGTGCAAATCAGTTATGGAGACAAGTTAGCATAGGTGTTGCACCAAGTTTTTCTCATTCCAAATTCCTAAATTTTATTGTAGGAATGCAGTACATGATAATTAATTATACATAAAAAAGTACTATATTTTGTTGGAATGTGGACAGCTGTCTTTTCAATGGTATTGTTGGTAAATTTTAACAATTTTATTTGAGCTACCTTTTGCAGTTATGCGTGGTTGGATGGTCAGAAGGTGCTCAGGAGATATAGGATTTTTGAAATCCAGAGACATGAAGGTATTCTCTTTCCTAAAGTTCAGAAACTAAAATATCTGCCCTCCTTTGTATTTTCTTTTTTTCAATGAAAAAGAAATTTTCTTATATTTTGCTTGTAAAACCTCCATCTTTGTGATACTTACAATCATGAACTCTAAAACAGACCAATGATTCAGATGAGGTTTTGGTGAAGTCATCTTTCTTGGCTGAATTACAGCGCCGGGTACTTAAGGCTGAAGCTGCCCTGAGAGAGAAAGAAGAGGAAAATGACATCCTTCACCAACGTCTCCAACAATATGAGAGCAGATGGTCTGAGTATGAATTGAAGATGAAATCCATGGAAGAAGTGTGGCAGAAACAAATGAGATCCCTACAATCTAGCCTCTCCATTGCAAAGAAGAGCCTTGCGATTGATGATTCTGAAAGAAATTCAGATGCATCTGTTAATGCGAGTGATGAGCGGGATTACAACTGGGATGTAGGAAGTAATCACAAGCGCCAAGAAAGCAATGGGACAAGATCAATGAGTGCTGGTCTGAGTGTTATTAGTCGGCTGGCTGAAGAATTCGAGCAGAGGAGTCAAGTATTTGGTGATGATGCCAAGTTCTTGGTTGAGGTAAAATCTGGTCAAGTGGAAGCAAGTTTGAACCCAGACCAAGAGCTTAGAAGGTTAAAACAGATGTTTGAAGCTTGGAAAAAGGATTACGGGGCAAGACTGCGTGAAACAAAGGTCATTTTAAATAAACTTGGAAGTGAAGATGGTGCACTTGAGAAAGTGAAGAAGAAGTGGTGGGGAAGAAGGAACAGCACAAGGATAAATTGATTTTTTTATTTTTTATTTTTTATTTTTATATATATATATATTTTTTTTTTTTGGGTTCGGCTTTGGTCTATGCACTGTTTCAAGGGCATTGCCAACTGCATATCCGAAAATGAGGAAAATACAATACGAAAGGTAAGATAGGAGTGGTAGGAAGAGTCCAAATGAATGAATTATTATTTACTATAGTTGGATTAGTTGTTGCTAGCCGCCTTTCTTTATTAGAACTCTCTGCACGTGTTGTGAGGTAAGACGCTTACTACAAACCTTATTGTATATCACCCCCATGCCTTTTCTAATATGTGAATAGCATGTCAATTACGTTATGGACGCCCGAAAATTTAATATCAAGAATGCAACTCGTTCGCTGTGAGGTACGTGGCAAAATTATTGTTAAATATTGATATTTATGGAAATTTATAAATTGATATTGTAAATGTTAGGAGAGTCTTGTCAGCTGAATTGAATATATAATATCTATAATAACCAGCATTTTATCAACCGGATTGGTTGTCAACGGATTTAGCGTCGAACTGGTAAAATGAGAGGCTGAAGGTTTTAAGGTAGAATAGAGTTGAAATGGGGTTTTATGTATACATGCATGTTTTATAAATATACAATAATATACAAAGAAAACTAACATATATATTAAATGTATAAGTAAAATTATAAAAAAATTAAATATCTAATACGATCGAATTGAATCATGACACATAATAAGTTAATACATTATAAAAATACAATAATATATTTTAGACTATATAAATATTTCTAAATATGTTTTATGTTTAATAAACAAATATGTTTAAATATACAAAAATTTAATGTTAAGGATCATTAAGGATTAATATTTAATTTAAAGAAAAAATTAAAATGATTAAGATGAATTATTTAAATTTTAATTAAAGAAGACGATAATTAATTTTATTTAATAGTCAAAATTATTCATAATAAAATATTCATTTAAAATTGGTTGAATCAATGCAGTGAGCAACTTATCATGATTTAATCGATACAACTGGTAGTTGAATCACTAATATATTATAATATATATATATATAAACAAGTCTTGAGTAGTATACATGAAGTTATAATAGATTCAAACTTCTAATATAAAGTTTCAATCTAAGTTTCAACTTTCATTAATAATTTTATTCACAAAAAACAGATATGTTATTGTTTTTAGAAAAAAATGCACATGCTTAAAAAAAAAAATGAAATCTTCGATGAGAACAAAAAGTTTCATATTTGTTAGAATTTGAGCATTGTGGGAGAAGCTTATCTTTCTTTTATATAAAATAGTCTCACATTGCTTGCATTTCTAAAGAGATGCAACTCTCTCCTTATAAAGAGTCCCACATTGCTTAAGTTTTAAGATGGAGGTGCATATCTGCCCTTATATATAGCATAGGCACATGACAATGATCCCATCATTTATAGTCATGTTAAGATAATATTTACTTGTTTCTTCTTTTTTCTATTTTTTTCCATGTTTTTTTCCCCTATTTTTATCGATTTTTGGTGATTCAACTACTTATTTGATTTTTTGTTTTGGTGAGTTAGAATTGATGGAGTAATCGACTTATGTTCAGTTGGATTAGACTAGTTGAATCGGTTTTAAAATCATTGTTCTTGAATCGGTTTTAAAATCATTGTTTGAGAGGCTGAAGAGTGACAACAAATGGTCACTCAATAAAAAGCAGTAACCATTCACAAATTTCTTATATATCCATTCAGTGATAACTAATAATCACTCAATAAAAAGTAATAACCGTTCAAAATTTTCTTCCTAATTTCATGTATTTTATATATTGAACTTCTTTTGAAACGTTAGCCAAGTAATGACAATAAATAACCACTTCGTAAGAAATAGTAGTCATTCACAAATTTTTTTCATATAGAACATGGTTTAAAACTGTTAGCTAGTCAATGACAATTAATGACCACTTAATAAATAATAATAGTCATTCGCAAATTTCTTCCTAAGTTCATGTATTTTATATATTGAATTTCATTCGAAATGTAAGTCACTTAGTGATAAATGACTACTCAATAATAAGTAGTAGCTATTTGCAAGCTTCTTTCATATAAAACTTAATTTGAAATTGTTAACCACTCAATGACAACTAATGACCACTGAATAAAGAGCAACAGGCATTCACAAATTTCTTTCTAATTTCGTGTATTTTATATATTGAACTTTATTTGAAACGTTAGTCACTCAGTGACAATAAATGATCACTTAATAAGAGATAGTAGCCATTCACAAACTTCTTTCATATAGAACAAAATTTAAAATTGTTAGTTACTTAGTGATAATTAATAACCACTCAATAAACGAAAATAGTCATTCACAAATTTCTTTCTAATTTCATGTATTTTATATATTAAACTTCATTTAAAATGTTAGTCACTCAATGATAATAATTGACTACTAATAAGAAACAGTAGTCATTCACAAATTTCTTTTATATATATCTTAGTTTGAAACTGTTAGCTACTCAGTGACAACTAATGATTACTTAATAAAAGGCAACTAATAACCATTAATTAAGGGTATTATTATATATTAAGTAAGATTAAATGGTCATTCTCTCTAATTAAAATTTAAATGATCCTTTTTAATAATTTTAACTTTGTTTGTCCCTTTAAATTAAATATTACTCCTTAAAAGTCATTGACATTAATTTTCCCTTAAATATATCTATAAATATAGAAATAAAAAGATAATATTAAAAATCAATTAAAGCCTTATATCAATTAAGTTCATTAGCATAGTGGCTCAAGTCTCAACGCTGTATTGAAAAATGATCAGTTTCAAATCTTGGCTTTTGAGTCTTGTAATATTTACTCCATTTTCTAATGGACAAGACAATAAATTTATTGATACTACTTTAATATAAAAGAAGCACTTGAGTCCAAAATTTAGCTGGTGTTGCTCTCTTTTACCAAGACCTAGGTTCAAATGTTGGTGAGGACTTTTTAAACAATTCTAATGTTAAATATGAATCGATTTGACTGGTCAGTCCACATGGTTTGGCCAATTCGTAGCCATTTTATCGGTTTAAAGACTGGTTTTCAACATTATGAGTTTAGAGGGTTGACTGGATCGGCTAGTGGACCAATTTGCAGTTAACCCTGTTCGACTGACTAGTTTGGCCAATTTTAAAAACAACGACAATAACTTTGATACACCATAAAAGAAAATAAATACACTAGAATTGGATTAAAAACTTGTCATATTTTGAGCTTGGTTTGGGATTTGGATGTGTTCTCGTCTAGTCCAACAGGCTTTTGAGCTGTCATCTATTGATCACAAAACAAGGTAGTGAAGTACATGCGAATACACTTTGAAGATTAAGTTCATGCTTCATGAAGGGAGAGGTCTAAGTGTTTTGGAATTTCCTTTCTCGTGGTGCTTTCCTCCCTTTTATATTGTTTGAAAATGCCATTGATTGCAACGCTGTTTACAGCTTAATCAAGAGTTTTGAAAAGGACATGTTAGAAGAGTTATCGCTAATTTTAGAAATGCAGGGATAGGACATATTAAGTTTACATGCACAATGCCTAGATCATACATTTAGCAAGGGTACAATGCCTAGATCATACATTTAGCAAGGGTACAATGCCTAGGTAGTACATTTAACATAGATAAGTGGAGTTCATGTGATGATCATAAAACAAGAGATTGGGTTGGTAACTATTAAGAGTATTTTTGTCTAGATGCATTATGTATGTGTTTAGTGTGCTTGAGTGTATTTATGTCTTTTGTACTATCCTGTACTACATTGTACTGCTAGTCTATTTTATTGTATATAAACACATGACTTGGACCCACATTGGGTACAGTTTTCCAATATATATCATATCTTACATGGTATAAGGAACTATTCAATTTTTTTTTTCACTTAGATTTCTAAAAATAAAATCAAAACTGAAACACATTGTGATCTAGGTTAGATCACACACCTTCGTTATGGGCAGCCAATAATATATTGTCGTTTGGATTTTCTAGTGACTCATGGTCCATCAACGCTAGAAGAAAGGTCGGCAAAAGGAGCGGCAGTTGGTGGTGGTGTGGGTCGTGTGTTTGGTGGAGCTGGTTTGTTTTTCAACTTGTTTCAAGGTTGGTTTATTGCTAGACCTTGAGTTTTCGATACATACTAGGTCACACGGCAGTGGGTCAGGCCATAGGTGATTAGAGCTCCTTTGACATCTTCGACAAAGGGTGCTTCAAGCCTGACGGTGCATTGTACGATGATTTTCTCCTTCCTTTGGTTGTGTTGATGTCTATATCACTACTGGGATGAGTTTGACTCAGTTTTTGTTATTTTTCTCGTGGTTTATGACTATGGGTGACAAGATATTGAATTTTGTGGTAAATCCCTTGGTGGCAAGCGCAAGAGAAACTTTCGACACTACCTTTGCTAATATTTTGGCTGAGGTGATTCCATCAAATATGAAAATTATTGATAAGAATTTGGATGGTGGTGGTGCTAATTACCCTTAATGGAAAAAGGCTATTAAGATGTATTTGAAAGGCCATGGTAAAGAAGACCATCACAACCAAGATAGGGTGGGTGACTAAAGATGTGGGAATAAGGAGGATATGCGATTGTATTCACTGATTTAGAGGACCTTAAATCCTTAGGTTGAAGATATTACTTCTCATTGTAGCATTGTCAAAAAACTATACAAAACCTTCACTTTATTTTTTGAAGGGTAGAAGATTCATCTCTTCTCTACATAAAGACCTATGATATCTATTGGCCAAATCAAAAGGATGAGTCACTCAGTGAGTATTATACATGTTTCAAACAAACTTCTTGAGGAGTTGAACACGTCGTTTCTTATCACTTTCTATGTAAAGGAGATGTAGGCTCAACAAGAATAATTGACTGTTATGTGCCTCTTATCTGATTTAAGTGTTGAACTCAATGTTGCCTAGTCTTAGATTTTCGAAAGATTATGGTAATTTGACACTATAGAAGGTATACTCTTGCCTTGTTTGGGTTGCTTGCGTGCTTTTGAATTCCAACCTTATGGCTTCGAGTGAAAATTCTACATTAGTGAGTTCTAGTTTCAGAGGAGATAGTTCTCGTGGCAGTCATCGTGGATGAGATCCTTAGGAACTTCCCATTTGTCTTTACGATAAGGAGCTCAGACATATTAAATGGAACTGTTGGAAGCTTCAGCAAAAGAATCAGTCACAACAACAATGTTTTGCCCACATTGTTATTGATGAAGTTGCCCATTGTTGACTCCACAAGTGTACATGTCGTACAAGTAATAACGTGATAAGTGAGAGTATTGTTTCCCAAAGTATTGGGATAGAAAATGTACTATCTATCAACCAATTACCATTAAGTTCCTATTTAAGCAACCGAGCTTGATTGACAATTAATTAAAAAAAAAATAACTAAGCAAGAAGTAAAGTAAGTAAAATAACTCTGATTTAAAAGAGACAAAAAATGATGTGTTAGAGCCGAGGGGTCTCCATTCTCCCATCATTTCATTTGATCTTATACAATTCCCATTAATTTTATTAATGAAGCAATTTTGTTAGCTAAGACACTGACTTAGTTAAATATCTATGTCTAGTTCAATTAACCACGTTTCCTTTGCTTAGCACACTATGTGTTCATGTGCACTAACCCAAGTTCCACTCATTAAACAAAAGTCCCATTAAGCTATTCAAGGCCAATGAGTATATGTCTATCCTATTAGCTAATCAATATATCCAACACACAAGATGCAAATTGAACAAGCATTGTCCACAACCAAGTTCTAATTCCAATTATATATGTCTAGAATAAAAGGAATTACCTAAATTTGCTTAATTGGTGACCAAGAGATTAAGAGCATTAAGTGTAGAATTGAACAAACAAAGATACATTCATTAACAAAATCACAGGAAATACACAAATGCTAAGCTGTATGATAGGATTCAAAAGATCCCCGAGCAAGATGTTTAGCAATCCATAAAGTGAAGGAAAAAAAACCTAGATCTAGAAACAAATCTATAAAAAAAATCAAGTAAAGAGAAGGAAGAAAGAATTAGAGATGGTGCCCCTTGAACTTGATCTTCCTCCTTTGCCTTGATCTTCAAGGAGGAGATGAATCCACAATTATCAAACTCGACTATGTGGTTGACCTGGTCGACATACTGGGTTAAAGGGTTATTGGTTCAATCCATTGAATCACTAGTAGAAGCTGGTTGAATCACATACAATGAAAAATATATATATATATATATATATATATATATACACACACACATACATACTTTTTTCTTTAGTCTTCATATGTATAAATACTTTTTTGTCATTATATATAAAAACTTAAATCTGGATTAATATCCACTAAAACGAATTTGGGCTACATACACTTAAATTTACGGCTGATATCAAATTAAAAAAAAGGTTGAGCTTGACTATTGAGATAGGCCTCATGCCTTATGTACCCACCAAATCACTACACTTAGTAGTCAAAAACCCTAATTAACTTTCATTTTACCATGTGGCTCTACAACCACTTTCTCCTATTCTTCATATTTCAATATCATTCTCTGTAGAATGACCATTCATTCTCCATTGTGCGACTTTCTATCTTCACCAATGTTCCATCCATCAATCTTGACTCTTCGACATCTAATGCCACCACCATCTCATCGTCAGGGACATTGAATGGCTCCCTAAAATCCAACACATGTAGTACCCACCGTGACCATGTAACATTGTGTGGGTCTCATCTTCACTGGAAAGCGGCATATCCCGCCGAATTGGGAGCCACAACGCCTCATCTTCTCTGAAAACCATCATCTCTGTGACTGGATGTGTCTATTCATTTTTTATTTTTAAAACTTAATTACATTGACCCTGGTTCATCAATACTCGTCCAGGTCACTGATTTTGTGCCAAACCCAAATGGGTTTTTGGGTCAATGCTAGGTTAATTGCATGTTCAGTCTAACTCCCAACTCGGACCGGCCAGGAGACTGGTCCACTAGTTCAACCAGCCAATTCGAGTTGAGTTTAATAACTATGGATGAATCCTTCCCTAGGAAAAAAAAACCTTAACACAGAACCCCCTCTATCTCTCTCCCCCCCCTCTATCCCCCTTTCTCTCTCTTAAAATGGGAAAATACAAAAAGATACAATAGTCTCTACAAAATTGAACTAAAAAGATTCAAAACATGGGTTGGATTGTGATGGTGGCACCATGCTTCGGGTCTTTTGGTGTCATGGCTCAAGTACCTCAAGTACAATTCATACAATTAAGTTGCGACGCCGCAACGCGATGGTAGTGGTGCCGCGACCTTAGTTCTCTAGTTTGATACTGAGGTGCACCCACAAGAATGGTGTCGCGACCTTGATTGTTGGCGTTGTGTTGCCACTTATCAAGATGGGTCCAAACTCACCTCCATAGTGTAACATCCTAATACAAATATCTAGGTATATCGTAGATACACAAGGATATTCCGTACTAGAAATGTCATTTCTACATAACTAACTAATACATATATCCATAAATTACAACTGAGTAATTATAGAGAGTCTTGAGAGATTATGAAAAACTTAAACCTCATATATATATATATATATATATATATATATATATATATATATATACAAACTTGGCCATGAAAGGCTTATTGTAATACATACTATTTAAAACATACAAAGCAAATATAAACTTTATACATCAACTTTGTCTACTAAAGCATATAAAAATTATACTAGTCTTCTTACTTCATCTTTTTTTCTCTTAGTAGGGTCTTTACCTGGATTTACATAGAAGAACAACTGGGGTGAGAATTACAGTTCTTAGTAATAGCAATTCCAATACCAGTTAGTTATAACATTGTATAACAAATATAACAATTGCTATAACTACTAACATAGGAGTTTCCTCCACTAATTCTCATAACTGCACATTACTATATAGTGTGGTCTAAATCGATAGCCTACATATCGTTAGATATAAACAACTACACATAAAATTTTAAATACTAACAGTAACAAATAATGCCCATACAACTGTTCGTAAATGTTCGTAAATGCAATAAAGATGATATACAATATGATGATGCAAAAGAGAGATCCTAGAGATATGCTTGTGCAATGTTTTTTTGAAATACATGCAAAATTTTATGTTGAAAACAAATAAGCTTGCTAGGAACTGGAATAACATATTATCTTGTGGTAAATAGAGGAAAAGCTCATCCCCATATTACACATATCCTAGCAAACTGAGAAGTTCGGGCTTCATCATTACTCAAAGAGCGTCTTTGAATTTCCCACTTATCTCCTTTGGCCTTGGCACTAGCGAGAAATTCGGGCTTCATCCTTCTCAAAAGTTCTTCGGACCTCCCACTTATCTCACTTGGCCTCCATGATTGTAAACTGTGTCAAAGGATACTCACCAAGATCAATACTACTGGACCAATCCATAGACTTCCAAACTTATATCTAAACACCACCTCATCACTCATAACTCTTAAGTGACCTCTATGCAACACTAAGTTACTAAGGTGTTAGACACTCACCTACGGTAAACTATTACTCTTAATTGCACTAAGGTTCTCATAACTTTTCTATGAACTTAACTCATCCTAGTGAAAGAGTCTATCTTAGCTAATGCCTCATTCAACCTTGCTTAAGGAAATAAATGAGTATTTCTCTAGAACTTTGCGTACTTAATGAATGCAACAAGCTTACAAGCTAATATTCATCCTTTTGTGTATTTTACAATGCACAATATCTCATTTAATTAAAGACTTAGTACATAACATCCCCTCTTTGAAACTAAATACACAATCTTATCTCCACTCAAGTGAATCTAACTCAAGAGTGGTTCTTACTTGTAACTTTTTGTTGCTTAAGAATTTAGGTACCTTCCCAAGGTAATCTAATACTCTTGGATATCCTAAGGTTCATACCTTCCTTAATCTTACTAGAGTGAACCCTACAATTCATCCTAGTATACTTATCTCCATTGCACCATCTCATCACATCTTGAGTGATATCTAATGCAACACTAAGTTGCCTAAGGTGCTATGTCATTACCTAGGGCAATCCTTCACTTTTGAATACTCAAAGGTATTATACTTTCTTATACTTACTAGGTGATAATTTTCCTTTTCAACTATCCCCATTTGTGTCCTAACACATCTTAGGAAACATATACTAATGATCTCATCTAGTCTATAGCTTCAAAATATCATTAATGACATTTTTAGCTTCTCTGGTGCTCACGCTGTGGCATAACTCTGAGCACGCCATGGCGCCCAGCTCTCAGGTTCTCAGTCTACAGCAGGCCATGAGTAGCACGCCGCGACACGACGTTTGGCATGCCACGACGCACATAGCAAACTCAACCTCACGCTGCGACGTGACCTTCTCACGCCACAACACTCGAAGCTAATTCATCTTCACACCGCGACACGATGTCTCTCATGCTGCGGCGCACATAGCAGAACCCAGGTTATACAGAACCGTGACACTGTTCCATGGTTCAAATCTTACTTCTAATGATCTAAAATTGGTTTCTTGGTGATTTGTAACACTCATCCATGCCCATAAACTTGTTGTAACTCAAATATAACCTAGGAATTCTCTTAGGTAAAGATTTAGGTCTAAATCACATAACTCCAACCATTGTCCAATTCTTAAATCTATGGCTCCTAATGGTTGATCTTGAGCCATAAATGACTATCTTACACTTACTAAGCTTAAACTAACTTAACCTAATCCTTGGAATCAATAATCAAGCCAAGAACTCGGATTTGGCTCTCCAAACCCCTATTTCTACTCAAAATTCCAAACCTCATTTAATGAGAATCAAAGAGGAGAATGATGAATAGAAACTAGTTACCTCTTGAAAAAGATGAAGATCTTGAAGCTTGATCCTCTTGCTCTTTCTCTTCCTCTCCTTTTCCTCCTTCTTCTTCTTCCTTTCTCCCCCTTTCTCTCTTCTCTTTGTTTTCTCTCTTCTCTGTTTCTCAGTTTCTCTTCTCAGCCGAGAGAAAGGAAAGAAATAGGGAATAGAAAATCAACTTGAGTTCTTGTACTAGAATTCATATTTGCTAAGGACACTCGAATTATACTAATTCAAGTTTTTCAACTTCTAACAACTTTAGAACAAATCATAAAATTCATCTAAATTATTGTTTCACCTATATTCTCTTTTTTCATATCTGTTGGTAGTCAATTCGGCATTAAAAGCACAACCAATATGCCTAAAATACTAAACTAACTGAGATTCTCTTGAAACTTTAATTACATATTACTTAGCTCTTTTGTGACCTAGAAACAAGTTATACATACATGTTTCCCTCAATTTAGCCCTTAAAGTCATTATCTGAGTCATTTTAAGCTACTTTTCAACTTCTGTGTTATAACTAAGTGCCTAAATGAATTCAGTTTGTCACAAACTTTACTGACATGTTAAGTAAGTCATATGCTACTTTTTGAACACATAAACAAGTCTAACATGTTACTAAGGGCATTACATTTCTCTCCTCCTTTTTTAAAATTTTGTCCCCAAAATCGTTCACCTCATGCAAACAACTCTGGGTAACTCTCTTAACATGGAATTCTTACTACCATGTAGTCCTTTTTCATTACCAGCTCTCCCAGCTACACCTTCTCTAGAGGAAATCTGCTTACTTCTAAGCTCTTGACCCCTCTATTTGTGAATGGTAACCTATACTAAAACATAACTTAGCTTTGAACTCCTTTTTGTAAGGCTTTCCAAAATCAACTATGAACTAGTATCCTCTTCAGACACTACATTCAATGGAACTCCATGCATCCTAACTATTTCTTTCAGAAGTAGTTGAACTACTTTATCTAGAAAATAGCTAACTTAGTGCAAGGTGGGCAGATTACTTAACCTCTCCACTTTTACCTACATCTTAACATATTCTGCTATGTTCTTTAACATACTAGGCCATCATACATCTTTCTTAACTCTTGAAGAACCTTGGTAGCCTCTAGATAGATGGTACACTTTCTCTTGTGAGCTTCCTCCGAGATCCCTTTTCTTGATTTTTGACCCTTTTGGAAAACAAAGTCTGTCTCTAAATTTCATCATTGCCTCTTAGTCATAACAAAATCCTCTAAGGTTCCTTAGAAGATCTGCTCACTCTTGTCCCTTAGAGTTTCATTCTCCTTCTGAGCTTCTAAAAATCTGAGTCCTTAGGCCTCTTACTATGTCCACCTTGCTTACTGAGAGACTATCTAGAATCATAGTCACCGCGAGACTCAAATTCTCGAAACTCTCAAGAAATTCACTCTCTCTTAGACTATCATCTGGGACACCTGTAGGAATTTCCTACCTAGTGCATTGACCCCTACTTTAGTCTTACTCGAATGATATCACAACTCAAGGTAATAAGCCTTGAAAAACTCTATCCATCTATTCTGCTTCATGTTCAGCTTCCTCTGATCAACAAGCATTATTGAGCTATCATGATCGCTGAGCACCTCGAACTAGACTCCTTATGAGTTATGTCTCCATAACTGTAAGGTAATCACCATTGTGGCTAATTTCAAATCATACCTAGGGTAGTCCCTCTCTTGCAGTTTTAACTGCCTTGATCTACCTATCTCGAGTGCATTTGAATACACCACAGTCCCATCTTCGAGGTATAACTAACTACCTCAAAGTTCTCATGGGAATCTGAAATTACCAATACTAACGTAGAAATCTACCTCCTCTTCAACTCTTGGAAACCATACTCACTCTCCAGAGTCCACTACTGAGTACTACCTTTCTTAGCTAGCCTAATATAGGTAGCACCAACTGAGAAAGTCCACTGATAGACTCTCTGCCTTTGGTTACAACGGTTGCTCTTCCTATTGTACATCTACTTAAACTTTGCTAGGGTTCTCTGCAATTTTCTCCTCTTGAAAAATTACATAGCTCGTAAACTATACCACTTGTAACCCAAAACTGACTTTCGGTTTACTTAGCACTTAACCACTTCTCTTCCAAAAGTTTCCAAAACTACCTTTGACATACTCTTCATGTCCTTTCATAATCTTGGAAAACTCTTTGAGATCTATTATTCTCAACTTTACTTTTTTGACAACCAGGTCTTAGATCATCTCGTGAGAAAATCCAAAGCTTCTCTCAACTAATCTACCTGATCATCCTTCTAGATAAAGACATTTAGTCTCGATAGTTCATTCGGTCAACTGCCTAACATTAAGCACAGTCTCACACTTCTTCAACTAAATAAGATCATAATATCATTTTTCTCTAAAACAACCAAACCATACCAACAAGGTAAGCAAGCTAGATTCACAAAGTGAACCAACATAATTTACAAAATAAATCCATACTCTCCTTATATACACCTTAAAAGATTTCTCTTTACATGTGCTCTTATCTTATACCAAGTTGGAATATTTCGTCACCTCCGCTGCGCACTTTGATCTATATTCTGCTTGAGCATCTTGGTACCTTAGAGTCTGATTTACCTCTTCCCTTTGAGGTTGCTCATCTTGAAAGCACCTTTCTCATACTCATCATTCCCTAAGCTACCACTTGAATTTGTGTTCCTTTGTCTGATAAAAATTGAGACCAAGAGGCAGCCTCACTGATCTCAATATCTGAATCTTCTCCTTTTTGGGGAACCTTCTAACTCTTGTTCCGTCGTGGCTCTGAGATTATCTGCTGCTTCACCTCTTCACTCATTGACTAGAGCGAAGAAGTCCTTAACCTCCTTTTTGCTTCACAACCCTTTTGATGCCCTCTTTAAGTTCTACTTCAAATTTTACTCACTTCTAGTCTTCATCTGAATTGGATGTAAAATAAGAAAAGAACTCTTGACATTCCTTGAATTGCTCTGTATGCTGGTCCTCAGTAATATTCCTTTGCTCAGACCTTAGAAATTTTTAAATTTCTCTTGCCTTCCATAACTCAAGGGAATAATACTAGTCTAGGAAAGTAGCTCTAAACACCTATCAGGTGATTCGAGTACCAACCTCTTCTAGTACCTTCTCTGCTTCATCTCAACAGCTTTCAGCTCTTCCTACTAACCCTTCCGAAGCAAGGTCACATTCTATCCATCAGCCACACCATGACCTCAAAGATCTCTTACATTACATAAAGCCATCGTTCGACTCTGACTGAACGAAACTCTCCCTTGAAAAAAATAAAGGAGTAACTTTCTTGAACTTTGAGAAATACTGATCTCTCATAAGTTCCTTCTCATTCTCGCAACTAACTTGCGAGTCTTATTCTATCGCTTCTGATAGATTTCTACTAATAGCAGTTTGCTTTCTCAATACAGTGGTCATTACTCTGAGAGCTCTAGTTATCTCCTCCTTTACCAGTCTTCTAGTCTCATAGGTTCGCCCAGGTAGTTGCCATAGTTTCCTGTACACATAGAACATTACATATTGAGTTAGCTAGGCTCAATATCATGTAACTGTACTACAGTAGCCAATAACATCCAAACCTAAGGCTAGTCATGCAATTCCATTTGCATATCTCATAAAGAGATAAAAGAATGCATAACATTCTACTAAACTGCTACTTATGCCTAAGCACAGTCAGTTCGTACCCCGACTCAACAGGATGAACTACTCTGATACCATAATGTAACATCATAATACAAATATCTAGGTATATCGCAGATAGGGATATTCCGTACTAGAAACTTCACTTCTACATAATTAACTAATATATATATATCCATAAATTATAACTGAGTAATTATAGAGAGCCTTGAGAGATTGCAGAAAACTTAAACCTCATATATATATATATATATATACAAACTTGGCCATGAAAGGCTTATTGTAATACATATTACTTAAAATATACAAAGCAAATATAAACTTTATACATCAGCTTTGTCTACTAAAGTATATAAAAACTATATTAGTCTTTATGCTTCATCTTCTCTTCCCTTCGTAGGGTCTTTACCTGGATTTACATGGAAGACCAACTGGGGTGAGAATTACAATTTTCAATAAAAATAATTCCAATACTAGTCAACTATAACATTGTATAACAAATATAACAATTGTTATAACTACCAACATAGGAGTTTCCTCCATAAATTCTCATAATTGCACATTACTATATAGTGTGGTCTAAACTGATAGCCTACATACCATTAGATATAAACAACTGCCCATATAATTGTAAATACCAATAGCAACAGACAATGCCCATACAACTGTCCGTAAATACAATAAAGATGATATGCAATATGATGATGCCTAAGAGAGATCTTAAAGATACGCTTGTGCAATATTTTTTTTGAAATACATGCAAAGTTTTATGTTGAAAACAAAGAAGCTTGCTAAGGACTGGAATAACATATTATCTGGTGGTAAATAGAAGGAAAGCTCATCCTTACATTACACATATACTGGCACGCTGAGAAGTTTGAGCTTCATCCATGCTCAAGGAGCGTCTTTGGATTTCCCACTTATCTCCTTTGACCTTGGCACTAACGAGAAATTCGGGCTTCATCCTTCTCAAAAGTCCTTCGGACCTCTCACTTATCTCACTTGGCCTCCATGATTGTAAACTGTATTAAAGGATACTCACCAAGATCAATACTACTAGACCAATCCATAGACTTACAAACTTATATCTAAACACCACCTCATCACTCATAACTCTTAAGTGATCTCTATGCAACATTAAGTTGTTAAGGTGTTAGATACTCACCTACGACAAACAATTACTCTTGGTTGCACTAAGATTCTCATAGATTTTCTATGGACTCAACTCATCCTAGTGAAAGAGTCTATCTTAACTAATGTCTCATTCAACCTTGCTTAAGGAAATAAATGAGCATTTCTCTAGAACTTTGTATACTTAATGAATGCAACAAGCTTACAAGTCAACATTCATCTTTTTGTGTATTCTACAATGCACAAGGTCCCATTTAACTAGAGACTTAGTACATAACATCCCCTCTTTGAAACTAAATACACAACATTATCTCCACTCAAGCGAATCTAACTCAAGAGTGGTTCTTACTTGCACCTCTTTGTTGCTTGAGGTTTTAGGTACCTTCCCAAGGGAATCCACTACTCTTGGATATCCTAAGGCTCATACCTTCCTTAATCTTACTAGAGTGAACCCTACAATCCATCCTAGTATACTTATCTCCATTGCACCATCTCATCACATCTTGAGTGATATCTAATGCAACACTAGGTTGCCTAAGGTGCTATGTCCTTACCTAGGGCAATCCTTCACTTTGGAATGCTCAAAGGTCTTATACTTTCTCATACTTACTAGGTGACAATTTTTCTTTTAAACTATCCTCATTTGTGTCTTAACACATCTTAGGAAACATATACTATTGATCTCATCAAGTCCATAGCTTCAAAACATCATTAATGACATTTTTAGCCTATCTAGTGCTCATGCTGCGGCATAACTCTGAGCATGTCGGGCTCCCAGCTTTTAGGTTCTCACTCTGTAGTAAGCCGTGAGTAGCACGCCGCAGCACGACGCTTGGCACACCACGGTGCACGTTGCAAATTCAACCTCACACTGCGGCGTGACTTTCTCACACCACGACACTCGAAACCAGTTCATCTTCACGCCACGACACGACGTCTCTCACACTGCGGAGCACATGGCAGAACCCAGGTTCTGCAGAACCGTGACACTATTTCATGGTTCAAATCTTACTTGCAATCGTCTAAAATTGATTTCTTGGTGATTTTTAACACTCATCCATGCTCTTAAACTTGTTGTAACTCAAATACAACCTAGGAATTCTCTTAGGCAAAGATCTAGGTCCAAATCACATAACTCCAACCATTGTCCAATTTTTAAATCTATGGCTCCTAATGGTTGATATTGAGCTATAAATGACTCTTTTACACTTACTAAGCTTAAACTAACTTAACCTAATCATTGGAATCAAGAATCAAGCCAATAACTCGGATTTGGCTTTCTAAACCCCTATTTCTACTCAAAATTCCAAACATCATTTAGTGAGAATCAAATAGGAGAATGATGAATAGAAACCCCTTACCTCTTGAAGAAGATGAAGATCATGAAGCTTGATCCTCTTGCTCTTGCTCTTCCTCTCCTCCTTCTCCTCCTTCTTCTTCCTTTCTCTCCATATCTCTTTTCTCTTCATTTTCTCTCTTCTCTATTTCTCAATTTCTCTTCTCAGCCGAGAGAAAGGAAAGAAATACGGAATAGGAAACCAACTTAAGTTCCTATGCTGGAACTCATATATGCTAACTGCTAAGGACACCTGAATTATACTAATTCAAGTTTTCTACCTTCCAACAACTTTAGAATAAATCATAAGATTCATCTAAATTATTGTTTCACCTATATTTTATTTTTTCATATCTGCTGGTAGTCAATCCGGCATTAAAAGCACAACTAATATGCCTAAAAATACCAAACTAACTCAGATTCTCTTGAAACTTTAACTACATTTTACTTAGCTCATTTGTGACCTAGAAACAAGTTATCCATACCTGTTTCCCTCAACTTAGCCGTTAAAGCCATTATCTGAGTCACTTTAAACTACTTTTCAACTTCAGTGTTGCAACTAAATACCTAAACGAATTCAGTTTATCACAAAACTTCACTAACATGTTAAGCAAGTCATATGCTACCTTTTGAACACATAAACAAGTCTAACATATTACTAAAGATATTACACATAGCCCTCTTTGTGGGTCTTTTATGGTCCAAGACTTATAAATACAAAACCATGAATTCATATAAGAAGTCCAAGAAGTCAAAAAGCCTAGTTATTAATGAAATTTTGCCTAAATAAAGCCAAATCAACCAAAGGAAGGATAAAAACTTGAACCACTTAATTATAGCCGAAAACCTTATAATTAAATAGAAATTCAGGGACCTTGAATGCTAAAAATGCTCTAATCAAGGTCTAGATAACTCCATTTCCCGAAGTTACTACCCATTCTAGTAAGCTATCTACCAGACATTTTATAATGATACTAGAAGAGTTTTCTCAATATACCAAACTCCAAGCATTTTGGTTAACCCCATCATCTTTCTCTTTTGCCTTTGTTGTTCATACAAGGAATCAATGTACCCGATTTCAATTTTCAGTTTCTTGTAACTAGGTCATTGATTCAGGGACATTTGACCACACGACTAGCCACACAAACACTCTTACATACTTTACCCTTTCTCCACATTTACCTAGTGTTACTTTAGCTAATGGAGCCACCACTCTTGTGGTTAGGAGTGGTATAGCGTGTCTCACATCGACTCTTCCTTGGTCTTGATCGTATGTTTAAATCATTTTTTGTTTAATTTACTTTCTGTTTGTCATATTACCCTTTCTCTTAATTGTACTGTTCACTTTATTTCCTTACTAATGTATTTTTTTGGAACTTAGAACGAAGAAGGCAATCGGTAAGGGTCATGAATAAAATACAGGCTTTATACATCCATGATTGCTACCCAAATCAAGTGCTAATACCCTTGTTTGTTCGAGTGTGGTATCTTTAACTTCATCATTATTTGGGTCACTCTGCTTTACTTTAAAGAAGTTGTGCTCTAGTTTGAGTCATTATTTGTTTTAGAATATGATTCATATTGGCTAAACACCATAGGAGTTCTCATTCTTTACAAGTCAATAAGAAGGTTATGTCCCTATTTGAGCTTGTTTATTTTGATGTTCTAGGTCCTTGTCCCATTACTTCTAAATCTGGATTATGGTATTTTGTGATATTTGTGAATGATTTTTTAAGAATGACTTAATTATGTTATATTAAATCTTGCTATGAGTCATTCTATATGTATACTCCCTTTTTCACTAAAATTAAAACTCAATTTAATATTCCTATTCGTATTTTGAGAAGTGATCATGCAAAATAATATTTCTCCCATGAGTGTAGTTCCTACCTGTTTCACCATGGGATGACCCATCAACCCATGAATAATGTATTATGACCATTTTTATTGTCCTTGAGAGTATTTATGTCTTTTGGACTTTTGTATTACATTGAACTACTAGAACTATTATATTGTATATAAATATATGACATGTATTGGGTATGACTTTTCAATATTTCTTACTTTACCATAACTTCTCACTTAGTACGTGTTTGAGATAACTGTGAAAACTTGATTATTTCAATAATTAATTATTATAGAAAAATTTTTTTTTTGTTATAATTGATTATAATAGAATCAGTTTTATGTTTGGATATGTTAACTGAAAAATGATTTTAAGCTAATCTGTTTTGTTTTGATGGTATAAAAAAGAGTTATTTTTATGCATTAAATTATCAAAATAATATAGAATGATTAAAAAAATTATTTAACTGATGACAAAATGATATTTACATTTCAAAGTATAGAACAATCCCAACAACTTTTTCAAAAAATGCTCAACTTTTAACTTTTGGAAAAAGTTGTTGATAACCATAAAATTTAATCAACAACTTTTAATTTTTACAACCAAACATGATGTTGCTAGCTAAAAAAGCTATTAGGCAAGAAAAAAGCTTTTGGTTCAGCAAAATAAGTTGAACCAAACACACTCTTACTACGTGTTTGAGATAGTTGTGAAAATTAGATTATTTCAATAATCGATTATTGTATAAAAGCTTATTGTTATAATCGATTATAAGAAGAAAAAAATTATGTTTGGATATGTTAGCTGAAAAATTATTTTAAGCTAATCTATTTCATTTGGATGGTATAAAAAAGAAATAATTTTATGTATTAAATTATTAAAATAGATATAGAATGATTAAAAAAATTATTTAATTGATTAAAAAAATTATTTAATTAAGAATAAAATAATATTTATATCTCACTGTTAAGAATAATCCCAACAATTTTTCTAAAAAATGCCCAAATTTTAACTTGTTTTCAAAAGCTGTTCCTCGTACATAAATTTTCCATTAACAGCTTTTGGAGCAAATTGCCAAACAACTAGTAAACATGATCCAACAGCTTTTATTGCAAAAAAAAGATGTTACACCCCAAAATAATCTGAAACAAACACCCCTATATTAGGCTTGGAATTAACTTATAGAATATTAGGTCTAGGGAACTGTTATACAGTATAGTTTCCATTTCCAATAGGCTTGTAACTGCTTACACATTATTGGGCCTGCAAGAACCCTACGCAATACAAGATGAATTATGAAGACTTGCTTTTCTAGTCCTTTTTAAATAATCGTTAATCAATTAGAGTTGAGCAATAACTTTTCTTTCTCATTTTTTCTCATTTCTCTTCTTTCTCGTATTTTTCTCTCTAAATTTTACGTCACTTCTTAGCCTACGTTATAGCTCAACTTTGAACTGCAGCAATAGTGTAATCATTAGATCTCAACTTTAAACTATTTACTCTTAATTGTTGTCTTTAGATTGAAAATGTAGAAACAGAAAGATATGAGAGAATCCTGTTTTTTGTGAATGTATAAATGATAATATTTTAAAAGGTTAGTCATATTTAATTATTTATAATAGGAGTAGCATTAGAGAGTATAAGAAATTCTTCACCGAATTTCATCGGAGAGAGGAACTAACTCAGCTTTAGTGAATCTCATACAGAAAATAGTTGGGTCCTACACTATTGAGATACATGAAGAATTCCAAGCGCTTCCAGGCTATAGAGCAATTTTCTTATATAGTAGACCACGATTATGGAGGGTTTTGGAAAGAAAGAAGAGATGATTAATTTTTCATTTTTCAATTAAGAATTATAAAATATTTATAAAAATAAATAAGAGATTATTGAAATGTTATTATTCCTTTCATTTTAAAAAATTCTCAAATAAGAGAGTATTTACTAAAAATAAAATATTTACCCTCCCTTGCCTTTCTATCAAAACTCCCCCAAGAGTACTGTTGTCACCGTTCATAACTCATCCAAATATCCACCTATGTCATGGCTTGATCTTCAGCTTTCAACGAGTTGCTTTTGTTCGAATGCGCTTCATCACTAGAACATCAGGATCAATCCAACGGTGGAAATTTTAATGAATTATGAAGTATCCTATAACACTACTCTTGTACCATAGGACATTTAGTCTACTATAAATAAGATTAACAATGTATTTTATTAACTATTAGAGTAACGATATATACAAAAAAATCCCTCTCAAATTTTACACGATCTTTCTTTCTCCTCTACTTTCTTTTTTCATTAATGATTCTAATGAAGTTTGTGTGGTATCTGTACTCAATTTGTGTAACGAACTTTTCCCAACTACTTACACATGGACACAAAATAGGGTCCTCTCTTTAAGACACATTTCTTTCTATGCTTTTAATTCCAAAGGCAATAATTAGAAGTGAAATAATTTATACTGCATTCTTACTACCGTAACACTGGGTGGCCTTATGATGTCCCACTAGAATTGCTTCCTATCCCATTGCTTAATACATTGAAACCTACCTAATTCTTGACCTGATTGGGATTTAACCTCAATATCAAGTAATTCCCACAAAAACTTGGTGTCACGTAAGTTAGAATTCCTCTGGCAAAAATTATTCTATTTTATTCCAAAACAAAGTTAAAATTTTAAAAATTACTTTTAAAATCTAACCCAAAGCAACTAAGTCAAGGTGATCCACACATTGTGAGAATGATAGTGCCCTTTCCCAGCTTCCTAAAATAGATGAACGGTTAAAAATCACTCATTCAATTCAAGGATAGAGGTCTACAGGGAGGAAAGAAGAGAAAAAGGGGGGGGGGGGGGGCGAGGGGGAAATGAAGTTGATTAGTTGAACGGGAGAGAGAAGCACCAAATAATTTACATAAACAAATTCCGATCTTAGCTATACATTTGGTATTGAGAATCAAATTTTGTGAAAACAACCTCCAGAGAGGCCAAATCTATGTCAAAACCAAAACTCTGTCCTCCATACTGCGCATATAGATGCTCTTTGGGAGATGAGGGAAGAGGGAAAATTTCAGAGATCTCAGGTAAATCTAACCTATGTGGGGGCAAAGTTTCTGTTTTCTTTAGAGTGTAGTAGATATCGGCTAAGAGAAGCCATATAAGATCAGGATCAATATATGCAAGCCCATGGAGGGCATTCAGAGAAGCATCACGAAGTCCAACAACACTGCTACAAGCTATCCCTACAACCAGACCGCTTACCTTCTTCAAAACAAGCTCTAATGCTGGGGCACTCCTCTTATTATGGCATAAATCCGCAATCATGTTAAGCATTGCAATCTGAACCTTAAGATAGGAATTCTCAGCCAATGAATCCTCTGAACTTATGGAACTGCTTCTATAAGGGAGTTGTAAAGGGGTCTTCTCATCTTTGAGATGGGACATTTTCCGAAATGGGGATGTGGTCAGAAGTTTCCAAAAGTGTGTCCCATCAGTGTGGAAACGCCGTGTGAAGAAATCTCCTCCGCAGATTTGCACTAAATTGCTGATCACATTCAAACATCTCCGGACAGCCTGCCAACATGAGTTACATTCAACAACTATCCTTTAAGCAATCAACCATAACTCAAGGGCAAAACATAACATGAAGAAGTCTTAAGGTGATGAAGGAAATTCCACAAGGGAATGAGAACGAGCTAGTTCAAGTCATTATTTACATCCAATTATGGAAAATAGAATCTTAACGCATGAAATGAACATAAAAAAGGGATTGCTTACCACTGGGTTCCTGTTCTGAATACAAGTAACCAGGAATGGCCATATTTTATTCATTGCTGGAAGCAGCCTGTTTTCATCAGCCCCTTCTTCAGTAGCATCCAAAGTATCATTCAGCTGATACAATGACTGTGATTGTAGTGCTTCTTCTGTTGCTTCTTTAATTTCTCTTTCATGTTTATATGCTGCTTCTACTTTTGCTAATGCCAACATGCCACCCTAAAACCAGAAAAGATTCAAATAGCAATGAGAGAATTACAAAATAAATATTGTTTTAATTGATTTTAGATTCATAGTCAAACTGCCAGACAATCTATTTCACAGATTAGATATCATTATATATTCATCAAAGGAAATAATAACTGACAAGCATTTTCCAAACACTTGCCATTTTGTGTCAACATCTACGATATAAGAACACCATGTCATTTGAAATATTTATCAACATATTGTTTTAGATAAATAACCAGTTAGGCCCTAGTGTGTGGAAAACCAAACACAAGGTTAAATAATTATATGAATTTTCTTTTTGTGCCAGAGGGAGTCCAGAAAGCCATTTAATAGACCTAAGTACATACTGATTTTCTCACTATTATAAGAATGTAATGTACTATAAATTCCATGTGCACAATTAGATTTTGGGAAAATATTTGGGTGGGTGACATCTCTTTCATGTAGGCGTTTCCACGCCTCTATAATCTTTCTTCTTTGCATGATCCATCTTTTCTTTCTTGTCAGGGTGATTCTAGTTCTTGGAACTTTCACTTCTTTAGGAATCTTAATGATAGGAATACTCATGATTTACAATCTCTCCTTCTCCTTCTCCTTCTAAATAATGTCAATCTTCTATCCATTCCAGATAGAAGAATTTGGACTCTTGAACCTTCTAGTGGTTACTCTTGCAAATCGTTCTTTCATTTCTTATCTCATTCTCCTAATAGACAGAAGTTCAGCCTTGAAAAATATATTCGGAAATCCAAAGCTCCTTCTAAGGTGAAGTCTTTTGTCTGGACTGCGGTATTGAATAGGATTAATACTAATAATATGTTGCAGACTCAGAGACCTAAAACGGCCATTTCACCCTAATATTTGTGTTATGTACATGCACAACTCTAAATCAGTTTCACATCTGTTTTTACATTGTCTGATTGCTAATTCATTGTGGAATGGACTGATTGGTGTTTGTGGTGAACATTGGGTGTTTCCTAACTCTCTAGAGACCTTTTTGACAATAAGATTTAAAGGGTTTGGAAGAAGAAAAGAGGTCAAGATTTTGTGGAACTGTGCTATGTTTGCTATTCTTTGGTGCATCTGGTTGGAGAAGAATAACCAGATTTTTCAAGGTGTTTTGGTGTCAACAGAAATGTTCTAGAATAGAACAAAGTTTTTGGCTTCTCTTTGGTACTCGGCCCATGGTCTTTTTAAGGGGGTTGCCGTTCGAGATATTCATAGAGATTGGGCTGCCATTGTGCATTGTTACTCGAGTTTTCTTCTGCTGTTTTCTTTATAACTTTCTTTTTTAGTAGTTTTCTGGTGGAGGATATCTTATCCTCCTATCTTTGTAATCCTCTTCTTTCTTAATGAAATTTTTTTTCTATAAAAAAAAAAATATATATATTCCATGTGCACACACCAATCGAAGCTCAGACACACACAAGCAAGAAAGAAATGTAAGACCTTTGAGAGAATGAGTGGTTGGTTCTTTTCTTTAAAAGTGTTATCTCTCTCCATCTCTACATAGCTCAAGGAAAATTTTGCAGCACAAGTAATTGTTTAAACTGCATAACTTACGTCAAATCCTTATTATTTATTTTGAGTTATTTTGTTTCTAAAATTCCAATGAAAAATGCCATTGATAGAAAGAAAGAAGAGGGATTTTCTTTTCGAAAAGAAAATAATTCATTAGAAAAGAAAATGAAGGATAATATATTTTCCTACAAGGAACAAAGAACAGGGTATAGGAGCAAAGAACAGGGCCAGAGATACCTAAAAAAGCTTGAACTCATTTAATGTCAACTAATGAACCTCCCAGGAAACAGAAAATGCAGAACAAAGCAGTGAACCTATAGATTTCCTTATCACCATGCTTTGATAGAAAGAAGAATTTAATAAAGATACCCTCTAAAAGCATTACATAAAGAAAAACCAGAATATAAAACATCAATGCAATAAAGCCCTCCAATATCCCTAAATATCTATGAGAGAAACTCCTGAAAAGGTAGATGAACTATATGAAGCTGGTTCTTACAACTTCTACCATTACAATCCTAACAAACACACCAAGATAACTTCTACATTACAACCTAACACACATAAATACTGCAACAGTGAAATCAAGATTCTTCCCTGCTGCCATCCAATTCATAAGGGGCATTTTTGTAATTATAAGTAAAAACATATCAACTGAAAATGAAAAAAAACAAAGCAAACACTTAGGGGGCATTTTGTTTGTTTTTTGTTTTCATTTTCAATTGATATGTTTTCATTATTAGTTACAAAAATACCACCTTGTTTTCACTTTGTAAAGGAAATGGTGAAAACAAAGTGGCATTTTTGTAATTATAAGTGAAAACATATTAACTAAAAATGAAAATGAAAAACAAACCAAACACCACCTAAGATTTTGGCCTTCCAAGTTTTTTTATTACTGTTGATTATTGTATATTCTGATCTGATTGTGATTAGATTAGGATTCTATTTTGATTATTTCTATTTTAGTTAACTATGTCCCTATAGTTTAGGAAACTCCTATTATTTTGGGATATTGATTGATTCCAGTAGAAAGGATGAAAACTGTATATCTTTCCTTACTCTTTTGTACATGGTTTCTTACAATATATAGAATTCAGGACTCAATATACAACGTATGGACATCTATAACGTATGGACTCTAGGACTTCCTACAACGTAAATAACTAATGATATTCACAATAATTTACAATAACTACACATAAAGGAGACGGTTACAACACTCCCCTCAAGCTGGTAAATGAATATCTATCATTCCCAAAGCTTGCTAGTAAGATCTTGGAACCTCTCGTGGTTAACCCTTTAGTCAACACGTCAACAATCTGCGATTCGGAGGAACATATGTTGTGGTTATCAACCCGCTATCTAACTTCTCTTTGATAAAGTGCCGGTCTATCTCAATATGCTTTGTTCTGTCATTCATTGAACTGGGTTGTGAGCAATGTTAATGGCAGACTTATTGTCGCAGAGCAATTTCATAGGGGTCTCATATTTTATCTTCAGATCATCCAATATAACTTTCATCCATAGCACTTCACAAATTCCTTGTGCCATAGCCCGAAATTCAGCTTCTGCACTTGACCGAGCTACCACATTTTGCTTCTTACTTCTCCAAGTTACTAAGTTTCCCCCTAAAAATGTACAATAACCAGAGGTTGACCTTCTATCAATGATTGATCCTCCATAATCAGCATCTGTATATACTTCCACGGATAAGCTCTCACCTTTCTTGAAAAGTAACCCTCTTCCAGGTGTAGTTTTAAGATACTGTAGAATTTTGTCCACGGCCTGTAAATGTCTTACCCTTGGGTCATGCATAAACTGGCTAACAACACCGCCTTGACATATGCTATATACGGTCTAGTGTGTGCTAAGTATATCAACTTCCCTACTAACCGATATCGAGCTTTATCCACCTTGGAATTCTCTTCATCGTTCCCATTCTATGATTCTCGCTCAATGGGAACACCAAGTAGACTTGCAACCCAACTTACCAGTTTCTTTGAGAAGATCAAGAACATATTTTCTTTGGGAAATAAAGATGCCTTGTTTGGAGTAGGCAACCTCAATCCCAAGGAAATACTTTAGTCTCCCAAGATCCTTTATCTCAAACTCGGTTGCTAATTTTTCCTTTGCTAGCAAGCTGCCGCTCAACCAAGTCATCCCCAGAGATAATAATGTCATCCCATACACAAGTAGAGAACAGTGAGTTTACCTTCTCGTGAATGTTTAAAGAAGAGGTATGATCACCTTGACTTTGCTGTATCCCAAGGACACCATTGCCTTTGTAAACCTTCCAAACCATGCTCGGGAGGCGCTTTAACCCATACAGAGCCTTTTTTAACTTGCATACCTTATTTTTTCCATTGGTGGAGTCATAACAAGGGTGGAATCTCCATATAAACTTCTTCCTCCAAGTCTCCATGAAGGAATGCATTTTTAACATCAAACTGATGCAAATCCCAACCAAGGAGTGCAGCAAGAGAAAGTAGGATTCTTACAGTATTCATCTTTGCTACTGGAGCAAATGTCTCTTGATAGTCAATTCCATAAGTCTGAGTGTATCCTTTTGCAACTAACCTTGCCTTATATCGATCTAATGTACCATCAGAGCGATATTTCAAGGTATAGATCCAGCGGCACCCCACTGGTATTTTGTTACTAGGTCTTTCAACAATCTTCCATGTTCCATTCTTCTCCAGAGCACTCATCTCCTCATTCATGGCTTGAACCCAGTTCTTATCCTTTAATGCTTCTTGTACTGATGTTGGAATTTGAACAGAATCAAGGGATGAAATGAAACTCTTGTGTTGTAAAGACAGATTTTTGGAGGAAACAAATTGAGAAATAGGGTATCGAGTACACGACCTTTTCCCTTTTCTCAAGGCAATGGGTAAGTCAACTGGGTCAGGATCACAATTATCCAAAGGAATATTAATATTATTGAAAGTATTGGGATCAGAAATATGGGAAACTATACCTTCAGTACTTACCATAGGTTCGGACAACGGGAGTTGCTGTTGAGCTAGATCGGGTTTATGTCTCCTCTTATACACCAGTTTTGGTGGGCCAGCCTTGGTCTTGACCTTAACTGGTTCAGATGGGGTACCAGAAGAGGATGCTAACTCCTGTGGACTAGGAGAGATAGGATCTAGGACAGATTTGGACCCAGGCAGCAAAGGAACGAAAGGCTCTGGAAAAAAGAACTCAGAGGGCTCAGACCACTCAGCTTCCGAAAAACTCTCCCCCTGAAGCTGAGTGCGAGAAAAATAAGACTCGGCTTCATGAAAAGTGACATCCATGGAGACAAAGAAACGATGACTCGAAGGATGATAGCATTTATACCCCTTTTTGTCAGGCGTATAACCTAGGAAGACACACTTGACAGCACGAGGATCAAGTTTAGTGCGATGCTGCCGATGGACATGTACGAAGGCCACACAGCCAAAAACACGAGGCTGGAGACTCTGCATAATAGGAGCAGAAGGAAAAAAGGATGTCATGAGTTGAACAGGACTTTCATTACCAAGGACACGAGATGGTAATCGATTTATCAGATATGCTGCAGTTAAAACAGCTTCCCCCCAATATGAATGTGGAACAGACATTTGGAAAAGCAGTGCCCTGGTTATTTCAAGTAAGTGACGATTTTTTCTCTCAGCAACCCCATTTTGCTGAGGAGTATCAACATATGTCACCATGAACAATACCATGCTCTTTAAGAAAGTTAGAAAGTGTTTGGTTGACAAACTCCCTACCATTATCGGACATGATCTTTTAATGGGTTTTCCAAATTGGGTTTGAACCATATGATAAAACTGAACGAATAATTTTGACACTTGATTTGTCTTTCATAAGGAAAAGCCAAGTTGTACGAGTGCAATCATCAATAAATGAAACAAACCATTTGGCTCCGAAATATTAGAAACAGATGCAGTCCCCAAACATCGGAATGAATAAGAGCAAAAGGCTCAACACTTTTCTTAATGCTAGGGGAAAAGATACACGATGATGTTTAGCAAACTCATGACATCACAATGAAAAGACTCCATGACTCTTTTAAAAATAAAGATGGAAACATAGACTTAAGTAAAGAGAAAGGAGGATGTCCAAGACGCTCTGTGTTGAAGCCAAATCTCGGGATTAGACGATGATGGGGAAAGTAACAAGCTCGGTGGAGCCATCGGACCGGTGAGGAGACGATACAACCCTCCTCGTTCCTCGCCAACTCCAATCGTCCTCCCCGTGGCAAGATCCGAAAGACACAATGAGAGGGGAAAAAAGTTACAGCACAATTTAAATCCTTGGTAAGTTTATGAACAGATATAAGATTAGTAGACAATTGAGGAACATGAAGAACATTGGTTAAGTGGATGGAGGAGGTGAGGTTAATATTACCATACCCAGCGACTGAGGTGTGTGAGCCATCAGCCACAGTGATGGTAGGGATACCAAAAGGTGGTTTATAAGACAACAAATGTGAGGAAGAATAGACCATATGATCAGTAGCACCAGAGTCAACAACCCATGATTCTTCAGAAACAGTACTAGAAGCATTAAAGGATTGAAAACATAAATTCTTACCAGTCATGGCTAGAGAACAAGTACTCGACGGCTTACTGAGAGAGTCAATAAGAGACCGTAAGCGCTCCAGTTCATCCTGACTGAGAGCAGGAACTTCATCTGTCACATGTGAGACTTCATTTGAGGCCATCGAGATTGGCCTGCCCCGTGAAGACCCTTGAATCCACCTATACGCCGAAGAACCTGGTTTTTCCCATGGAGATTAAAACAGGTTTCCTTAGTGTGACCAAATTTCTTACAGTGGGTGCACCAGCGACTGTCTTTGTTAGGTCTAGAAGAAGAGGAAGAGGAAGAGCCGGGTTTAGGAGGCTTGCCCATGATCAAGGCTGACCCATTAGAGGGTTTGTCATCAAGCATAACAAAATTGTCTACTCTCCTCTCCACGAACGAGTGTAGAAGACCTCGGAAAGAGAGGGAAGTTTTTCCTTACCTAGAATTTGAACTCTGATAGGGTCATATTCTGAGTTCAAACCAGAGAGGAACTCAAAGATGCGGTCTCGTTCAACGAAACTGGTCAAAGTGGAAGCATCGTTACTGCACTCCATTGTCAGATTTTGATACTGATCCAACTCGATCCATAACCCATTGAGGATCCCATAGTAGTACGTGACGGATAAAGCCCCTGCTTAGTGGAAAAATTTTGGTTTTCAACTCATAGCATGTAGCTATGTCTGCTTCATGGAATATGTTTGACAAAGGTTGTCCCAAATGTCCCGGGCAAGAGTGGCGGGAACATACAATTTCTACTAACCTCGGTGTCATAGAATTCCATAACCATGTCATAATGAGAGAGTCCTCATTATCCCATTCTTCAAATGTCGGGTCGGTTTACTAAATGTACCTTCGATGTGACTTAATTTTCGACGGCCTTTGAGGGTAGTACGAACAACTTGAGCCCCTTGTAAATAGTTCTTGCACTGTTAGACGATAAGTAGGATGGAAAACGGGTAGGTCATTGGGATTAAGAGGCGTGGTGATGCACGGAGTGGTTGTCTTGGTGGTGGTGGAGGTGATGGTGGTCTCGGTGTCCGACATGATGGTCTAGGGCCACCTTTGTTTGGCTAATAGGATGAGTAAATGTGTCACCTTGTTTGGTGAAAGGATGAGTGTGCGGTTCTTGTTTGGCTGAGAGGATAAGAAACCGGTTGTTGTTTGGGCAAGGTGGTGGTGGATTCGTGTAGGGAAAGACAAGACGAGTCAGAGGAGACCAACCTCGTCGGGAACGAACGGTGGACGCGCCGCCACGCGCGGCTGGGCGTCGGCGCGTGGGTTCACGCGCGAGAGAGGAACCGCGCGTGAGAGAGCGCGTGGAGTATCTTCCGGTGGTGGGCTTTCGGTGGATAGGAATAGGGACGGCGATCCGTCCGGTAGGTCACCGGAGTGAACGGTGGCGGTGGCGGATCGCGCAGACGGTGGTGACAAGTGGCGTTGGACGCGATTAAGGCGCAAAACAGACCAGGGAAACCAATCGCAATGAAGGCGGAGGCAGCTGCAATGAAGGCAAGCTAGCCTAAGGATTGCGGAAGCAGAGTCTCCCAGATCGGGGATCTCTGATACCAAGTAGAAAGGATGAAAACTGTATATCTTTCCTTACTCTTTTGTACATGGTTTCTTACAATATATAGAATTCAGGACTCAATATACAACGTATGGACATCTATAACGTATGGACTCTAGGACTTCCTACAACGTAAATAACTAATGATATTCACAATAATTTACAATAACTACACATAAAGGAGACGGTTACAACAATTCCCTTTGTAATTACTTGTTGTATATTGCTGTATATTGAATGAGTGCTGAGAGGATTTCTCTCAAGCAATTCCAACATATCAAGTTGGTATCCAAAGCAAGTTTCAAACTAGGGACGCGTCTCCGCTCCCCGTCGTGGTTCTACGTCACTGTCACGACTAGAACCCTAACCTTCGGACCCTCCACCACCAAGGTGAGGGCACGAATCGTCTCAGAAGCATCCGGCTGGCTGTCCCTTCGAGTAGCTTGCCGAAGGTCCCTGCCACGTGACCTCACGCGTGACTTCTTTCACCACGCCTTGATGGTGCGTGCATGCCACGCGCCACTGTTCCAGCCTCTGTTTGACTCGCTGCTTGTTTCGTTCTGCTCAACGGCGCCTCCTCTCTTCGTTCTAATGGTCGGTTGTTCAGTTGAACAACTGTTGAATTTGTGGGTCATTTTCTCTCTCTACAATGGCTTCCGTAACCCATTCATCTACTGCCACCTCTGACAATTCTGGACCTACGAAGAAAAATCTCATTTCGTTTGCCTTCTCTGGCAGCCCTACTATAACCTCAGAGAAACTTAATGCTAAGAATTTTGTAGATTGGTATAACACTGTTGAGATAGAAAAGTGCCTCTCAAGCTTAAGGGTAAATTTTACCGCACAGCTATAAAGCCTGCGATGTTGTATGGTACTGAATGTTGGGCGGTAAAAAGCCAACAAGAGCATAAGATCAGTGTTGCGGAGATGAGGATGTTGCGTTGGATATGTGGCCATACAAGACAAGATAGGATTAGGAATGAATGCATTAGAGAGAAAGTAGGGGTAGCGCCTATTGTGGAAAAGATGGGAGAATCTCGCCTTAGGTGGTTTGGACATGTAAGGAGAAGACCCTTAGAAGTCCCTGTAAGAAGAGTAGATCAGGTAGATAATAGCCCAATAGCTAGAAATAGAGGAAGACCAAGAAAGACTATAGGTGAAACGATTAAAAAAGATTTAGATCTGAATAGCATATCTGAAGACTTGGTTTATGATAGGACACATTGGCGTCGTTTGATCCATGTAGCCGACCCCACCTAGTGGGAAAAGGCTTGGTTGTTGTTGTTGTTGTGGTATAACACTGTTGAGGTGTGGTTTTTAGGTCAAGAAGGAAGCAGACATTGCTGCTGATGTACGTGATGAGTGGAAAATAGCTAATTATCGGCTAGTGTCTTTACTATCGCAATCTATTGATCCGAAGTTATTGGTGCACTTCTGTTCTTACAAAACATGTCATGACATATGGAAGAAGGCTCGGAATGTGTATTCTAATGGTATATAACGCCTTTATGATTCTGTCCATAACTTGGCCACGCTCCAGATGATAGACCATGACCTTCCTTCTTACTTAAACAGAGCACAGTCAGTCATCGAAGACATCAAACTCATCCTATCAAGCGATGATCTTACAAAGGTACTAGAAAAATTTGATAACATGTATATGGTCTTCGTTCTCCATGGTCTACATAAAAATTTTGAATCTGTCCGAAATCAATGTTTGACCAATCCTAATATTCCTATGGTGGAGGAACTCATTGATCGTTTACTTCGAGTTTCCTCATCGGAGAAGACATCTGGAATTGGTTCTCGGACAGTTTCAGAATCTTCAGCTTTTGTCTCAAACTCAGTAGATCGTGGAGGCCGAGGCCGTGGGCGTGGTGGAAGAGGTGGTCGTGGTAGAGGTGATCGCCCTCAGTGTTCTTATTGCAAGTGCATAGGACATACTCAAGACAAGTTCTATTCTCTGCATGGTTTTTCTAAAAAGACAGCTAATGTAACACAGTCTCAGGCATTGGGTTCTGTTGATAAGAAAATTGAATTTTGAAGGAACAATCAAAATCTCTTTTCAGCCAGTGAATACAAGGAATACCTTCAACTTAAGGCCAGCCAACAAGCCTCATCTTCAGCAACTATAGCCCATACTAGTAATTCTACGATTTTTCTCTATCATTCATCTCCTGTTGGTTCTTGGATTTTGGATTCTGGTGCTTCTGATCATATAGCGGGTAATTCTTCCCTCTTTTCCACCTTATCCACTCCCAAAACACCACATCACATTACTCTTACTGATGGCTCTAAAACAACGACCACTGGCATTGGTCAAGCTTCACCTCTTCCCTCTCTATCTTTGAATTCAATTTTATTTGTACCTAGGTGTCCCTTTAATTTAATTTCTATTAGTCAACTTACTCGATCTCTCAATTGTTCCATAACCTTTACTTCTAATTCTTTCTTTATCCAGGATTGGAATACGAGACAAACGATTGGAGTAGGATTTGAATCACGTGGTCTTTATTATTTGCAGCCTCCTTCCTCAACCATATGTGCTGCCACAGAATCACCTAGTCTTCTTCATCATCGTTTGGGTCATCCGAGTCTGAATAAACTCAAGAAAATGATTCCTCACTTCTCTCATCTACAGTCCTTGGAGTGTGAATCATGTCAACTTGGCAAATATGTCCGGGTTTCCTTTTCAAGCAAAGTTACAGGTCGTTCAAAATCTCTTTGATATTGTTCATTCTGATGTTTGGGGTCCTAGTTGTGTCGTGTCTGTCTTAGGCTATAGGTACTTTGTTTTTCATTGATGATTTCTCAAGATGTACTTGGTTATTCTTAATGAAAGATCGTTCAGAGCTGTGTACTATTTTTCAAAATTTTTGTAGTGAAATTTTCAATCAGTTTGGTCGGACTATTTGTGTCTTACATAGTGATAATACAAAAGAATATTTTTCTGCCCCTTTCAATTCTTTCATGGCATCTCATGATATGCTTCATCAATCTAGTTGTCCTCACACACCTCAACAAAATGGTGTAGCTGAGCGCAAGCATCGTCATATAGTTGAAACAACTCGCACTCTTTAATTACATGCCAATGTCCCTTTAAAATTTTGGAGTGATGCTGTTCTCATTGCTAGTTATTTAATAAATCGTATGCCATCTTCTGTTCTCAATAATCAGATTCCTCACTCTCTTTTATATCCTAAGGAATCCCTTTATATTGTTCCACCTTGTGTTTTTGGTTCTACTTATTTTGTCCATAATGTTGCCCCAAATCTAGACAAGTTGGCTGTCCATGCTATGAAGTGTGTCTTTCTTGGTTATTCTCGTGTCCAAAATGGGTACCGATTTTATTCTCTGTCCACCCATCGTTTTTACATCTCAGCCGATGTCACATTCTTTGAAGATACACCTTATTTTGTCTCACCGGTTGTGCCAGAATCTACCTCTCAGGTATTACTTGTTCCCTCTTTTGATTCTCCCATCTCTATTCCTTTTATGCCGCATATGCCCAAACATTCATCGGCCTCAGAATAGGGGTGTAAATTGGTTCGGATAACTCGACCAACCCTGTTCAATCCGAACTGAACAAAACTAATTTAATTGGTTCAGTTTGGTTTGGGTATATTGATTGGTTCGGATAAAATTCGAACCAATTAAAGCTTAATTGGTTCGGTTCTTAAATTTAAAATTTCAAAACCAAACCGAATCGAATCAAATCAAACCATATATTTATATATTTTATTATTATTTTTTAAATTTATGCTACAACATTTTTTGGCTACTACTTGCTTCCAGTTTTCAACCCCTAAAACGTCGTCTTCGTCCAACGCAGAAGACTAGAAAACTCCTCAGCCAAAACGTTTGGTTCTACTCATCGGCACTACAGCTCATTGTAGGTTCTGCTTTGCCACAGCTCAGGCCAGATCTGCTACGCCACAGTTCGGGCCGCGCCATTTGTCCAACGCAGAAAGCCAGAAAAATCCTTTACTAAAACGTTCGATTTAGCTCACTGGTATTACATCTCACCGGCACCGTAGCTCACTGACCACAAAGGTGAAACAATGGTTCTGCTTATTTTTGGATTTGACATTTAGAAAGAATGGAAGACGACATTTATGCTGATGTTTTCCATTTTTCTTTTTTTTCCTAAATTAACATTTCTTCCTAAAAACTTGGTTTATGATAGGGCACAATAGCGTCGTTTGATCCATGTAGCCGACTCCACTTAGTGGGAAAAGGCTTGGTTGTTATTGTTGTTGTTGTTGTTGTAACATTTCTTCTTTATCCACCTAAAAATTGACTTTTTTGTATCATTTTGATGAGACGTGATATGTCTCCTACCCTGCTTACCCTTTCTTTCCTTTGCAGGAAAGGATAGTTCACCCTGATAAAAATCCTGGAGATCCTAAAGTTGCAGAAAATTTTCAAGCATTATAAACCCATGTTTTGATTTCATAGTACTTCATGATATTAGTGGATTTTTATTAACAGACTTATTTACTTATTTCTTACAATTAGAGGTTTAGTCCTATCCAAAAGAGACACTAAGGTTTTAACTCTATTAATAATAATTAGTCATGGTCTGCATAATTACTAATTTTCTAACTTATTTCATCATCAGTTTCTTAAATAATTTGGTTGGATTATAAAATTAACTCTAGTCAATATTAAGCATAGTATATATTGAAAAATTAACAATTGTTTGGTGACATCCCCAGCTCATTTAGCAATTGTCTGAGCAGGGAAAATTTATTTTTGGTTAAGAATATACTATCAGGTGCTATTCCAAAAACTCTTGGAGAGGTGAGAGGCTTGGAAACTTTGGATCCTTCCTCCAACCAACTCTCTGGATCCATTCCTATTAAACTTCAAAATCTACATGTCCTTCAACTTTTGAACCTCTTTTATAATGATTTAGAAGGAACCATTTCTAGTGGTGGAGTTTTCCAAAATCTCTTTGTTCCCTCCTTATGAACCTTTTAATACACATTCTAAAATATGAAATAATTATTAGTATTCAAATCAATAAGTTTGATTCGATTTCTAGAAATTTTTTCATAGGTTTATTATGTATTTTTTTTTTTGTTATGGAAAGCTAATTATTAGCTGATTTTTGTGTTAAAAAAAGTGGCAAACCCGATCACTCGAATCAAACCAATCTGTAGATGTTCGGTTCGGTTTAGTTCGGATTTGACTATCAAAAAACACGAAAACCAAACCAAACCAAACTGAACCAACTGATTTTGATTGGTTCGGATTTATTTTCCCTCATGAACCAAACCAAACCACCCACTTACACCCCTACCTCAGAGTATCCTATCCAATTGTTTTGTCTCACTTACCAATGTCGTCCACGTCATGAGATTCCGGAGGCTGCCCCTGTTTCAGACACCAGTGATTCACCTCCTGCTCCTATGTCTCCCCCTTTTCCAGCCCACCCTGAGCCTCCAACTGACCTACCCAATGCTCTTCGCAAAGGTACTCGTTCTTCCTGTAATCCTCATCCTATTTATAATTTTTTGAGCTATCATCGTTTATCTTCTTCTCATTATGCCTCTGTCTCTGCTTTGTTGTCCATTTCTATTCCTAAAACTGTTTATGAAGCACTATCCCATCCCGGGTGGCGACAGGCTATGCTTGATGAGATAACAGCCCAGGAATCTAACCATACATGGACTCTTGTTCCGTCCCCTCCTAAGAAGTCTACGGTTGGCTGCCGATAGGTTTTCACTGTCAAAGTTGGTCTCGATGGCACGGTGGATCGGTTGAAGGCTCGTCTTGTAGCAAAAGGGTACACTCAGATTTATGGTATCGATTATGATGATACTTTCTCTCTTATTGCTAAAATGGCCTCTATTTGTCTCTTTTTGTCGTTGGCAGCCATGCATTGTTGGCCGTTGTATCAGTTGGATATTAAAAATGCCTTTTTACATGGTGATTTGGAAGAGGAGATTTATATGGAACAAACACTTGGGTTTATTGCTCAGGGGGAGTCGGGTCTTGTTGGCAAATTGAGGAAGTCGTTATATGGCCTAAACAGTCTCCTCGGGCTTGGTTTGGGAGGTGTAGCAACGTCATACAACAGTTTGGTATGGTCCGTAGTGAGGTGGACCACTCTGTGTTCTATAAACATTCATTGTCTAATAAGTTCATTTATCTTGTGGTCTACGTGGATGATATTGTAATCACAGGTGATGATTATGAAGGGATCAATGGTCTAAAACAACACTTGTTCCAACATTTCCAAACCAAGGATTTGGGCAGGTTACAATATTTCCTTGGGATCGAAGTTGCTCAATCAAAGACAGGCATTGCCATCTATCAAAGAAAATATGCACTTGACATTTTGGAAGAAATTGGGATGCTAGATTGTAAGCCAGTCGATACTCCTATGGATCCGAATATTAAGCTTACGCCAAATCAGAGGAAGCCATACTCAGACCCTGGCAGATATTGGAGGTTGGTGGGAAAATTGAATTATCTCACCATGACCAGACCAGATATATCCTTTGCTGTTAGTGTTGTAAGTCAGTTCCTTAACTCCCCTTGTGATAGTCATTGGGATGCAGTAGTTCGCATCTTATGATATATCAAGGGGTCTCTTGGAAATCTAATCTATGAGAACAAAGGTCACATAGACATTGTTGCCTACACAGATGCAGATTGGGCAGGATGTCCTGGTGATAGAGGTCAACTTCTGGATATTGTCTTCATTGGGGACAATCTTGTTTCTTGGAAGAGTAAAAAGTAGAATGTAGTTGTGAGATCAAGTGCAGAAGCAGAATACTGAGTCCTCACTACATGTGAACTTATATGGCTAAAACATTTACTTCAAAAGTTGAAGTTTTGCGAGATAGGCTCTATGAAATTGATTTATGATAATCAAGCAGCTTTGCATATTGCTTCCAATCCTGTCTTTCATGAACGAACTAAGCATATAGAAATTGATTGTCATTTCATTCGAGAAAAGCTTTTTTCAGGGGAGATCAATTCTTCATTTGTAAACTCTAATGATCAACTTGCAAATATTCTCACCAAGGCTCTACGGGGTCCAAGGATGACATACATATGTAACAAGCTTGATGCTTATGATGTATATGCACCAGCTTGAAGGAGAGTGTTGATTATTGTATATTCTGATTGTATATTCTGATCTGATTGTGATTAGATTAAGATTCTATTTTGATAATTTCTATTTTAGTTAACTATGTCCCTAAGTTTAGGAAACTCCTATTATTTTGGGATGTTGATTGATTCCCTTTGTAATTACTTGCTGTATATATTGAATGAGTGCTGAGAGGATTTCTCTCAAGCAATTCCAGCATATCAAGTATTACTATTATTGAAAAAGAAATTTTAGTAATGAGGAGAAGAGTACAAAGAAAGGGGATAAGACATCCTCACAAAATAGCATAAAACAACTAAAACCTAGGAGATTGAGTCATGTAACAGAGCCTACCAATCTTGCTGCATGTCTGTCAAACAAACACCTCTAAATAGACCATGAGTAGAACACCAAAAGGAAGCTAAAAAATGTAACTCTATCCCAAATGAAGTCAACTTGAAAAAGTGCCTTTGAATATTCTAGCATTCCTTTCCAACCATAAACATTAGAGGACAGCAATGACAGAGAACTGCCACCGTATCATAGCTTCTTTTCGAGAACCAAACCCTCTGTAGGAGAAACTGATGCAAATCCATAGGGCAGACCCAACACTCCAAAAACCCCAAACAACTTATTCAACAGAAAACTCACTGCTGAACAGTGCAAAAAAAGATAAGCCCCGATTTCCCAGCTAGAACTACACAACATACACATATTGGTTGACAAAGCAGTGAGCAGTCTGCGCTTCTATAGCAAGTCATTAGTGCTAATCCTGTTAAGAACAATGGTCTAGATAAAAGATTTGACCATGGGGGGAGATTTGGATATCTAGATAGGTTTATTCAGAAGCGTTAGAAAATCTGAAAAATATCTCAAAATATCTTTATTATATTTTAAAATATTTTAGAGTATCATAGATGATTTCTTAGGATTTATTTCTTATTTATTATATTTTTTTATTTGTTTCCTTATTTAGTTAGGATTAAGAGTCTAGAATTAGTATAAATATGCCCATTGAGTTTTTCTTTTGTATCACATCATCATCATACCAATATCAATATAGTCTTACTATTTTGACTATTCCTTTTCTCTCTTTTCCTCCTTCCCTACCTAAAACCCTCCAATTCAACAAGAAGAAACCTGTCTCTATTAGGAGAGAGAGTCAAGAATTGAAAATAAGATTTACAAGAGAAAACACCTAAAGAATCAAGAGTCTAAATTCTTTTATGAGGATTAGAAGAAAGATGAACAGATTCTAGCAAAAGCAAAAGACACTCTATCACTAACCTCTCTATTATGCAAATTCCTAAAAAAATGAAAGTTCCAAGAAGGGTTAGACAAGGTAGAGGAGGGCATTATTTATAGAGGAAAGGCGAAAAAACCTTGGAAAACCCTCAAAAATAGGAACAATTCCAACACAAATATCCTCATAAAATTTAATACGAGATCCATCACCCAAAAACAAAGATAAGAGAGATCTAAAAGAAGATACCCCCTGAGAAATAAACTTCCAAGGACTAGCATGAGTAGCTCTACTCGCAAAATTGGCGTCCCACCTATTCAGATGCAAACCATACTTACTTCGAATAACTTGATGCCATAAAGAAGAGGACTATAAAGGAAGACGGCAACGCCAAAGCCAAATAGCTGCTGGAGCAATATTCTTAGACACCAAATTATTAAGACCCACCCTCCCCCACCCCGCATCTCCTTTTGGCGGTTTTGGTGAACAAGAGAACATATATTTTTGGACACTAGATAGGGCACCCCCTTGAACATATTTCCATCAAAGCAACCTCAGTCTAAGGCAATTCTCTATTTTCAATAGTTTACTTTTTACTTTAACCTCTAGCTAGAACTTTCAAAATTGAAGTTTAAAAGTTTCATTTAATGCTCACCTGAATATTTTGTTTTACTCAAAAATTCTTTCAAATCATTTGATAAAATTTTGTATGTTGTACCTGGAATTTCATTATTTTCCTTTTAGAAGAAACTATTAGCATAATGGCTGATAGCTAAAATTTGGGATGATAAATTAGGATGACTAATTACTTGGTGATATTGCTAATTATTAGGGTGATTGACAGAATATTGTTGCATGATTCTGATGCGGACATAAGGCCCACTGGGGCTAAAGTCTACGAGAGAGGAAAGTGGAAGCCCATTAATTGGCTCAAGAGAGGTGATGCACAGGATCATTCCCCATGAGAGAGAAATTGTAACTAACTTCTGCCTAGTCGGCAGCAGCAGTCGCGTGGGGAGGGGGGTGAGGAAACGGTTGCTGAGGTGAGAGAGATATAGGTAGCATGAGGTAGGGAAATATCGGGTAGGCTGGAATTGGACTTTGGGACCCTTGGGAGAGAACTAAGCCTCTCGAATTGCTTAGCTATCCAATTGTAGCTCTGTTCTTATTTCTATCAAGCTCAGTATCCTTTTGATACTGTTGTTCATCAATAATACTACACTTCTACACTGTTTTTCTCTATTAATCTTTAGATACCCCAACAATTGGTATCAAAGCTCTTTCCTGGAGCGAATGGTTCAGACGAGTGGTGGAATGGACGGACGTGTGGATGCTCTGGAAACTAGACTGGGGAACTTAACGCGAGCTATGGAGGAGATGCAACAGCTCCTTCAGGCACACGACCGTCGTCGGAGAGGACGATCAAGATATCGGAGAACATCGGCGTGGGAATTCGAAGGAGATGGAAGCGGAGGAAGCGAATCGAGTGGGTCGCGATCACGATTGCACTCTGGGCTTGACAGTAGACCACCATTCTATGATCTGGGTGGAAGGAAGTTGGAGATCCTAGTGTTTACGGGAGAGGAGGCTTATGGCTGGATCGTGAAGGTTGAGAGGTACTTCAAGTTGAACTCTGTGAGAGACGATGAAAAACTGGAGGCGGTGGTGATTGCCTTGGAAGATAAGGCACTGAATTGGTACCAATGGTGGGAGGAACAAGCTCCCTTAGCTGATTGGGAGGAGTTTAAAGGGGCGGTGCTACGTCGATTTCAATCGGGTTTAGTTCAAAATCCGTTTGGACCGTTGCTTAGCATTAAGCATACTGGGACGGTAATGGAATACAGGGAACGTTTTGAAATGGCTTCTGCGCCATTAAAGAAGGGGGAGCGAGTGATGTTGAAAGGGATTTTTCTGAATGGATTGAAGAATGAAATACAAGCTGAACTGAAGTTACATGCCTCAGAGTCATTGTCAGAACTGATGGACCGAGCCCTGCTGTTGGAGGAAAAGAATGTAGCCCTGCGAAGAGGTGGGATGATTTATGAAGATAAGGAAGGGATTTGCGGGGAAAACACAGAGAGAGTATTTTAAGGGTAAGAGTTTTACTCCAAAAAGGGAATCCATTGGGAAGGAAACTTCAGACATGAAATTACCTGAAGGTGTGCTAGCTGAAAAGAGGGTGTATGGGGGTGGAAGGTTGAGTCAGAGCGAGTTGAGGGAGAGAAGCCGCAAGGGGCTATGCTTCAAATGCGGGGAGAAATGGGGGCCTGATCACATTTGCAAAATGAAACACTACCAATTTTTGTTGGTGGAGGATCCTGATAATGAAGAGGAGGAACTGGTGATAGAGGAAGAGGAGGAACCAGTAATCTTGGAGGCAAAAATTTTGCAATTATCTCTGAACAACAAGGAAGGATTAACCTCAAACCGATCCTTCAAGACTTGGGGGCAATTAGGAGACAGAGAAGTGCTGGTCTTAGTGGATTGTGGGGCCACTAGTAATTTTATCTCCAATAAATTCGTGGAGGAGCTCAGGCTAAAGGTTGTTGACACGCCAGAATTTGTGGTGGAAGTGGGAACTGGAGCCCAGGTGAGGAATAGAGGTATTTGCAAGTACTTGGAACTGTTAATTTAGGGAGTCCGGATCAACCAACATTTTTTCTTGATGGAGCTGGGAGGGACGGAGGTGGTCTTAGGGATGGACTGGCTGGCGAGTTTGGGAAACATAGAAGCTAATTTCAAAAGCTTGGTTTTGAAATGGGGGGAGAAAGGCCAGAAGAAGGAATTGAGGGGAGATCCTTCGCTCTGTAAGACACAAGCATCTTGGAAGGCTATGTTTAAATCACTTCAAGATGAGGGAAAAGGATACTATGTCACCTATCATAAAGACACAGAAGAGAGCACCAAGGGACAGGAACTACTACCACGGAGCATTGAGACCGTTTTGGAGGAGTTTGGTGATGTCTTTCAAGAACCTCAAGGCCTCCCACCCCACAGAGATCATGACCATGCAATAATTCTAAAAGGAGGAGCTCCTATACCTCACATTCGCCCCTACAGGTATCCTTACTATCAGAAAAATGAGATAGAAAATATAGTTAAGGAAATGTTGCATGCTAGGATTATTAGGCCCAGTACAAGCCCTTTTAGTAGCCCTGTTATTTTAGTAAAGAAGAAGGATGGTGGGTGGCGTTTCTGTGTTGATTACCGGGCCCTGAATAAACTAACTGTGCCTGATAAATTCCCCATTCCTATCATAGATGAGCTGTTAGATGAATTGGGAGGGGCAAAGATATTTTCTAAACTAGATTTAAAATCCGGATACTATCAGATAAGGATGAAGGAAGGTGACATACCAAAAACTGCCTTTAGAACCCATGAAGGGCATTATGAATTCTTATTTGGTTTAACAAATGCCCCCTCAACCTTTCAAGCCCTCATGAACCAGATATTAAAGCCTTATTTGAGAAAATTTGCCTTGGTGTTTTTTGATGACATACTGGTTTATAGTGGAGATGAAGAGGGTCACAAGGAACACTTAGGGAGTGTACTACAATTGTTAAGAGAGCATGGGTTGGTGGTTAACAAAAAAAAGTGTTCCTTTGGGCAAAAGAAGCTAGAGTACCTGGGACACATTGTTTCTGGTCAAGGGGTTTCTACAGATCCCAACAAAATCAAAGACATGTTGGATTGGCCTTCCCCTAAAGATGTCAAGGGGCTAAGGGGGTTTCTCGGCCTAACTGGATACTTCAGAAAATTTGTGAAAAATTATGGAAAAATAGCTTGGCCTTTGACTCAACAACTCAAGAAGGATGAGTTTCAGTGGAATAAGGGTGCTTAGCTTGCCTTTGAGTAGCTGAAACAGGCCATGACTTCCATTCCAGTGCTAACAGTCCCAAATTTTGACAAGACTTTTGTAGTGGAGACTGATGCATCCGAGAAGAGTATTAGAGCATTTTTGATGCAAGAGGGCAAGCCAGTGGCATACATGAGTCAAACAATTTCAGATAGAGCCCAGAACAAGTCAGTCTATGAGAAGGAATTAATGGCAGTGGTATTGGCCATTCAGAAATGGAGACATTACTTGCTAGGGAGGCATTTTGTGGTGCATACAGACCAAAAGAGCCTCAGGTTCTTGACTGAACAGAGATTAATGGGTGAAGAACAGCAAAGGTTGATCTCCAAACTGCTGAGATTTGATTTTGAGATCAAATATAAGCCTGGACCAGAGAATAAAGCAGCAGATGTTTTATCCAGAAAGTTGCAATTCTCAGCCTTATCAACTGTGCAGTGTTTGGAATGGGAGGATTTAGAAGAGGAGATTTCCAGGGATGAGAAATTGAGAAAGATCATGCAAGATCAGATGTTAGATGAGAGGGCACACCCAGGATATAAAGTCACAAAAGGCAGGTTATACCATAGGGGGAGATTGCTGATTCTTAGGGGTTCCTCAAAAATTCCTGTGATCCTTAAGGAATTCCATGATTTGACATTAGGGGGCCATTCTGGTTATTTCAGAACCTATAAAAGGGTGGCTAGACTATTTTTCTGGGAAGGAATGAGGAAAACCATACAATAGTATGTTCAAGAATGTGAGGTTTGTCAAAGGAACAAATATGAGGCCTTAAATCCAGTAGGGCTGCTGCAGCCTCTACCTATACCTGCACAACAGTGGTCTGACATATCAATGGACTTCATCGGGGGCTTGCCAAAATCTGGGGGAATGGACACAATATTTGTGGCAGTGGATAGACTAAGAAAGTATGCTCATTTCATTGCTCTAGCTCATCCCTATACTGCTAAGGAAGTGGCAGAAATATTCATCAGAGAAGTGGTGAGACTCCATGGTTTTCCAGTGTCAATAGTATCAGACAGAGACCGGGTCTTCCTTAGCTCTTTCTGGACAGAGTTGTTCAAGCTAGCTGGGACTAAATTGAAGTTCAGTTTCTGCCTACCATCCTCAAACAGATGGCCAAACAGAAGTGGTTAACAGGTGCTTGGAGACTTATTTGAGATGTGTTACTGGGGTTAAACCAAAACAGTGGCACAAATGGCTTAGTTGGGCAGAATTCTGGTATAACACCAACTGTCATTCAGCTAAAAAGATGACCCCTTTTCAAGCACTGGAAGGGATCCACCAGCTATGGTCAGAGGAGATGTGGGTAGATCGGCAGTAGATGAGGTGGATAGAATGACACTGGACAGGAATGAGATGTTAGAGGAATTGAAGAGACAATTGGTGCAGGCTCAGAACAGAATGAAGCAACAGGCCAATAAACATAGAAGAGATGTGGAAGGTTGGAGATAAGATTTACTTAAAGATCCAGCCCTACAAATTGAAGAACTTAGCTAAGAGAGTTAACCAGAAACTTAAGTCCTAGATTCTATGGGCCGTATAAGATCATTGAGAGGATTGGTGCAGTTGCCTACAAGCTATTATTACTGTTGGAATCAGAATAAGAGTTAATGACTCCAATTAGTTACTCCAGTTTCCAAGTAGTATAGGTTCATTGTACTTGGAATCAGAATAAGAGTTAATGACTCCAATTAATGACTCCAGTTTCCAAGTAGTATAGGTTCATTGTACAAAAAATAGATTAGGTGCAATGTATCATAGGGAATAATGCTAGTTTAATTATTTTTGTAAATTGCATTCGGCATTCATTTCTTTGTAATTCTGATGTATATAAATAGAGGATACAGCAGAGTGGAATAAACACTCTAGCACATTCAAAAATTCCAGTGTTAGATCTTTTTCTTTCCAAGATGGTATCAGAGCTCCCGATCTAGGGGGCTCTGCTTCCGCTGTGTATTTTTTGGTTGTCTTCATTGCAGCCCTTTAAACCATGATCTAAGCACCTTATTGTGTTGTCTGTTCCCTTTTTGACCATTGTTGACCACCGTTGTGATGCCGTTTTCCATCGCCGCTCACTTTTTCCGTACCGTCGGCCTCTCCTGAACCCATTTTGGGGGTTGTTTTCGCGCTTTAGCCACTCGGTTTTCTGGGTCCAGTTTCGACCAATCTCTGTTTGGTTCTCTCTTCAACTGTTGGGACCTCTTCTACTTTTTCAGCTTCCTGGGGTCTCTATTGGTCCTTTTTTTAAGTTGTTTACTGCCTCAAATTGCTTTGCCTCTATTTTTCAGTTCCGCCATGTTGAACCAGGAGGAGATAGAAAGGATGAGAGCATTACTCAATAGTTTGGAGAAACCTTCAAGTACTTGTAATTTGGCATATTTAGGTAAGCTTCCACTTTCATTTGGATTTAATGTCTCAAAAACCCCTTCTACCCTTTTCTGGATATTAGACTCAGGCGCCACTGACCATATGACACCCTCCTCTAAACACTTCTCCACATATTCTCCTTGTTCCAGTAATAAGAAAATTATCACTGCTGATGGTAACATTGTAACTGTTGCTGGCATTGGAAACATTAAGATAAATTCATCTATAATTTTAATGAATGTTCTTCATGTTCCAAAACTATCCACAAATCTTATCTCCATACAAAAATTTACCAAAGACCTATCCTTTAATGTGATTTTTTATAGTAATTGCTGTGAATTTCAGGACAAGGATTCGGGGAAGACGATTGGACGTGCTAGAGAAGGGAATGACCTTTACTATCTTGAAGAACCAAGTGTGCCCAACATAGCCAGAAACAACTTGTCCCATTCATTCAAGTCAGAAACTGCCCTTTCTAATAAAGAGAAGATTCTTTTGTTTCACTGTCGGTTAGGTCACCCCTCTTTCAGTGTCATCAAAATTTTGTTTCCATCTTTGTTTACTGGATTGAGTGTTGAAAGTTTTCATTGTGAGGTATGTGAATTGGCAAAACACAAGCGTATACCTTTTCCAATAAATAATAAAAGAAGCACATTTCCTTTTTATCTTATTCATACCGATGTTTGGGGACCATCTTCTATTCCAAATGTGTCTGGGGCTCGATGGTTTGTAACTTTTATTGATGATTGCACTCGTGTTACCTGGGTTTTTCTACTTAAACACAAATCTGAAGTCAGTACAGTTTTTCCAAACTTTTTTTCAATGATTAAAAATCAGTTTGGTGTGGTCATAAAAAGACTAAGGTCGGATAATGGCAAGGAATACTTCAATCATGTTCTTACTTCTTTTTGCCAAAAAGAGGGAATAATTCATGAATCTTCTTGTGTCAAAACACCACAACAAAATGGGGTTGCAGAAAGGAAAAATGGGCATCTTCTAGATCAAACCCGGGCACTATTGTATCAGAAAAATGTTCCAAAAAGTTTTTGGGGGGAAGCTGTTTTAACAACAACATATCTTATTAATCGATTGCCTTCTAGAGTCTTAGGATTTAAAAGTCCTATGGAGATTCTTTCCTGTTTCTATCCTAACTTATCCCCCACTAATAACCTCAAACCAAGGATCTTTGGGTGTGTCTCCTTTGTTCATGTTCATAGTCAAGAAAGGGGTAAACTTGATCCTAGAGCTCTAAAGTGTGTTTTTGTTGGGTATTCCTCCACTCAGAAAGGATATAAGTGTTACTATCCGCCGTCAAAAAAATTCTTTGTGTCACGAGATGTCACATTTCATGAAGAACAAGCCTATTTCCTCCAACCTTATCTTCAGGGGGAGAGTCTTAGGGAAGATAAGGAGGATATAGAAATTCATTTGGAAACTCTGTTTTTCCTAGCCTTGAGTCGGTACAAATGAGCCTCAATCTACTCCGAAGTTGAAACTGAAATGGAACCTTCTTCATCAACTGTTGAACCTCCTTTGGTGATAAAACGGTCCTTTGGAAGACCTTGGAAAAATCGGTGTTTAGAAGAAAGCTAAAGGTCATTCTGAATCAACACACGTCCAAGAGTCTAACTCAATTCCTTCAACTCAGGTAACAAATCCTGATCTTCCAGCTTTACAAAATTTTCCAACTTTACAGGATGAAACAGAAACCCAAACAGTTGAAGACCTAGACCTCCCCATTGCAATCAGAAAAGGAACCCGAAAGTGTACCAAACAACCATTATATCCTCTCTCAAATTACCTCTCATTTAAAAAATTCTCACCAACCCACAAGACCTTCCTTGCAACCCTAAACACTACTTCCATACCATCCAATGTTTTTGAGGCATTATCTGATAAAAAATGGAAGCAAGCCATGGATATAGAGATGGAAGCATTAGAAAAGAATAGAACCTGGGAGTTTGTTGTTTTGCCGGAGGGGAAGAAACCAGTTGGGTGCAAGTGGGTGTATACAGTAAAGTATAAGGCTGATGGGTCAATAGAGAGATACAAAGCAAGGCTAGTTGCCAAAGGTTTTACACAAACTTATGGGATTGATTACTCAGAGACCTTTGCTCCAGTTGCAAAGATGAATACAGTCCGGGTAATATTATCTCTTGCGGCTAATTATGGCTGGGAATTACAACAATTTGATGTAAAGAATGCTTTCTTACATGGGGATCTTGAGGAGGAGATTTACATGGATGTGCCACCAAGATATGGTAAAAGTGCTCCAGTCAATACTGTTTGCAGGTTAAGAAAGGCATTATACAGGTTGAAACAATCACCCCGAGCATGGTTTGGAAGGTTCACTAAAGTTATGACAGCCCTGGGATATAAACAGAGTCAAGGAGATTATACATTGTTCATTAAACACTCCACTTCAGGGGGAGTGACAATATTATTAGTGTATATGGATGACATCATAGTGACCGAAAATGATTGGAGGGAGCAACAAGTCTTGGGTCAGTGTTTGGCAAAGGAGTTTGAGATAAAAACTCTTGGGAGACTGAAATACTTTTTGGGGATCGAAGTAGCTCATTCTCGGAAAGGCATTTTCATATCTCAACAAAAATATATCATAGATTTGCTTAAGGAGACAGGAAAGGCAGCATGTAAACCTGTGAGTACTCCCACAGATCCGAGTCTAAAATTGGGCAATGCAGAAGAAGATGTTGCAATAGATAAGGAGATGTATCAGCATCTAGTTGGGAAATTAATTTATTTGTCTCATACATGACCAGACATTGCTTACGCTGTAAGTTTGGTTAGTCAATTTATGCATAGTCCAAAAGAAATTCATTTACAGGCAGCTTATAAGATTCTGCACTATCTCAAAGGAACTCCAGGGAGAGGAATCTTATTCAAGAAGAATGGTAGTATGACTCTTGAAGCATACACTGATGCGGACTATGCAAGGTCAATTACTAACAGGAGATCCACTACCGGGTATTGTACATTCCTCGGGGGAAATCTAGTGACTTGGAGAAGTAAAAAGCAGAATGTGGTGGCCCGTTCTAGTGCTGAAGCTGAGTTTCGAGCTATGGCACAAGGTATTTGTGAATTACTTAGGCTCAAAATTATCCTAGATGACTTGAAGATTAAGTGGGAAGGACCTATGAAGCTCTATTGCGATAATAAATCTGCAATCAGCATTGCACATAACCCTGTCCAGCATGATCGAACTAAACATATCGAGGTGGATAGACATTTTATCAAAGAAAAACTCGATTGTGGTTTGATTTGTACTCCTTACGTACCCTCACAAGAACAGCTTGCGGATATTCTAACTAAAGGACTGAGCAGCCCGGCCTTTGAAAGAATTGTATCCAAGCTGGGAATAGTGAATACCTACTCACCAGCTTGAGGGGGAGTGTTGAAATCAAAATAAGAGTTAATGACTCCAATTAATGACTCTAGTTTCCAAGTAGTATAGGTTCATTGTACTTGGAATCAGAATAAGAGTTAATGACTCCAATTAATGACTCCAGTTTCCAAGTAGTATAGGTTCATTGTACAAAAAATAGATTAGGTGCAATGTATCATAGGGAATAATGCTAGTTTAATTATTCTTGTAAATTGCATTCAGCATTCATTTCTTTGTAATTCTGATGTATATAAATAGAGGATACAGCAGAATGGAATAAACACTCTAGCACATTCAAAAATTCCAGTGTTAGATCTTTTTCTTTCCAAGAGTTACCAGAAGAAAGTAGAGTGCATCCAGTCTTCCATGTGTCAATGTTAAAGAAAAATGTTGCTACAGATGTCACAGTGCAGACCCTGCCTCCTTTTGTGTCGGAGGAATGGGAGCTCCAAGCTTAACCAGAAGAAGCATTGGCTATAAGAGGAACCAGTCCTACTGAGATGGAAGTTCTGGTGAAATGGCAGCACTTGCCAAGCTCTGAAAATTCCTGGGAGAAGTTAGCAGACCTCCAGGAGCAGTTTCCTGATTTCCACCTTGAGGACAAGGTGAATTTTGAAGGGGTAGGTATTGATGCAGACATAAGGCCCACTGGGGCTAAAGTCTACGAGAGAGGAAAGTGGAAGCCCATTAATTGGCTCAAGAGAGGTGATGCACAAGATCATTCCCCATGAGAGAGAAATTGTAACTAACTTCTGCCTAGTTGGCAGCAGCAGTCGCGTGGGGAGTGGGGGGTGAGGAAACGGTTGCTGAGGTGAGAGAGATATAGGTAGCATGAGGTAGGGAAATATCGGGTAGGCTGGAATTGGACTTTGGGACCCTTGGGGGAGAGAACTAAGCCTCTCGAATTGCTTAGCTATCCAATTGTAGCTCTGTTCTTATTTCTATCAAGCTCAGTATCCCTTTGATACTGTTGTTCATCAATAATACTACACTTCTACACTGTTTTTCTCTATTAATCTTTAGATACCCCAACAGATTCCCCCATCAGCTAATTTAAATTGGGTAGGCTGGAACCTACAATCTCCTCTTATTTTTCCTCTCTCTGTGTCTCTCTTCCAGATCTTATTTTCTTTCGATAGCTGACAATCTCAACTTCATTCCTTTATTCTCTCTTTAATTTTTCAACATACAACAAATAATAGTAGACAAAATTTCAATTTCTAACTAACATAGTTTATAGTTTATTCAATAATGGTTGCATCAATGTCCAGCAATTGGTGAAAAATCATACAAAACTGTTTGTGAAACCCAAAATGATAAAGAATATATGCTTCTCACTCCTACAAATTTACATTAATTGCTATAAAATTGATGTGTAAGCATTTCAACTGAAAGATACCTCAATTATATCCAGGGCGGCCAAGCATATCTCTTGTTTGAATGAAGCTAGAAGAGGGGTTGCAGCAGTAATACATGAACCAGAAATAGAACCAATGGTTCGTCTATATCTTCTAGAATCATTTAGCTTGAATAAAATGACCTCCCACTGGTCTAAAAGCAAAACACTTCATTTAGTAAGAATTGAGAAACCACCATTACCATGAGAAAACAAAGATCATATAATCTGGCTGATGCAAAATACCCTAGTATAAGTCCTATTATACTGTTGTATAACAAACATGGCCAAGGAAACTAGTTTTTTTCTTTTCCCTCCCAATAGAGGTCAAGGAAATTAGTGTAGTGCTTCTGCCTTCTGATATTTCCAGAATATTATAACTTTTCAAGCTGATGTTGGAAATATCATGACCAAAGGGAGAAGACAAATGCCAGGACTAATAGTTTTTGCTCTTTTTTTTTTTTGCAGGGAATTTTAGAAATCTAAAAAAAAGTCCTGTAGTTGGCCAACTGATTACTGGTTGTGTATATGTATGGGATATAGTTTTGTTGGCTTTTCCATAGTTTGTTTTAGTTATTTGGGTTTTTTTATTCCTGTTTAGTGGTGGATAGTTACTAACTTGTTTTTCTTCCATGAGCTAGTTAGTAATTAATTTGAGCAATAAGTTTTAGACTGCTTGATGGACATGTTTTGACCACTAGTCCTATTTACAGGATGTATCTGTTAGACACTTGGACCCACTGATGCAAGGACAGGATGGGAAATATTGAGAATGCTCATGCTAATGGGCCCAGTATAACAAAATGCTGATGTGGCAGTGAGAGAAAGAGGACTAGGTGGGGTAATCGGTGGGAATATTTATGGGGTCTTCTTCATTTCTGTTCAAATTCCCAGAATCACCGACCAGATTCTGTGGTTTTATCCCTTTGTTTCAATTCTATTTTCTGGTTCTTATCAAATTCGTATCAGAGCTCTCGATCTCGGGAGCCTGGACTGTTCAGACAAGGATGGAAGAGAGATGGCAGAGGATTGAGGGGATGACCAAGGAGTTCCAGGAGAGCATGAAGAGAGTGGAAGAGATGTTGGAGGAGTTATTCCGTCGGAGAGGGGGTGAACAGCAAATGGGTCAAGGCTGAAGTGAGGAAATGAGTTTGGGAGGCAAGCATGGTTTTCGGAACAGTCAAACAAACGATCCAAGGCGAAGTTTGGAGCCTTCCATGGTTTTCGGTGAGATCAACGTGTTTTGCGGCGAGGACGCATATGGGTGGGTGAACGATGTGGAGCGATACTTTCGTCTCAATGCCCTAGGTGACAGCTCGAAGCTTCAGGTGGTTGTTACAGCCTTGGAGGGTCGCGCTTTGAACTTTTACCAGTGGTGGGGCTTCGAACACCATGTGCAACATGGCTGGCATTCAAAATTGCCATGGTCCGGCGATTTCGACCGCTGATGGCCTAGCACCCATGTGAGAAACACCTGAGCATCCACCAAACAGTACCTGTCAGCGAGCTCGGGAGACCAATAGAGGTGAGATCTTGCCATCTGCGTCACAGAGGAAACAATCCGCAAGGAACCACCATGAGTGGGGTGACGAAGCTATGCAGAGAAGGAAATCTGCATCACAGCATATGTGAGGGAGAAGGAAGCTGGGGCAGAATAGGAACAGGTGGGTTCCCTACCTGACCTAATGGGCAAAGCCCAACTCATTGAGAAAAAGAAAAGGGCCTTAGAAAAAGGAGACATGAACATTAGAGGTGGGCCAAACTTCAAAATCCTTCAACCCATAAAACCCACTACAGTGGATTCTAGGCCATGGCCCATCATAAATAATGAAAATAGTCCACTGCACTCTAGTGTTAAGCTAGAAGTGAAGAGGACTCTGCAGCCTACATGTGAAAGACACCAAGCCTCAGAACAAAGACACAGTAAAAGCGTGACCAGAGTTCAATGGAGGAAGAATTTTTCTCTAAGAATATGTTTGGAGTGATGAAATGGAATGAAATGAAATGAGATAAGATAAAATAATATTAATTGTCATTATTTGGATATTTTAAATTAAGATGGAATGGAATAGAACTTAATAAAATTTATTCTATCTCATTCCATTCAATCTCATTACTTTTTTTTTTTCTCAATTTGGATAGTATGAGATAGAATCAACTTTTTGTTTACGAATATAATTATTAAATTACTCTTTTGTCCTTAACATGTTAAACTAAGAAAGTAGAGAAGTCTCATTGCTCAATCACTCGTGCTGCTTAGTTCCTCGTCTACTATCTTCAAATTTGAAATTAGGTTTTTACATTGGCTTCAAGTAATTGGTTCTTTTTAAAAAAAAAAAAAAAAAATATTTTTCATTTTTTGATTTTCTAGGTGGTAGCAATACAAGAGAGGTTTCAGCATGCTTCAAGTAACAGGACTCTGCTAGAAGTTTCTTTCAACTGCTACAAGAACCTTACCCAAACCTTCACCTTGATGATAAGGTGAAACTTTTGGAGCAGAAGTATTGTTAGACTCACCGATGCAAGGACAGGATGGAAAATATTGAGAATGCTCATGCTAATGGGCTGCAACATAACATAATGCTGCTGTGGCAGTGAGAGAAAGAGCAGAGCCAGGTGGGCTATTCGGTTAGAGGAGTGGGAATATATATGAGAAGGGGGCAAAAGAGAGAGGTGGGAAATTAGACAGTAAAGGAATTGGGGTAGGCCTCTACTAAGGCCGGGGGCTAAACTCTAGGTTGAGTCATATTTTCTATATCTTGTAATTCTTCATTTCTGTTCAAATTCCCAGAATTACCGACCAAATTCTGTGGTTTTATCCCTTTGTATTAGTTCTATTTTCTGGTTCCTATCAATATCTAGTTATCAATCGATCAAGAATTCATTTTAAAAGAAACAAAACGTGGCAGAAGTGTAATGCAACTGTTAGGTCTGATGCATTGAAATTATAGGGTTTAGATTGAGGAGGAGAAAGAGAGAGAAATGAGGCTTTGAATGAAGAGATTAGATTTATTTGATGTGTATAAAATAGAGAGAAATGAGGCTTTGAATGAAGAGATTAGATTTATTTGATGTGTATAAAATACAAAACACTAACACCTATTTACACTAATGATTAGGTCAAGTACTAGTCGAGGACTACTAGTACAAGTCCAACCCCAATAATACAGTTGAACTTAAGGATTTGTGAAATGCTTGAGTGACTCATCCACTCAGCAGATAATCTATTTATATATATGATCAATACAATTTACAAGAAGAGGAATTAATTCTAGCTTTAATTCCCAAGATATAATGAATCCTAAGGGTACAATGAATTCTAAGATACAATGAACTTCAATTAGTGAAATAATAATTATATCCTACTTCAAACATAATTATCTATTTCCAACACTCCCCCTCAAGCTGGAGCGTAGATATCAAAAGCATCCAGCTTGTTGCAGATATAAGCTATCCTTGGTCCCCGAAGAGCTTTGGTAAGCAAATCAGCCAATTGGTCATTTGAGTTAACAAAGGATGTGGTAATCTCCCTAGAAACAATCTTCTCATGAATAAAATAGCAATCAACCTCTATATGTTTGGTTCGTTCATAGAAGACTGGGTTAGAAGCAATATGGAGAGCTGCCTGATTTTCACAAATTAATCTCATAGTTCCAACCTCACAAAACTTTAACTCTTTAAGGAGCTGCTTTAGCCATATTAGTTCACATGTAGTGAGAGCCATAACTCGATATTCTGCTTCAGCACTTGATCTTGCGACTACATTTTGTTTCTTACTTTTCCATGAAATGAGATTTCCTCCAAAGAAAACACAATATTCTGATGTGGATCTCCTATCACATGGAGATCCAGCCCAATCTGCATTAGAGTATGCAATAATTTCCTTATGCCCTCTATTTTGATATACTATCCCTTTTTCCTGGTGATCCTTTAATGAACCTCAAAATTATGATGACTGCATTCCAATGATTAATACGGGGAGAATTTAGGAATTGACTCACCACACTAATAGCAAAAGAGATGTTCGGTCTGGTAATAGTAAGATAATTAAGCTTTCCTACTAATCTTCGATATCTGCTTGGATCTTAAAATAATTCAGTTTTATCAGGAAGGAGCTTAATATTCGGATCCATGGGAGTTTCAACTGGTTTACAATTCAGCATTCCAATTTCTTCAAGAATATCAAAAGCATACTTTCTTTGGGAGATAACAATTCCCGATTTTGACTGAGCAACTTCAATCTCCAGAAAATATCTCAATTTGCCCAAGTCCTTTGTTTCAAAGTGACGAAATAAATGCTCCTTCAATTGTTGAATTCCAACATGATCATTTTCTATTATGACAATGTTATCCACCTAAACCACAATATAGATACACAAATTAGATGAATACTTATAAAATACCGAGTGATCCACTTCACTTCTGATCATTCCATATTTTTGTAAAACCAAGTTGAATCGTCCAAACCAACATCAGGGAGATTGTTTAAGACCATGTAGTGATTTGTGAAGTTTACAAACCAAACCTGACTCCCCCTGAGCAACAAACCCAGGAGGTTGCTCCATATAGATCTCCTCAGTCAAGTCGCCATGCAAGAAAGCATTTTTGACATCTAATTGGTGTAGAGGCCATTGATTCATGGCTGCCATGGATAGAAACACCCTGACCGAAGCCATTTTCGCAACAGGAGAAAAGGTATCACCATAATCTTGCCCCAAAATCTGAGTAAAACCTTTGGCTACAAGACGAGCTTTAAGACGATCCACAGTACCATTAGGGCCAACTTTTACAGTGAAGGCCAAGCAATATCCCACAAGATTTTTACCCGAAGGTAAAGGAACCAAAGACCATACGGTTGGATTTCAAAGCTTGCATGTCCTCAATCATTGTCTGCCGCCATCCTAGATGGGAAAGAGCTTCATGAACAGTTTTAGGAATAGAGACAGAAGACAAGGAAGAGGTGAAAGCATATTGAACAGGAGAAAGACGATGATAACTAACAAAATTATAAATAGGGTGAGGATTACGAGCGGAACGAATACTTTTACGAACAGCAATTGAGAAGTCAGAAATGGGTGAAGGCGGATTCGGAGACGGTTGAGAAGCTGGTTCAGGCACTGAAACACCGGGCTCGGGATCTAGTGGAGATGTGGAAGGTTCTTGAGTGGTGGTCGATGGGCTGAGAAAAGGAACAGGTAAAGAAGGAGTGATTGTTTCTTCATTTGAAGTGAAGAATGGAGAATCTTCAAAGAAAGTCACATCTGCAGAAACAAAGAAATGATGTAATGAGGGGGAGTAACACCTGTAACCCTTTCGTACTCTGGAATATCCAAGGAAAATACACTTGATTGCACGAGCAATGAGTTTATCTTTTCCTGGAGACATATCATGAACAAAACAAGTACAACTAAAAATGCGCAAAGGAAGTTTATATGTAGATTCATCAGGCAATAAAAAGGAATGAGGAATCTGGTTATCTAACACAGAAGATGGCATCCTATTGATCAAGTAACCTGTAGTAAGAACCGCATCTGCCCAAAATTTTAAAGGAACAATTTGCTTGAAGTAACAAGGTACGGGCAGTATCAAGCAGATGTCGATGTTTTCTTTATGCAACGCCATTCTGTTGTGGTGTGTGTGGATAACTAGATTGATGAATCATACCTTTTGAGGACATAGAAGACTTGAATGAGGTAGAAAAATACTCTTTAGCATTATCACTTCTTAAAATGTGAATTGTACGACCAAATTGAGTAAAAATCTCAGAACAAAATTTCTGAAAGTTTTCTAACAATTCAGAGTGATCTTTCATTAAGTAGATCCAAGTACATCTTGAGTAGTCATCAATGAAAGTTACAAAATAACGAAAGCCTAGAATTGAACTAGTGCGACTAGGCCCCCAGATATCTGAGTGAACTAACTCAAAAGGAGACTTGAACCGACTTGTTTCTTTATTGTGAAAGGAAGAACGAGTATGTTTGCCAAGTTGACAAGATTCACATTGAAGAGATTGTAAATGAGAAAGACTAGGAACCATTTTCTTCAATTTATTTAAACTTAGATGACCTAGACGATTATGAAGGATACTTGGAGATTTAACCACAGCACAGATGGTTGAGGAAGAAGGTTGAAGGTAATAGAGCCCACGTGATTCAGAGCCTTTGCCAATCATCTGTCTCGTACTCCGATCCTGAATATAGAAAGAATCAGAAAGAAAAGTTACTGAGTAATTAAGAGTGTGAGTCAATTTACTAACTGAGAGTAGATTAAAAGGACTATCAGGAATGAGAAGAACAGAATCTAAATTTAAAGAGGGAAGAGGAGAAATCTTGCCAATGCCAGTGGCCTGAATTTTCGAACCATTTGCAAGGGTTATTGAATGAGGAATTTTTGTAGGAGATAAATTTGAAAATGATGAAGGATTACCAGCAATATGATCTGATGCACTAGAGTCCAAAATCCAGAAGGCAAAGATTGAGAAAAACAAATTGAGGAATTACTAGATTGAGGTACTGAGGATAAGACATTATTAGAAGCCGCATTTAACTTAAGGTACTCCTTATACTCATTATTAAATAAGAGAATCTTATTTTCTTGTCGAGGATCATCCGACTTTGCGGTATCCGGTGCCTGCATTTGTGACATATTGACAGTTTTTCCCAAAAAGCCACTCAGAGAGTAGCATCGATCTTGAGTATGCCCCATTCGTTTACAATAAGAGCATTGTGGTCGATTACCACGACCACCTCTTCCACGGCCACGACCACGTCCTCCACGACCAGAATTTGTCAAGAAGGCTGCACAGTCTTCTTGAGGATCAAGTTTGACAGATTCATCAGTCAATGGAACACGGAATAATCGATCAATCAGTTCATCAACAGTAGGAATGTTTGGATTTGTCAGGACTTGATTTTTTAACATTTTCAAAGTCCTTATGCAAGCCATGAAGAATAAAGACCATGTACATCTGATCTAACTTGTCTACCACCTTTTTAGGATCACTATCAGTTAGATGCATCTTGACTTGCTGAATTGTGGACTGAGCTTTGTTCAAATAGGAAATTAAGTCATGATCCTGCATTTGAAGAGTTGCCAAATTGTGGACAGAGTCATAGAGTTGCTTAATGTCATTAGCATAAACACTTTTAGCCTTCTTCCAAATATCATAACAAGACTTATAGGAACGGTAGTGAACCAGCAGTGATGGATCAATGGACTACCAAAGAAGAGACACTAACTGATAGTCAACCTTTTGCTATTCATCCTTTAATGCAGCATCAATTTTCTCTACTTGAGTTGTCAGATGATCAGAAAGTCCCTGACCGAGGAACCAAATTTCGACGGCTGAACACCAATCCATATAGTTTTTGCTATTAAGTTTCACAGAAGTAATTGAAGAAGTTCCTGAAAAGGCAAATGAGATGAGACTTTTTTGGCCCTTGACAGAACTTGTTGATGTCATTTGGTAGAAAAGAAATCAAAAACAAAATTACTTAAAGAATTGAATGACAGAGGCTCCAAGAGCACTTAGACCCAGTAACCAAACAGCAAAAAATGACCAGCCTAACCACCTAAACAGACAAAGGCGAGGCCAAAAAGATGTTCTGGATAGTCGTAGAAATTTTTCGGCTGCAGGAAGGTGGTGCGTGACCTACACGTGCCCGAAGGACAGAGGCGCGTGATTGGCGCGTGGCGGTGATAACTCTACAAAAGTAGAGTTAAATGATCACCATTTGTGTTAGTTTGTGTTAGTTTCCTCGTATTTTCTTGATATATTGAGCTTGAAGTTGATTGTAGGAGCTATAGTGGAGTTGGAACCCATTGAGCACTCTTTTGATCAATATTAACAAGTTTTAATGAAATGTTTTTGGAATGAGTACTCACTTGATTTTCATGCTTGATAGGTGGTTGAATTCCATGGTTCATGAAGAGTTGGAAGAATGGAGATAAAGCTTTGAAGGAGAGAATTGGAGAAAAAGAAGAGTGTAAAAGCTCAAGAAGGATCATTGAATTAAGGGAACAAGTTAAGGGACTTAAGAAATCAAGTATTGGTTGCATTTTGATGAAGAAAACAATGTTTGAGTGGAAGCCACAAACTATGCCGAGGCATCCTTCTAGGAGGCTGCGGCATAGTACATCAGTTTGTGAAGAGCCGTCGCAGGAGGTCGTGGCACACTTCTAGGAGGTCGTGGCATCCTATTAAAATTCTGCTACGTCGTTTTAAATCCAAAAAGAAGGTTTTTAATGAAGTAAGGCATCCATTTCGAGGGGGATTGATTCCTAATCACTCTCTTGACATTCTCTAAGCCTTGGCAGCCGCAGAAGACCTGGAGAAACCTAGGAAGCTTGATTTGGAGTTTGGGCAACAAGGAGATTCTTGAAGAGTTGCTGGCATTCCACCATTGGAGCTAGCTTGTTCTTCATCTTCTTCATCATTTCTCTTGGGTTTCTTTGTGGTTTTCTCATTTTCTGTGTTATGGATTTGATGGATGTATTATTTGACTTAATTGATTGTCCCCAAATGTTGAACATGAGCTAAATTCGTTTCTAGGATTGTAACTCCTATTGATATGTAGCTTGATTTATTTAATGTTTGTTTACCCATTTCAATGTTATGAGAAGTTTTTATCCATTCTTATGCTGCATGCTATTGATTGTTTGGCCACTAATTGATAGATATTTGAATTTGATTTGAACTTGGGAAAGGGAAATTGAACCTAGAACTTGAATGGGTGACACTTGAACTTCCAACTCTAGGATTGAATTTGGGGGTTTTGTTCTAAGACATAGGGATATGCTTAGGACCATGTGTAATATTGCATAGAACTTGTTCGATATAATGCTTCTTTGTTAATTGACTCTAATAGGGATATTATGTGTTGATTAAGAGGGAAAGGATATATCGCCATCGGGAGATGGATATGTTTACACTAGAGTTCTAGATTAATTCTTCAAGTAACATTGAGTGGGCTAATGGGTATGATTTAAACCAAGCGAAATATCAAGAAGGGTTGCAATCCTAGGTTTTCACCATTGTGGGAATTTGCTAATTGATTACTTTTATTACGTGCTTATTTTCTTGTTTTAAGTTAGATTATTCTAAGTTTTTATTCCTTATACATCAATTTATCGTTGTTTAGATATTAGTAAAGCTTTCTATACTAGTACTTAGTTGGAAATTAGTTCTAGTCCTCGTGGGATCGACTCTTGCTCTTCACGTTATTACTTGAGCGACGTGTATACTTGCACGAAAAAGTCTCATCAGGCGGCGGTTTCCGGCGATGGCGGTTGGTGGGCAGGCTGGTCGGCGACTTCTAAGGCGATTTCCGATGATGGTGGGAGCTGGGTTGATGGTGGTGATGACTTTCTAGGAAGGACAGATTAGGAGACTAGGTTTTGAAATTTTCTGCTGAACCAGATGGCAGAAAAACCTTTGAGGAACAGACCAGCAGGACGAACCTGCTCTGATGCCAAGTTGAACTTAAGGATTTGTGAAATGCTTGAGTGACTCATCCACTCAGCAGATAATCTATTTATAAACATGATCAATACAATTTATAAGAAGGGGAATTAATTCTAGCTTTAATTCCCAAGATACAATGAATCCTAAGGGTACAATGAATTCTAAGATACAATGAACTCTAATTAGTGGAATAATAATTATATCTTACTTCCAACATAATTATCTATTTCCAACAAATACGATAAGATTCCTAACCCCAATTAAATAAGAAAACATCTACTCCCAAATTGGTTTTCAAGCTAGGAATGATCAACATCTACTCCCAGCATGAGGGGGCGTGAAGATTACAGAAGAATTTGGTCAAATCAATCCTTAATTGGGCTGATTGTGTTTGATACTGTGGAAAACTATGTTGGACAGTGGTTTCTATGTTGGACAGTGGCTTCTTGTGTTGTTCCCACGTTTTTAATGTTACATTGTTTTTAGTACTTTAATGTTGCTTATTTTCCAGGCTTGATTAGTTTGTTTTTCTAGGGATTAGTTTAAATGTAGAGCTCCCTATATATCTTTGTAAATATTTTAGCAATGAATAATAATACACAGAAAAATTATTCTCTGAACCTTTAGATATCCAAGAGGCACTTCAACAACCAGAATGGGCGATTATTGTAAAAGAGGAAATACATGCATTAGAAAAGAATGGTACTTGGGAACTTTCAATACTACCAGAAGGAAAGAAGTCAGTTGGGTGCAACTGGATTTTCTCAATCAAATACAATAGTGATGGAAGCGTGAACAGGTACAAAGCTCGGTTAGTAGCAAAAGGGTTCACCCAATCCTACGGTATTAACTATGAGGAAACATTTGCTCCAGTAGCAAAACTTAATCCAATCCGAATTATCCTATCCCTAGCTACAAATCTAGATTGGCCTCTACACCAATTAGACATTAAGAACGCCTTTCTCAATGGTGAATTAGAGGAGGAAGCCTACATGAAAATTCCTCCCGGTCTTGAATCATCGAGAACTTCTAGCAAAGTGTGCAAACTCCGCAAATCCTTATATGGTCTCAAGCAATCCCCCCGAGCGTGGTTTGATAGGTTGTCTCGAGTTGTCAAGAAAGATGGGTTCATGCAATGTCAAACAGACTACACTATGTTGTTTGTCAAGTACTCTTTGAAAGGAAAGATGAACCTGTTTATAGTATATGTTGATGATATCATCATCACGGGTGATGATCATGAAGAAACTGAACACCTCAAGAAGTTCTTAGTAAAAGAATTTGAGGTTAAAGACTTAGGACAACTCAAGTACTTCCTAGGAATGGAAGTTACTCGTTCCAAAAATGGAATCTCCGTGTCTCAAAGAAAGTACATACTGGACTTACTATAGGAAACGGGTATGCTGGGATGTAAACCAGCTGACACCCCAATGGAACTTGCAAGAAAAGGTAAGACAGAAGAAGAAAGTCCTCCAACCAACAGAGATAGGTACCAAAGACTAGTGGGGAAATTAATCTATCTAACTCATACTAGACCAAACATTGGGTTTACTGTGAGTATGACGAGTCCTTATATGACAAACCCCACTATAAACCATATGACGGTTGTCAACAGAATCCTACAATATCTAAAAGGGACACCAAGTAGAGGTCTTCATTTCAAGAAGAATCTGAACAAAGGTATTGAAATCTTCATTGATGCAGATTGGGCAGGGTCTGTGACTGACCGAAAGTCCACAACTGGTTATTATTCATTTGTGTGGGGTAATCTGGTCACGTAGAGAAGTAAGAAGTAGTTCGTGGTTGCACGGAGTAGTGCTAAATCCAAATTTAGGGCCATGGCCCATGGTATTTGTGAAGGAATGGTTGCATAGGATGCTTAAAGAACTTAAAACCCCTGCAAACTACACTATGAAAGTCCTATGTGATAACAAAGCAGCCATCAGCATTGCAAGAACCCGATTCGTCACAACAGAACTAAGCATGTAGAGATTGACCGTCATTTCATAAAAGAAAAAATTGATAATGAGGTTATCAGTCTTGAGCACACACCCTCGTGCTTCCAAAAAACTAACATTTTAACTAAAGCTCTTCCAAAGCCTACTTATGAGAACCTCAGATCCAATCTGGGCATGATTAACATCTACCACCCCGCTTGAGGGGGAGTGTTGGTGGTCGATTCTTGTTGGTGGTCGATTGTAGGTTGGTGGTCGATTACATGTGGTCGGTTCCTGTTGGTGGTTGGTTCCTGTTGGTGGTCGGTTAGTCAGTTGTTATTTTTTAATGTAGCATTGGGAATACTAGGCATTAATGTAGCATTAGAATCAATAGGGTCCTAGGGAATAGTTCAATTCTTATTTATTGTTCTTGTAAATATAAATTGTATTTATTCCTTCACATATATAAATATCAGCATGCTTAGTGCAAGAGACTCAAGCAATTCACAAACACTATTATTCTACATAACAATAGTGGGAAAAACCACAGTTTTGATGATTGGAATTGTTATACGGCCAACAAAGATAAGAGAGATGTGAGATAGAGACACCGTCATAGAGGAGTTTTGGATATTAGGGAACTTGGCAGCTAAATAGTGAGTAGACTAGGTCATGGACGATGGTACCATTCTGATATCATATTGAAATTATAAGGTTTAGAGTGGAAAGGAGGAAAAGCAAGAAATGAGGCCCTGTCAAGTGAGTTGAGATGAAAATGGACTGTGCAAGCACACTTGGGGTATTGTGGCTAAGCTTAGAGGAGTTGTGGCATAGCTGGGTAGCTAAAGTGGTAGAGTCAACAATGGACTGTCAACTCAAGTTTAGGAGTAGGCAAATTGTGTGCCAGGAAATGGGACAACAGAGTGTCTCATTACACCTAGATTTTACAACAAAGAGTAGCAAAGTGGGCAACAGACCATGTACTCACGCCTAAAGAAGTACCTGATGGAGACCACGTTCTTGTGTATGTTGTTGTTTCAGAAGGAAGTCAAGCAATAAATATTTATGAAGGCAATCCGGTTCCTCTAGTGAAATGTGTTCAACCAGTCAAAGGTACTAGTTGTTTGCAAAGTGAGTAGGTGCATATTAGGCCCACATGGAGCCTTGAGGCACTAGCAAATCAGTTGAAGTATCAGACAGAAGCAGAGTGGAAGAAGAGTCTTCCATTGAAGAACAAAGCCAGAGCATAAAGTTCCCAAGTCATGCTAGCAAGTGTGGTTGCATCCAGAGTGATGAGGGTGATATAGTGGACGACCCTACTCAGTAGTGGTAGCTGGAAACAGTAGACCAAAGACGCTTCTGTTAGTTGTGTGAAATTTATGGATGAAATGCCAATTGCCAAGTAAAGCAGCTGGAAGAACATCGAGGTGGTAGCTAATGTGCAATCATTTGGGGCGGTAACTTGGAATTACAATCCATGAACATGTTGAAGGAGGAGACTTGTTTCATCGACATAAATTTGAATTTTTCTCATACAAATTTTACATTAATAACATTACAAAATTACTATGTTTGTAGGCGCTGTGTGGAAGCTGCAATTTAGGTCTTATGAAAGAAGCTTAGCTGATTTATTTTCTTATTAAAAAAAAAAAAAAGAAGCTTAGCTGATTCTACAACAGTCTCAGCCACTTCTAATTCTTGTGGAACTTAATTCCAAAATCTAGAGTCCACATGAAGGCATTCTCTTGTTGTCAAGGGATAAAGTTTTCAATATCCAAGTTCTACAGGGGAAGGAGATCTCAAGTATATATACAGCCTAAGGAACACCAATCTACACTGCACCTAATATCAAAGCTAAAACTAGTCTTATTTTGAAGAAGGAAGCATATATTTTGGGATCATGAGTCGAATGTTGTACCCATGAACCTAAAAAGCTCCATTGTTTTAGGAAGCCACCAAGGGAGAAGGAAGCTTATCACTACATGTAATTGAAGGGACCCAAAGGTGAATTATGCTAGTGACTGCTACTAATTGAAGGAAGCATTTTGCACTCAAGTCAACAATGCAAGATTCAATGTCAAGTTTCCAAGAGAACTATAAAAAACAACTATCTTATAGATGGATTGTGATTCTGAACCTTGTGTTGGTTCTTCTGAATTGGAAATTATAGATCTGACATGTTTGGCTAATGACTCTGCCTGAGGGGGCAACAGGCAAGCTTCACGTTTTGATGCCTTGGCAATTTCTGCTGCTGCCTGAAATCAAGCAATTTACAGACAAGTGATTGGTATGAGAATTAAGTATATTTTGTTTAATACTAAAGCCATTCAAAGATGCATGCTAAAGAAATAGAAAATGAATTACGAAAAGAAAAGCCATAGGTGTTTCTAAAGCAAGAAATATGTAGATAAGTCAAGTTGTAAATATTTTGAAAGAGCTGCACTAAATGTGACTTCATTGACCATACCAGAGGATTACTATTGCCAGATGAAGAGGAAGAATATTAAGAGAGACAGACAGGATTGCTTGATTAAAAACTGTTAGAATATTAGGATTATTAGTCTTAGTGTTAGTGGGTTTGGGCTTGTACTAGTAGTATTAGTACTTGACATAATTATTAGTATAAATAGGATTATTAGGTTTAGGGTATTGTATCACATTACACTTATCAAACATATTCATTATACATTATTCACAGCCGTCTTTCTATCTTTTCCTTCTTTACCTAAACCCTATAATTTAAAAAAATACCAAACACCAACAATAATCTGAATCAAAGATTGAAATTCCATGCACATAAAAATCCCTATGCCACAGATCAGATTTACCTAAATTCTACTGGAACAAGAATTCCTATTTTGATGCTCAAGTAATCCTAGTCCAACAAGGAAGAGCTTTCCTAATTTGTTAAGAATTTCCCTAAATACCTAGACTTATAAAGCCCATAAAGGGAAATTTCATACAGCATAATGAGATGGAGGGACAATAACTATGTCAAGACTTTTGACTGAAGAAGACGAACCAAATAAACTGGGAGGCCAAGAGTTTCCATAATTTTGTTTTTTTTTTCTCAGCTTTTGAGGATACCTTATTTCGCCCTATTGCACTTTTTCTCTTCGTTTTAATATTACTTCTTTTTCAATATATAAATAAACAAACTTGAAGACCAAACCGACAGATGAGGGCCCCATGACTTGCACTTGTGAGAGGGCTGACAGCCAGCCTGTCACCAGAATTTGAAGGCAACAAAAGGTGCGGAAACAAGGTCCTTATCATATTACATAATCTTACATGATGGGTTGCATTTTCCCAACTAAATATAGGTATCTGACAGCCAGAGAGGTGCTCAATGGCGAAGCAGTGTGGGTCAACATCCTATTATTGGTTGCTGCTTGCTGGGAATTTAGTTTCTGAACCTTTTTTTTAATTTCTATATGATGACCTAGCCTCACTATTGGAGAATGAAGAACATAATATTTGTGATCATTATGTTAGACTATAAATTATTAATGTTGCAAATTCATAGGCCTCACATTGCTCTTTCTCTGAATGTGTGCTATGAGCACATCTAGCTCAGAAACAGTAGGCCACTGATTCTTGCATTGTAAAGCAGCTACTTTCCTATGGAACAACCTTTTTGAGATCCTTGGTGGCCAAAGTGGCCAATGAGTGTACCCTTATGATTTGGAGAAGTTTTTAATGGTTTACCGCAAAGATTTGGTAACAATAAATATGCATTAAATTTTAATAATGTGAAGTTTATGCAATTTTTGGTGCATCTGGCTGGAGAGGAATGCCCGCATCTTCAAGAGTCTCTTTGCCCCTAAACTTGTTATGGGATCCAGGGATAAAATAATGTTTGTGGTTCTCTTTGGCATTGTGCTCAAGGCTGTTTTAAGAGAGTAGCTGTTTCCATGTGGACAAAAGTTGAAGTAAGATGATGGGAAGTAGTAACCTCCAGTCATTACCATGTTTTCCAATGCTAAAATAGGACTCGGTACAATATGTTCATTTATTTCTTCACTTTTTGCATTGGATGCATTGGCTACAGCTTGGATTCAAGACTGGAAATATTGAAATTCTTTTAAGCAGAGGTAATTATTTAATTATAGTTATTATCCTCACTCTTTTGAACCCTAATAGGACCATCTGATGGGGGTAGTTAGAAAATGTCATCAACCAACTCTTCCAAAAGCTTAAGCTGTTGGGTGAAAACACATGAATGGTTTTATTATATCTCTGACACGTCCCCTCAGGCAAGACCCCTTTGGGTTTGAAGCGGGGATAATGCAAAGGCCCATCTTTACCACGTTTCAAAATTCAACTTTTATTAGAAGAATGGGGGGTGGCAAGGATCGGGCTGTATACCACTTGGTCATAGAAGCTCTGATACTATGTCATGAACCAACTCTCACAAAAAGCTGAAATTGTTGGGTGAAGGCACGTGAATGACTTTATTATATCTCTAACAAAAAGCAACCTTTCAACATGATTTAGAGCTGAGACAGGATGGGATCACTTTTAATGGCTCTTTAGTGCTCTACCCATGGTTTTTTCACAAGGGGATCTCCTTGTCAGATAATGAGCTTGTTTTTTTTCTGCTATATTCTTTCTTAAAGTCCTTGTTCAGGAGGATATCTTATCCTCCTATCCACTTGTACTCCTTATTTCTCTCTAATTCTACATTTATTTAAACAAAAAAATAAAATAAAATAAACGTTTCAGTCTGGTTTCCCTAATCTCCCAATCAATTCTGGTAACTAAAGCTTTTTTGTTTAAAAAACACCCTTATAACATAGTTTCCCTCACCTCCCTATAAATGCCAGTAACTAAAGCATTTTATTAAAAAAAACAACCCTTTGGTCAGGGTTGCCCTAAGCTCATGAAGCTTCTTTATTAAAGAAGCAAGAATCTTGTGACAATGTTGTTTGTGCTGTTCTGTGGTGTTTATGGTTGGAAAGGAATGCTAGAATTTTCAAGGATTCTTTTTCAACACAAGATTTCATTTGGGATAGGACTGCTTTTTTGGCTTCTCTGTGGTGCTCTGCTAATGGTTGTTTTAGAGGGGTGTCTTTGTTAGATATGCAGAGAGAATGACTTGCTTTGTTGCATGGCTCAAGCTCTTAGGCTCTTGTTGTTTCATTTTGTTTGTTCCTGAGGATGCCTTATCCTCTTTCTTTGTACTTTTCTCTTCTCCTTTAATAATATTTCCTTTTCTATCAAAAAAAAAAAAAAAGCGACCCTTTGAACACGGTTGCCCTAATCTCCCTATCAATTCCAGTAACTAAAGTTTTGGTCTCAAACAAGAGAAAGAAACAAAACAAAAGTATTCTTATCCAATCCTCTTTCTTCTCCCCAATATCCAGCAATATGGCTGGCAATTTGAGCACAACCAACAATAGTCTATAAAAATATATTATGATTTGGATTTCCTATGCTTTGTTGTCTGCTGCGTAAATTCAGAATAACATGACATTCAAAATCTACTACTGTAACCAAAGCATGTTGCATACATACCTATAATTGTGAATGGTGCTTCCTAACAAGAACTTTCATGAAAGGCCCCACCACTCATAGAGAAAGGGGTGAAGAGTGAGGTGGGTATCTAAATAAAATCCACTAAATAAGGAAATGAGAACACAATTTCACATCAAGGGAAGAAAAAAGTCAGCACACACACACATAGACCCAGAGAGAGAGAAGGGAGGTAGCTAGTGACTGACCTTTAAGAACGGAATAGTTAAATCAGGATGCTGATGTCTACCCAGTATTTCGAGTTCCATTGACACAGCGCGCATCTGTTCAATTGCACATTATTAGATCATCAGATTTTAACCAATAAAGTCTAAGCATGTCGGAAGGTAATTCTTTACTTTGTAAATACACAAAAGGAACAAAACAACGTGATTTGTAACCCAAGGCAATAGAGTTTCAAGAATGATCAAATAAATACAACTATAAACAGACAATTCCCAATATAAGTTTGAGCATTATTAGGAGAAGACCTTTCTTTGGTAATTGAACAAAGAGAAAAGAATACAAGATTGAAAACATCAGAGACTTGGCACACACGTACGAAGCTGCTAAAGGCCATTAAAAGAAGAATTATCACAACACGCCATAAAATTAAGGAAGCTAGTTGCCTTATAACAGCATTAAGAGGACATGGTCATACCGGTTCCTCCAGTAGAGGCAATATCTTGTGAGCCACTCCAATGTAGGAAAGTATAGATGCTAGCACATTTGGCACATGATGATTAAGGTCTAAATGACGCAATTGCCGACATACTGAATCAATCACATAGTCTGCATTTTCCAAAACTAACTGTCCAACCTACATAAACGCATATATGATAATAGTCAATAGTCCTGCAAGAAAAATTAGGAAATAAATCAAGATCATGACTGACAAACTAACCGTTGGATAGCCAGATGCGGTGGAAAGTATATGCAAGACAGAATCTGCAGCATTTCTAACTTGGAAATTTGAAGAACTGAGATTCTCGAGCAACAAATAAAGAGAAGAATGAAGAAATCCACATGAAACAAAATCCCTTCCAAGGCACAGACTAAAGATTCCTACTCCATCAATAATAACCTGTTCCACAAGTAGGAAGCCATTGTCAGAGTTACTTCAATCTGCTTTAGAGAATACTCAAATATGAAAAAGAAACCAAATCACAAAGAATAAACAGCCATGTCAGCTTATCGAAAAAGTGTCTTTCCTCATGTAGCATTGCAGCATCTTGGAACAAGTATAGACTAATATCTTCAACTGCTACATTAAGCTGCATGGCAGCAATTCTGCGCTGAACTGGAACATTCCACACCTCAGCAGATAAATACTCATGTAAGATCCCACCAATACAATCAACTAAATGACTCCTTACACCTTTATCCTTCGGCATCTTCCAGAAAGATTCATAAAATGCAGAATCAAGTTTGTAAGACTGAACTTGAACTCCTCCTTTTATAGCAGACCTATGAAACATTCTACCAAAATCATTAATTGCTTGATCTGATTGACCAAATATCATCTCATTTAGCATGCATGCAGCTGTGCTTGCTTGCCGCAATAACTGTCCTGAACCAGTCCTGTCATACCAAGACTGCCAGCTTTCTTTATTGTATTCTTTCAAACGGAGCTCAGAAACCAATTTACGAAAGTAACCAAGTAGGGTCCCAATCATATGTGATAGAAGCCCTTCACTTCTACAATCTAGCAATGACGAACAAAGGTAACAAGAGTTAATACAGGTTAAAGGCAAACACTCTGAGAGCCACAAGAATAAGAACATTGAATTTGAAACCACCTGCCACCAAAGATAAACCCACAAGTCGGAGAATCCCTGCAAGAGGCTGGTATAGTTTAAGACTACCAACATAACCAAACCAAGGGGGCATACGAGGAAGTTCATAGTTCTTTTGTGCAGTTTTCACAGGTTCTTGTATATTATTTTCCTCAATAAGGCTGCACCTCTGGGCTTCACATAAACCAGAATTTATAAGAGGAAGGCCATAATTGAAGAAATTAGCTCCAGATTTCAACTCAGCAATGGAGGGAAGGTATCCCAGTGTTGATGATCGACTTGTTGAAATGATTTTGCCAAGTGAACCAGAGAACAATGAATTATGGCTTAGACATGCAGCAAACACATCCAGGAATCTAGCAGCTCCAACCTAATCATTTTCAAGCATAAGAATTATTGTCCATGAAAAAGAAATGGGAAAAGAGTTCACTGCTACTCAAACTCACTATGTGTAAAATATATACATAAAGGAAACAAGTTATATCCAACCAATGTTCCACTACGAGAATGTGAAGCAATAATTTATAGGATGAAACCCAGACAACCTGGATTAAACAATGAACACGTGATTGTTGTTTTAGTCTCCATACAACCATCATTAATTAAACTCACTACAATTTCTTTATTTTACATTCAATCTATTACTTTAATAGATAATGAAGAGGAAAGAAAATATAACAGCATAGGTAAGTAAGATTTTATTCACGAAACATAATAGATAGTAGATGAATCTAATAACTGTAAACAAAAAAGATGAATTTTCATATAAAAAATACTTGTATAATGTTATGAGACCAAGTAAGAGAAGAATTTACAGGCCATAACACAATTGTGTCAGGCAGTGATGTATATATATATAGTGCACATAGAGTAAATATGGAATACACAAAGACTAGAGTACCCTCACATATTTATCACATTATTATTCTTAACACTCCCCCTCAAGCTAGCGTATAAATATCAATCTTGCCCAATTTGTTACATATAGCATTCACTTTATTCCCTACTAAGGTTTTAGTAAAGATATCAGCTAACTGATTTCTAGTTCGAACATGCTTTAACAAAATCAGTCCCTGTTGAAGCTTTTCTCAAACAAAATGGCAATCCACTTCTATGTGTTTTGTTCTTTCATGAAACACAAGGTTATTATTGTTGGACAGTGGTCTCTGTAGACGGTGGCCTCTTGGTCTTGTTCCCATGGTTTTGAGTGTAGATATTATTTTTAGTATTCTATTAATTTGTTGCTTATTTTCTAGGGACTGGTTTTTAATGTACATCAGCTGCCTCTATATATTATCTCCACTATAAACATTCTGTTTGATGAAAAAATAACATTCAGTTATTCACATATTCACATTCTAAGTTGATATCAGAGCAATTCCGATCCGAGACTGTCTCTGTTTTCCACTAAGCTCTTTTCTTCCAGTCGGCCTTCATTGCCAACCAATCTCTGTTTTTGGCCTTTATTGCCCTTTTTTGCTGAACAATCTTTTTTTGGCCTTCATCGCCCTAAACACCCAGAAACCCAAACAGTACCCAAACAGAAACCCAAACAGTCGGCCTTCACTGCCAACCAAGGCCTTTGTTGAAAAAGAGAAAAGAGAGAGACATTAGAACAAAACCGTGTGACTAAACTACACAACGAAGGCATAATTATATAGACCTATTACAATAAGTACAAAGATCCTAATTACCATAATTACATGATTTGGTTATGATTTGGTTAGCCTATACAACGAATCTAGATATAGTTTTTAACACTCCCCCTCATGCCGGAGCATATAGGTCATATGCACCAAGCTTGTTACAAATATAGTTTATCCAAAGACCTCTCAAAGACTTAGTGAAAATATCTGCCAGTTGATCATTTGAATTGACGAAACTAGTGGTGATGTCCCCAAATAGGATCTTTTTTCTAATAAAATGACAGTCTATCTCAATATATTTGGTCCTCTCATGAAACACTGAATTAGAGGCGATATCTAATGCAGCTTGATTATCACAAATGAGTGTCATTTGCATAATATCCCCAAATCGAAGCTCTTTAAGTAGCTGTTTTAACTCAATAAGTTCACAAGTAACTGAGGCCATGCTTGATATTTTGCTACGGTACTTGATCTTGCAACCACATTTTGTTTCTTACTCTTCCAGGATATCATATTACCCCCGATGAATACACAATACCTAGAAGTGGATCTTCTATCAAGAGGAGAACTTGCCCAATCAGCATCTGAGTATCCAACAATCTGAGTGTGACCCTTATCTTCGTAGACAAGGCCTCTTCTAGGAGCTCTTTTAATATACTTTAGGATGCAAATCATTGCATCCCAATGTGCAACACAAGGTGAATTTAGAAACTGACTTACCACACTAACCGCAAAGGAGATGTCAGGACGAGTAACAGTGAAATAGTTCAGTTTTCCAACTAATCTTCTATATCTTCCTGGATCTGAGAGTGGCTCCCCTTGATTTGGTAGAAGTTTAGGATTCGGATATATAAGAGTGTCAACAGGCTTTGCCTTCAACACACCTGTTTCCTCAAGAATGTCTATGGCATACTTCCTCTGTAAAATTACTATACCATCATTGGATTATGCCACCTCTATTCCCAAGAAGTATCGAAGTTTGCTAAGATCTTTGGTCTGAAAGTGATGACCAAGATATTGTTTTATCTGAATTATGCTATGGTAATCACTACCAGTGATAACAATGTCGTCGACATACACAATCAAATAAATACACCATTGAGCTGAATGGCGATAAAAGACAGAGTGGTCAGCCTCACTGCGTGTCATACCGAATTGCTGAACTACAGTACTAAATCGGCCAAACCAAGCCCTAGGAGATTGTTTAAGGCCATACAGAGATTTGTGAAGACGACAAACTAGTCCAGAAGACTTCCCCTATGCAACAAACCTTGGTGGTTGCTCCATGTAAACCTCTTCTGCTAGATCACCATGGAAAAAAGCATTCTTGATGTCCAACTAATGAGGGGGTCAGTGGCGAATAACAGCCATTGACCGAAAAAGTTGAACCGAAGCCATCTGCGCTACAGGTGAAAAAGTGTCCCATAATCCAAGCCAAAAACCTGTGTATACCCTTTTTCCATCAAACGAGCCTTGAGGCGATCAATCTTGCCATCAGGGCCAACCTTGACTGTATAAATCCACCGATAGCCTACAACAGACTTCCCGGGAGGAAGAGGAACAAGTTCGAAGTTCCACTACTCTGAAGGACACACATCTCATCGATCATAGCTTTCTCCACCCAGGATGAGATAAAGCATCACCTGGAGAGTTAGGAATAGACACAGAAGACAAGGAAGAAAGACAAGCATAATGCGAAGAAGATAGGAGATGATAACTGAAATTAACATAGTGAGGAGACGAGTTACGAGTAGACCGTATACCTTTCCGGAGAGTAATGGGAAGGTCAAGTTCAGGAGGCAGTGCTAGACCTAGTAAAGGAATTAGTGCCGGAGGAGAGTCCACATTGACCTTTGCAACTTCTAGTGGAGGTAGGGGTAGAGGAGGTTGCTGTGGCTGACAATGATAGACCTGGAAGGGGCGAATAGTAGTGGTAGATGTCTGGACATGGAGGTTGTCGGAGGTGTATCTGACTCAACAGTGATAAGAGGAAGAGGGACGGATAAGACCTCAGAGATAGGCTCAAGAGTCGATGAAGGAGACTGGAAGAAGGTAACAAACTCAAAGAAGGTAACATCGGCCGAGACGAGGTAACGTCAGAGATCAGGGGAAAAACAATGATAACCCTTTTGGGACCGAGTATAACCAAGAAAAACACAATAGATCGGGCGGAAAGTTTATCAAGACCAGGAGTGAGATTATGAACAAAACAGGTAAACTCAAATATACGAGGTGATAGGGAATGCAGAGGTTGATGGGGATATAAGATAGAGTAAGGGACCTGGTGATCAAGAACAGAGGAGGGCATGCGGTTAATCAGATAACAGGCAGTAAGAACTGCATCGCCCCAGAAGCGGAAAGGAATATTACCATGAAGTAAAAGGGTCTGAGTTGTTTCTACGAGATGTCTGTTTTTACGTTCAGCGACCCTATTTTGTTGAGGGGTATGGGCACAAGAGGTTTGGTAAAAAATGTCATGAGAAGCCATAAAGGATTGAAATGGTTGAGACAAATACTCATAGGTATTATCACTACGCAAACTACGTATAGGAATAATCCATTCATTACTAGGTAGGTTAAGGAGGTAATATATTCCCTCCCTACCTAGAGAAATACAAGGAACCGAGTTCTTGGGAATAGCTAAGTTTCATGACATTGCACAAAACACTGCACAAGCATATCTTTAGGACATTACATAGGCATAAGCATGTGGCATAACATAAGCATTGTACTCTTTTGACAATTGTATAGGCAGTTGAATTCCTTTATAGAATGTGATGTGGATTTGGGATTATGGTTTGCCTGGGAATATTACATAGTGTGAGTATGTGAATGTTCCTTTAGTAATGAGTAGTGGCTCATGTACTTTTGCAAACATATTCTGATGTAAATGGATTTGTTTATTCATTGTGAATGAATAATTGTGTGATAATTATGCCATGTTTTGTAAATGAATGAATTGTCTGCCTTGGAAGGGAAAGGAACAATTTTGGGCTTTTGCCACCTTTCTAAGGAATAAATTAAGCTTTAATAACTTGTTTTTCCCCCGAAGCAGCTAGAGGTATCATGATGACATGTTTTGGAAACATATATTGAGAATTGTGAATTCTCACCCCATTGTTGATTCCATGATAAATTCAGGTTATAGCCCTTCAACAGGAAATAAGAAGTAGAAAGCCTAGGATAGTTTATTTGCTTTTAGAGGCAAAGTTTGTATTTATTATATTTGATTTGTGTTGTATAAAGAAGTTTTATGTATTACAATGTTCCCTTTTGAGGCTAAGGTTGTATATATAATCTTTTCTTTCCCTCATGGCTCTTTATAATAACATGTAAGGTTATTATGAATCTAGTTTAATGTTTTTAGCTTAGAAGTGACATGGTTAATACTATTCATCCTTGTATATTCGATATATACTAAGATAGCTGATATTAGGATGTTACACCAACCCTGCTCTAGAGGAAGTTCCAGATGATTCACCACCTTCGTCGGTCATTCCCTCCGCCTTGGTTCCTGCATCAGACAGCTCAACTATTACTCTTCGGAAAGGTAAACTTTCTACTTGTAACCCTCATCTGCTTTATGCCCTTTCTTAGTTATGACTGCCTTTCTTCAAAACATTACACCTTTGTTTCGAGTCTGTCTTCTGTTTCCATTCCTAAAACCACAGGTGAAGCACTCTCTCATTCAAGTTGGCGCTAGGCGATGATGGATGAGATATCTGCCTTACAGTCTAATAGCACATGGGAGCCAGTCCTAAACCAGCAGGCAAATCTATTGTTGGTTGCAGATAAGTGTTTATTGTTAAAGTTGGTCCAGATGACTCCATTGATCAATTGAAGGTGTTGGGAATTGGAGTTACATCACGCAGCGGAAAAATTAGGATTCCCACCGAGGATCCATGCGAAAAGTCGTAATCCGAGTTTTTAAATTATTTACCTCTTGAAGCGTGATCAAAAGGAAGGACGTGAATCACCAACACCGTAATAGAAACGATGTCTCTGCGGTATCCACACGAACAGACTCACGATCGTCCAACGTCCGCAAGAGGAGTCTCACGTCTCTCACACAGTGCTAGCTGCGAAGAGAAGAGAAGAAACCTATCGCTCTCTCCCTCACTTTTCTGTAGGTGCGGCTAGGGTTCTGAAATTGTGTATCTTAGCGACCCTCTAGCCAGCAAAGACTATTTATAATAGTGATCGCTTAAGTAAGTGTGTGTGAGCAAAAGAAGGTAAGGCGTGCAACCCTAGACTCATCTGTTATAAGTCTAGCTCATATTTGAATCCGAGTCCAACTTGGATCCATTGCTCCAATTTTAATTTGCTCTATGTGTGTGACCCTGCAGATTCTCATTACGTTGGCAGTAATAGTAAAATCCCATTTTAATATTACAAGTAGTGAGCGGTATCTAGCAACACATCGCTGCTACCCAAGTAATAAAAATGTCAGTGATTTGACATAACCTTTCTGTGACCAATGTTTCTGTGTCGTTTAGTCCCTTTGTCAAAATATCTAGATTGAACACAAGGCATGGAATGCGTCACCCTTGTATAGTCCAATCATTCGTTTCCTGATACTCAAGTAGACTTTGTAACAACAAATGAAATCAATATCTCATATTGACTCATTTGAGCTTGGCCATGCATTTCGCAGTCTCACTCAATCAAAGGGCCCGAAGATATCGCTCCTGTTATGTAAAAGTGACAAATCTCATCTAGGTCACTCACATGCCTCTGCATGATTCGCGGTATGTCCAATAACCAACTTTATAATCACCTTGTTACAGATGACGTTTGATGGTATTAAAACACACAACTCCTCATGTAGGAATCGTAGTGATTTCAGGTCAAGGGACCACAGACACCATTGTCACTATGAGAATCGCTTATGACATTCACGTAACGATCCATGTAGCGTTCTCATGGCAGGTCAGTCCAGTACATCATTACTCTAATATGTACCCATGTGAAGACTTGATATCTCATATCCATGACCGTGAGATGTGGTCATCGGATCTATGCACATACTAGTCTCAATGCATTATTGTTGTCCTAATTAACAATAATACTTGATTAGGACATTTAAGAATAGTGTTATAACCAAAAGGATCTCACGATCAAGTCATCCACTTGATGTCTTATGGCATCAAACTTACTATTCTAAGGACTTTATTATGTTTATTAAAAAAGAACACAATAAATGAAATGTCTCATATATTAAAATAAGCATAATAGAATGTATGTAAATACAGACAAATGTATCAGCCTCTAGGGCATACACTAACAGAAGGCTCGTTTAGTCACCAAAGGCTACACTAAGATCTTTGGTCTTGATTATAGCGACACTTTCTCTCCAGTTGCTAAGATTGCCTCTGTACGTCTTTTCCTCGCCATGGATGTTGTTCTCCATTTGCCCCTCTACCAACTGGACATAAAGAATGTCTTCTTACATGGTGATTTACAGGAAGTTTATATGGAGCAACCGCCTAGCTTTATTGCTCAGGGGGAGTCTGAATTGGTGTGCAAACTTCGCAAATCCTTGTATGGACTAAAACAGTTCCCTCGGGCTTGGTTTGGCCGATTCAGCGCAGTTGTTCAGGCCTTCGACATGATTCGCAATGAAGCCAATTATTCTGTTTTCTATCGGCATCAATCTCCCAATCAATGCATCTACCTTGTGGTTTATGTAGATGACATTATCATTACTGGGAACGACCGAATTGGCATTGAACAATTAAAACAACATTTATTCACTCGTTTTCAGACCAAACACCTTGGTAAGCTCCATTATTTCCTAGGTATCAAGGTGGCACAGTCCAGACATGACATTTCTATCTCCTAGAGGAAATATGCCTTGGATATCTTGGAAGAAACTGGTATGTTAGGTAGGGTGCAAACCCATTGATACACTCATAGATCCTAATGTCAAGCTTCTACCAAGACAGGAGGAGTCACTAGGAGATCCTGGATGTTACCGGAGGTTGGCTAGAAAATTGAATTGTCTCACAGTAACAAGACCAGATATCTCTTTTGTTGTGAGCGTGGTAAGCCAATTCCTTGATTCTCCATGTGACTCTCATTGGGATGCTGTTGTTTGGATACTCTGATACATTAAAGGAGCACCAAGAAGAGGCTTACTATATGAAGATAAAGGGCATATGGAAATTTGTGGCTGTACAGATGCTGATTGGACAAGCTCTCCCTCAGATAGACGCTTTACTTCAGGGTACTGCATTCTTTTTGGGAGAAATCTGATATCTTGGAAAAGTAAGAAGCAAACTGTAGTCGCCAGGTCAAGTGCAGAAGCTGAATATCGAGCGATGGGCACTGCAACTTGTGAACTCATTTGGTTAAGGTAGTTACTTAAAGAGTTGAAAATATGTGAACCACAACCAATGAAACTCGTATGCGATAATCAGGTTACACTACATATATCTTCAAATCCTGTCTTTCATGAGAGAACAAAGCACATTGAGATTGATTGCCACTTTGTGATGGAGAAAATTCAGTCTGGTGAAATTGCTACTGCATTTGTGAATTCGAATGACCAGCTTGCAAATATTTTTACTAAGGCTCTTAAAGGTCCTCGGGTTAACTACATATGTAACAAGCTTGGTGCACATATAAACGCACCAGCTAGAGGGGGAGTGTTAGAATAATTTAGAATATTTTAAATATAGTAGTATATCATATATATATGCTAGGATCAATTAGGATAGTAGCATATCAGGATTGTATCACTGTGATTAATTGTAATTAACATTTATATATAGATATCATGTGTAGTGTGATTAGACACACAATTCAGTAATAATCCTTTTTTCTTTAGGTAAATAAAAATAAGATAGCTAACACTAATCTATACATTATTGCAACACTTCCCCTCAAGCAGAAGCATATATGTCATACAAACCAAGTTTGTCAAAAATATAGCTAATACAAGAATCTCTGAGAGACTTGGTAAATCCCTTCGCCAGTTAGTCATTTAGTAGACAAAACTAGTAGCTATGCACCCAAATAAAATCATCTCTCGGATGAAATGAGAATCAACTTCTGTATTTGGTCGTCTCATGAACAACTAAATTGGAGGAAATATGCAAAGCTTCTTGATTGTAAATCAACAGTGTGGGCTATATATGATTAACATCTATGCTCTAACTTGAGGGGGGAGTGTTTGAGTCTTATCATCTTAGTACGTATTGAGTGTTAGACACGGGGAGCCTTACTAAAGTCAAGTTAGTGCATCTAATAAACAATTCTCTTCTGTGTGTGTGTGTGTATATATATATATCTTGATATTCTCTTTCAAAAGCTATCCTATCCCATGACAGATGATATATGAACAAAAAAGTATCGTTGTCCTCCATGCTCCTACCAAAACCTCTGAACTTAATAAGACATGCTCCAAACTGCAAGCCCAGCATTCACAAATACCAAAAGCTCCAACCAACCCATTCCATGTAGAAGATATTGCAAAACAATGCAAAAGGATACGTGCTACCCAGCACAAACACTTTAATCGAAAACAATACACATAATAGATAGCAGCTGCCGGATTAATAGAGACATTAGGACTAGGGAACACTTGCTGAAATAATGGTCTACCTCAGGCTACATCAGCTCGGTAACTGTATCGAAGCTCAAAATTCATGCCAATTAGACTTTTCATAATATTTTAAGAAAATAGGGAGGGTGAAAAGGAACACAGAAAAGTGAGGAAGAAGACAAATATATTCACCGAAAGACTCACATAACACATGATCCTTAAATACTTTTACCTATAATATAACTACAGTGACCCTTACACATTTACTTAACGTGCACTAGAAGTAACTCCTTTCTCAATACCATAACATTTTCCTAATTACCCATTTGCCTAAGTTCCTCAACTTACCCCAACATGAAACTGAATAACACTTTCCTAACTACCCATTTGCCTAGGTTCCTCAACTTACCCCAAAATAAAACTGAATTTTGAAAATGAAATTTTCCAAAGTCAATAATCACAAAAGTGGTTCTTCCAAACAAGAAGTCTCATAGCAATCTCAAACACCAAGGTAATAATCATGTTTCTCCATATAATATATAGACGTCCAGTCATTGACATGCAATTGATGTTAAGTTTTATTTCAAGTTGAACTTACAATATACTCCAATTTGTACCACGTAAGATAAGATTGATATTAATTTCTTCCATTATTCCATACCAAGATATACATATCTAAGGAAACAGAAATGTATAGCAGAACATGTGAAATTATTATAGAAGCACATACAGGAGACTGAAGATGATCCACCAATAGATGAGGACCAGAATAAAATATTATTGTCATTAACTGCTGAGCGTGTAACACAGCAAGTGACTCCTCATTGCCAAGCACCACTTTGGGAAGCTTTTCAAGGTGCCTGATTAAGAAAGAGATAGTATTTCTGATGAAGGAAAAAGATAAACGGAAAACCATTCTCAATGAGTAATTTGTGTCCAAAGAAAAACATGAACCTGATAAATATCTCAGCAGCATCACGCTCCATAAGAGGTTTCCAATTCTGTGAGAACAAACACTCAAGGAAATCTTGCGCAGTTGAAGACACATCATCAGAATCATCAACAACCAAAGCACATAAGCACTCCTGAATCATTAGCGAAATGAATTAAAAAAAAAAATAGAAAGCAATTAAAAAGAGAAGATTATATGGAGGATAGATATATTCTAAAAGCCAAACTGGAGCTTATACTTCATATGCACCTTGTTTCAAATATAACTTATCCGAGGACCTCTCAAAGACTTAGCGAAAACATTCACCAATCATTTGAATTGACGAAGCTAGTAGTGATGTCTCCAGATAGGATCTTTTCTCTAATAAAATGACAATTTATCTCAATATGTTTGGTCCTCTCATGAAACACTGGATTAGAAGCAATATGCAATGCAGCTTGATTATCACAAATGAGCATCATTTGCATAATCTCCCCAAATCGAAGCTCTTTAAGTAGCTATTTTAAGCAAATGAATTCACAAGTAGCTAAGGCCATAGCTCGATATTCTGCTTCGGTACTTGATCTTGCAACCACATTTTGTTTCTTACTCTTCCAAGATATCATATTACCCCCGATGAATACACAATACCCAAAAGTGGATCTTCTATCAATAGAAGAACCTGTCCAACCAACATCTGAGTATCCAACAATATGAGTGTGACATTCATCTCCACAGACAAGGCCTCTTCCAGGTTCTCCTTTGATATACTTTAGGATGCGAATCATCGCATCCTAATGTGCATCACAAGGTGAATTTAGAAACTGACTTACCACACTAACTGCAAAGGAGATGTCAGGACGTGTAACAGTAAGGTAGTTCAGTTTTCCAACTAATCTTCTGTATCTTCCCCGATCCGAAAGTGGCTCCCCCTAATTTGGTAGAAGTTTAGCATTTGGATCTATAGGAGTGTCAACAGGCTTTGCATTCAATAGACCTGTTTCCTCAAGAATGTCCATGGCATACTTCCTCTATGAAATTACTATACCATCATTGGATTGTGCCCTCTCTATTCCCAAGAAGTATCTAAGTTTGCCACGGTCTTTGGTCTTAAAGTAATGACCAAGATATTTTTTTACCTGAATTATGCCATGGTAATCACTACCAGTGATAACAATATCGTCAACATATACAATCAAATAAATACACCTTGAGCTGAATGGTGATAGAAGACAGAGTGATCAGCCTCACTCCGTGTCATACCAAACTACTGAACTACAGTGCTAAATCGGCCAAACCAAGCCCTAGGAAACTGTTTAAGGCCATACAGAGATTTGTGAAGACGACAAACTAGTCCAAAAACTCCCCCTGAGCAACAAACCTTGGGGGTTGCTCTATGTAAACCTATTTTGTGAGATCAATATGGAGAAAAGCATTCTTGATGTCCAACTAATGAAAAGGCCAGTAGCGAATAGCAGTCCTAGACAGAAAAAGTTGAACTGAAGCCATCTTCGCCATCGGCGAGAAATTGTCCCCATAATCCAAGCCAAAAATCTGAGTATATCCTTTTGCCACCAGACAAGCCTTGAGGCGATCAATCTTGCCATCAGGGCCAACCTTGACCGTATAAATCCATCGACAGCCAACAACAAACTTCCTAGGAGGAAAAGGAACAAGTTCCTAAGTACCAGTGCTCTCAAAGGCACACATCTCATCGATCATAGCTTGTCTCCACCCAAGATGAGATAAAGCGTCATCTGGAGACTCTGTCTCAAAAGTTGTTAGTAAAGGTTCAGTTGTTATCTCAAAGGATATTACTCTGGACAGTGTCCTTTATGTTCCCAAACTTGACTGTAACTTGTTGTCCATAAGCAAACTAACAAAGGACCTCAATTGTGTTACTAAATTTCTACCTTGTGTGAATTTCAAGCTTTGGACTCGAGGAAGAGGATTGGCAATGCTGAGGAATGTGCTGGACTCTACCTCCTTTGGGTAGGAAACCAAAAACTCATGCTTGTGCAGTTTCTTCACTTAAAGAAAATTCCGTAATGTTGTGGCACTACTGATTAGGCCACCCCAACTTTATGTACCTGGAAAAAATGTTTCGCTCACTATTCAATAAAAATTCAAAATTTTTCCAATGTGAAGTGTTTCAAATATCCAAACATACTCGAAATTCTTACCCTGCTCAATCATATAAGTCATCCCAACCTTTTTCCTTAATCCATAGCAATGTGTGGGAACCCTCTAGAATCAACAACATAACAGGCTCTAGATGGTTCGTCACCTTCATTGATGACCACAAAAGAGTTACATGGCTATTCCTTATGAAAGAAAAATCAGAGATGGGAAAAAATATTTGAAAATTTTCATAATATAGTGCAAACACAATTTCAGACCAGCATTCAAGTGCTTAGAACTGACATTGGTCGAGAATATTATCACTCAATCCTTGGGTCCTATCTCCAAAAACATGGGATTATACATCAAAGTTCATATGTGGACACTCCACGACAGAATGGGTTAGCTGAAAGGAAAAATCAACACTTGTTGAAGGTCACTAGGTCACTCATGCTAGCTACTAATGTACCATCCCAATTCTGGGGAGATGTTGTCCTTTCTGCAACCAACTTAATCAACAGAATGCCCTCCAAAATCCTCAAATTCAGCACCCCACACTCTACCCCTTTTGTCCTTCTATCCAAACACTCGACTCCTAACATCCATTCCTCCTAAAATCTTTGGATGCTCAACCTTTGTCCATGACCACCAACCTTATCGCAGCAAACTGGATCCTAAATCTATAAAATGAATCTTCTTAGGGTACTCACCAAACCAAAAAGGCTACAAATGATATTCTCCTTCAACCAAGAAATTCTACCACTCCATGGACGTGACCTTCGAGAACCAGCCATATTATCCCAACGCTGCCATTCAGGGGGAGAGGACAACAACTAAGGAAGAATCCTAACTTTGGGAAATTGGAGAAATGGAGACAACCTAGACCATTCCAATAGTCAGAACTACTCCAAAAGCACCTTTCCAAACCCAAGTGACTGAACCCCTCTATCCAACAACCGAAACTACACCAGAAACCCAAGTGGCTGAACCCCTCTATCCTACTGAACCAAGTTCTCCTCCCACTGCACAAGCGGATAAAAATCTATTAGTTTACTCAAGGAGGCAGAAAACTCAGACGGAACCAGAATGCTACACACCCCCGAAGCAAAGTTAGGAATCTGACCAGGCTCCAGAGCTTCTTGAAGTTCATCCAGGTAACACAGCTCCTAACCCAGAACTAGATATTCCTAGTATAGAATTTCTTGATCTTGATATGCCCATTGCTGTAAGGAAAGGAGTGAGATCTTGTACTCAACATCCTATAGGGAATTATGTGACTTATGAGAATTTGTCACAAGGTTACAAAGCCTTTGTTACTTCTCTTGACAACATTTAGATACCAAGGGATATCCAAGAGGCATTTCAACAACCAGAATGGGTGGCTGCTGTAAAGGAGGAAATCCATGCATTAGAAAAGAATGGTACTTGGGAACACTCAGTTAGTAGCAAAGGGGTTCACCCAATCCTACAATGTTGACTATGAGGAAACGTTTGCTTAAATAGAAAAACTTAATTCAGTCTGAGTTATCCTATCCCTAGCTACTAATCTAGATTGGCCTCTATACTAACTAGACATTAAGAATGCCTTTCTCAATAGTGAATTAGAGGAGGAAGTCTACATAAAAATTCCTCCCGGGCTTGAATCATCGGGAACTTCTGGCAAGGTGTGAAGACTCCGCAAATCCCTATATGGTCTCAAGCAATCCCGCCAAGCATGGTTTGATAGGTTGACTCGAGTTGTCAAGAAAGATAGGTTTATGCAATGTCAAACAGACCATACTATATTTGTCAAGTACTCTTCGGAAGGAAAGATGGCCCTGTTTATAGTATATGTTGATGATATCATCATCACGGGTGATGATCATGAAGAAACTGAACACCTCAAGAAGTTCTTAGCAAAAGAATTTGAGGTTAAAGACTTAGGACAGCTCAAGTACTTCTTACGAATGGAAGTTGCTCGCTTCAAAAATGGGATCTATGTGTCTCAAAGAAAGTACACACTGGACTTACTATAGGAAACGAGTATGCTGGGACGTAAACCAACTAACACCCCAATGGAACCTACAAGAAAAGGTGGGATAGAAAAAGAAAATCCTCCAACCAACAGAGACAGGTACCAAAGACTAGTGGGGAAATTAATCTATCTAACTCATACTAGACCAGACATTAGGTTTGCTGTGAGTATGGCAAGTCGTTATATGACAAGCCCCACTGAAAACCATATGAAGGCTATCAACCGAATCCTACAATACCTAAAAGGGACCCCAGGTAGAGGTCTTCATTTCAAGAAGAATCTGAACAGAGGTATTGAAATCTTCACTGATGCAGATTGGGCAGGGTCTGTGACTGACCAAAAGTCCACAATTGGTTATTGTTCATTTGTGTGGGGTAATCTAGTCACGTGGAGAAGTAAGAAGCAGTCTATGGTTGCACGGAGTAGTGCTGAAGCCGAATTTAGGGCCATGGCCCATGTATGTGCGAAGGAATTTGGTTGTAAAGGATGCTTAAAGAACTTAGAATCCCTGCAAACTACACCATGAAAGTCCTATGTGATAACAAAACTGCCATCAGCATTGCCAAGAACCCGGTTCATCACGACAGAACTAAGCATGTGGAGATTGACCATCGTTTCATAAAAGAAAAAATTGATAGAGGTTATTAGTCTTGAGCACACACCCTCGTGCTTCCAAACAGCAGACACTCTAACTAAAGCTCTTCCAAAGCCTACTTATGAGAACCTAAGATCCAATCTGGGCATGATAGACATCTACCACCCAGCTTGAGGGGGAGTATTGGTGGTCAATTCCTATTGGTGGTCGGTTCCTGTTTTTTAATGCAGCATTGGGAATACTAGGAGTTAATGTAGCATTGGAAACAATAGGGTCCTATGAAATAGTTCAATTCTTATTTATTGTTCTTGTAAATACAAATTGTACAGTGCAAAAGACTCGAGCAATTCACAAACACAATATTTTTCTACACTCTCAATGAAATTTGCCATGTTGCACTAAGTTACTTATGTATGTATGCATGCAATCCAGGAACACTTTGGGGTAAACAACCATCCGAACATGTAGGGTCAATAGTTCAGCATTTAGGTCGTAACATTTAGCAACAAAATAATCTTTAACCAAACAAGTGCTCTCTGAACCAAGCTAGATAGTCTCCTATCACTAGGCTCACCACCCAACCTGGACTTTGCAACAGCCATTCATTCGTGGCCCACCCAAAAAAAAAAATTGAAACACATTAATATTTCAACATGATTCCAAGGTTTAGCTCACTAATCAGCTACAGCATATCGTGTCTCATCATTCTCTCGCTCTGTGTCTCTATCTCGTATGACAGATTATCTTAGCTCAAACACATTATAGACAGCTATTGGCAAAAACGATAGAAGGTTTAACAGGGTAAAAGAATTCTATCATAGAAACAGCTCTTCAATTTTCAATCACAAACACTTTACCCTGCCAGAAATGTGAAAAAAAAAAAGTGTCTGTTACAAGTGCATGTTAGGGCTTAGGCATCAATAATAGTAGGCTAAAGGAAATATCATGACATTTATCTTTTTTTCCTTTTTCCACTTCTTTTTCCTAATTAGATACTTCAGAAAGAACTCACCTTTGGTGTATCCAGTGCAAAATTTCAAATTAGATGAATTTTTCCAAACAAATAGCCAAGATATTAATTAATTATCCTCTAGCATCACTTGATCAATTCCTGAGCCTTTGATGATCTTTTTCACTTTTTGCCAGTCATTTTTTAGATAAAAGAAGAAATTTATTAAGATGAAGGGAAAAAATTACAAAGAGAAGGGAGGATAAGGAATCCTCCTTAACAGAAAAAAGTACAAAACAGAAAGCAACAAATATAAAGAAAAATGCCATCTTCTCCATTCTTTGCCAGTCATGAGACACTTGAAAGAACTAAGAAAAGAATAGAGAAGGTTTGAGTGAATTGCTTTAGTGATTGCACTTATCTGGCTGTATTTATAAACATCAAAGAATAAATACATCTTACATTTACAAGAACAATAAATAGGAATAAAATTGTTTCCTATGATCCTAAATTTTCAATGCTTAATTAACTCCTATGTTTCCAATGCTACATTAACTACTGTTTGTTATTTCCAATAGTGGCTATTTAATGATCCTAATATTTCCAATACAACCAGTACTAACTGTTCAACACATCCATAATCAATGTGGGACCTCACAACCGACACTAAAAGAGCTATTCTAAACAAACTTCATAATTTATCTAGGAACAGTTGTTCCAAAAGTCTTCCTTTCAATCTATTATAGAGGACTACCTCTATCATAAATTATTCAACTCACATATTATAAGAGCTGTATTATACTCATTTGTTTTCTGAGTTGAGGGACATGCTCTTGGACCAACAGGCATTCTAGTAGACTATCATTTAAAAATATCTTGTTCATATTTTTCATTTTTTAGTTACAAGGGAGACCCTAAGAGCTGGTGAGGGGATGGGAAAGGTAGGCTGTGAGTATTGAGACTCACTAGGGATCAAACCAGCATCAAGTGCTTGCTAAGGAAGCTAGTTTTGCTAAGCTACAAAGCCATGAGCAATTTTTCATTATATTATGTCAACCACAGGAAAACATACCAAAAGCATAAACTTAACAAGCATTAGTTCCAGTTAACCAGTTCAGAGCTCACCAAAAGCATCAGTCTACTCTCCCCCAGTGTGTAGCGGCACTCCAATAAGAGTCCTTTTATGGCATCAACAAGTCCCTTTCTCACCTTTTGCGAAGAGTGAATACAGATCTGAAAATCAATGGTTTCACTGATCACATGAAACATTACTGTACAGTACTAAGATATGCACAAAGCATTGAAGTTCTAAACAATTCTGAAGGATGTAAAAAAGCCAAGGAAACTAACGTCATTAAACTATCAGTGAGAACATACATGTGGAAAAGTTGCACTCAACAGCTTATTTACATGTGCTGACGTTTTCTGCATCCAATCTTTTGTTCGGTTCACATGCAAAGATAAGTTCTCTCTGTCAGGATCAGTACTCCCCATTTCTTGGAGTTGAGTTTGGGAACAAGAGATTTTTCCTGACTCAACACTTCTATCTTCAACAACATTTGTTTTAACACAATCTTTAACTGGCAATTGACGAAGCTCCTCCAAAAGAGAGAGGGTGGATTTACACTCATTTGAATCAAAGTTTGAAGTCTCTTCAATATCCAAGGCAGGTGCATTAGCATCATCCTTGAGGACTATCATAAGAAACTCTGATAAACCTCTAATTGCATGGTCAATAGATTCCACGCTTCCAGCAGCCCCACTTATCATTGTTTTTGCACCATGCAAAACTTTAGCAAATTGACTAACAATGCCAGGTAAAAAGAAGGCTAATGCATCTGCGGAACCAACCTGCAAAAGCAAGCCAACACAAATCAATTGATTCAACTCCTTTTTAATAAAAGAATTCATAAATGAAAGAGAAAATTACAGAGACGGAGGATAAAATGACCTAATTTAAAAAAAGCCAAAAGATAAGGAAAAGCTAACAAAAAGGATAAAAAAAAATATTAGCTCAAAACAATTCCCAGTCCCTCTCTTCAAAAAAATAAACCATCCACCCCGCCCCCCCAAAATAAAAAATACTCAAACAATTCAATTATGGCATAACGTAAGAATAGCCGGTTGGAGATTCTAGCATACACTCATATTGACTGCACCAAATCCACGCAGAACTCAGATGAGACACGGCCCTGCTCTTTTTTGTTCTCCCTTTATCTAAAAGCAGACAAAAAGTGTACCAGAAAGCACTCCTAAGTAAAAAAGAGATGAGTGCTAGCCTTTGAATTCCAAAAACACATTCCACAAGTGTCAGGAAATAAAATGGCATGTGGCCTTGGCCCTATAACAGCCACAGGTCTTCAATTTTAATTATATTTCATAAGTGGCATTTGGTATTCATACCTCTAGTATAAATAGCAGCCTAGAGCCAGCATTTTGAGCCTCCAGTGAACATACTTTGCATAGTCTAGTATAAATTTCATGCTCGATCCTATTTTTCCATCATGAAGAACTCAAAAAATAGTCCTTCATAATATCACTTTTCACAATCTCCCAACAATTTTAGGAAAATCCACAATGACGACCTTTAGAGTATGGGTTTCCTTGCAAAAATCTCAAACAGCCCTCCTAACCTCCTCAAATTGTCTCTCCATATTAGAGATAGACTTGTAAACCTAGAAACTTCAATGGCAATAGATCTGGGACCTTGATAATCCTAGTGCATCCACTGCTCGCTTAATCAAACTCTTTCTCCATACAGCTACCTACTCTAAAGGGAACTAGGGTTAGCATCCCCCTCTTTACACTGATTGTCTAAATCTAGATTTCTACCTCCTGCTAATCTCTTCCTTTAGAAGAATCTTCCACAAATTTATTCATAAGAGAAGCTTTTGTAACATGTCACACCTTAGACAACACTCCATCACCAGCTGACCTATCCAAGAAATTCGCCACTGGCAAAACCTCCATTCCATTTCTTCACATCAAAATTCCAATAAACTTAACTATTTTAAATTTTCAACTTCTATTTTACAAACTTAACCTCTCGTGATGAATTGATAGGAATCGACAAGAATAAGAACTTGTAAGAACAATATTTCAAAAATCTCACAACTCATATTATGATAAAACAACAACAACAACCAAGCCTTTTCCCACTAGGTGGGGTCGACTACATGGATCAAACGATGTCATTGTGCCCTATCATAAACCAAGTCTTCAGAGAAGTCATTCAAATCTAAATCTTTTTTAATCATTTCACCTATAGTCTTTTTTTATCTTCCTCTACTTCTAGCTATTGAGCTATTATCTACCTGATCTACTCTTCTTATAGGGGCTTCTAAGGGTCATCTCCTTACATGTCCAAACCACCTAAGGCGAGATTTTTCCATCTTTTCCACAATAGGTGTTACCCCTACTTTCTCTCTAATGCATTCATTCCTAATCTTATCTTGTCTTGTATGGCCACACATCCAACGCAACATCCTCATCTCCGCGACACTGATCTTATGCTCTTGTTGGCTTTTTACCGCCCAACATTCAGTACCATACAATATCACGGACCTTATAACTGTGCGGTAAAATTTACCCTTAAACTTGAGAGGCACTTTTCTATTACAAATAACTCCTGAAGCACTCCTCCATTTCATCCTTCTAGCTTGAATCCTATGGTTTACATCTCTCTCGATCTCTCCATCATTTTGTATGATAGATCCAAGGTACCTAAACTGTGTGACTTGTGGTATGGTATAATCTCCAATTTTCACCGCTAAGCTAGCATTAACACGCCTCTTACTGAACGTACATTTCATATACTCCGTCTTACTCCTGCTTAGACGAAAGTCATGTTCTTCCAAAGCTCGTCTCGATAGCTCTAGCTTCCCATTTGTTTCCTTTCTCGACTCTCCAACTAAGACTATATCATCTGTGAAAAGCATGCATTGTGGCACCGACTCTTGGATATGCGCAGTAAGCACATCCAAGACCAAGGTAAAAAGATATGGACTCAAAGTTGACCCTTGGTGCAGTCCTATAGTTATAGAGAAATCTTCTGTGATCCCATCTTGTGTTCTCACACTAGTTTTAACCTCATCATACATATCTTAGATTGCTCGAATATAGGCGATATGAACTCCTTTCTTCTCCAAAGCCTTTCACAGGACCTCTCTCAGTACCTTATCATAGGCTTTTTCCAAATCAATGAAAACCATGTATAGGTCTTTTTGCTTCCTCTGATACCTCTCCATTAATCTTCGTAGAAGATAGATTGCTTCCATGGTTGACCTCCCAAGCATAAAACCAAATTGATTTTCTGAAATATGAGTCTCTTGTCTTAATCTCCATTCAATTACTCTTTCCCATAACTTCATGGTATGACTCATGAGCTTAATCTCTCTGTAATTTGCACAGTTTTGTACATCTCCCTTGTTCTTATAAATAGGGATTAAAGTGCTTCTCCCTTGTTCATATTATGATAAAGCTTTAGGTAAATATTTTATTAGAAAAGCAAGAAATTACAAGAAAGAGAGGAGCAATCCTCTAAAGAAAACAAGAAAGAAAACAGAACAGATACAATGGAAGCTCTGATAAACACAGTTTAAGATAACAGTTTTAATATTCAACCCTTCAGCATTTTTATGATATTCTGCCAATCAGGTTAGAGGGTACAACAACAACTGAGCTTCTCCCCACTAAGTGGGGTTGGCAACATGGATTGTAGAACGCCATTGTGCTTGATCCCATATCAAAGATTCATGAAGCCCCATGTAACCTAAATCCTTCTTAGTGGTATGCCAGCATGTCTTTTTGGGTCCCCTTAGTTAAAAAAGAAAGAAAGAAAAAGAGCATGGAAGACAGAAACACGGGATAAGATAAAAATAGAAAGAGCTTATCATAAAGCTTTGTATGAATGCAGAAGTCAAGAAACATTGGAAAAGTACAAGCTAGTAAAAGACAAGCTAAAAAGGTTGTAACACAAAATCAACGGTGCTTGAGGCACTGTATTTTTTATGAAAATTCAAAGAGATTTGGTTAGGGGGTACCTTTGATGTAAATTCATATATATATATATATATGCATTGGTTAAGACAATAAAGGTTAGAGGGTAGCTTTGATGGAAATTCAGAGAGATTAGAATGCACTTTTGCCTTTTTGCAAAATTTATTTCCAAATCTTTTAAATGGGAATGCATTCATTGCAGAACTGTGGGGTGCATGGGAGCGGCTACAAATGGCTCAAAAGAAAGGGTATGGAAGAGTGTGGCTTGAGCTCGACTCACAAGCTGTAGTTCAGGTCCTACAAGGAAGTAGGGAAGGAAGCGTTATGGGTAGACAGATTGTGAGAGCTATAAAGTTACTAATGAATGAAGACTGGACAGTAAGAGTGAGCCACACGCTTCAAGAAGGAAACCAGGCTGCTGATGTGTTGGCAGGGAAGAGTTTAGATCGGCAACCAGGACAGCTGGTGCTAGCAGGACCCCCTAGTGAGCTAAGGCGGTGATGTTACGTGATGCAATGGGAGTTGCTACTCCCAGATGTAAGGCTGTGTAATTGAATTTATTTGGGCTTCGGCCCTGATGAATACCAAAAAAAAATAAAAATCTATGGATAATAAAGCAATTCTTCTTTACAATGCCAATTACATTTTTCTTTTTCTTGTTTCCTTTTGTTTGGAGAATGGTACTTGATGGGATTCACACTGATGATACGCTAGTGGTTCATAAACCACATTAAGCTCTCTATATGGATGTGTGTGTGTGTGTGTATTTTTTTTTTTATAGAAAAAAAGAAATTTTATTAGATGCGAAGAGAATAATACAAAGAAAGAGGATAAGACATCCTCGACTACAAACAAAAAAAAAAAACAGGAAAACCTATGAGATTGAGTTACGCAACAAAGCATGTCAATCTCTCTGCATGTCTAACAAAGATACACCCCTAAAGAGACTGTGAGTAGAACACCAAAGGGAGGCCAAAAGAGTAATCTTATCCCAAATAAGTAAGGTCAAAAAAGAGTCCTTGAAAATTCTAGCATTCCTTTCCAGCCATAGATGTGTATTTTATGTGGTGCTAGCTTGGAAACAAATTAACTTCAGAGAATTTCGAAGATGCAAGAAAGGCAAAACTTTATGGTTTGCAGTTATTTGATGTATTTTGTTGGAGTGGAATGCTCAACTTTTCTAGAGTGCTTCATTATCCTTACTGTTGTAATCAAATAGAATAATTTTTATACCTTCTCTTTGGTCCTCTTACCATGGCTTCTTTAATTGAACCTCCCTATCAAATATGCAGGGAGACGGGAAAGATTTATTGCACTGATGAACTTGCTTGTGTTTTTTTCCTATTTTACTGTCTTTTTTGAGGAGAATATCTTACCCTCCTTTATACTTGTGCCTTGACCTTTCAGCTCTATAAATATTTCTCTTTCTTTGCAAAAATAAATAAATAAATAATAACTGCTACAACCTTTTCATAGAACTTGTTCATTACATTACCTTAGCAACCAGCACCCGCAGAGTTTTGAAGGCTTCAATTCGAAGTCTTGCAGAGCCTCGATGTCCCCTTGCAGCCTCTGTATCTGCAGCCTTTTCATAAGATCAAATTGGCATTATAAACTTACATAATATGAGGTAACCAACTTTTGAGAACAAAAAAAAAAGGAGAATTTCATTTAGGTCTCTTTCAATAGAAAAATCTGTCTTGAATCTCTTGATTACTTGAAGAAGTTATCTTCCGCTACAATAAAATGTGCTTATATACTTAAAATAAATTTTGGTTATTCTGTTATAAAATGTGATTAAGAACCATTTATTAAAAGAACTGAACTGGAATTTCTCCAAGAAAATTCAACCAAAAAAAAAATTTAACATACTTTGAGAAGAAGTGATAGCCAGTGTCCAACTGCAGCTGACGCAGTTTGAGATCGGAGAAATGCAAGTAAACATTCTTCTGATTCTGAACCATATTTGAAAGATTTATGAAGTGTATCATTATAACTGTTATCTGAAAGTGCAGGCAAACCAGGAGTTTGTTTACATGAACAAGACACATTGGAACAGGAATATAAACTCAAAAGCAGTGCCCTGAAACACAATAAAATTCCTTCACGAAACTCCTCTGAAGCCTCGGACGGGGACAGCAAAGCCCCATATGTTAACTTCTTTAGTAGCACAACCATCTGTCAAAAAGAACATCACAGTTCAGTTTTTTTTTTTTTTTTTGGTTACAAGTTTCATTTATTTTGTCTTGTACAAAACAACAACACAATTCAGTTTAAACAGCTGCTCACAGCTAAAGTGGGCTAAGTATGTCAAAGTGTGTGAAAAACTGTATATTATTCTCACCTCCCAATGTTTTACAATGACAGTAATATATATAGGGAGCAGTTGTACATTATATGTCCCTAGAAAATAAGCAACCAATTAATAAAGCACAAAATGCACTAAATACAATATCTACACTAAAAATGTGGTAACAAGGCCAAGAGGCCACTGTCCATAGAAACAAGGCCAAGAGGCCACCGTCCAACAGCTAATATTAATATCCCCCCACAAATTGATGCGGGTGATCAAAAAGCATCAATTTGCCAATGAGAAATTGATGACGAGGCCAAGGTATTGCCTTGGTAAAGACATCAGCAAGTTGAAGATCTGAGGTGATGTGCGGAAGCGAGATAACATGATTGTCAAAAGCTTCACGAATCGAATGACAGTCCACCTCAATATGCTTGATGCGCTCATGAAAAACCGGATTAGCAGCAATCTGAATAGCAATAGTATTATATGCATAGAGAGGCATGGGATCGGATTAGGAAAATCCAAGCTCAGCCAATAAACCACGAAGCCAAATAATCTCAAAACAAGTAGTAGACATAGCACGATATTCAGACTCGGTGGAGGACTTGGATACCCGGGGTTGTTTCTTACTTTTCCAAGAAATGAGTGCAGGATCAAGAAACATACACCAACCTGTAACAGAGCGCCGAGTGTCCGGGTAGCCAGCCCAATCTGCATCACTGTAACCAATCAATTGAAGGGACGATCCGAAAGGAAAAAATAATCCACGACTAGAAGTACCCTTCAAATATCAAATGATACGGCGAACAACAGCCAAATGGAGATGTCGAGGAGTGTGCATAAACTGACTGACTTGCTGGACAGCAAAAGAAATGTCAGGACGTGTAATGGTCAAATAATTAAGGCTCCCGACCAATTGACGATACAGCAAAGGATTTGAAAGAGGCTCACCCTCCTCACGATGATATTTCACATTGACCTCTAGAGGGGGTGTCAACAGGAGAAGCAGATTGAAGGCCAGCTAAAGAGATCAAGTCTTGTGCATATTTGTGCTGATGTAAGAAAATACCCTTCGGGTCCGAATGCACCTCAAGACCCAAAAAATAATGAAGGGGACCAATATCCTTCATATGAAACAAAGTCTAGAGTTGCTGTTTAAGCTGCTGTATTAAGACAATATCGGTGCCAGTGATGACAATATCATCAACATAAACAAGAAGAATAACAATACCACACTCTATTTTGTGAAGAAACAAAGAAGAATCATACTGGCTCTGGGTGAAAGAAAAACTAATAGAACGAAATTTTTCAAACCATGCCCGAGGAGCTTGTTTCAAGCCATAAAGAGAACATTTCATTTGGTGGAAGGACCAGAGGAGGAAGAAAATAAGCCTGGAGGAGGAGTCATAAAAATTTCTTCCTTAAGATCGCCATGCAGGAACGCATTCTTAACGTCCATTTGGTGGAAGGACCATCCCTTGGAAGCCGCAATAGCAAGAATAGTCCGCACAGTAGTCATTTTAGCTACTGGAGCAAACGTCTCATCATAATCCACCCCATATTCCTGCCTGTTGCCAAAACCAACTAACCGAGTCTTATAGCGGTCGAGAGAACCATTGGAATTAAGCTTCACAGAATACACCCACTTACAACTAATGAGTTTAATACTAGGAGGGCATCGAACAATATCCCAAATATGATTCTCCTGAAGAGCCTGTAGCTCAGCTTGCATGGCTTGTTCCCACCATGTTTCCTTAACTGCCTGAGAATAACAAGTAGGAACAGAAATGCCAAATAAGGTCACATTAAGAGAAGAGTGTGGAAACCCATACCTATCTGGTAGATTAGAGACACGAGTAGATCTTCAAGGTGCAGGAGGTACAAGTTCAGGTGGAGGGTCAATGTCGGGAAGGGGTAAAGAAGGCTGACGTCTCGTATACACCACACCTGGTTTGAAACGCTCAATAGAACGAGGGACATCACCAAAGTTAGGAAGCAAAGCAAGATCATTAGAAGAGACCACATTAGACGGAAAGAAATAGTGACTCTCAAAGAAAGTCACATTTCAAGAGATACGAAGACGATTAGCAGTAGCATCATAACACACAAAGCCTTTTTGAGTGGTACTGTAACCCATAAACGCACACTGAACTGCCTGAGCACCAAGTTTGTGACGCTCAGTAGGCAATAAATGAACAAAACAGACACAACCAAAAGTATGAAGATTATGATAACTAGGAGGCATGTTATAGAGACGAGAGAAAGGTGAATCAAAGTCTAAAACCTGAGAAGGAAGACGATTAATCAGGTAGACAGCAGTGGACAAAGCCTCAACCCAAAAACGAGGAGGAACAAAGGATTCAAGTAGCAAGGTACGCGTGACATCCAACAAGTGGTGGTTTTTACGCTCAACAACGCCATTCTGCTGAGGCGTATATGAACAAGAACGCTGCGAAATAATACCTTTATGTTGTAACAATGCCTGAAATTCATTAGACATATATTCTCCGCCAGAGTCAGAACTTAAAATCTTAATACTAGTAGAAAATTGATTTTCAACATAGGCTAAAAAGGTCTGAAACACTGAAAAAACCTCAGCTTTGGAGCAAAGAAAATAAATCCAAGTAAACTGACTATAGTCATCAATAAATGTCACAAAATATTTATAGTTTGCATGAGATATGATAGGAGAAACACCCCAAATATCACTATGAATAAGATCAAAACATTTGTCTGCACAATGACCAATAGAAGAGAATGGTAGAGTCTTACTTTTAACAAGCTTACACACAAAATAGTCAAAAGATAAAGAAGAAGACTGATTTTTATTGCCCAAGAAGCCATGTTTCAATAAATGAGACAAAACAAGTTAGGATGGCCCAAACGTTTATGCTAGACCTCACGATGATTTGTTACAGTAGCACAAGCTAAAGAGAAAAGACTAGGAGTAGGAAAGTGTATAGGAAACAATCTGCCCACTTTAGGCCCCTTCGCGATCACTTTCCCCGACGCCTGATCCTGCACAAGACAACCACCACGAGAGAAATGCACGTCACAATTATTATCAACCAATTGGCCAACCGAAAGTAAACGAGAAGAAAGTCCAGGAGACACAAACACATTGCGAAAAGATGAATCAATATCCCCAACAGCAGCAATAGGAAGAGTATTACCATTCGCAATTTGAATATGTTGTGTACCATAATAGGGTCGAACATTGTGCAAAGAGTCAAAAGTACCAGACATATGATTCGAAGCCCCAGAGTCAACAAACCAAGATTGAAGAGTGTGCTTGGGCTTACCTTGAATGCCCACAGCAGAGAATGCTTAAAGTATCATCTGTTGCACCATCTCTGGAGTTAGGACAGCTGGAGTAGAGACTACGGGAAGTGTTGTTATGGAAGGTTGATGTGCTGGTGCTGTAGAAGGAGGAGGATGAACCGCTACATGGAAGGCATTGACTAGACGATTTTCTGGTCTCCTAGGGCATTCCTTAATAATATGACCATGCTGTTTATAATAGGAACAAAATTTTCAGCTACAGTTTCGAGCAATATGCCCAAACTCCTTGCAGGAATAGCACTGAACCTGCTTCATATCCCTTCCTTTTCCCTTCCCTCGAGCAGCAAAAGCAACGGTGACAGCTTCTTTGTCTTGCGCCATAGCTCCTTGAGTGAATAACTGTTGCTCCTCCCGAAGTAACTCTCCAACACAAACATCCAAGGAGGGAACTGGGTCTCTATTTAACAGAGCAGCCCTCGTTACCTCGAATTCTGGTCTGAGTTTCATGAGAAATTGAGCCCTTAGACTGGCGTTATGAACTTCTTGAAGGGCAAACAGCGCTTCCTTTGGAACTTTAGCATGTATAATAACCGAATGCTCGGTCCACAAGTTGAGGAAACCAGAGTAGTATTCTTGAATCGAGAGATTACCCTGGCTGTAGTTGGCAATGTCTAGCTCCAACTGATAGCACTTTGCATCGTTATCTTGGTTGTAGATACGTTTCAAGTAGTCCCACATCTCCTCAGCTGTCGAAAAGGAGCGCAAATTGTTGACCATGTGTGGCTCAATGGATCCCAAAATCCAAAAAATAATCTGAGCGTCCTGCGTCTCCCATTTAGCAATCTCGGTTGAGGCACTTGGTGCAGCAGAAGAGCCATCAATATGACCCCACAATCCTTTGCCTTTGACAAACATCCTGAACTGAAACTCCTAGGCTGAATAGTTCTTCCCACTAAAGCGAACACAGAAGTTGTCTGTTGCCATAGTGATGCAGAAAACTAAAAGGATGAAAAAAAAAATTCGTAACTTTGAGGTGAAACCAGAATACGTGATGTGGAAAAAAAAATTCTAGAACCAAATGCCTAACACGACGAACAAAATTCTTAAGCCAGAAAAAACTATAAATCTGAAAGCCCCTAGGGCTGAGAAAAAAAAAATCGTGACGGCCTAGGATAAGAGAGAAGACTTTGATACCATGTCAAAGTGTCTAAAAAACTGTATATTATTCTCACCTCCCAATGTTTACAATGACAGTAATATATATAGGGAGCAGTTGTACATTAAATGTCCCTAGAAAATAAGCAACCAATTAATAAAGCACTAAATGCACTAAATGCACTAAATACAATATCTACACTAAAAACGTGGTAACAAAGCCAAGAGGCCACCGTCCATAGTGTCCACTGTCCATCACCGTCCATAGAAACAAGGCCAAGAGGCCACCATCCAAGAACTAATATTAACAAAGTACTCTATAGCACAGTCATGAGTTAATTAAACCATGGTATATATAAGTCAACATGGCATTAGCAATTTACTTTGGCTTACAAACAACAGCATGCACAATAATAGCAACCAAAGAAAAAAAAAAGAAAAAGAAAACTCAACAAAACACTGTTCCAAGCACCCATTTATTCAGAGACTAAATGGCTATGGTAATTTCCTTTAGAGACTATTTCACTGTGACTCCAAATTATTCAGATTTCAAAGCAAGTTTAGATCACTGCAAGTTTAATCCCATTACATTAGAGAGCATTTATAATGCATGGTATATATTGCATGATTCTGTTCGCTCCTGGAATTTCCACTTTTTCAGAAACTTAAATGATAGAGAAGCTACTGAACTTCAGTCCCTTTTGGCCTTACTTGATTCTGCTCCCTTTTCTTCTAATCTTGACTTGAGAATCTGGAACCATGATTCTACTGGTTTTTTTTCTTGCAAATCCTATTTTCAGTTTGTCATACATTCCCCCATAAGGGAGAGATTTTCCTTGGATAAGCCAATTTGAAATTCATAAGGTCCTTCTAAGGTCAAAGCTTTTGTTTGCACAGCTTTACTAAATAGGATTAATACTAATGACTTGTTGCAGGTTAGACAGCCTCACATAGCTCTCTCTCCTGATAAGTGTGTGATGTGTAGTTCTGCGTCTCAAACTGTGCCCCATGTATTTCTCCTTTGCCCAGCTGTGTGTTTCCTTTGGATTAATCTTTTTGCTATTCTTGGTGAGCATTGGACTTGTCCTAGTTCATTGGATCAGTTTCTACAAATTCGATTTCAAGGGTTTAGTAAGAAGGAAAGTAAAATCTTGTGGCAATGTGCTGTTTATGGGGTTTTGTGGTTTTTGTGGTTGGAAAGGAATGCCCGCATTTTCAAGGGGTTTTCCTCTCCTCTGAATTTGTTATGGGATAGAATCGTTTTCATGGTTTCTCTCTGGTGTTCAGCACATGGTCTCTTTAAGGATATCAGTATTTCAGATTTGCAAAGGGACTAGAAAGCTCTCTTAAACTGACTAGCTTTTAGGAGTTTCCTTTCTTTGTCTTTTTTTTCCCTCTTTTTGTTTTATCTTTTTAGAGGATTTCGTATCCTCCAATCTATTGTACTTCTATCTCTTTCTTTATCTAATAAAATTACTTCTTTTATCAAAAAACAAAAATGCATGAGCTAAACAAACCATGAGCTGGAAACCAAAGGAAGACAAGATGAACATGAGCTCACCATGTATAATGGCATCAAATAATATTGCACAAGATATCTTCATTTGTTCCAAGTTTTACACTAGAAAATATTTCTGGAGTACAATGCAATGGTGCTTCAGGTTCAGGGATTGAATTTCAATTGTTAAAATAGAACACTTATATGAATCTTCTGTTTCTGTGCATTCAGTCCAGTATCCACAATTCCACGTCCCTAGATTCTTTTTCATTTTTATTTGTTTCCTTTGTTCCTCTTTTCCTAATGTTGAAAGCACTATAGAATCCCAGTTTTATTTTTATACAATTACCTATCAACAAGCAGTAAATAAAATCCCAAAGTAATAATTCAGAACTTGTATAGAATCCAGACCAAATGTCAAAGGCAAATCAGCCCACCTGATCCACAGATTTCAAATGACACTTCCTCAGAAGTTCCTCCAAACAGTTAACTACACCTTCAGCCACGCTATCACTCACTTTAAAAGGTGCTTCCGGAACATCAGACATAGTAAACTTTTCTTGAGAATCAACTTTCTGCCTAGATCTGCATTGAATTGCTGCATCGAGGAGCAAAAGTAATGGGAACAAAGTGTAGCTGAAAGAAAAAAAAAATTGCATTGTAAGGGTAAAGTAGGCATCACAAAATCATAAGAAGCAATCCGATAAAACTGAGAATTCAAATCATGAAATTCTATGTCACAGCAGAGTAATAAAAATATTGATGCAGGACAAATGAGAAAAATTATAGTTAAATTATAGTGCAAGTAATGTTCATACCACAATAGTACTATAACAGTGTATGTGTTTTAGTTTCTTTTCTTTCAAGTTACTTTCAACGGCTAGAATAAATCTATTCAAAGGATTAGGATTTTTTTTTAATTAAGGATTTTATGCTGCATAAAGGAGTTTATAGAAAATGTCAATTTTCTTTTATGGCATATAATCATTTATTTAGTAAGGAAATAGATAAAGAGAGAGAATAGAGTTTACTCGAAGAAGGGCTGTAAAGTAGAGGGTGAAGAATCCTGAAGGAAATGAAGCAGGTTGGGGACTACAGAAGAATGCTTCTGATTCTGATTCTGATTCTGAGGGTTCCGGAAAAGCTCCAGAAGTTGAATGGAGTATGATTTTAAGTGTCGGAAGGCAGTGCTTCTGAGTTGTTCAGTTTCTAATCCTCCTTCAGTCACCGCCTCCGCCTCCATTAGTTTTTCCATATCCTCTTCCATTTCAAAATTGCAACTTAGGAGCCTGTAATATTTCTACACAATAAAGAAGACAATCATGTTAGCATTTGGTGCACAATTAAAAGAACACTCCACACAACAAAGCCGGTGTATGGAGAAGACATGGAAGCAGCCAATGCAGATGAACAAAGGGCAAAGTAAAATAAATACCTTTGGGCGATGGCAATCGGCAGACTTCAACAGAGCAACGCCAGCGATGGGTGACTCTGAAGAAGAAACTTATGAAATGGGGGCAGTACCAGGGTCGTTTTACAGGAGGTTTCTACAATGATGTATTAAAACGACTGTAAAAGGTCAATCCTGGTTAATTAATTTTATTACGGAAGAATTAGGGGTGGAAACAGGCCAGGCTTTGCCTTAAACAGACCTGACCTGTATCTCAAATATAAAGCCTGAGCCTGACCTGTGAGCTTGAAATAGGCCGATTTTTAAGGCCTGACCTAGCCTTTTTAAAAGCCTGGTCTGGCCTGAAAGCCTATTTAAAGGCCTACTTTGTAATAAGGCCTTTAAATAGGCTAACAGACTTACCTTTAAATAGGTCAACAGGCCTTTACATAGACTAACAGACCTACCATTAAATAGGCTAACAAGCCTTTACAAAAACTAACAGACCTAAGTCTTGAAATAGGCCAATGGCAGCAATAAATGCAAAAAGGAGATAATAAAGGAAACAGTAAATGCATGATTTCATCCTAGTTTAACTAAAGCTATGAACAAATATATGAACATGCATCATGAGTTACTATCACTATTAAGGCAACTAACTCAGCAGTAAAGGAAACTATCTTAGTTTCTCAATCAAACAGCCATCACACAAAATTGGAGTATTTAACTCAAAAGGCCGAGCACAAGCAAAACAAAACAATAAGTGACCACTTTGTGAAACTAGGATGAAATCATGCATTGTGAACAACAAGTGGCAAGATGTGCTTCAAGGAAGTATAGGGAAATGGCAGCACTGTAACTATGACATACCTTATAACCAAGATATCCTTAGCAGCTTTCAGTATCATGTAAATCTCAGTAGAAAAGGCTATCGTTCATTAATATACAAGTCAAGATTTTATACATCTTGCCCGGTGTCTGCTCACATATTTTCAATTAGTATTAAACATATAACTAGTCAAGTGGCTTGATTTTCACAAGGCAATTAAACTATATCTCGTTAGCAGTGGGGATCATGACATGATAGTTCCATTATTGGTGACTCAAGCATGAATAATAATTGAAAGAACACAAAGAGTTTTTCTGAATTGCTTGTGTTTTTATTTTTCACACAGCAAATGATACTTGCTTTTATACACTTGGAATATTAATTACAACTTGTATTTACAAGACAAATAAATGAGATAGTTATTCCCTAAGTACATGAACTAGAAAATACATGAATCTAAAATTACTTCCTAAATTAATGTGGACGGTGGACTGTGCATGAATGAAAGTGGACGGTGGTCAACACTCACCCTCAAGCTGGAGAATGAATATCAATCATTTCCAACTTGCAAGTGAGATTTTGAAACTTATCTTTAAGAAGACCCTTGGTTAGCACATTAGCCAGTTGATGTTCTAATGAGATATATGATGTGGCAATCAGCCCACTATCAAGTTTCTCTTTAATAAAGTGCCGGTCAATCTCTATATGCTTGGTCCTATCATGCTGAACAAGATTGTGAGCAATGTTAATGGCTAACTTGTTATTACAAAACAGCTTCATTGGAACTTCATACTTAATCTTGAGATCATCAAGAATGATTTTCATCCATAACAATTTACAATCTCCTTGAGCCATAGCTCGGAACTTTGTTTTTGCACTTAATCTTGCTACTACATTCTGTTTTTTACTTCTCCATGTCACAAGATTCCCTCCAAAAAACGTGCAATAGCCAGTTGTTGACCTTCTGTTAGTAATTGACCCGGCATAGTCCGTATCAATATAGACCTCCATAGATAGATTTCTACCCCTTTTAAACAACAATTCTCTTCCTGGAGAAGCCTTAAGATACTATAAAATACAATCAACAGATTGCATATGTCTTCTTCTTGGGTCATGCATGAACTGGCTTACCATGCTCACAGCATATGCTAAATCTAGTCTGGTATGTGCCAGATATATCAACTTTCCTACCAACCTTTGATACTGAGCTTTGTCAACCTTGGGACTTTTTCCTCATTACCCATTCTATGATTTTGCTCAATCGGTACTCCAGAAGTTTTACATCCAAGCTTTCCAGTCTCCTTGAGAAGGTCAAGGACATATTTCTGTTGAGAAATGAAGATACCTTGTTTAGAGTAGGAAACTTCAATTCCAAGGAAATATTTCAATCTCCTAAGGTCCTTCATTTCAAACTCAGTAGCCAGTTTCTCCTTTAAGAGTGATTTCTCAACAACATCATCCCCTGGTATAATGATATCATCTACATACACAAGTAGGATAGTCAATTTACCTTCAGGCGAGTGTTTGATAAAGAAGATATGATCACCTTGACTTTGTCTATATCCAAAGGACACCATAGTCTTCGTGAATCTTCCAAACCAAACACGGGGTGATCGTTTCAAACCATATAAGGCCTTCTTCAATTTACACACTTTATTTCCTTCACCATAGGAGTCATACCCAGGAGGGACCTCCATATAGACTTCTTCCTCTAATTCACCATGAAGAAAGGCATTTTTCACATCAAACTAATGAAGTTCCCATTGGAAATGTGCAGCAAGAGAGAGCAGAATTCTGACTGTGTTCATTTTTTCCTCATAATCTATCCCATAGGTTTGTGTATACCCTTTTGCAACTAGCTTTGCTTTATACTTGTCTAGTGTACCATCAGACCGGTATTTCACAGTGTAAATCCATTTGCACCCAACTAATCTCTTTTCCTTTAGTCTCTCAACAATTTCCCATGTTCCATTCCTTTCCAGAGCTTACATCTCCTCATTCATGGCTTGAACCCAATTCTTATCCTTCAATGCTTCCTGTACTGTCTTAGGGATTCTGATAGAGTCAATGGCTGCAATAAAACTTTGGTACTGCAAAAAAAGGTTTTTGGAGGAGACAAATTGGGAAATAGGGTACTTAGCACAAGACCTTTTCCTTTTTCTTAAGGCAATAGGTAAGTCATCATCAATGTTAGGATCACAATTATACAAAGGAATAAGTTCAGAATTAATGGGATTAGTGTTTTCAGTACTCACCACCGATTCGGGCACTTGGGGTTGAGGCTGGACCAGTTTAGGTTGTTTTTTTCTTTGATACACCACTTTTGGCAAGCTTGCTCTAGTCCGAGCAATTCTTTCAAGTTCAGGTGGGTGACTGTCAGAAGGAGCTAATTCATGTGTATTAGAAGGCATATCAAAAGATAGAAACAAAGGAATGTTAATGTCTGGAGGAAAAATCTCAGCTTCCGAATCAGTAGTGTTCTCCCCCTGAAGCTGAGAGGAAATGAAGAATGGTTGATTTTTTTGAAAAGTGACATCCATGGAGACAAACACTCGACGAGTGGAAGGGTGATAATATTTGTATCCCTTCTTGTCGAGAGCATAACCAATGAAAATGCATTTAATAGCACGAAGGTCAAGTTTGCCCCAATGCTAACGATGGATATGAACAAAAGCAACACAGCCAAAAACACGAGATTCATGACTTTGCATAATAGGAGCAGAGGGAAAAAATGATTTCATGACATGAACAGGACTCACACCACCAAGGACTCTAGAGGGTAACCGATTTATTAAATAAGCAGCAGTCAAAACAGCTTCCCCCCGGTATGAGTTTGGAACAGATATCTAAAACAATAAAGCTCTAGTAATTTCAAGCAAGTGTCGATTTTTCCTTTCAGCAACCCTGTTTTGTTGGGGGGTATCAACACATGTAAGTTCATGAATAATACCGTGTTGTATAAGAAAGGTGGAGAAATTTTGATTCACATATTCTCTACCATTATCAGATCTCAGACGTTTAATAGTTTTATCAAATTGAGTTTTAATCATGTGATAAAACTGGATGAATAATTTGTACACGTCTGATTTATCTTTCATTAGGAAAATCCAAGTGACATGAGTGCAACCATCAATAAATGACAAAAACCATTTTGCACCAGAAATATTAGGAATGGATGCAGGACCCTAAACATCAGAATGGATAAGAGAAAAAGGTTCACCGCTTCTATTACCATTTGGAGGAAAACTCACTCGATGGTGTTTGGAAAACTCACAAATATCACAATTAAAGGACTCAACTTACTCATTTAAAAACAAAGCAGGAAACATGGATTTAAGTAAAGTAAATGGGGGGTGTCCAAGACGCTTATGGTGGAGCCAAATTTGGGAGGCACAAGACTTGATACTCGATTGATGACAGGAATGTTGCAACTTATGATTAGAGCCATCTGACACTTACATCTCAAGGCAGTAAAACCCTCCCTGTTCCTTAGCAACCCCAATCGTCCTCCCCGTGATAAGATCCTGAAATACACAATGAGAGTAGAAAAAGGTTACAGCACAATTAAGGTCTTTGGTAAGTTTATGTATAGAAAGAAGGTTAGATGAAAGTTTAGGAACATGAAGCACATTTTTCAAATTTAGAAATGGACTAAGTTTAACATTACCAAGACCAACAACTAATGTATGAGAGCCATCAACTACAGTTATGTGATGATTACCCATGAGATTTTTACATGATGAAAAATGGGAAGAACAGAAGGTCATGTGATCAGTAGCACCAGAATCAATAATCCAAGAATCCTCAGGAACAATACCAAAAGCATGGGAGAATACAGAACACAAATTCTTACCATTCATGACCAGAGAGCAAGAGCCGGAGGCTTACTAAGGGAAGCCATAAAAGACCTTAAATGTTCCAGTTCCTCCTTGCTAAGGGCAATGATATCATCTTTCACCTGTTTGGCCTCCACCTCTGACTCCGAGTCTATGGAAGTCAAGTGTGCTTGTCCTCGGGCAACATTTTTAAATCCTCCTGTGCAGCTAAGGACTTGGTCCTTCCCATGGAGTTTAAAACAGTTTTCCTTAGTATGACCAAACTTCTTGCAATAGGAGCACCAATGATTAGATTTAGATGAGGATGAATAAGGTCCTGTTTTGACAGATTTTAATGCTGACCCATCAGTTAGCTTTTCATTAAGCATGACTGCTCTCCCGCTTTCTTCCCCACGGATTGTATAGAACACTTCTGATAGAGTGGGTAACTTCTCTTTTCCCAAGATTTGTACCCGAATAGGATCATATTCAGGATTCAAACCTAAGAGGAATTCAAATATCCTATCTTTCTCAATAAATTCGGCCAAGGTGGTTGAGTCTTTAGTGCATTCCATCTTCAAGTTCTAGTGCTAATCCAACTCAATCCACAAACCATTTACAGTTCCATAATAATCCGTCACAGATAGAGTTCCTTGTTTGGTGTTGAAGATTTTAGTCTTCAACTCATAGCAGGCAGCAATATCCTGTTTCATTGAAAATGTTTTACGAAGATTCTCCCAAATTTCACAGGATGATGAAAAGAACATACAATTCCGGCTAATTTCCGGAGTCATGGAATTCCAAAGCCAAGTCATAATGAGAGAATCCTTATCATCCCAAGTCTCAAACAATGGGTCATTTTTTCTAGGTGCAGTTCCCTCAATGTAGTTCAATTTTCGTCGACCTTTGAGGGTTTTTCGAATGACTTGTGCCCATTGTAAATATTTTTTTCCATTGAGTCGATAGGAAGACTGTAAAGGAGGAAGGTCATTTGGGCTCAGGATTGAAGGTTGGGTCGTATTGCTTTGGGAGATAGTGGACTCGGTCTCAGACATGATTTCAGTAGAACAGAGGTAAGAAAGAAAAGGTTTTAGGATGCACCACTATTAAGGCAGCAGCTGAAAATTCTGATGGATGAAAAAGAGAAAGGAAGGGCCGACGGTCAGGTTAGATGTGGCGCAACGGCAAACTGTGGCTGGGAAGGTGGCGCGTGGAGCTCACGCGCCTGTAGGAGTAGGCGCGTGTGGTGGTTTTCGGGAGTGGGTCTTCTGGGTTTGGCTGGTCGGAGGTTTCTGAGAAGGATGGTGGGTGGTCTTTTGGTGAAAAAGTCGCTCTGAAGGTTGGGCAAAAGGAAGGAACAGTACAGTTTATGAGAACCAGAACTTGCAATGAAGGCAAGTGAAGAACAGGTCCTGCAATGAAGGCAAGGCACCTGAGGATATTCAGCAATGAAGGTCAGCGAAAAAAAAAACAGAGACTCTTAGGGTTGGGAGCTCTGATACCAAATTGAAAGAACACAGAGTTTTTCTGAATTGCTTGTGTTTTTATTTTTCACACAGCAAATGATACTTGCTTTATACACTTGGAATATTAATTACAACTTGTATTTACAAGACAAATAAATGAGATAGTTATTCCCTAAGTACATGAACTAGAAAATACATGAATCTAAAATTACTTCCTAAATTAATGTGGACGGTGGACTGTGCATGAATGAAAGTGGACGGTGGTCAACAATAATATCTTTAAACTACTCCATTGTGGATGACTGGAGGCAATGGTATGCCAATGGCCAGGTTGCAGGGTATGCCCCTACCCTAAACTGGAAACTTGATATTACAAGGCTAGATTTATCTGAAAAGCTGAATTAATTAACCTTACGATTTGTTTATTTTCACTTCACTTACTAACTTGCTTCACTTACCAATCAGCTGAAAATGCTCCATACACTTGATTCAGTGCTCCATGCTTCCAGTTCAGCCACCAACATCAATAGAATCCAGTGGGAATAACTACCATCCAAACAGATAGCAACAACAAAAATAAATCTAGTAACTACCAGATTATGATGAACTATAACTGAGATTAAATATTTAGTATCAACTATTTCTAGCATTTTGTCAAACACCAGATATGCATCCACAACCCATGTACCTGACAACCTCCTAAATAGTGAAAATTCAGAACATGAATAAGATGAAAATTTCTGATTCCTATACTCACAACCCATCACAACATGAATCCATTGCAGCTTTATATGGAGAAAGCTTACAATTCTTTCCGGTAGAATTGAAGCAAAAAGAAAAACAGAAAAGAATGGAACCAACCAATTAATTTTTTCAGTTATGTTGCTTATCTCAAAAGTGCTCGAACCTGATCGAGGAATCAGTTTGATGTAAATCTTGTGATCATTGTGTACAGAGCCAGTTGGGTTGCTCACAAGACTCTTCCCCAATCTGATTGGCGTGACTTAGAACTTAGAACTCAGAACTCAGAACTCAGAATTCAGAATCTGTGGAGCAGCAGCGTTGCGGACTCGCGGTGAAGCGGCGTCGCGGGCTGGACGTGGAGCAGCGACAGCGGTGGTGGACGGCGGCTTCAGATCGTGGAGACTGGAGAGGCAGAGGCGTTGCGAGAGGTGAACGGACGGCGGCTTTAGTTACTGAATATTATCAAAATTTAATTAAAAACATATTAATATATTATAATTATTATAATTATTATAATAATATATATATTATATTATATATAGTTAAATTAGTTAGATTCGTTTCTCAAGATTAAAAAATCTATTAAATAATCTGAAATTTGACTTTTTTAATTAACTGAGTTTTAAAAAAAAAATTGACTTAGCTTGTTTATTAAATAGGTTAGGTCAAGTTAAATTTCAAACAAGTCAGATTATAAGTTCCAGATGGATGGCTTGACTCATTTACACTCCTAGGTAAAATACTCTAACATCTCCCTATTTATTCCTATTTACGTGATTTTTCACATATCATTTTATTGTTAAAAAATATATAAAACTCTTTTAATATTTATACACTACTTTTATTTTGAAAAAAAAATATTATATATAAATTTAATTAACTAAAATAAGCCTTAAAATTGATTAATAGAATTGTTAGTTAACCATCAATATATTTCAAAAGTCATTTTTATCCTTAATTTTAATAATATTTCTTATAATAATACTAAATTATTTTTGCTTGAAATAATATTTTTACCTTATATTTCTACCTTTAATGACATTTTTATCTTTAACTTCACTTAATATTACAGCAATACTTGATGAAATTAAATATAGAAATGTTATTTAAAGGTCATTATAGTTGGTTAATGATTCTATTAGTCAATTTTAAGCTTATTATACTTAAATAAATTTACATGTAGTATTTTTTTAAAATAAAAGTGGTGTTTATGTAAGTGTTAAGAAAATTTTGTGTAACTTTTGAAAATAAATTAGGTATATGAAAAATTAGAGAAATAGAGAGGAAGTTGAAGTATTTTACTCTTTTTATATTTATTTATTTTGTTTGGTAAAAAAAGTATTTTATATTTAAACCCAAATATATAGCTTTATTACATTTTAATCTTTTAGTTTTACCTCTTCAATGAGAAAAATCATTTTCAAAACGAGCATAAGTGATGAAATCAAGTATACGTGAAAGTAATAATAAAAGAGTAAACTCTATCACCATATCACTACACTTTTCACCCAAACGGTGTTGCATTCTCAATTTCTTCTCTATCACCATTAGAAAGATCATCATTATGAAATTACAATTCATTAGCAAAATGTATATTGCCTAAATTTTTTATGCTATGCAATTGGTTGATGAAATGGTTTGGGGTGGGAGTGGTGAGTAAAGCTTGAGGGTGTGTGGGTATGAGTGGGGGGGAGGGTTGGGGGGCAAAAGTGGAGGAGAGACAATGGGGTTGAGAAGCAGTGGGATGGATGTCGAGGGTGTGGGAGAGATATAAAGGAGAGGGGGTAGGTGGAGGTCCGTGGTGGTGGGGAAGAACGAGGAAGGGGAAGAAAGGGTGTGGGGAAGAATGATCTTTATTTAAAATATTTTATTTTATATTTTTATTTAAAATGTTAAAAAATAATAATTAATTAATTAATTAAGAATTATTTTAATAAAACATAATTAAGGATAAAAATAAGTTAGGCTAGACTTCTTTTATATATAAAAGTAATCAAGTCTTTGGTTGTCCTAGGGTTGCCCGAGGTTTCACTTTCCCTTAAAAAATTGAGGATATTTTAAATATTTTATATTTAAGTGCTTTTAATTTAATTACTTTAGAACTTTCAACAATTTAAATGTTTTAAATTTTCTAAACATCTATCTAAATTATTTTGTCATTAATATTTTTCAATTCTTATCCAACTTAATCACTACAAAAAAAATGTATAAATTACGACAGTTTTAATACGATAGTTCTAAAAAATTATTATAATATGTAGTATAATACGTCAGTTACACAACTACTATATTTTACAAGTAAAAATAGTAATTAAATGCATAAAATGACGGTTTCAACTGCCATTATTTTCATTTTAAATTTTAATTAAAATATTTTAATGAATCCTAAATTTTCATGTTCCCTCCCTAATAACCAAAAACCCCAATTTCATATTCCTTCTCACGGATGTAACCCAAAATCCCTCTCTCACCCTCTCTCTCTCTCTCACCCTCTCCTTCTTCACAGCGTAGCTTTCTCCACTACCATTGCCTACTTGTTTCATGTGTGTAATATGTGGCGACCACCTTTTCTTACCTTTTTATAAGTTTGCCTCCCCATAGACGCAGCTGTCATCTCGTCACTTCCAAGGTCCCTCACTCACCTTTTCTCAATCTCTTTCATTCTATGTCCTATGCTATGTTGACAAAATTTCTCTATTTTTTTTATTTTAAAAACCCTAACTATTTATTTGTGGGGGGTTGGGTCCTTTGCTTTGATTTTAAATCAGATAGTGAAAGAAATTGAACAAGACTTGTCTCGATTCAAGTGTGGCCTAGCTCATCTATTCTGTAAGTATACATATATATGAATTGGGTTCAATTTGGGATGCACTTAACTAATTGAACTTGGAAGTTGTAATGGGAATGGAAATTCATGCAGTGCAGCACACAAGTGCTTCTCTTACCATCAATGAGAATTATGACTGATGTCCTCGATGATACTGAAACCTTCCTCAATCGATCTTTATTTAAAATATTTTCTTTTATATTTTTATTTAATATGTTAAAAAATAATAATTAATTAATTAATTAAGAATTATTTTAATAAAACATAATTAAGGATAAAAATAAGTTAGGCTAGAACTTCTTTTAATATAAAAATAATCAAGTCTTTGGTTGTACTAGGGTTGAAACTTTCCTTAAAAATTGAGGATATTTTAAATATTTTATATTTAAGTGCTTTTAATTTAATTACTTTAGAACTTTCAACAATTTAAATGTTTTAAATTTTCTAAACATCTATCTAAATTATTTTGTCATTAATATTTTTCAATTCTTATCCCTTAATCATAAAAAAATGTGTAAATTCGCTTTTAATACGATAGTTCTAAAAATTATTATAATATGTAGTATAATTTCCTTACAACTACTATATTTTACAAGTAAAAATAGTAATTAAATGCATAAAATGACGGTTTCAACTGCCATTATTTTCATTTTAAATTTTAATTAAAATATTTTAATGAATCCTAAATTTTCATGTTCCCTCCCTAATAACCAAAAACCCCAATTTCATATTCCTTCTCACGGATGTAACCCAAAATCCCTCTCTACCCCTCTCTCTCTAGCCTCCCTCTTCACAACGTAGCATTCCACTACCATTGCCTACTTGTTTCAATATAATGTGACCACCTTTTCTTACCTTTTCATAAGTTTGATAGAGATGTGTCATCTCGTCACTTCCAAGGTCCCTCACTCACCTTTTCTCAATCTCTTTCATTCTATGTCCTATGCTATGTTGACAAAATTTCCCTATTTTTTTATTTTAAAAACCCTAACTATTTATTTGTGGGGGGTTGGGTCCTTTACTTTGATTTTAAATCAGATAGTGAAAGAAATTGAACAAGACTTGTCTCGATTCAAGTGTGGCCTAGCTCATCTATTCTGTAAGTATACGTATATATGAATTGGGTTCAATTTGGGATGCACTTAACTAATTGAACTTGGAAGTTGTAATGGGAATGGAAATTCATGCAGTGCAGCACACAAGTGCTTCTCTTACCATCAATGAGAATTATGACTTGATGTCCTCGATGATACGGAAACCTTCCTCAATCAGATCATTCCCGAGGTCTCTTTATTTTTCATATTTTCTACTTCTATTAAAGCAATATTAATATTAGTATATTATTGAACTCTAATGATAAAAGCACTTACTATGAAATTTCCATGTGTTGTGCAAGGGTCATCTGAGCCTTGGAAGCATACTCTAGAGGGTTAGTATTATTTTTTTAATTCACCAAATATATTCTCATTTTCTCAAATTTTGGTTTTTTTCCTTGCATTTTAGTTGGTGTACTGATGAAATGATAGGGAACTCTGTTACAGTTGGATTTCTATCTATATAGCATTTTAGTAACATTGGCTATGGCATCAAGCTTCAATATAATGTGAATTTTTTTAGGAAGATGTGTGTTTTGGTCTCTATATTCAATTCATTATCTTTTATTCTCTTTTATATATTCACCAGAAAGTCACTTTTTGGGGACTTGCTTTTATTCAGTTATATGTGGCGACCACAGAATCTCTGTAGCTTGAAGAAATATATTGTCCCTTCCTATGTACTGAACGCGTGTGTAATATGTTTCATGTTGACTTGGTCTTAATTCCTACTTGTCACTCCTTTATGCTAGTTGCTTTGTACTTGTTAGATATCATTATACTTGTTATCTTTCGTTGGCATTTCTACTTTTTGATTTCATTCTTGTCATATATTCCTTCCTAATTTCTACCATGAAGATCACCAAACAAATGTGTCATGGCCCTATTTAGGAGCCATTTCAATCAACTCTTTTCATCCTCAAATATTTCCATTTAATACTATCAATATTAAAATTTAAGAATTGTAAAATAATAGCACTTAGGGCTGATATTTGAGTATACTGTACCTATATATGTTGTCTATGGCCCTGTTAACTTTCATGCTTAGTTACTGAGTATGGTCATACCAATTAAACTTGAGAAAATTACATGTTTTGTTAAAGACAAATTTGAATTCGATGGAGTATGTCTTAGTTTCTGGTTATCTACATGTTTACACTTTGAATTTGAAGTTGAGAGTTTTATATAGTGAACTAATGAATACAAATGGGTTATTTGACTTTGATATGATTCTTGTTCAAATTATGAATATATAAAATAAAAAAATTCCAACAAGTGATGTTTAGACCACTTTGGAGGAAAATGTTAAGCCTAGATATGTTTTAATATGGGTCTTGGTTCTGGATGAAGTAATGGGTTGCTTTTTGAGGTCATTGGAGCTTGTATGAGTTAATAGATTTAGCTATTATTTATGTGTTGGTTGCCATACCAAATAGTCTTGTTAGAAGTTGTATTTTTTATTATGAAAAGATTTCACATGTTCTTGCATCTCTATTAAGTTTCAAGTCATATTAGTGAGTGTAGCTATGTTAAATAGTTTTGTGTACTGGCATACTTAGATTATATTGAAGTTAGGATTGTGTCTGTGCATTTTCTAAAATACGAACTGATAACTCAAAAGTTAGTTGGTATCATCCTGTGAATAAGTTTAGTGACTCAAAATATTGGTTTATTGCTGCATGCATAAATCTAATGACTAATGTAATTAATTTTGTAATTAATTTATGTTGAAATCATAGCTATATCAGTTGAGATATTTTGGTTTGTATTTTGACTAGGTAATTCTGGATCTATGAAATTATTAAGGATTATAATATGTTGCCTAAAAGATATTGGATTTTTACGGATTTGTGGTTCAATTAAGTCATTTCCTTCTTAATAATATGTTGTCTGTAGTGTTGTATAGCCATAATGCTGTGTTTGGAGAATCTTAAGCATAAATTTGTCCTTCTTGTAGGTACCAGATGAAGGTAGTGAGGCTCTATCACCTAATGACCCAAGAAGATCATGGGATGGAAGTAACACTCATCAATCAGTGGATATTTCGAATCCTCATTAATCAATTTACCAATTGTTGCTAAATGAATTACTATTTAGAATATTATTTCTTAAAACTTTTAAGACCTATATGTAATTTGGAGTTATTTGACTTGTGTACTCATGTTACTATTTAGAATGTTATTTCTCAAAACTTTGATGACTTATAATTTGTAGTTATTGAGCTAATATACTCATGTTAAATTGGATACTTGGTTAATTAAATTAATGAGTATTTATTTTTACATTTCATTAAGCAAAATTATTTTATTTATATTTGTAGGTTTTGAGGAATAAGAATTGTCATAATAAACTTGAAAAATAGCTTGTATTATGTCAGTTATGGCAGGTTTAAATCATCACCATTTAACACATTAGGGCGGTTAAGAATCGCCACAATCTTCAAAGTAAACCGTGTAGTGTTATATAAATTATAGCGGTTTGAAACCGTCGTTTTATACACAACTAAACCATAATTTTTAGATGAATTATGACAATCCTAAACTGTCATTTTATGCGATAAATTATGGAGGTTTGAAACCATCATTTTATACACAACTAAACCGTAATTTTTAGGTGAATTACGACAGTCTTAAACTGTTATTTTATGCACACACAAAAACTAAATTGTGGCTTTATACATGATAAAATTGTGGTGGTTAATGGGAAACTGTTGTATTATACCGAATGACGGATGCAATTACATCAATTTTGAAAATTGCCATTGAGGCAAAAAAATGGCAGTTATAATCTCCATAATATGCAACAAATAACTGTCGTTTTAAACTTTTTTTTGTAGTGAATTATCTTTAATACTTTCCATTGATTCAGCCTCTCCAGTCTCCACTATCCTATTGGACCATTGTGACGATCCAAATTAATGCTCTAAAGAAAAAGAGAAATCTCTCCATTATCCCTTTGACTCACCTCTGCAGTCTCCCATCTCTCTTTTTCTTTCTCTCTAAGATGAGATTGGATTCAAATTTTAGAGAAAGATTTCTTCCTTCACACACCCATCACTCATATCTCATCTACATATAATATTTCTTGTATACACTTCCAACTCTCTCTTCCATCACTTTTCTCTAGGATTTTCTAATTCTATTTTTCCCCTTATTCATAAGTGTTCAACCAGAGCACGGTTTCACTTTGCAAATTGAAGGAAATGTTGTCCAACCCAAAACCAACAAGTACATACGTACCCTTTCCCATAAGTGATATTATATATTAGTGATAATATAATATCTCTACTAATCCATCATTAAAATGCAATCATAGGAAGTTATTTAGAATAGCACTAGTACACCTGTCTGTGAATTTCATGGATATTTATTTTACCTTTTATTATTTTTATTTTATGCATTTTTATTTCATATAGATATTTCTTATAAAACTATGTTTTAGCACAATTATTCTTTAAACTTAAAGTAACAATAAAAAGATATAATCAAATTATTCTATAAGTTTTGTTAATGTGCACTCTTTAAGGTACATGTTAAGAAGCACTTATTGTCCTTCATTAACTCATTAAACTATGCCATAAAGAAATTAACAAAACCCTATAATGTATATATTATATGTTTAATCTAAAAAAAAATTGTGTCAATCCTACAAGCACAAGTGGAGTGGAAATAATAACCTCATGCTCGTTTTGCTCTGCTAAGGCTAAGGCGACGACGTGCAGAGAGAGAGCAATCCGCATTTTTTTTATCATGGTTCAAAACGCCTGTTGGAGCAAGTAGCTTTCCCTCAAAGGTTTCTGTGATCTACAATGGAGAGAGCAGAGAAGGAAGTGAGAGGTTAGAGAATGGAGAAGAGGACAATGAGGGAGAGGAGGAAGAAATACTTATAGTTTTTTATGATGAAGATGTAGCAAAAGGGGTGCAAGACTGCGAATTTAGCCTTATGGGGAAGATCCTTACGGAGAAAAATATAAATAAGGTGAGCATTCAGATGGCACTTACAAGCATATGGGGTAACCCTAAGGGATTCAAAGTTGAGGAAATTGGAAAAAATTTGTTTCAATTCTTTTTCTCTAATGAAGGTGAGATGCAACGAGTTATGAGGGGAGGACCTTGGTTCTATAGAAATGCTTGGCTCATCCTACAAAGGTGGAGGCAGCATCAAACCCTTGAAGAATTATATTTTTCAAAGGTCAGACTATGAGTGCAATTGTGGGGTTTTCCCGCATACTGTAGAACAAAGATTATGGGTTTCAAAATTGGCTCCATTATTGGAAATATGTTAGATGCAGATTTGTATGATATGCTAAGGGATTAAGGGGTGATAGTGAAGGTTTTGGTGGAGATGAACATTGCAGCTTTGGTGAAACGAGGAACAAATGCTAGCAGTAGGAAGGATGGAGTCTTTGGGGTTGATTTCAAATATGAATGCCTTGCCTAGTTTTGCTATTATTGTGGTAGTGTCGAGCACGAAGAGAGGTTCTACAGCAAAGCATTATCAAATGAAGGAAGAGAAGAAAATCATTCCCAAAATCTTGGTCTTGAATTAAGGTCTAGAGATGTTGGATGGAAAATGAAAACAAATAGCCAAGATAGTAACTCAATTAATAAAGGAAAGGAGCAAAAGGCCAAAAATAGTAACCGTCCAAAGTCAAGGAAAACTTATGTGCTACTTTCAAAATTAACTAATTTGTTTATTTCAGAAGAAAGGGAGGAAATAAGTATTGGAGGAGGGAACAAGAATATTAATAGCAAGCAGATATTGGACGTTATCAATGAGAAGGCCACAATGAAGGATGACCATGCAGGAGGGGAAGACGTGTCAATAAGTTGGGTTGATTTGGTGACTGAGTCTTTTTCAGAACTCAATGAGGTCGAGGCCATCTTGATCTAAAACTCATAATCAAAAAAGGTGTACAACTATGATAGAGATAAGGTGGATAAGCATTAGGCTGGTTCTCGAAATAGAGAAGTAGATGGTGATGTTACAACACCATTGAAGGACGTATCTAACATACAGCAAAGTAGTAAAGTGACTAGTGGTGTCAAAAAGTGGCAACATGGGAGGAAGGAGTAAAATGTCACATATATGGGAAATTAGCACTGATCATCCTAAAGAGCATCACTGGAAGAGCTGAAAAACTCCACCCCAATATTTCTTTTGTAAACCTTTCAATTCTAATCCCTTTTGAACTGTTTTTCCTATACTTTTCATTTCTATAATGATAATCTCTTTTCATTGCAACCTATTGTTGACTCAATATGCATTTCTCATGATATATTTATATTGAGAAGTGAAACATATGACAATATTACAAAAGCATTTATATTTGCTTTAACAATCTTAAAAGGTCATGGGAAACACAATGAATTCCCGATAAGAGTATTGATGAGAAAAGAAATGATAACCAGGTCACCATCACATCTAATGCACACTTCAAGGGTCATCCTGGTTGGACATTTACACCGTCGACTGAATAGACAAATGAAAGGTTGCCAATAAAATGTCATTCAAGTTTATCTTTGAAAATGATTGCAATCATGTCTTCATGGGTCGTGGAGACAAAAAAAATAAAAAAACAAAAAAAAACAACAAAGAAACAACAACAAAAAAGAAAATAAAAAGTTTTTCAAACTCTTATACATCTGAAGCATGCACAGTACACTATTTCGAGTTGCTAGCCTTGACCTACAAAGGTCCAACTTGCTGTTCAGTCAAACCAAGGCCTTATGCCTATTGCCTTCAATTTTCTGGGTCCCCGCGCCCATTGCTTTTAGCTTACACGGCAAGTTAAAGCCTTATGCTCATTGCTTTTTCTTTCCGAGTCCCCGCACCCATCACTTTTAGCTTCCACGGCAAGTCAGAGCCTTATGCTCATTATCTTTTCCTTTCTAGGTCCCTGCACTCATCGCTTTTAGCTTCCACAATAAGTCAAGGCCTTATGCTCATTGTCTTTTCCTTTCTGGGTCCCCGTACCTATCGCTTTTAGCTTCCATGGCAAGTCAAGGCCTTATGCTCATCGCCCTTCTTTCCTAAGCCTTATGCTCGTTGCCTTTCACTCTTTACTTTTCCACGACAAGTCAAGGCGTTATGCTTAGTGCCTTTATTTTTCTGGGTCCCTGCACCTATTGCCTTTAAGTTTTCTGTTAAGCTTCGGCGGATACCGGGTTTCGCAAGCTTTTTTACCTTTCTGTTAAGCTTTGGCGGATACCTGACTCCGCAAGCTTTTTACCTTTTCTGTTTTAAGTTTTTTGCTAAGCTTTGGCGGATACCTAGCTCCGTAAACTTTCTTACCCTTTTATTAAGCTTTGACGGATACCTGACTTCGTAAGCTTTTTACCTTGTTCCTGTCAAGCTTCGGCGGATACCTGGTTCTGCAAGCTTTCTTACCCTTTTGTTAAGCTTCAACGGATACTCGAATCTGTAAGCTTTTCACCTTATTTATGTTAAGCTTCGGCAGATAGTTGGCTCCACAAGCTTTCTTACCTTTTTGTTAAGCTTCGTTGAATACTCGACTCCGTAAGCTTCTCACTTTGTTCCTGTCAAGATTCGGTAGATACTTGGCCCCACAAGATTTCTTACCCTTTTGTTAAGCTTCGATGGATACCCAACTCTGCAACCTTTTTTACCTTGTTCTTGTCAAGTTTCGGCAGATACCTGGCTCCGCAAGCTTTCTTACCCTTTTGTTAAGCTTCGATGGACACCCGACTCCGTAAGCTTCTTACCTTGTTCCTGTCATGCTTTGGCGGATACCCAGCTCCGCAAGCTTTCCTACCCTTTAGTTAAGTTTCGATAGATACCTGACTCCGCAAACTTTTTACCTTGTTCTTATCAAGCTTCAGCGAATACCTGATTCCGTAAACTTTTTTATCTATCTATCAAACTCCAAGGGGTCTCCGTACCTATTTCCTTTAAGTTTTCGGGCCCTCGTACCCATTTCCTTTAGGTCTTTGGGTCCATATACCTGTGGCCTTTACCTTTCAGGGTCCTTATACCCCACGTCTTTACCTTGTTTTTATGTCTGTTACATTTTTCATCTATCCGCATAGGAAAATTTTCATGGACAAAATTGAATCAATTCTTTTGCTTTCCATTTAATTTAAATGTAAAGCAAATAGGAGCAGCTGTTGATACCCTAATTTTTTCCATATTTTTTTTACTTTTATTTTTTTATTAAGGTGTCCAGGTCATTTAAATTTGTTTTATTTACTTTTATTTAGTTTGATTTCAAAAATAAAATAAAAATATAGGATGAATTTGTTTTTAAAAAATAAATAAATAAAAAATAAAAAAAAGAGTTACGAGTCAACCCATGACCCAATCTCCTTTTCAACCCATGACCCAACTTCCTCCTTGTTGCAACCTAAGAACCCTAGCCACCGTCATCCTCCAAACCCTAGACCAAGTAGTTGCACAACCCAATTGAAGTGGCAACCTTTCCTTTTAAGTTTTTATTGAAATATCTGACGGGATTTTTTCTCCATTTGTCTTCCAATCACCAAGGAATTAAGGAGAAAATTTTGTAGACTTAACCCTATAATCCCTAAGCAGAGAAGAGGGCAAAAACAAAGATCAATCACATAAAAAATTCCTTCACCTACACAAATACACATTGAGCCAACACTCACGGCCAAGAACTTTTGCATTTGAACCATTTCACTATCTCAATCCTCTGCCAAACTAGCCTCCACGTACCAACACCATGCAAACCTCAAAAACAGTCACCATTCTCCCTCCACCAAAACATTCCCTTCTTACAAACCCGCGTAATCCACACCCAAAACACCATTATCAACTTTTGAACAGAGCCTCTGCAACCACCATAACCACTAACGCCATTATATTCCGTAATCACTCTCATGCACCACCCATAACAACCTTCATCCACCACTCAACAATAGTATCTGTAAACCTCCACCAAATCAAAACCCCTACAACTCAACCTAAAATAGAAATTCAAAACTGCAGCAAACCCACATCCCATCTCAAACCAAAACCACTAAACCCGTGGCCACCACGCACCACCCACTTGTGAATCACGCGCAGCCAAACTACCCAAACACCCAGGAACCATCACCAGAACCCAGATCTTCTCCTACCATATCATCTCAGCCGCAGCCACCGCGCAACCTTCATTGCGAAAACAGAGCCAAGCATCACCCTTACACTTAGATCTGCAACCCACGAACCCATAAACCCCAAAGCGCCGCTGCTCACGTCGCACTCATCAAGCTGCTGCGACTCTCCCCTGTGAGTGAACCTCTCCCCTGTGCGTGCACCCATCCAGCCAGTTGCGCCTCAACCCGGATCCAGCCCACACACGCCAAACCACGAGCTCGCTGTAGGCCACTGCGAGCAGCACCACCTTCCACCCAACAGGTTGCGCCTCCATCCCCAGCCTTCAAGCATTACATCTCGCCGTCGAGTCCCCTTCGCAAAGCTACTGCGCCGTCACTCCTCCATTCGTGCGTCTCCTCTGTTCGTTCTCCGTTTTGTATTCTTCTCTTCATATACATATTATTATTATTAAGTTGAGGAGTCAAAGTTTTGGGTGAAGAGTAATGGGTTATGGATTTTGGAAAAAGGTTGGCTTATTGGGTTTGAGTGAGAGTTTGGACCTTTTTTTTTTTGTTTACACTATGTTTTTTACTTGTTTGGGCTTGAGTCATTAGTCATCCTATTTATTTATTTATTTATTTATCTTTTTAGATTGATTTGTATTTATTAATTTGGGATTTATATTGTCTGTATTTTAATTTAACTCATTCATTTTTGTATTAATGTATTATTCAAATAATTTAAAATTGTCAACGACTGAAAAATTAGGAGAGGATTGGAGCACCAATCAAGTACACTCTTGTCAATACTCTTGAGATTTTATATTGAATCTTACCAGGAGCACTGGTGAGGTCTAATCTCTACATTAAAATTAAAATATTTTTACAAACTAAAAACACAACATTTTTTATAAACCAAGATAAAATTCTTTTTGTAAAATAAAAATTCTCAAATAAAAGTGAGAAATTTCATATGGTCTCAACATTATGATTGTGATAAATTCAAAAACCCTTTTTGTCACTTTTCAAAAAATAAATTTTTCTTTGCAAAATTCATTTTAAATCATTTTATTCAAAATTTCTCATCGCAAGTAAATATTTTGAAGATTCGTTTCTTTGCAAAATTAACACAATTTTAATTCACCACTTTCATATAATATGTTGCAGGCTTAGAATTTGATCCAAAATAATGGCTACTTAGTCACCCATTCTATATCTTAATCATTTATCATCTTTAATAACATGCTGACAAATAGGACATGTGAAAACAAAAATAGAAACAAATTCTTTTCTTTTTAATAATAAAGGATCAATTTAATTAATCTTGCGAATAACATTAAATTAAATAGGTAACAGTTCTTAGAATGGATAGTGTAGGGTGCTAATACCTTCCTTACTCGTAATCAACCCTCGAACCTCGAACTTTGAAATGTAGACCATTTTTTAGGTGTCCAATTGCACCATTTCATTTATTGGATAAAGTGATTGGTGGTGACCCCCAACACCCTGAGGTCCTTTCCTCCTCTTCTTTTTTAATTTCGCAGCGCCCTTCGAGACGGTTGTAACATGTATGTTCTAGTTGCCTTGGCTTCCTTTTTAGCTTCTTTTTTTTTCAATTATCTCTCTGTTTACTTTTGCTATCTTTTCAATTTTTAGATCAAAGAATAATGTTTTAGGATCAATGGTACCTCACATAAAATAGAACACAACAAACACTTAAGAACAAAACAAAAAACAAAAAAAAATGATGGCTAGATCACTATCTTCCTAAGTACTAATGATATTGACTAAATCACTCAATCCCCGATAATGGCGTCAAAAACTTGCTGACTAATTTGGCAAGTGTACCAAATCATAAAAGTAATAAAGTGATGAGAAAATATCGTTCGTACGAGGATTGAGTTGCCAAGTACTACTTCACTAATCTAACTATTATCTAGGAAATGAATTGATTCAGTAAGAGCTCAAAAGGAAAACAAGTAATTAAAAGAAAAGCAAAACAAATTAAAACAAATAACTTGAAAATAGTAGAAAGATCATGATAACAAGTTAAGAGCAAACATGCAATGATAAAGGCGTTAGGGATCCAATTTCACGTGGTTTTTTTTACTAGTATTTGGAATTTCAACCTAATCAAGTTCTAATTAATCAATTAATGGGAAGATTGTAACGTTCTAATACCAATACCTTAGTATATTCTGAATATACAAAGTAAACAGTATTAGTCATGTCACTTCTAACTTAAGAACAACATTTTAAATTCATAATAACCATACAAGTTATTATAAAGAGTCAAGAGGGAAAAAAAAATCATATATACAACATTAATGTCAAAAGGGCATAGTGTAATACATAAAACTTTATACAAAGCAAAGCAAATATAATAATGTACAAGCTTTGTTAAAAAGCAAATAAAAACTATCTATTCTATTTGCTTCTTCTTCTTCCCCTTAGAAAAGTCTCGACCTGGATTTATCATGAAAAACAACAAACGGGATGAGAATTCACAATTCTCAGTAGTATATACACATATATGACATCATGATAACTCCATCTGCTTTAGGAAAAAATCATTTCAAAACTTAAATTATAAAGTAGAAAGGTGACAAAAACCAAAAACTATTCTTTTCTCTTCTCGAAGTAGAAAGTCCAATTATTTATAATTAAGGTTCAATTATCTCATAATTGACCATTCACAATGTATAAACTGATTAACAAAAGATTATGATCGCAATAAGTAATTAAGTCACTGCTTAATACCATTGGAACATTAACATACTCTTTCTATGTAATTTAATTCACAAAGCAATCCATAATCCTTAAACTTTCAAAGATAAAACAATTGCACATACAATTGTTATTGAGATGTGAATGCTTGTGTATGCTCATGCCTAAGATATGTCCTAAAGTAATGATTATGAAATGTGTCATGATAATGTTTTTAAAACACTTCTGTGGTTCAACTTTAGTAAATAAAGGAACCAGGCTAAGTAAACATTCATGGCTCTACAACCAAAGAACCAAGCACACTTATATCCATGACTCAACAAAGGAACCAAGCTCAATATCCATGGCTCAACAAAGGAACCAAGCTCAATAACCATGGCTCAACAAAAGAACCAAGCTCAATAACCATGGCTCAACAAAGGAACCATTAGATGCACAAAGGCTTAGTTTTTTACACATATGCTAGGTGGTTATTTCCTTCATAAAATATCTCTAATAGTGTCTTAACTCACAAAAAAGTATGAATACAAGATCCCAAAAGTAGGGAACTCTATTTCCTTAAAAAGAAACATAAAGCATCGTATTCTTGGGCGCTTATGTGCTCCTCCTTCCAGCACTTAGGCACCCCATGACAGCAAACTCTCCCAGTTTTATCTATCATTGGGTGCTTAGGCGCCCAGTTTCTAAGCGATCAAGCGCTCAACACCTGAGCATTCTGGCCTTGCGAGCTTAGGCACTCACTTCTGCACCAGAGTTTACACTCCTTATTCCGCTGAATTTCTAACCCCACTTAGACTCTCAAAAATAGATCCTAAGTGGTTTTAAACCACAAACATGGTCTCTAAGCATATCATAACTCTCATGCACATTCTCAACTCATAAAAGCATGGGTTCATGAACAAAGATCAAAACCTCCAATACCCATTTTTAAACTTCAATCTCAAGGGGTCATATGGATACTTCTAAGTTCATAACTATCAACCATGCATAGAATAAGCCAAGTTCAAACCAAAAACAACCATTGAAGATAAGAATCAAACACAAGAATCATTGAAACCCTCTCAAACCCATTTCTACTAAACTAGTCATGCGCTAAGCATCAAGAAGTAAATAGGGAAAGAGATAAGTAAAAGCAAACACTCGTACCTCAAGTCTCTAATGGATGGTATTCAAGTTGACTTCCTTGTCTTTCCTTGGTTCTTCTTCTTTTCCTTCTTCCTTTCTATTCTTTCTTTTCTTTTTTTTCTTCCTTTCTATTGCTCCAAACGTGAGAATGTGAGAAAAGAGAGGGAAAAGTCAAAGAAGTAGAAGGCAAGGGCGGTGGAAAGAGTTGGAGAGATAAGGGTAGGTTGAGATATTTAGCTGTAAACTTTATATCTCTTAAGAATACTTTTATCTTACAAATCTAAGTTTTTCAACTTCTATAGGTGTTATGAAAAAACCTAAGATTCATCTCAATCTTATTCTCATCATTGCTTTATTGTTCATATACTTAAAACTGTCACTTTAGTCCTATTACTCTTCCTCAAGTTAAATTAAACATAAGGAAATAAGCTAATAAACTTTACATGTATCTACCTTAACATGTACTTATTACTAGAAAATTATCTATTCTTTACTTGATATCTTCATAAATTCTCATAATTTTTTAAAATATCTATCTATTTAATCTAGTTCTTAGACACTTATTCAGTATTATTAAAAATACTAAACTAACTCAGTTAATTCTCCAAATTAACCACATCACATTCTATTTATTTGTGACCTAAAAATAATTTTTTCATATTTATTTCTCTCATCTAGGCTGTTTATGCTACTCTTTGGGCTATTAAGAGCTATTTTTCACATTCAGTATTATAGCAAAATAATTCAACTAACTTAAAAAGGGTACCAAAGTTAACAGGTAACTCTTACAAGAGTTACTGAACTTCTATAACCATAATTAAGAATAATTGGTTAGGAAAGATGTTACAAAGATTCCTAAAATTAACTAATACATAATTCATTGGTGTATCAATCTTCTTTAATCCTAGAAACTCATTCAATCCCTTAATTGAATCCTAAAAATTAAAGGCATTATGCAATTTATGGAATATCAAGCAAAACCCACATAATCAATGACTTCTATTCCTAGATAGTCATGATTATGGTATTTATCAGTTGGTCGAAGTCATGCACAAATTTTACAATTTCCTACACAACTCACAAAATCAATTTATAAGTGATCAATTCGTAAAAGCATTAAGAATAGTGATAAACACCCAATTGAGAAAAAAGAAACTTATATTAAATCAAAAGAATTTAAATACAACATCATCCAAACTAAGTTACATTTTCACTCTAGCAAGAAGATACATGACAATGAAAGCACAAAACAAATTAAGAGGTAGAAGAAACATACGAATAAATCCTAAAAGGGAAGAGTCTTGGACGTCTTCAATGATGAGTTCTATAAGCTCCATAGCCCTTCAGAAGCATGAAAAATTGTTAAAGTTCTTTTGAACTTTCTAAGTTTCGATGATTAACAAACTTAAACTTAGAATCTTATGATTACTAACATTTCATCTGAGTGTGTCAAGACACAATTAAGAAGACTATTGGACAATCAATGTGAATATTGTGGTTTTCTTAAGATCCACTTGAAGGAAGTCTCAACTTGATTAAAGTTTTCATAGAGAATTGTTGTTTTCGGACTAAGTATAAAGAAGAACTCAAAAACGCAATATGAAAATCTAAGTAAATTCTTCAGAAGACAACCTTTAGAAGTTTAGTCCATCAGAAGACAATTATTAGAAGTCAAGAAGACAAGAAACATAAGTAAAATGCATCAGAAGACTAAGTTCAGAAGTCAACATCATCAGAAGACAAAATTATCAAAAACATCAAGCATCAAAATAATCAAGTCTTTCAGAAGTTTATGAGTTCAAAAGACAATATTTGCCTATAAATGTCAAAGTCAAAGCCAGAAAGCTTCAGAAGTTTTGAAACTTCTGACTATTGCTATAAAATGACAAAAACTGTTAAAGAAAAGCTAACTAACTGCTATATGACAAGAAAATGGTAACTGATTTTGCATAATAACCGTTTGAGGCTTAAACGGCTAGTTTTTGAAGCTCTATAAATTGAAGAAGCTTGAAAGATTGAAGACATGAAGCGAACTGTTATTCTACCAAATTTCTGAACCATCAAATCTCACTTCTGAACAAGTTTCTTTGCTGAAATTTTCTTCTGATCACTTGCTTAGAAGAGAAACTTATTCTTTCAAGTTTGTAATTGCTTAAATCTACCCTTTAAGTGCTAAAGAACAAATATCTTTGTATATTGTATAGATTAAATCCACATCTTGATTGCTGAGAAAAACACAAACTCATATCCTCACTTTGTAACCTGATCTGTTAGTGATCGGAGTATGAGTCTAGCTTGAAAAGGATAGGGTGGAACAAATACTACTTATAATCTAGCATGAAGAAGCTAGGGTTGAAGAAAGAATACTCGTGGCAATACAAAATCCTAGTTTCTGACAGGGGACTAGACGTAGGCACATGATTTGGCCGAACTAGTATAAAACTTTTGAATGATCTTTTCTGAACCATATCTCTTAGCTTTTTGTTCATCAATCTGATCTTTAACTTGTCCTTTTGATAACTGAAATTGATCCTTCACTTTAAGTAAACTAAGTTTCAAGAAAAGTGATTTAAATTCAGTTTCTTTCGAGCAATATTTTTGAATTATCTAACTTCTAATCTATACTCTGATTTATCCAAGTTAAGAAGACTTGAGAAGCTATTTATTTTGCAGAAATTGTTCATAAATTGAAAGCAAGAGTCAACCCCCTTCTCGTATTATTGCCACTTTCAAACTCCTTTTAGTCTTCAAAGTGGATTCTTTGCCTCTGCCCAAGCTCTCCAAATTCTTGGCTTTGCCCTCTATTTATAATCTTCTAAGGAATCTAGGGCAAACTAGGTAAGCATGTTGGTAAGCCTTTCTCTATCATAAATTAGGAAGTAATTTTAGCACTGAGGGCAGTTAAATTAAGGAAATTTATCAATATAAGATTTGTAGATCTCTTTCTTAACTTTCTAACACCACCGTCATCAGGTAAATCACATACATGTAGAAGAAGTTATGCCTAATTTACTGAGACAAGTTTGACATAAAAACTTTCCTTAATTAATTTTTAACCAAATCTCTCGTTTTCTTTTTTTTCTTGTTGATTCCTTATAAATTAGGAAATAAAATACTCCATCAAGATTAAAGAAACTTTTCTTAAGATCCTTGAATAAAATAAAGGGTTGTTTGGTCACTAAATAATGATTACTTGCACTCTAATTAAGGATCTAGATTGATTCCTAAAATTTAGGAATGCTTATTTGACTTTGGCCAAACTTTATCAACCAATTTACACACGATTATTCACCATTTTAACACATGAACTAAGTTTCAATGTCTTCATGAAAGTTGTAAGAGTTTTTCTCATCATTTTATAGCCACCAAGATTAGCTCAATTTGAAGTTTGTAGCAAAATTTATTCTCAAAACACTGAAGTAAGGTCCTTATGCTCTTCACCAGAATTTTAGTAACCATGCTCAAACTTCCACAAAAAACTTTAAATTTCTATAAAACATATTAAAAGCACATTTAATTCAATGAGCCCTGAATTCACTCAATACGGATAATGAGTGTCATAATTCTTCTCTCAAAGCACTCAAATCCATGTGTAAACAACCATAAAATGTGTAGATTTTACACACATATCACTAACCCATTTTTAATTTATTTAATAATTGGTGGCTTGACCCGTGAACCCATTTTTTTATTTTTTATTTATTTTAGGAACTTTTCGGATGACCCATGATAGGTTAGGACAGGTCAACCCACTTTTCCATCTCTATGTTTAACTGTGACTCAAATGTCATAATGATTTGGGTTGTTCTTAACTTGACATGCTGAACTTGCATCTTGTGGGCTTTGGTTTTCTAAGAGAAGAGGTTGAGTTATTGAGCCTAGGGATCAGGTTAATATATGTCATATTAATTAACAAAGAAGTTACATAAATTAAGATACTGCCCAGATAAAATACCAAATAAATTAAATATAGGTCAAATGAATTCATAGTCACATAACACATGCTATTTGCTCCACTTAAGAGAATATGGCAAAAGTTGTCATCTTATTTACAAACTTATTTTCTTTTGTTTCCACTTCATCCACTATGAAAAAAATTAGAAGAAATGCAAATAGCAACAAATATCTCCTTGATCAACACATATAAAGCCCATGAAAACAATTCTGTAGATATGCTCAATATAAGAATATATGTCATACATATTTCATAACAACAATAAATAATCCTTTTTTCTTTACTTGTTCTTCTTACAATTTTGTATAATCCTTTAGAACCCACAAATCTATAAAATTTACACTTCACATCAACATCTACAAAATTATCATTTATCTCATATCATTTTCTTTAGTACATTGGGCTTTCTTTTCACAAACTTTGTGCAAGCCACTTTGTCCACTTTGTGTGAGCCATATAAAATGAATATGCACATTGAGTGAGTAAGGAGGCCTATATAAGCGATAGAATGATCCCATCTCCAATGCACATATCTATCCAATTCCCAAATTATCTGCTTTCCTCTCAAACCCAAAATGTTCTCATTTCCATTCAATTGTAATCTTATTTTATGTTGTTACTTTTCATCCTTTTTGGAACAACTTTTGCATTTGATAATTATGTGTTGGCCCTCCAATGGCCAATCATCTTTTGTAGCAGTATAAGAATACCATGTATTGATAAATCCAATTCCAGATTATTTCACAATCCATGGATTATGGCCATCGAACCAAAATGGCAATCATCCACAATATTGTTCGCATGTCTATTTACCTTCAAGATACATGATTATTCAATGGCCTTTTGCATCAAGACTTTAACTCTTTTAGCCTAATCCTACACTAACTTCCAATTGTAACAAGTCCAGATAACAATTTATAAAAGAGGAAATTGCATGATAACTTGTAAACAAGTCTATAACTACAAGCTGTTTGCGAAAGTTCACTTTTATAACTTATATCAAAGTACACCTCTCTGAATACATATTGATATAGATTACGGTACATATAAAAGTGAACTTCCACAAATAGTTTGTAGTTATAGGCTAATCATGTATTTTCCTCCTCCATAAATTGATGTCATGGCTTGTTGCAATTGGATGTTAGTGTAAGGTCGTGGATTAGGTATTATACCTGACAATTATAAGAAATAAATAAATAAAACAAGTAAAATAAATCTATATATTTAGAAGGAAAATGAAAAAGTTACTTTCTCTTACCTATTAATTATGTTTATTGAAGGGATAGGGACATGCTCCTGTACACACAGAATAAGCAATATTGAGTTGGTCAGTCTCAATATCATGTAACCAGTGTGGCGTAAACTTCTAACAATCACACCTTAGGCAATTATGCATATCTAAGCTAATCAGGAATCTCATCAACAAGATAAGAAAACACTAACACATAACATACAAGGGAACTCTATCTTTTTCTAGCATAGTCAATCCATACCCTAGGCTTTTCAGGATGAACTACTCTAATACTACCAAATGTGATGCCCCTAACCTATATAGTCCACCTTAAGCATGTCAGGGTGAACCAGATAGAATAGATTTCATCACAACTAAACGTTGGTTTACCTTTAACTATTCTAAACTAAGTCCTTCACTTATTTTAACCATCTTGTATTTTAGATTTATTCTTTCCTTGGTGTTAGTTAACTTAACCCCTTTTTAAACTTGACATTCATTTTATCTTATGATTAATAGTTCTTCAGCTCTCATGGTGAGCTAGGCTGAAAATTCTCAAATAACGTGTAATAGTTAAACATCCGCTTTTCAATATAAATGTTATCTTAGAGCAAGTCCTTCAAGGTAGAACTCTAACTCTACACACTAGTTCGCATCCACAGCAAAATAATAACATAATGGCCTTCTAGGCCTTCATAGTCATATATACATACATGCAGAGTAAATAAAACATAGTACATCCATAGGCATCAATACGTATAGCCACAGTCCAACTACAATCCAGAGTCAGTCTCAGTCTAGAGAGTACTATATACAAGTCTGGAACATATAGATGTCTAACACCCTAATATGTCAATACATCACCAAAATATCATACATACAAAACAAGGTCATCAAGACATCTATCTAAAAAGGAAACATAAAAAGCGTCAACCAGGGTCATTGACCACAGCATTAGGCATGATCATCACATGCACATGTAAGAGCCTCTCAATGTTTTAACACCCACATCAGATATGGACTGAACTTCTCACGGCGTTCTAAACCCAGCTCACGTATCGCTCCCATCCAAAGAGTAAGTGTTGGTGTCTGGTTAGTAAATCCAACCGCCTCTACTAGCTCATAGTAAATACTAATGAGATGCATGATCACTAGATTGCCGCACAAAATCTAAAATACCATGGAATTGTTAGGGTAATAAATATAAGAATTCCTAGTAAACTAACAATCAAATAGTTGTCATCATAATAGTTCCAACTGTTTCGGGTTTTAAAGGAGAACAATATAAGTTCAAAGTCAACATAGTTATTTATTTCGAAGCAGAGTTTCATTTTAGACATTATTACTCAGAAACATATTTAATAGAATATTAATGTTATGATAATAATGTAGATATGAATGCAATGCTCATGATTCAGTCCTTTACTTTCCATGCCTTATGCTTTATCCGCTTTTATCTCTTGAGGATATTACTTAATCCTCCATTAAATAGTAAAGAGGGAATTACTCGTCCTCCAATGTGGAAATAGTTAGCTTATCAGACACGAGCTAGCTCACTCTCAATAGTCGTACTTCGCTACACAAAACTTATCTCTAGCAAGATGATTCACTCATCCTTGCTCCTTGGTAAGACAAATCCTTACTTAACTTTGGGAAAAGCATATCATCACATTTTCAGTTTCATTGATTCTCATAGTGCATTCTTATCATTCTTAACAATTCATAATACATATACTCAATGCTTAATAGCAAGTATATCAAATACATAGGCATTCATAAGGTTCTAGTTACCAATATATAACTCAATGCACATTCTCAAACACCTAATGAGTTAACTTGGCAACGAAGAAACATACCATTATTAACCCTATCTCATAAAATTAAAAAAATCAAGTATGCTTCAAGCCAAGTAGGCCGCAGCCCCCATCACTAACTTAGTCATCCATGTTAATTCTAATAAAGCCAATAATTATACCATTAACATAATAATCATTTAATTAAATTTTAATCACATAATTAACAACCTTAATAATCCATTTTCTCCTTCCAAACCCACGACCAACCATGACTCTTGGTGGCCAATTTTTCAGCCACCACTCAAGTGGTAACCCGTGGCCATCACATGGTAGCTCCACCCATCCTTGGCCACCCAAAGTGGTGGTCACCACCAACCAATTATAAATCCCCTAACCCTTCCTCCTTGTGGTGGCCAAACCTGCAGCAGCTACCACCACTTCCTTCGTATTTTAGGTTGCCTAAATGGCGACCACCACCATAGGTGGTGAAAACCACTATAAAACCTCCTATACCTCTAAGATTTGGCCCAAACCATGGCCTATAACACCCTAAGCAGCGGCTGCACCTAGCCTAAATTGTGGCCACCAAGCCCTCAAATAACCACCAAACATCATAATTACACCATAGAAGCATAGAAAATAAGAAGGGAAGAATTAACACCTTTACCTCTCGTCAACAAGCTATGATGGAGGATGGTGGAGGTGAGGTGAAAGTGATGAAAATGGAAAACCAAGGAATGCAGGAAGAAGAGTTAATTGAGGTAAACGTTTTTCCCAATTGGAGCAAGCTGAACTGCCATCCTTAGCACCACCATGCACGACCTGGAAGTGGTAGTGGAGAGCTTTCTTTCTCCTTCTTCCGGCGCTGCTCTCTCTCTCTATATCTATCTCTATATTTCCTTCTTTTCTTTCCTTTATGCTTAAGTGTGTTTGTGTGCTTATTGTAGGTGAGGGATGGTGAGTGTATTAGTGAACAGTGAAGTGAGTCATGAGTGGTTATTGGTAGAGGGGTAGGGATTTAGGTAAGGTTTAACCACATTAGGTTATGTAATCATAACCCATGCATACTCTAGATCACATTAGGATTTATTTAAAATCTCATACAAACCCTATAATCATTGTGCATTTAACCCTAACCACTAAAATTGTATCTTAGAGTCCTATCCTCTCTTTCGCATGCATTCTAATAGGTTTATGGTCAAATCACATCTCTAAATCAACTCATTACCACCATTAATTTCGAGCCAATGAAATCTTAGTTAGGTCCCATAGGGCATGAAGTAATCATTACTTATGATTTCACTTAATAATATATTTTAAACTTAAATAATTAGCTAATCTATTTGCATACATTTTTTATTGATTATCTCATATTATTATAAAAATTAATTCACTTATTTATAATAATCATATACTTATTTAATTTATTTTACACACTAATTAATTAATAATTAGGTTAAAACTTACTTATTAATCTTTTATTAATTATAAAACTAACTTAATTTATATTAATAATGTAAATATTAATTTATAATTATTATGCTTAACTTTATATTTTAAACATTCAAATTCTATCATACAAATAATATCCTAATTATTTATAATTTTTTGTAATTATTTTAATTAATCTGAGGAACTAACTTACTCAGTAAGTTACTAATAATAAGCACATACAATAAGAGCATGCACCTAAAAACATGCAAACAAGTCAAGTAGCATAATATGCTTTACTAGCTCTATAAGTAGGCTGGAAGGTATGATATTACACGAAGAATATATTGGATGATTGACATTAAGGTTTGATGGCAACAATCCATGTGAAATAATTTTGAATTAGATTTATCGTACACAATATTCTTGTAATGCTTCATGTAATGCTTCAAAAGGTGTTTGGCCAATTTAGGTCGAACACATAATTATCAAAAGCAAAAGTTGTCCAAAAAAGAATGAAAAGTAACCGCATAAAAAGATTATAATGAATAGAAGTAAGAACTTTTTGAGTTTGAGAATAGAGTAGATAGTTTAGAGATTGACTGGATATGTGCATGGGAGATGGGATCATTCCAATTTATACATGCCTCCTCATGCTCATGTGCATATTGATTTTTATGGCTTGTAAGAAGTGTACACAGTGACTTACACAATGGAAAGATAGCCCTCTGAGATAAATGCTATTATTTTGTCGAAGTTACTTCAAAGTATACATTTTTTAAAAATTGTGGGTTCTAAAGGACTATATGAAGTTGTTAGAAGAGAAAGTGTATACCAATTTTTATTTAAGAAAAATAATTGAAGAATCTTTTTTATTTTGCAAACTAGTCTTTTGAAAATGAGATTAAATCAAAAGTCAATTTATGTATAAAGAAAAGTAAAAACTTAATTGAACTGCTCTCCAAATACATTCATTATAGGACAGTTAGCCTAAAGTTAGTTATGTAAAATAATAACAATCTTAAAAATATTTATTTTACCCTTTCAAATGATTTACAAAAACATAATTTGTAAAAGAAAAATGTAATTTTGATTTGACTTGTTGGTTGATTGGTTTTGTTTAAGAAAATGTGATTTATTTTATTTAAAAAATATTTATTTGATTTAATTTTGAAATTTTTAGATCAATAAATTGTCATAACTCAAATGATCCTTAGTCATTAAATTTTGAAAAGTAGCATAAACCTAAAGACATCACCCATGAGTGAACAACCTATTGTAACTAAATTGATCCTTAATTATTAAATTTTTTTTATTCAACTCATTTATTTTCTAAATTAACACAAGATCATCATTTAAGAAAAAGTGTCAATAATGCAATCAAAATAGACATGTCAGTATACACTAAATATAATCAAACAAGAAAATAAACTAAACCTCTATAAAAAAAACTATTAAAAGAAGTGACATAACTTAAGAAAGAAACCAAACAGTAATCAAATGCTCCACCATTAATTAGCCCACTATAAGTTAAAACTAACTCAACTCTCTTCTAATTCCTAAAACTTAACAACTCTAAGCTTTTAATAAGAGTTGGTCCAAAATGAATAAATCATTAGCTTGTTCAGTATTCTTGCATACACACAAATGCACCATACACACACTCTGGGTTCAATTAGAGAATGAAACTCACTCCAATAAGTGTGTATGGTATATTTGTGTGCATGTAAGAATTTTCTTAGCTTGTGAACCACCTTGAAATAAACTATCAATTGACTAGGCCTAGGTCTAAGCCTGTGAACCCATTCTTGTCCCAGCAAACCAGAAGCTAGACAGAAAGAAACACCAATCTCTCTAATCCGCACTTCATCTTTTCACTTAATATACAGGGTCAAAAACAAAAACGTTTAAGGCAAAAGGGGCAAACACAGGGTCAACGAGGAGCAGGGGAACTTTTGGGCATCGGCGAAGAAGGAGAATGGTGGTGTACATGGCTCATGGTTGGACAGTGGCTTAAGGTTCTCTATTTCGGTGGTTGATGCTCAGTGATGTTAGTGTCAGTGTGGTTGGCTACAGCGATGGTGATGGGATTTCTGGGTTGAAATTTAAGTGATTGGGTTCTATTTCTCAAAACAACACGAAATCTCAAGTAAGCTACTCATTTATACAGAACAATAGAATTGAAAGGATAAAGTATTATGCTATAACAACTCAAGCCTGAACTTAAAAAGTCACTACACGGATCCAAGGACCTTCAAAGCATGTGGTGCCAGTCCATGAGTACTGCCTAGCCTACGCACACGAGGAAAATCAAGTCCCACTGACTGCAAATTTCCAAGATGAAACCCATGGGACAACCCAAGTATGCTGTTTGGCTTCATTTGGGAGAGTATACTTTTTCATAGTAACCCGCTGCATGATACAGAAAAATATTTAAAAGTTCTTCATTGGGGAATGAAGTGAGACACAAAATTTCAAAAAATTGCAAAAGACACCTCAAAAAATCATGACAAGGAAGGGAACTTAAAAGATGGCATTGCCTTAGAAGACATAGAAGAGAACTTATTGAGAAACCTCCAAGGTTGCACTTGCTATACGTATTACGAAAGAAATGGTTTTTAGCGAAAATGATAAATATAATTATTTTAATCAATTTTTTTAAATATAAAAATTATTTTAATCAATTATAGAATTTTAATGTTAATTAATTAAAAAAAGTGAGAAATTTATGCATATTATATACGTTATCTTTATATATATTTATAAAAAGTTAAAAAAATTATTTTTTATGATAAATAAGTTTAAAAAGATTTTTTTTTAAAATTTTTTTATCTCTTGTGTGTAAAGATAATATGTTACATCTATATTCACACAAGAATATCTCTAGTAATAATACCAATGGAGTGTGGAAATGGTAGTTGACTGGTGGGTTGGCAATGGAATTGGTAGCACAGTTGTGGCCAGGTTGATCGCAACATCTAAACAATTTCAATCCCATAAGAGACACATCTGACTTCTGATTGTTGATGTTGTCGAAATTAACGCAACAGATTTTCATCAAATATAGAGACTATAATTTCATCAAATTGTCGAAATAAATTTTTTGGTTTGAATAAGATTTTGATGCTTATAGTTTTCACCTATTAAAAATTTTGTCTCTCTATTTTCACTTATTTTGTTTTTGGTCCCTTGAGGACTAATATCCTAATAAGTAAAATTTACAGGAACTAATACCTTAATGAATTAAAACTATATGAATCAAAATCTAAATGAATAAAAAATATAAAAATAGATACCTTATTGATTGGGACCAAAACCCAAATGAATGTAAATATAGAGTTCGATACTCAAAAAATAAACGAGTGAATTATTAAATTGGTCTTTTCAAAATTATGATGTCACCGCATTAATCTTCTAAAATTTTTTTCACTGAATAAATTCTTTCAAAATATAAAACATCTTCACATTCGTCCTTTTGTTGCCTCACACTAGTCCTCCATAAAGATGAATGTGGTGTTGTTCAATATTTGTTTAGGGACTTATTTGGTGAAAAAAAAATTAAAAGACTAATATATTGAGGACTAATTTAGGAGTTTACTCAAAAATAAATTATAATGACTAAAATTCAAATAGGTAAAAATTACATGAACTAAAATCTTATTTAAACCTAACTTTTTTTAATGGGGAAATTTGTAATTGTATCATCCATATAAATATATTGACAATCAGAAAAAAATGGGGATCAAACTTACAAAAAATGAAACAATAAAGAATTGCTATTATGACTGAGAATACCATACTGTTATCATCGTGTACCTTGAATTGGGCTTAAAAATGAATGGTTTGAGTGGGCATTTTTTTTCTTTTTTTTTAAGAATAACCAAGCATAATGCTTAATGCACCATTCTTTATCACTAATTTATCTTCATGGTTTATATGAAGTGTGTAAAAGCACTGGCAGTGGAAGATACGAGAATTTGGCAGGATAGCATGGGATAACATCATAACAATCAACAATCAACAATCGTATTATGTGCAAGCTCCAATTTTACTCCTTTTGTTTCCTAGTTTGGGTGGGATTTTGCATTCTTTGGGTTTGTTTATTTAGTCCAAGAAGAATATTAGTGTGAAAATGAAATGTGTTGCGTTTTTGGTTGATCCAATTTATTTGAGCTATTTCTATTTTATTTATTTTAATGATTTGGTCCTGTTAGTTCTTTTGGTTTTGGCTTGTTTTAGATTAATTTCTTCTTTATGGGCTAGTTTTGTTTGATTTGTTAATTTGGTTTCTTTTAGGTTGTCATTTCTTCCTGAATCTTGTTCGGGCTAGACTCTATTATTAATTTGTGCTCTTTACATTCCATTTCGTGACATGCTCCATTACTATATTTACCACAATGCTATTCACAGATTTATATACATGTTACCTCACATTAATACAATTTTTACTCTTTGATTACAAGTGAACTTATTTTGTTTTCTACACTTCTATACTTTAATTTTGTCACTTATACATATATGATGATGTGAAAGAAAAAGAGATGTGTATGAATCATTTTTCATATTTTTTTATTGGAATGCATTTTTAATTTGCTCTCAAGTGTTGGTCTCATACTAATTTAGGAAATAGAAGAGTGATGTTTTTTCTAGATATCAAAATTTCCCCCTTTTTTTGGTTAAATTTTTGGTAAATTAAGAATGTATCCACCTTAATTTGATAAAGTATATCATGATATTAATACATTAAATGATTTAAAAATAGATACATTATTACTTTTTCACTTTAAATACAAATTCACTTTAATTTTTTTTTTTCAAACATTAATTGTATGGTTATGCAATCTTCTCAAGTATCATTATAGTCATGACAGTTTATTGTATAACTTGTTCTGTCTTAAACTCTATGCAAGAGTGGATAAAAATTATAAATTTTTCAATTACTTTCTTCTTTTTGTCTTTTCTTGTTTGGTTTAAAGGGATTAAATATATTTTTAAAATTATTAATTTTCCACAATTAGCTTTAAAATAATATTAAGGGTACAGTATAATTTAATTTTCACATTTTCCAATACATAATTAAACTCCCTAAGGATACAGGGCTACATCATAAAATTTAGAAAATTGTCGGCTTGATCGTAGTTAAAACTTATGAAGCAAGAAATACCTAAACACCGTTGATTGCTTTGTTCTGAAAGTTAAAATTGAAAAGGCCTAAACACGGTTGATTGCTTTGTTCTGAAAGTTAAAATTGAAAAGTCATGTATATGACTTTATTAAGTATAAAACTTAAAGTAAAAATTTATAAATATTTGTAGTATTTTTTTAATAAAAATATAATATATATCCTATTATCTAATAAAAAAATAACATTTTATTTTTTAATCACATAATCATCATTTTTAAAATTTTTATTAATGAGTTATAAAAAATATATACTTCATATTTTTATTAAAAAAAAAAACATACACTTAAAAATTTTACCTAAAATTTGTCCTTTCCTAAATCCCATCTTGTGAAGTGCAATGTAATTAATGGATTAAATTTTTTAATAAAATACAAATACATGAATAATAAATTATTAACCAGTTATAACTTAATTCATTTTTTTTTTCATTAGTAAATATTTACTGCAGTTTATTTATTACTGCACCCGGCACTTCAAAAGATTCACATTCATAGTTCGAGCACCACAATTCATGTTCGCCCCAGATACAAGGTACACAATGCCACAAAGCCAAGACCAGGCAACTAAGAGGCCTAGTCATGCGTCTGATACACCGACCTCAATCATGGAGAATACCTGCATCATGTGACACTGCCTGCCACCACAAACATCCATCTGTAACATTCATAAAACTTCACTGTTGCAGGGAGGAAGTGTCAATCAGTAAGCTTGTTTTGAGCAGCATAACATTTGAACTTCGATGATCACATATAACAAAACAATGGGCATGAGGTTAAAGGTATAGCATGAACGTTCCTACAATTATGAATCAAAATAATCTGGGTTCCTACATGAAATAATATGACCATCACACTGAACATATATACATGTGAAAACATGGAACACAAACAAAACCCACAACATACAGAGTCAAACACTCTATGATCTCCACTGTTTACCATCTACAAAGGAGTTCTGAACTGTCCCTGCCAGTATCAACACTTCCCAAAAGCTGAAGAAATGCTGAATTTCTTCAAAGCATAAACACCCTAATTTGTGTCCTCAAATGTCAGTTATCATTGTCGAGGTATATCTCAGCTTATTACAAGCAAATACTAGTGTACAATCCATCTCATATTCACAAGGTTTGCTCTGATTTTAATAATGTTTACGGTCACTGTCCAAGAAAATATTAGCCTATTCCTGCACAAGCAAAGATATTATCATATTATCCATCAGTAAAAACATGGTTTTAGAATCAGAAGAACCAGATTAAGCACACCATAATTTAACAATTGCAATATTGGAACCACAACCTACCATTTTTGTTTTCTTAATTTAACCCTGGGGCGGGGATTCAGGCTCTGAACCACATAGAGAAGCATATGACATTGTATCTTCCTTAGATATAGCCACAAAGTTCAGAGGTGCAGTAGACAATCTTCTCATTTCCTTAAAATAACCATTTTGGCGGCCAGAGTAGGAACGTGGTGTAAGTAGTTCAGATGTTCCACTTCCACCACATACCGAGTTACGGCGAGGTGTGGGAGGCACAGATCCATTGCCATTTGCACGATACCCATTTGTCTTTTTAAAGCTGTTACTTTTTCTTGGACTAGGTTTAGACCCATACATGGCTTCCTTTTGATTTAGGAGTAGATCTTGCAGCTTTTTTTGGTCCTGTGAGATTAAAAAAAATACACCAATTAATTATAAATTGTGGAAACACGTAATGCAGAACATGTAACAGCATTTCTCAGATTTCTCGGAGCATTAAAAAATATATTTTTATTTTTATAATGGTACCTTTGTAAAATACATAAGTGGGTTAATCAATGTAAACTAAAGTTACCGATCATTATATTCAAAGATCAATTTGTGGATGAACAACAAATGCTTATGGCAAATGCGGATAAACAAGTAAATTTACCCTGTATCGTCTTTTTTCTTCTTCTTTCTGTTGTCTGGTCAGTTTGTAATCCTCCAATATTGACACCAAACGTACCTACAGATATTTTTCACAATCAAATTTACCTGCTTAAAAGAACTTCGAGAGGGAGAACACAACCAGAAATATTTAGACCACTTCAAAGCTCACCCCATCGTATAGAAAACAAGTCTTCTTTTCATCTTCCCAGGCAAGCGTTTTGTTTATAAGATTGTCAACCATCGCTGGAAAGAGAACATACTGGTCATTATAGGTCCAAATAACACTGTCAACAACAAAAAGGCATTCATGAAAGCAATACCTGGAATTTTGCTTACAGTCACTCTAGCTCGTTCTGCACGTTTAAGATTAATGTGAGCACCTCGCCCAGCACTGTACCGATTGTCATCCTGAAATTCCTTGATATTACTTCGGAGAACAAGCTAAATGATCTACCAGTGACAGTGGCTTGTAAATCAAATTAAATGCAATAACATTTATTTGAACTGCAAGAGTTGAACTATTTAATGAAACAAGAGAACTTTATCATGCCTCTAATTAGTGGTATCCTAATTAGTTGGCAGTACTATTTAATGTTGAATAAAAATCTTGTATCATAAATTGCCACATCAAATAGTTGAGTTTGAACAAAATACAAAACAAAAATGAGACTTATTATATTTAGATAATAGATACAAACAGAAAATTCAAGATTAAGATAGAAATAAATTATAAGTATCTAAACTAATTTGGTCCCACTTAAACTTTTGTTTTGTCAACTTTCACTTCAGTTCACTTAACATGGCAATATTTTATGAAGTAGTCTACGCAAGTTGTGTTGACTAGTCCATGCAAGAATTTCCCTTGATTTTGACTGAAAAATGCAAGGCTAATACTCAATAATACTTCAACATAAAAAGGGAACCATATAGAAAACTCTAATGAAAATACGGGAGTTTGGGCAGACACAAAATACAAACAGAAGTAAAAGCAAAGAAAGAAGCCAAAACCCTGGCTGGTCTGTATCCTACCAGCGTCAACATGCTTATTAAGCTACATAAAACAGAATTTCTGGCTTACTTGATTATAGTCTTCAAGCCAATTCTCCTCTTCACAGGCAGAAAGCCACTTATCGATCCTATCCGTTACGTCTTTTCTGCTCAAAGCATCATCTTTTGCCTTCACTATCTGTGCTTCAATGTTAGCTAGTAGTTCAGAAGGATCAACTAGGCCTGTACAGAAAAAAAGCAAGGTTCAATAATGTCAGCTCTTTCCTAGGTAAATCTGAAAAGAAACCAGACTTAAATATCTAAGAGGTGATAGGTAATAGGTAAAAAATCTATTAATGCAACAGGGAACAGACCAGAATCTATTAATGCACTAGCTTTCTCAGCATCAGTACTTGTATCAGGTTCAATATGAATCAGTCTACATATTTCCTCTAACTCTGACCTCCTCTTAAACACAAGTTCCTTCATTCTGCTTGCTTTTAGTTTGGCAAGCCTTTCCACTTCTGCTGAAGCCTGCAAAAGGACTTCTCAGTCTAGGTCCTCCACATCTAAAGAATAAATGGCAAAGAATACAAGAAACATAAAGGGGGAGGGAACAGAGAGAAGCTTCCAGACCTTCTCTATCATCTCTGTTGAAAGAACACCCCGTTCAGTGATTTCTGATTCCGAAGATCCAAGAATAGAAGTAATCCTCAGAAAACTGTTTCTCTCTTCTTTTGATGAGTCCATCAAAGTCCAAAGTTCAAATAGTTGAGCAACAACATCCTTCAGCTGCATTTTCAAAAAGAGTATACTTTAAATATCAGGCCAGAGTGAAGGAGGAGGGAAAAAAGAAAAACGAGAAGCAATTAAGGATGGTGCATATAAATCACCTTCTGGATTCTAGCTTTCCTTTCTGTTTTTAACTTGAGAATGATCTGCTCTAGACCTTCCAATGTGCTATTGCTAATATTAGTCGATTGTTCCACCTGAGTCCCATGCAAGCTTGGATGCACATCACCCACAGTCTGGCCAAAATCCAACCCAAGCACACCACAGAGAGAATGCACCTCGTTCACACATTGCAAGACCTTTTGAAGGCGGTCAGACTGCAGAGAACAAGTATAGAAAATGCACAATTGAATTATAAAAGGATAATCAATACACTAATTGATATAAGGCCAGATCTTTAATATCTTATACCCACTTATAAGTAGACTTTTCTCTTGCCCCCACAAATTCTTTCATGTATGATGTAAAAGAGGCACTAAAAAGTAAAAACAAGACAAAAGGGGTAAAGACAAACATTTCAATTAGTCAATTAGAGGAAAAATGCTTGATTGTTGTTGTTGTATATGTACTATGGTTTCTTTTAAAATAAAAACAATATCAAGTCATCTGACTCACCCCTAATAAGAAAGTGTGTCTGAAAAGAAGGGCAGGGAGTGTGCATAAGTAAGAAAGGAATATTTATATGAATCAAATGTTAACACCATCAGAGAAGATTTATTTACTCTTAACCACAGCCATAAGAAGTTCAAGGGTCAATTCATATCATACAATATACCTTCTCCTTTTGAAGAGTACGAAGATGTGTTTGATATTCATTTAGTCTTCTAAGTGACAAGTCTTGTTCCTCCGCAACTGTTGTGCTGCTCAAAGCATTATTGACAGGATGGAGTCCGGAAATCTCGCCACTTATCTTCTCTATTTGAGCCTTTACATCTGCAAATTGCTTCAACCTTTCATCTCTTTTCTTCTTCAAATCTTGAACCAAGGGTGTGACAGATGCAAGTTTCTCCTTCAGGGATGCAGATCTCTTCTCTGTCTTAATCTATAAAATTTCACAGACAAATAGATCAGAAAGTCATATCATACAAGCAAGTCTTTTATCCTCTCAAGTAATTTTAAGATCAGAAAATTAATTCCTAGTTATATCTTCTTAGCCTGCTCATGTGGTGTCCCCTTTTTCCTCAAATAGGCAGATTGAATAAAGTGAAACAATAACCATGTAAATAACATATATACACTGAATGGACAATAAAGAAAGAAAAAAGTATAATGTTACATTATTTAAGATGCAGCTTAGATAATCCAGATTTTAAATTACTCTAAATTTACAGAGCAGGCACCAAATAGAATAAATACAGGTCAGAAGAGTTGGTAACCACATAACACATACTACTTGCTCCACTTAAGAGAATATGGCAAAGGCAGCATTCTTATTTATAAGCCTTTTTTCTTTTGTTTCCATTTTATTCACCTTGAAAAGAAAAATTACAAGAAATGCAAATAGCAACAGGCATCTCCTTCAACAAGACATATAAAGTCCATGAAAACAATTCCATGTATATACTCCCTATAGGAATATACTTGATACATATTTCATGACAGCAATAAACGTGCGACTCCCTTTATCTTTTACTTTTTTTCTTCTCACAATTTCATATAATCTTTCAGAACCCACAATTCTGAAAAATTTACACTTTGTAGCAACAATCTGCAGAATAATACCAGTTATATCATCTCGTTTTCTTTTGTACATTGGATTGGATGTGCAAGCATCAGGGTAGAGGAGTGGGATAGGTGACTTAGTGGAGGATTGAACCTCTGATATCATCATCACACTCTAATCTTACAGACTAGAACTGGTGCCAGTTCCTTGGCTATCTTTAATCCTTCAATAATTTTACTTTTTGGCATCCAGACAGATGCCAGGCTTGAAATTGATTTTTGAATTTTGGATACGAGTAAGTCATTTATGTTTACCGGTGAATGAATATCATGTTCGCCAAGTGCAGCCATTAGTGTTGCAAGCTCCGCTTCCTGGGCTGCAACAGTTTGATGAAAGCGTGCTTTGGTGTTAGCAGCCTCATCAACTTTTCTCCTGTAAACTTCTAAGCATTCCCTCTCCAGTTCCAACAACATTCGATCTTTGTCCACCTCACTCTCCCCAATATCGTTCCATATTTGCTGCACACAAAGTGGGGTCCGTCAACCCAAGAAAAAAAGGAAACAATAGAGGAAAAAATATAAAAAAGAAAACAACAAAGAATTTGATATTAAAACTTTTTTTGTACCTTCATTTTGCTATTTTTATTTTTTCGTTTCAGCTAAACACAAAATGCAAGTCAACAAATTTATAAAGAACTTTACCAAGGCTTAACCTATTTGCAACCAAACCATAGACTCATTCTATGAGCAGCTCATCATATCTCGCAAAAACAATAAGAATAAAGAAACAGAGCACTGCAATATAGAGGAAATACCAAAGACCACGTCACCTGAAACCCTCATACCAACTACTGAACTGGTATCTCTTAAAATTCATAAGAATCCCAACCTAGTTTATTTTTAAAATTTGCAGTAACCCATTTGCCGAAAATCAACCACTTTAAACTTCAGACTAAAAACAAGGAAAATTTAGAGGAAAAAAAAAGAGTTGAAAAAAGAAGGACTTTTTCAACTCAGGTAGTCTCATGAGCAAAGACAAAGCCCCCTTTCCCCTATAATAAAATAACCTACAGAGACCCTATCAGTGCTTTTCTTTTTGACACAGTAAAACAGACAAAAAGTTGACCTGAGGAGAAACAAGACATCATTGGGCAGAGAATAGCCAAGAAGAAGAAGAAAAGGAGTTGGTATCATAAATAAATCATTGAAAGCAAACTCTCCATTAAGAAGAAGAAAACCCTGTATCTTCTTTTGTACCCAAAATTCCAAAACCCAGCAATTTGAAACACCAAGAGTTGTCTGAGCAAAACGTGAAGTCAAAGAAGAAAGAGAAGGACCTCAAGTTCTCTGAGCAAAGCAGTGCAAGTAGTGCTTGTACGGATACTGGTGGTAGGACTCCCAATGGCCAGCATTATTCACAAAACCTTTGAGTATATGCAACAAAAGTAGTGCTAATTTGAAGGTTACCCAACAAGGTAAAGTAGTGCTACTACTACACCCTCTTAAACTCCAAAGCAGGCAATGCGAGACTGAACCAGAATCAGAGGCCAACAAAAGAAGGAAGTAGAGTCAAAGAAGAACGCAAGAAACTTTCATGTCAAAGACCAAGAGACATGGAGTGTCTCCATTGCTTCAAACAACCTAAGCTCACCCAGATCTAAAGCTGCAACCTTTGGTTGGCTGCTCTCTCTCTCTCTCTTGAGCAAATTGTTTTGGCAACAAAACAAGAAGGAAAATTCTGAAAAAGAAATAACAGGATCTGTAAAGAGAGGAAGAGAGGTGTTTGGGGATAAGAAAAAGTTTTCAGAGGGAGAAAATGATTGACATGATTATTATTGTTGAAGCTTGGGCCAATAAGAAAAAATATATATAAAAAAGAAAAAGGAAAAAGCTTAAGCAAAAGCAAAGAGGCAGAGAAAAAGGATAATGCTTTTTTAGGGTTTGGTGGTTAGATGATAAAATGCGCCAAAATGTAGCACAAGGAGAGCAGGTAAAGAGGCAAGTATTGGAATGGAATGGACCTGTATTCTGTCTGAATGTATGTATAGTGTATGTGCACATTCGCCAATGATTTGTAGTGGGTAACTAAAATATGGCTGATTATTTTATTTTCCTTCATTTTCTCTCTCTTTTTTCTCGTGTGTGAGTGTGAGTTAGAAAATTTCCTGACAAGATAGAATCTTTATATTTGTTGTTCCATACTCGCGGTATTGAGTGTGGTTCTCGCTCTCCAATCAACCAAGGGAGTTTCTTTTAACTCAGAAGAAGAGCGTGTGAAATGGTTGGCTTTTGATTTTGCAGTGACTTAAGTAGCTGTTTTGATGTTGAAGTTTTGTACAAAGACATAGGATGGAAAGAAGAAAAAAAAATATATTGTTGTTGGTGTGAAATGTTAATAATATTAAGATTAAAATTATGATGAAGTATAGTAAAAATGGAGAATGATCTTTAAAATTAGAATTTTTTAAAATAAGTGAGTAAATTTATATTCATTATTAATAATTGATATGAGCTTATTTATTAATAATATGAATTTATTTTTTGTTTGGTAGATGGACGAAAGGAAAGAGAGTAAAAAAAATAGAAAGATTACATCTTCAAAGGCAACTCCAAAAGCATAAGCTAAAAGAAGGTTGTTCATCCCATGCGGAGCAGAATGCTTGATTTTCAATCTATCCTCCTAAGACACACCCATTTTGACTAGATAGTCAGCACATTGATTTTCCTCACGTAAAGTGTGTTCCACTATAACAGTCCAATTCAACCTAAGCTTGACTTTAATTTGTTGGATAAAAGGAGCAAATTTGTGATACATATTATGAGGCTCTTTAATAAGACTCAGGACATTCAAAGAATCCGTATAGCAAATAACTCTGGTAAAGCCCATGTTTCAAGTGATGTCCAACCCATGCAAGAGAGTTAGGATTTCTGCATGAAGAATATTTGAAACACCAAAATATCCACAGAAACCAGTTATCCAAATATCATCCTGACCACGTAAAAGACCACCAAAACCAACCTTCCCAAGATTTCCTAAGTAGCTGCCATCAACGTTCAGAGTAACAAAATCATCTGTAGGAGGACCCCAAACAACCTATATATCAATACCCTCTCCTGATATATGGTTCGGATAGCACATACTGATGGTAGCACTTAAATTTTTTGCTGCAGCAAGAAGCTTATAAAAAGACATAATTTCCTTCCCAATAGTAGTGATATTTCTATTCCTCCAATTCCACCAAAGACCGGCTATGAAAACAGAACTTTGATTGCTCAATGCCCACTCCTTCAGCCAAGCCGCATGGTCCATTTGGTTCAGAAACTGAGAGCTATCAAAACCCAAACCTTCTCAAAGTCGCTTAGAATCATGACAGTCTCTAACACAATGCAAAAAAGTTTCTTCAGTCACATGACAACTCTGACATAAGTTGGAAGTGGCAATACCCCGATGGCGCAACACTGAAAGAGCTGGAACAGAATTGTGACAAGCCAACCATATAAAGAACTTCACATTTTGTGGAGCCTTGAGCTTCCAGACCCACATCCAAGAATAATCATTCAAAATATTTCCTCTCCTCTGCAAGATCCAATCATACCCAGTTTTTGTTGTGTAGAAACCATGGCTGTTTTCATCCCAAATAAGAGAGTCAGGAATGTGCATGTGAAGGTGAACATGTATTCTCATAATCTATTCTTTAATGAACATAGGAAGTTGGGTAGCTAGACGATTAAAATGCCATTGATAGTCCAGATAAACGTCTCACATTCATGTTGATATCTTGTATATTCACATAAGCAACTTGGTTGCGCAAGGGACCAAAGCTAGTCCATGAGTCATACCAGAAGGAAGAGTTGCCTACACTAAATCTCATTTTATAGCCACCCCAGAGGACTTCTTTCGCTTTGAAAATTGAGCTCCAAATGCTAGAGCCAGGCTTATTTGTACAATCCAAAAAACTATTATAGGTAACATATTTATCATGCAGGATCTCCACCCAAAGCTTCTGTTTATTATGTTGCATATCCCACACTAACTTTCCATGTAAGGCAGTGTTAGCTTCTCTAGCCATTCTAACTCCCAAACCTCCCATCTTCTTAGGTAACAAAATCTTGCTCCAACTAACCAAGTGAAGACCCTTATTCAGATTACCTTTCCATATAAACTCCCTTGTTATTCTATCAATCCAATCACAGGTGCTTTGAGACAACCAAAAAATATGCATATAGTAATTGGGAATAGATGATAGTACAGGTTTCGCAATAGTGGTCCTGCCAGCTTTATTGAGAAGTCTATGTTTCTAGGAAGCAAGTCTGGTTTGCATCTTCTCAATAATAAAATCAAAGTCAGCTTTGCGGGGTCTCCCTTTTAAAATGGGGAAGCCTAGGTACTTGTCCAGACACTGAGTGCTACGGATAGAAGAAATGGAGGTGCATTTATCTATCTTGTTTCTATTAACCCCTGAGGAGAAGAAAGCTCTGGACTTTGCAAGATTAACCTTAAGACCTGAAGCTTTACTAAAATTCTCAAATAAATTAGCAATCATCCTTGCTTGAGAACTCTTAGCTTTAGTAAACAAAAGAACATCATCAACAAAAAAGAGATGGGATATAAAGGGCCCATTCTTTGAAATTTTAATCGGATCCACTTCCTCAAATTCACGGAATCTGTAATAGCCAAAGAGAGCTTTTCCATACAAAAGACAAAGAGATAAGGGGAGCGAGGATCCCCTTGTCTAAGTCTAAGGCCCCTTGTAGGAGAGAAAGTAGGCAATCTTTTACCATTCCAAAGGATGGATAAAGAAGATGATGTAACACAAAACACAATCAATTTCACAATGCTGGGAGGAAAGCCAAAATCTTGTAAACAGATTTTTAGAAACTCTTAATCAACATGATCATAGGCCTTCTCCAAATCAATTTTATAAGCCACATCGCCCTTCTTCTTATTAGGTTTTTAATGTGATGAATAATTTCTTGGAGAATAATGGCATTATCAGAAGTACATCTACCCGGCAGAAAGCTACTTTGATAAAGGCCAATAATATCATTAAGAAAAGGACACAGCCTATTAACTAGAACCTTTGTAATAATTTTATAAATTATATTGCAAAGGCTAATAGGCCGAAATTCCTTAAAATTACCTGGAGAGTCCACCTTTGGGATCAAAGTTATTAAAATTTCAGAGATGGTTGGATCAAATGAGCCAAACAGAAAAGCCTCCCTAGCAAGCTTCCAAATATCATCTCCCACCACATGCCAATATTGTTTGAAAAAAATACCTTGGAACCCATCCGGACCAGGAGCTTTGTAAGGTTTCATAGAATTGAGAGCTTTAGAGACCTCATCTTTTCCAACCGGCTTGACCAAACAAGCTACAGCATCTTCACTCAACATGGGAATATTAGGGATCGCAAAATGAGGAGTGGAGTCATGATTAGAGGAGCAGAATAAAGACCAAAAATAGGCGAAGGCTTCCTATTGCAGAATGCTATCATCACAACACCATATTCCATTAGGCAATTGCAGGCCATGAATTTTATTCCTTTTTCTTCTAATAATAGTTTGTGCATGAAAGAAAGAGGTATTTCTGTCTCCCAATTTAACCCACTACTCTCTAGACTTTTGATACCAATGAAGCTCCTCTTGAAAAAGGATTTGATTATACTCATGATGAAGATTACTCTCCAACCAAATTAGAGCTACAGAATCAACCCTTTCAAGAGTCCTCTGAATGCCTTTACGACGAGTTTCAATATTTTTATTCTTTTTAAAAATGTTACCAAAAGCCTCATGATTGAACTTGATACATTCTTCCTGGACTCTCCTTAGAGCTTCCACTAGTCTGCCTTCTTTATCACTCTAAGCATTCTCCACAACATTACTAAACTCATGATGAACAATCCAAGCAGCTTCAAACCGAAAAGATCGGGGACGCCTAGCTTAAGGTCGACCCCCCAGACAAAGAAAAAGAAGGTTGTGATCAGAATATAAATGACAGAGAACTTCCACATAAGCTTCAGGAAAAGCCATGCGCCAAGGGAGATTAGCCAACCCTCCATCCAACTTCTTAGCTACAATTTTATTGCCTCTACAATTACGATGAAATGTAAAGTGACCTCCAATAGTATGAACATTAATGAGACCACAATGGTCTAGAACTCGACCGAAAGCTTCAGCTATCGATTGAGAGAAAATACAGCCCATTTGATCACTAGGAAGAAGCACTTCATTAAAATCACCCAACACAGCCCATGGAGAGGTTATAGAAGAACTGAGATTACAAAGGTAATGCCAAAAATCAGCCTTTATAGTAGGAACTGGGCTCGCGTACAGACCTGTGCAAGTCCAAATGTTATTACCCAAGGCCACACTGAAAGTGATTGAAAAAGGATTAACGTCAATGACAAAAATCACAAAATTAGCCCCTATCTGCATCAAAATCCATAGACCACCAGAATGACCTCTAGCTTCAACAATAGAGATTGGCTGGTAGTCTAAGCAATTCCAAAAACTTCTAGTCCTCTCAAATTGGATATGAGTTTCCATGATGAAAATAAAAGTTGGCTTAGTTTTCCTGATGACATCTCTAGTATGTCTTCTAGCTGTGGAATTATTAGCCCCACTAATGTTCCAAGAGATGATAGAAATATCTTGAAATCCCATCATCATAACCATGATAAAAAGAAAACCAAACAGGATCCTGGAGCCAACTAAACCCATCATGTCTTCATAGAAACGTTCATGGCCACCTCCACCTCATTTTGAGTTTCCATAACAAACTTAACATCTTCAGCCTCATTAACTGAGTTTGCCTTTACATCCTGCACCCTTGTTTCCGGAGTCATGTCTGGGGGTTCAGGTTCATCAATAAATCTAAAGTGACTGAGACCAATTTGCTCAATGTGTATGGCCGTATTTACGTCTGGATGGAGGGAAGACACAACCTTCGGGAGAGCACTTCCACTTTGTAACTCATTTCTTGACGCTAGGATCACGTTCATTTGCATGGCCTTGGGGACTGTGGGCTGACCCATTATCTTGGTAGGAATCTTCTTCTGGTTAAGCACATGCTCCATATTAGAAACGGAGTTTTGGTTAAGATGTCGACCCACATTGTTACAACTTTGACCTTGATCATGCTGCCGTTTCTTTTGTTTGTTCCAATTCTTAGGGTCTCTACCATCACTTATGGGCCCATTAACATTTAACGAAATATCAGCTTTATATCTGATGCTGCTTTCCTTTGTCCTCCGCCTTGTTTTCCTCACGAGATAATAAATTGATTCCTTCAAATCTGTTGGCTTTATCATCCATTCTCCATGCATATTATGCTCTACATTATTATCAATTATTGGGCTCTTAGAATTCTCTTTGATCTTCTCCGTGTTTGTAGTGGTTTGTTGGGCATCGTTACTAGCATTCTGTGAAGTTGCTTCCGGCTGAGGACTTCTAGTTTCCGGCGTGACCCTAGGCTTGACAGTACAATTTCTTGCAATATGGCTATAGCAACCACAAGATGCACAAATTATGTGAAGACTTTCATACTCCACTTTATACCAATGCCTATTCAGCCACACTTTTCCTACTACTGGTTGAGTTAAATCAATTTCCACACAAATTCTTGCATAACGTCCCCTTTCAAATTTCAGCGTGTTCGTGTCAACTTTTATTGGCTTCCCCACCGTAGACAACATAGCCAACAGAAAGCTTTCATTATAGTAAACTAAACTTAGACTCGGGAATCTAATCCATACCAAAGTTCGATCAACTTTTGCATGTGGTGACGTAAAATCTGAGCTCCAATTGTCACTGCCAGATAGTGATCAAAGATCATCCAGGGCCCTTCAGTCGCTACTTTTTCTTTGTCTGCTTCCAATTCAAATTTCACCATATAAAACCCATTATCCACGTCCATCATGTCAAATCCTCCAGCAAGGCGCCACAATCTCCTTAGTTTTTCCTTTAAAATATTGTATCCAATATTTTTGCCCAACAAATGTATCACCAGCACATCGTGCCATGGATTGCAAAACTCCTGAAACAAACGATCATCCAAAAACACCTTTGGCAACAGTCTGTTACCATTCATGCTCCACACGCACAAGCTTCTGGGCGATAAGATCAGACTTCTCCCTCACCGGAGGAGCTTGTTTGTAGCCTAGTACCTTATCTCGAAAAGAAATATTTGGTTCCTTATCCGGAGGTTTTTCTAGTTAGGGAACAGGCTCAGGTCGAGTCGCAGAAAAAACCATCATTTTTAGGTCTCCTGATTTCGATGAATTTATTTGATCACTTTATAAAAATTCTCATTTTTAAAATTTATTGTCCAACAAAAATAAAGCCTTTGGGCATCTACAACAATTACCGTAATAGAATGGGAATTGGCACTCTTTTAATAAATGGGACTTAAGGGATCCTAGTCCATTTTATAAGTACCCTTAAATTTATGAAATATATATTTTTTTATCTAATATATTATATATATTATAAATATTTTCTTTTTGTTTTGAAGGGAGATAAAAGTATCTATATTTTTTATTATTTTATAATAATTTTTTTAGTTAATAAACCTACATGATAAAAATTATTAAAAAAATATATATATATTATTTATATAATAGTTATTTATATAGATTAATTATTATAAAATATAATTAAATTTAATGTGTTATTTTATAATTTTTTTAAATCTTGTAAAAATATTAGATTGTTAAATAATATTATAATACGTAATGTTAAAATTTATTTTATATTTTTTAAATTTTATTTTAAATTATTAAATATTTACTTATACTCATGAATACTTATCTTTATGTGAAGATTGTGAAGATTATAAATAACTAACCCGTAAAGGAGGTGGGAGTGTCCCGCCGCTAGTTGACATTCCTAATTAAGATTAATATTGTAACTTTATTATAGTGAACTTTCATTAATTTAATTTAATAATTTGTAGGTTAGCAGAATACCTTTGTAACTTTCTCACCGTGTGTAAGTGCAACGAGTGAAAACTTTTTGAATGTTTCTCAGATTAGGGGAAGAAAGGTTTATACTCTTTTCATCTTATATATTTTGCTTTTGAAAGTGAGTCAACAATTAAAGTGGAATGATAAGTTAGATACTAGTTCATGTCAATGTTAGAATTAAATGAGTTTGAATTTGTACTTACTTTCATATACATTGGAAGTACTTCCTAGACGCAAAAGGTATATAAAAGAATGACAAACTAGATAAAGAGCAAGCGGATATGTCTGGTAAACTAGGAGTAAAATTATGAGTCCTCACGTAATCAATTATTTTACCAAACAAAAAAGGCATTCATTGTTTTCTAGTTGAATGTTTAAGATTCAATTCACTAATAGTTTTGATTTTAAAAAAAAATGTTTCTAAGCCCACTAAGTAATGAGAGATATTCAAGTGCTCTCTTTTATTTTATACTATTAAATGTGTGTCAAATTAATTATTATTAGTGTTTTAAAAATCAGTTCAACTGAAAGTCTGAAATCGATCATTTCGTCATTCTAATTCACTCAAAAGATTAGATGAGCAGTTGAATAATAATAAAATTAATAAAAAATCAATAAAATCAATGAAAATTAATGAATTGACTAGTTGAATTAGTTAAATTTTAATTTAAAATTTTTAATTAATTTTTTAAAAAATTATATAATTATAATATTAACAGTTTAACCACAAATTAAATCACAAATCGCTCATTTCACCAGTTTAATCAGTTTTAAAAATATTAATTGTAACATTTAAAATTAAAAACAATGATAACTCACAAAATTAATATAACATATATTGAATAATATAAAACAAAAAAATTTCTTACTCTAAAAATACTTAAGAATTTCTCCATAGTAAAAATACCATATGCCAATCACCAATGATCTTTCTTACTCTTCTCCATATTTCCTTTTTGGTTATATCCTCTTCAAAGTTATCAATTGTCATCAGATCCGGAGCTATGCTTATATTTATTTTTTATTTAGGAAAAATATTATAAGTAATGGCTGTTAAATTGCAAGTGTCGTTACATTTGTCTGATGAATTTTCTTCTGTTTATTAAAGAAAAATCATCGGAGAAAATAAAATTGATAAAAAAGATTAAATTATGTAAATGTCTACATCATAGGTCAATTTAAAAGAAGAGCTTCCAAGGGTGAAATAATCTCCCAATTTGGTTAAGTGTCTATTCTCTCGATTAAAAGTTGCCAAAGCTTACATTTTACATTAGGAAACTGGAGTAGACTAGCGCCAAACAGAAATACAACCATGATTCCAAATTACAAATACATTTTTTGTTGTTGTGTATTTATGGTTGATCTCTAAAGTAAAAGCATTCCAGGTCTTGACATTGTTTAACTTTTTTTAAAATATGAATATCAAATTAAATATTTGTATATGATCATATTTTAAAAGTCTAAGTAAAAGCTGCAAGGGATGCACTATAAAACAAAATAATTATGTGTTTGAATATTTTTTATTAATAAAATAGAACATAATAAGTGGAGATGAATAAAAAATAAAATAAAATATAATTATTATTATTTTTATTTAAAAGTTTTATTAATAGAATAAAATAAAATTTTATTATTTATATTTTCTCTTCATTTCATCTCAATTTTGAGAACAATAAAAATTGAACATTTGAAGAAAAAAAAAAAAATAATTTTTATATATTTTATTCTCTTCTTATATATTTTAAAATTTTTAAATAAAAAATTTTTTTTTTATTTTTTATTTTATTATTTATCATCTAAATATAATATAATTCAATGCATAAAATAGAATACACTTGAAATGTATATGAAAAATACTATTAACTATTAAGCTAAAAAGATTGCCCGAACCGAACTATGTGGCATCTCACATGGCATTAACACGTCATTCAATTGACACAAAATAAGTCATAATCTTTTTATATCTTCTTTCACCCCCTTTTACTCATATAATAATTGTACGGTACCATAGCTATACCTCTCAAAGTACCAAGATGGCATGAAATATGGTTTGAGGTTTCTTATATTTTTTTAGAAAGATAGTATTTCACTATTTAAAATGAAAGGACATAAAAATTCTAAAATCAAAATGTATGGGTAGATACCCGAGATTGCTTTCAACAAACTAAGAAGGAGAAAGGACCATTATAGCTCCAAGCCCCTAAAACTAAATTTAAACTATCAAGGAAAATAAAGGGGTCTAGTTACTGACAAAGACTATAAGAGACGTCAGATTTATCCAATGAGTTTGAAAGTAAGTAGTCCCAGTTCCGTGCAGACTCGTTTTCCCTCACCATATTCAACCAGGTCAAAGCCTCTCTTTTTTTAGCAAACTTCCTCAAAACTATCACGTGGAGTGATCTAATCCAAGAGTTATATTGATGGATTTGGTTTGATCTTGACTTTGCCACTTGGTTCAAAGCACTTTCTAGTCTTTCACAATGCTAAATCCTTAAATTCAGTTTGGGTGTTTATTCTTTAATGAAAGAGAATAAAATAAGCGAGAATTGGTTAAAAAGAGAAGAAATAGAATAAAATAATTTTTTTTTGTAAAATTAATAAAGGAACAATGCAAGTCCATTGCACTTTGTTTGAGAGATACACTATAAAGGAATGGAACTATTATACTTTTTAACTCTATTAAATTGTTTATCTCCCACCATTCCACCCTAATTTTGGTATAACCAAAATTAGGCCTTTGAGAGTAAGAGAGGGATGCGTAGGATGCGAAAGAGAGGGATTCTTTGTCAAGAGTATAATGTGTTTTGGAACTTAGAATATAAGCACACTTATAAAAAAATCAATAGAAATAGTTGACACTATAATTAGAAAGAAGATTAATTTTATGTGTCTAAAAGAAATTAAGTGGGTTGGGGAAAAGGTAAAAGAGCTCGACACTTCAGGTTTTAAGATTTGGTACACCGGTAAAATAAAATCTAGAAATGAGGTAGACATAATAGTAGATAAGAATTGGAAGAATAATATTGTGGATGTGAGGAGGCTCGAAGATAGGATTATAGTATTGAAGTTTATTGTGGAACAAGAGACTTTTAATGTTATCAGTGCGTATGCACCCTAAGTAGGGTTAGACGAACACTACAAGATAAAATTTTAGGAGGATTTAGAAGGTTTAATTCAGAGAATACTATTAGGAGAGAAGATTTTTCTAGGAGGGAACCTAAATGGTCATGTGGGGAGCGAATCTAGGGGGTATGAGGGTTTGCAAGGGGGTATGGTCTAAGAGTAGCTAATGCAGATGGCAAAGCGATTCTAGATTTTTCGGTAGCGTTTGATTTTACTATAGCTAACACTTATTTTAAAAAAGCGAGAAGAACATTTTATCATATACAAAAGTGGGAGTTCTTGCTCTCAAATTGATTTTTTTTTTCTAATAAGGAAATCTGATAGAAAGCTTTACATGGATTGCAAAGTCATCCCTAGAGAGAACTTAACTACCCAACATAGGGTTTTGGTTATGGATGTACAGGTTAAGATGAGAGTAAGGAAAAATTGTCGTGATAGAGTCCCAAGGATCAAATAGTGGCAACTAAAGGGAGGAAAACAAATGCTCTTTCAACTAAAGGGAGGAAAACAAATGCTCTTTCAGAGGAGGATTATGGAGGAAGAGATTTGGGAGGTACAATGGAGTGCTAATGATATGTGGAACGAGATGACTAAAGAGATTAGGAAGGTAGCAAAAGAGACACTCAGTGAATTAAGAGGCTTTGGACCTAAAGATAAAGAATCTTGTTGGTGGGACGCAAGTGTACAAGATAAGGTTAAGGTTAAAAGAGAATATTATAAAGCTTGACACGTGTGTAAAAATGATAAAAATTAGAAAAAATATAAGTGTTAAATCTCTAGCACAAGTAAGTTTTTAGGTCAAATTAGTTTTAGAATTAAAGAATTTAGGTAGAATTTAGTTAAGTTTTCATTATTTTTTTGAGTATTATAGGTTTTTATGTTCACTGGCTAATGAGATTAAATTTTTGTTGAAACAGGTTTGGATTTAACTCAGAAGAAAGAGAAAGAGTTGCTCATTTAGTCTATCGCCTGGCGATGAAAAAGTGTCGCAAGGCGAAGCTTCCAGTAGTTCCATTGCGAGGCGAGGAATAGCCATCGCAAGGCGAGAATGCGGGGCATCGCGAGGCGAGGAACATCTATCACGAGGTGATGGCTGGATGGAAGGACTTTTGAAGCTGCTGTGGGCCATGTTGTGAGCACGGGCCATCGCGAGGCGATGAGGGGCCATCGCCTCCAGCCAATTTTAAATAGCCAGACGAAACATTTTTTACGGGTCTTTGATTTTTTGTTCTTTCTTGGGGAATTCTAAAATTTTGGGGGTTTACCCTGAGCTCTGCTAGGGTTTCATCTTCTTCCACCTCTATTGATAATGCAAGCTTGGAAACAATACCTTGAAGAATCAATGGCTTCTTCTTCTTCTATTTGTTTGATTTCTCTCATCTCTTCTTCTTCTATCATGAGTAGCTAGATCTTTTTGAGTTAGGGTCAGATGAATATTGTAGATACTCTTATGTAATCTATTTTACTATTTCTTTACAAGTTAATTTTATGTATTTGAGCACTCTACTCTTTGCTTAATGCTAATCAATATTTGATCACTATTGGTTTGATTTTGGGTCTTTCTTCTAATTAGAAAATTAGTTGTAATGCGGGAATTGAGTTGGGTTGGCATAATTATGATTGAATATAGGAATATATCTTTGTAATTATGTGTTCCACGAAATCATTGCTATTAATGCTTAATCTGAATTAACAATTACCTAAGGAATTGGGTATTGTATTTTGGATTAAAGGGGCTTTGAATCAAGGAATTGATCTAAGTCTAATTTGCTGATTGGAACTTCAAATGCATGATTATTACTTGTATTGAGAGTAAACCAGTAGCATAAGAGAGAAAACTATGAAATTCGGACCCTAGCCGCTTTTCTCGATAAATTTTCTTCTCCTTAAAAATCCAAAAATATTCTTTAATTTGTTAATTATTCTGTTTTAATTTATTCCATTTGTACTTATTTAAAACCAATACATTTCAAGTTACCAAAAGTTTATTTTTCATTTCAAGTAAAAATAATCCTTTTTTTTGTGTTGATAAAATAATTACAATCCCTGTAGAGACGATATCTCTTTTCTCATCATTATATTACTTGTAGCGATTCGGTGCACTTGCCGAATTTGTTTTGTTCTTTAACAAGTTTTTGGTACCATTGCCGGGGATTGTTGATTTGATTATCAGCAAGGCAAAGAAGTTACTACTTTGGACAATTGTTTTTTATTTTGTGTTTTGTTTTGTTTACAATTTAACTGCATTAATTTCATTCATTTTAAATATCGTTGACTTGCTACTTGCAATTCTCTTATTTTCTGTTTATGCGAAGGAAAAAGGTAACTGAATTTTTGCTTGATCCTGAGATCGTGAAGACAGAAAAAGCAAATAGGAAGAAAGCTAAGAAAGCAAAGCAGCAGAAAATAACTCAAGAAAAATAGGAATCTACTTCTTCTCATATTCTCACAGTAGGGGTCATGGCTGCACAACCACCACCTAGGCGGACTTTGGGAGATTTTGGCCAAAGGAACAACCGTCAGAGGTTGGCTATTGAGTATCAACCAGTAGAGGCAAATGCATTTGAGATCAAAACTTCTCTATTGAATATTCTCAAGCAGAATCAATTTTCTGGAGCGGATAATGAAGACCCCAACTAGCACTTTGTGAATTTCTTTGAGATTTGTGGTACATTGAAGCTGGATGGTGTTTCTGAAGAAGCTAAGAGGATGAGATTGTTTCCTTTTACTTTGAGAGAGAGGGCAAAGGATTGGTTACAATCATTTCCTTAAGGAAGTATTACTACTTGGAATGAATTGGAGGACAAATTTATGGACCGATTCTTCCCTACCTCCAAGTTCATCAAAAGAAGGGCTGAAATCACTAGCTTTGAGCAAAAAGATGGAGAAAATCTTTATGAAGCATGGGAGTAGTTCAAAGGACTTTTGAAGAGGTGTCCTGATCATGGCTATGATGACTTAACGCAAATGCAAACGTTTTGCCATGGGTTGAGACCAAATACAAAGATGATGCTAGATGCTTCGGCTGGGGGTACAATGAATAACAAAACGGCTAAAGAAGCAAGAGAATTAGTGGAAGCAATGACTTCAAATAAGTATCTCATTCATCATGATAGAGGAGTGCAAGCAAGGAGGGGTGTTTTAGAGCTAGATGCCCATGATGCTTTATTAACCCAAAACAAATTGGTCTTTCAATAATTGGAGGTTCTCACTAAACAACTTCAAGCTTTACAAATAGGTTTCTCTCAATCTCATCATTCCAAGGCTGTAATGCAATGTATGAGGTGTGATTTTTATGGGGGAGGACATGAGAATGGTAATTATGAAGCTCAAAGTGAGTCAAATGAGCAAGCCAACTATATGGGAAATTTTCAGGGGCAGAGAGTGTGATTAACATGGAGAAGGTGCAAATGGTTTTGATGTCGACAAACAAGAAAGCATGGGAATACAATGATCAAGTCACAATAAACGCAAGCTTAGCATATAGGCTATAAAACTAGTGTAAAGGTATTCTAGTGATTCACTTCAAGCTCAAATGACCTCCTTAAAATGTATTTGCAAAATAGTTTTTCAAGTAAGATTCAAAAACGTTTTTATGCAACAAATGCTTTGAAATCTTATATTCACTTTCAAGCAAGTTCCATGCAAATGTCAAATTTAAGACAAGCCTCTTAGAACTTTCCAACTCCTTTTGACATGCACAAAAATGTCTCTGTTCTTGTTAGGATTCAAATTTCTAAGGCTCCTAACCGATTAGGACCATCTCCTAACCGGTTAGCTTGCTCAGAAAATGGCTTGCCTCGTGTTTCTTTCAAATGCCTAACCGATTAGGCAAGATGCCTAACCGGTTATCTTATAAGTCAGAAGCCAAAATATATTTGTCCTAACCGATTAGGTAGAAGACCTAACTGGTTAGTCTCACTTCCAGAAGCCAAAAATGCTTTGCCCTAACCAATTAGGTAGATGGCCTAACCGGTTATTCATCAACTCAGAACCCACGTTGGAAATATCCTAACCAATTAGCTTGGAGCTCTAACCGGTTAGCATTCTCACCAGAACTCATTAATGAGAGGTCCTAACCGATTAGGACATATTCCTAACCGGTTATCTATCAAATTAGAACACTTCTCCTTCAGCCTAAATGACCCCCTAACCGGTTAGAACACTTGGCTAACCGGTTAGCCTAAGTTTTGGAAAAATATGCAGAAGCTCGTAACGGCTATATTGCAGAGCATTAATTGCTCACAACCACCTCCAACGGCATTTAATAACACTTACTTATATATTTGGAGGTTGGGCTTGTTTAGAGGGTTAGAAAAACTGAACCATCTATTCTGGAAAATCCCTATTGAGCTTCAAACAAGTTTTTCTCATCATTTTACTAAAACCTCTGTTTTGAGCTTGAGTTTGTGTGAATCCTAAATATCATAGTGCTTCAATTTGTAATACTTGCTCTTGAGAGAGTTTCATCAGTTTAAATCTTATTCAATCTGTTTAGAGAGGGTGAGGTATCCCTCAAATATTGTAAGGGTGAGGTATCCCTTTGAAAATAGAGGCTCAAGCATTAGGGTGAGGTATCCCATTGTGTTGAGTGCTCAAGGTTGTAGTGGTTATCAAGCACCCATTGAAACTTGAAGATATAGTGAAAAATCTCAAGTTGATTGCTTGGGGACTGGACGTAGATCACAAGTGGATTGGTGATCGAACCAGGATAAATCGCTGTGTTTGCCCTCTCTAAACCCTTCTCTTTACATTAAGCACTGTTTCATTGAATATCTTGAATATTGTTCTTCTTAATTGTTGCATTTATTAGTAAAAGTATATATTCTATCTATCCAATTAGTTCTAATCATCAAATAGCTTCAACGAAAAATTGTTTATCAACTGAATTGCGAAAGATTTTCGAACTTGACTTACATACTCAATTCACCCCCCTCTTGAGTATTGAGGCCACTTGGCAATAAGTGGTATCAGAGTTAGACTCTTGTATAAAGATCTTAGCAGCTTCAAGAGAAGTGATGGCTTCAAATGGTTTTTCAAATGAAGGTTCTTCTATAAATAGGCCTCCTTATTTCAATGGGGATGATTATGCTTATTGGAAAGAAAGAATGAAAATTTTCATTGAAGCTATTGATTTAGATGTGTGGGACGCCGTTGAAAATGGTGCTTTTGTCCCAACACAAACTAAAGATGGTGTGACAATTAATACACCTAGAAGTGATTGGAACGATGATGATAAAAAGAAGGTTCAATACAATTTGAGAGCCAAGAACATCATCACCACATCCTTGGGGTATGATGAATTTTTTAGGGTGTCAAATTGTAAGACCGCAAAAGAAATGTGGGATACCCTACAAGTAACTCATGAAGGTACTAGTGAGGTAAAACGATCTCGAATAAACACTCTTACTCATGAATATGAATTATTTAGAATGAATCAAGGTGAGAGTATTCAAGACATGCAAAAGAGATTTACTCATATTGTTAATCATCTCATCTCATTGGGAAAGACATTTCCTAATGAGGATCTTATTAACAAAGTCTTGAGATGTCTAAGCAGGAATTGGCAACCCAAGGTAACGGCGATTGAGGAATCAAAATATTTATCAACCATGTCTTTAGCCACCCTATTCGGAAAACTTCAAGAGCATGAGTTGGAACTAAATAGGCTCAATCAAAATGAAGAGCATGACAAAAAGAAGAAGGGAATTGCACTCAAGGCCACCTCTTCCATACTTGAAGATGATGATGAAGATGGTGAAGAGGATGCTGAAAATATTGAGCTAAGTGAGGAGAATCTTAGTCTCCTTGTGAGAAAATTCAGAAGATTCTTGAAGAAAAAGGGATTTCAAAGAAGACCACTGTTTCCTCAAAAGAAAGCATATCACAAAGGAGAAGGATCCTCTACTCCTCCAAAATGCTATGAATGCGGAAAACCGGGGCACATGAAAATGGAGTGTCCTATATATCTCAAAAAGACAGAGAAATTTGAGAAAAGGCCCTCCAAGGAAAAGAAAGGAAGAAGAGTATACATAGCTTGGGAGGACAATGATTTAAGCTCTTCTGACGATTCGGAGAATGAAGAAGCTCATCTTTGCCTCATGGTTCAAGGAGAAGAAAGTGGAGAAAGTGACACCGAGGTAACCTCTTCTAACCTAGAACCTTCACCTTCTTATGATGAATTGCAAGATGCCTTTCAAGAATTGCACGATGAATCTTTGAGGCTCACAAAAATGATTTTGTCTTCCAATAAAACAATCTCCCTATTGACAAAGAAAGTTTCTACTTTAACTAAGGAGATAAATGAACTTAAAATCGAAAATGAGACCTTAGGACTCATAGATGCTAATTCATTATGTATGACTTGTTGTTCACATGATAATGCATCCATATCATTACCTTGTTTATCATGTAAAGCTTTTGAAAAAGAAATTGAAGACTTGAACAACACTCTTGTAAAATTCACTTTTGGAAGAGATAACTTGAATGTGTTGTTAGGAAGACAAAAATGTGTTTTTCAAAAAGCTGGCTTGGGCTTTAATCCAAACAACCATCAAAAGTCTTATAAGAACTTCTTTGTTTCCTCAAAAACTTCAAGTAGTCCCTTCGTCAAATGTTTTCATTGTGGTAGGAAAGGACATAGTGCATCAACCTGCAATGCTAGAAAGAACATAAACAATAAAGTTGGAATAAAAAGAGTTTGGGTTCCTAAAGGTACTATGCCTAACTCTAACATACAAGGACCCAAGACAATTTGGGTACCAAAAGTTAAAACATGAATGTGTGTTGTAGGTGTACTTGAAGACCAAGAACTCAAATTGGTATCTTGATAGTGGTTGCTCCAAACACATGACCGGTGATGGCTCCAAGTTCTCCTCCCTTACACACAAGAAACATGGTCATGTCACATATGGTGACAACAACAAAGGGAAGATTCTTGGAATTGGCAAAGTTGGTAAGATTCCTTCATCATCTATTGACAATGTTTTACTTGTTGAAGGACTCAAACATAACTTGCTTAGTATTAATCAATTATGTGATAAAGGCAATAGAGTAATATTTGATTCCTCTTGTTGCATAATTGAGGGAAAGGATGATAAGCAAGTTAAATTTGTTGGTCATAAGGTCAATAATATATATATAATTAGTCTAGATGATATCTCCTCAAATGATGCTAAGTGCTTTATGAGTAAAGAAAATGATTCATGGTTATGGCATAGAAGAATTGCTCACATTCACATGGATAACTTAAACAAATTAGTTTCTAAAGAACTAGTAATTGGTCTTCCAAAGCTCAAATTTGAAAAAGACAAACTTTGTGATGCATGTCAAAAGGAAAAACAAGTAAAGGTCTCTTTTAAAGCAAAAAACATAGTTTCAACTTCTAGACCTTTACAACTTTTACACATGGATCTTTTTGGTCCCTCTAGAACTATGAGCTTTGGAGGGAATTACTATGCATTAGTGATTGTAGATGATTTTTCTAGGTTTACATGGACATTATTCTTGACCCACAAAAATGATGCTTTTCAATCATTTAGAAAATTTGCCAAAGTTATCCAAAACGAAAAAGGTTTTTGTATTGCATCCATAAGAAGTGACCATGGTGGTGAATTTGAAAATCATGAATTTGAAACTTTTTGTGATAAACATGGCATTGAGCATAATTTTTCTGCCCCTAGAACACCACAACAAAATGGTGTTGTAGAAAGGAAAAATCGATCTTTAGAGGAAATGATAAGAACTATGCTCAATGAAGCCAACCTTCCTAAGTACTTTTGGGCAGATGCAGTTAACACCGCTTGTTATGTTATGAATAGAGCCTTAATAAGGTAAATTTTAAAGAAAACCCCATATGAACTGTACAAAGGAAGGAAACCAAATGTGTCACATTTTCATGTCTTTGGATGTAAATGCTTTGTTTTGAATAATGGAAAAGATAACTTGGGGAAGTTTGATGCAAAATCTGATGAAGGAATATTCATTGGTTATTCTATTCATAGTAAGGCCTTTAGAGTCTATAACAAACGAACTATGACCATAGAAGAGTCCATACATGTTGCATTTAATGAAACTAACCCAAATGAGTCAAGAAAGGAGCTTGTTGATGATGTTGCAGAAATCTTGGAAAAGACTCACTTGGAAAAACAAGAGAAAGAGCCCAAGAAAGAAGAATAGAGACTCATTAATCACTTATGGCAAGAAGATTCAGAAATCTTGGATCTACCCAAGGAATGGAGGACTTCAAGATATCATCCTCTCGACAGGGTGATAGGTGATGTATCAAAAGGGGTAATCACTCGAAACTCACTTAGAAATGCATGCAATCACCTAGCTTTTGTCTCTCAAGTTGAACCTAAAGACATAAATGAGGCTATTAATGATGAACATTGGATCTTGGCCATGCAAGAAGAACTAAACCAATTTGAGAGAAATCGAGTTTGGAAATTAGTTCCAAGGCCCAATGATCATCCTATAATTGGCACCAAATGGGTCTTTAGGAACAAACTTGATGAAACGGGCTTAATAATAAGAAACAAAGCTAGGCTTGTAGCTAAGGGTTATAATCAAGAAGAAGGCATAGATTATGAAGAAACTTACGCTCCCGTAGCTAGATTAGAGGCCATTAGAATGTTACTTGCATATGCTTGCATCATGGATTTCAAACTCTATCAAATGGATGTCAAAAGTGCTTTTTTAAATGGTTTTATACAAGAAGAGGTGTATGTAGAACAACCTCCTGGTTTTGAGGACTTTGAAATGCCCAACCATGTTTTTAAACTGAAAAAGGCCTTGTATGGCTTGAAACAAGCTCCTAGAGCTTGGTATGAAAGGTTGAGCAAATTTCTTTTAGAAAAAGGTTTTTCTAGAGGCAAGGTTGACGCTACCCTTTTCATAAAACATAAAATGCATGACATATTTCTAGTTCAGATCTATGTGGATGACATTATATTTGGAGCTACTAACAACTCTCTTTGTAAAGAATTTTCAAATATTATGCAAAGCGAGTTTGAAATGTCCATGATGGGTGAACTCAACTTCTTCCTTGGTCTCCAAATCAAGCAAGCAAGAGAAGGAACGTTCATAAGCCAATCCAAGTATTGCAAGGAGCTACTCAAAAAGTTTGGAATGGACAATGCCAAGCATATGGCTACTCCTATGGGTACCTCTTGCTATTTGGACAAGGATGAAGGAGGTAAATCAGTAGAAATTACGAAATATAGAGGTATAATTGGCTCACTCCTTTATCTTACTGCAAGTAGGTCTGATATAATGTTTAGTGTATACATGTGTGCTAGATATCAAGCTAATCCTAAGGAATCACACCTAAGTGCTGTTAAAAGAATAATGAAATATCTAATAGGCACATCACAAATGGGTTTATGGTACCCTAAAGGTGCCTCATGTAGTCTTATTGGATATTCAGATTCTAATTTTGCCGAATGCAAAATGGATCGAAAGAGCACTAGTGGAACATGCCACTTGCTTGGAAGCTCACTAGTTTCTTGGCATAGCAAGAAACAAAATAGTGTGGCATTGTCTACAGCTGAAGCTGAATATGTTGCAGCTGGGAGTTGTTGTTCTCAAATCCTTTGGATGAAGCAACAACTCTTGGACTATGATCTTGAACTTGATCATATCCCCATAAGATGTGATAATACTAGTGCAATTAACTTGTCAAAAAATCCCATTTTGCATTCTAGAACTAAACATATTGAAATAAGACATCATTTCATTAGAGATCATGTTCAAAAGGGTGATTGCATACTTAAATTTGTTGAAACAACTAAGCAACTTGCTGATATTTTTACCAAACCCCTAGCAAAAGAATCATTTTTCTATATTAGAAATGAACTTGGTATATTAGATCAATCATGCATCAATTAACAATTGCTGCATAATTTCTAAATTCCTCATTATATTTGAATCCAATACTGACTTGAGCGTCGGAGTGTCCCCTTACTTTGTTTTGCAGGAGCTGAATTCATGCTTAAGTCCCCCAAATTTGAAAGCTCAAAAGTTCCTACTGATATTGGGAGACATGTGTTCAAAATGAACTTCAAGCGTTTTTGGAATACTAGAAGTGAAATCAGATTGCTCCTACTGATGCATGTCAAGAATTATTCCTATAAGTTTGTTGTAATGCTATCAGTGGAATAATCAAGTAGAAGAAGAACAATATGGTTACGTATGAGACTTGGAAGTGCCTTGGAACACTGAGGGATTCTCTGTCATGGCCTAATATTCGGTTAGGCATAACTCCTAACCTGTTACCCTGCGTTTGGGAACCAAATGGTGCGTTCTGACTTAACACAATAACCGGTTACCCAATTTCCCTAACCGGTTATTGGACATCTCAGTGGCTATTTCCTAATAGCCCTAACCGGTTACTCACAATCCCTAACCGGTTAGGCACTCCAAATAAAAAGCCCCTACACCAGCGTGTTCCCTCCATTCACGCCCCCTCCACTTCATCTTCATCCTCGTTCTCTCAGGATATCACACACCCACTTCCTCATCTTCATTCCTCACCTTTAATCCACACCAAATTCAGTCTTCCAATCCCATCTCTCTCACATTCCATCATCCCCCATCATCATTCTCCCATTAAACCCCCATTTCAATCTCCCTCTCACTCTCACTCTCCACCACCGTGCCCTAAGCCTCCATTTCCACCATGGCCAGTAGCTCTTCATTCCCCAAAAGAACACGCACAAAAAATCCCAATGTCCCAAAAGAAACAAACCCTACTGCCACTGATCCAGATTTTTCAGTATCTCTGAACCTTGGGAGATACTTCACTAATCCTGCTCAGATGAAGAAGTATCAATTGGAATTCCATGCAAGGCATCTCATCTCACCAAAATGGATGGACTGGGAGTTCTTCATCCAAGAAGGCTTCACTCCTCTCACAGAACTGCTTGAATTCCATGGGTTGAGAACCCTCGTCACCACAAATCCAGGGTATTTCTATCTTGAACCCACTAAAATGTTCTTCTGCAATTTATCAATTAAAGGTGGATCTTTAATTTCTGAAATTAAGAAGCATAACATTGTAGTGAATCCTAGTGAGTGGGTGCCTTTGTTTGATCTTCCCACTCCAGGTGAAAAGCTCGGGACCGGAAAACCATGGTAAGTGGGAAAATTATAAGAGAGATGATCTTTCGCAATGGGCATGATTCACATTTGGAGTTCCAATGCCAAAAGGAACTTTCACTACCGGGCTTCTGAAGATACATGATCGTCTTCTTCATTTCGTCGTTACTCACATTCTTGCACCAAGGGCAAGTAATTATGCCCTGGTTGAAGAGGAAGACATTTTCCTGATGTGGCTGCTCAAGGAACGCATCAAGATCAACTGGCCTTTCTACATCATACACACCATGATGAAAGCTAAAAACAAGGCAGTCATGGATCTTCCATATGCTCTTCTGGTTGCTCGAATCTTAGACCATCATAAGGTTCCCTTATTGGACGATGGCATTGTAAACATTGCCGGCCCTCATAAATTTGGCCTTGCATCTCTTAACATAATGCATATGAAGAATATCAATAGTGAATGGACTTATGGCCAAGCACGAGTAGGAGGAGTGCCACCAGAAGAAATTCCTGTTCCCACAGCTGATGTCCCTATGGAGGAGGCACCAGATATGAGTAGCGTCTCTGAATCCACCAGTGAAGCTCGCATTATCGCAGCCATCGCGGATCTGCGCACCTACCAAGAACACAGCAACACAGTTATCTTTGATCGATTAAGTGCCATGGAGGACCGCTTGGACAGGATCGAGCGTCGCTTTCCAGCACCCGAGAACCCTGGGGCTTAGGCATGGACTCTATGTCTCTCATGATTGTGCTGCTGCACTTTTGAACTCTGTTTTTGATTCTGCTTTATTATCTTTTTTGAACATGTTGGGAGAATTATTTAGTATGATGCACTAATTCCTGTTTATCATGATAACTGCTTATCTTTAGCTTATTTTGGTAATCCTGATAGTGATCTTATACTCTTGTTATGAATCTTGGACATATAAACCTTGGTATGCCTGTTAGTGCGTTTCTGTATGGTATGATTGCTTATAAGTTACTGGACAATGCTGAATCTTATTAATCAGTTTCTGTTTTGCATGGTTGGTTTTGAATACCCTAGGTTACTGAATTTCTTTTTGATTATGCCAAAAGGGGGAGAAGGATAAAAGTCTTGGATAAGAGTCTTTCTATTTATTGAGAAAAGTAACTAAATGTGCATGAAATAACTAAATGTGCATGTGTAATGATAATGATTTAGTGGATTGTCTGTAAATTAATGGTCTGGAATTCCAAAACAAAGGGGAGCTGTGCATCTCTGATTTAAGCACCTCTTGAACAAAAGAGGGGGAGTAAGTCTCCAAATTCTATTATGAATTCCAATTATCGCTTGAACTAACTCTTTTCTCAATAAGTGTTTGTCATCATCAAAAAGGGGGAGAATGTGATTAACATGGAGAAGGTGCAAATGGTTTTGATGTCGACAAACAAAAAAGCATGGGAATACAATGATCAAGTCACAATAAACGCAAGCTTAGCATATAGGCTATAGAACTAGTGTAAAGGTATTCTAGTGATTCACTTCAAGCTCAAATGACCTCCTTAAAATGTATTTGCAAAATGGTTTTTCAAGTAAGATTCAAAAACGTTTTTATGCAACAAATGCTTTGAAATCTTATATTCACTTTCAAGCAAGTTCCATGCAAATGTCAAATTTAAGACAAGCCTCTTAGAACTTTCCAACTCCTTTTGACATGCACAAAAATGTCTCTGTTCTTGTTAGGATTCAAATTTCTAAGGCTCCTAACTGATTAGGACCATCTCCTAACCGGTTAGCTTGCTCAGAAAATGGCTTGCCTCGTGTTTCTTTCAAATGCCTAACCGATTAGGCAAGGCTCCTAACCGGTTATCTTATAAGTCAGAGGCCAAAATATATTTGTCCTAATCGATTAGGTAGAAGACCTAACCGGTTAGTCTCACTTCCAGAAGCCAAAATTGTTTTGTCCTAACCGATTAGGCAAATAGCCTAACCGGTTATTCATCAACTCAGAACCCACGTTGGAAATATCCTAACCGATTAGCTTGGAGCTCTAACCGGTTAGCATTCTCACCAGAACTCATTAATGAGAGGTCCTAACCGATTAGGACATATTCCTAACCGGTTATCTATCAAATTAGAACACTTCTCCTTCAGCCTAAATGACCCCCTAACCGGTTAGAACACTTGGCTAACCGGTTACCCTAAGTTCTGGAAAAATATGCAAAAGCTCGTAACGGCTATATTGCAGAGCATTAATTGCTCACAACCACCTCCAATGGCATTTAATAACACTTACCTATATATTTGGAGGTTGGGCTTGTTTAGAGGGTTAGAAAAACTGAACCATCTATTCTAGAAAATCCCTATTGAGCTTCAAACAAGTTTTTCTCATCATTTTACTAAATCCTCTATTTTGAGCTTGAGTTTGTGTGAATCCTAAATATCATAGTGCTTCAATTTGTAATACTTGCTCTTGAGAGAGTTTCATCCGTTTAAATCTTATTCAATCTGTTTAGAGAGGGTGAGGTATCCCTCAAGTATTGTAAGGGTGAGGTATCCCTTTGAAAATAGAGGCTTAAGCATTAGGGTGAGGTATCCCATTGTGTTGAGTGCTCAAGGTTGTAGTGATTATCAAGCACCCATTGAAGCTTGAAGATATAGTGAAAAATCTCAAGTTGATTGCTTGGGGACTGGACGTAGATCACAAGTGGATTGGTGATCGAACCAGGATAAATCGCTGTGTTTGCCCTCTCTAAACCCTTCTCTTTACATTAAGCATTGTTTCATTGAATATCTTGAATATTGTTCTTCTTGATTGTTGCATTTATTAGTAAAAGTATTTATTCCATCTATCCAATTAGTTCTAATCATCAAATAGCTTCAACGAAAAATTGTTTATCAACCGAATTGCGAAAGATTTTCGAACTTGACTTACATACTCAATTCACCCCCCTCTTGAGTATTGAGGCCATTGGCAACAGAGAGGGAATCCTTATTCTAACACCTATAATGCAGGGTGGAGGAATCATCTCAACTTTTCTTGGAAACCACATGAAGCTCCTCAATTAAGCAAACTTCCTCAACCACAGCAGCCTAAAGAGAAGTCTTCTGCTTAAGAAGAAGCATTGACTCAATTCATGCATATGACCCAAACTAATTTCTAAAATCACGAGGCTCATTTCAAAAACCAAGAAGCATCCATCAAAAACCTTGAGAATCAAATTGAACAGCTCTCAAAGCAACTTGCTGAACAATCCAAGGGACAATTTTCTGGAAATATAGCGGATAATCCCAAAAATGAGTCATGTAAAGCCATAACTTTGAAAAGTGGGAAAACTGTCACACCAGATGTGGTGGAGCCATTAGTTTCAGGATCTGTTGAGACACATGTGAGGGAGATGTTGGATGAAAAGTCAAATAAAAAGAGTGATACTGTGAACATAGAAGAAAATAAAAAAGAAGAAAAATAAGTGGAGGTTGAAAATCAAAAAAAGGAGGATAAAAGGAGTTCTAACTTAGTAGATGAAGACTCCTTCTTAAGGAGAATAAAGCGTCAGATCTTGCAAGAAGGGGATAAGCCTCAAGTGATTCCACCATATGTAAAGTTACCATATCCTCACTTGAGCAAGAAAAAGAAGAAAAATGAGCAGTTTGTAAGGTTCTTGGACATTTTCAAATGTCTCCAAATCAACATTCCTTTTGCAGAGGCATTGGAATAAATGCATACATATGCTAAATTTATGAAAGAATTGTTGACTAAGAAGAGGAAGTTCAAGGAAGATGAAACAGTGGCATTAACAAAAGAGTGCAGTGCAATACTTCAAAGGAAGTTTCCCCCAAAATTGAAAGATCTGGGGAGTTTTACAATTCCATGCACTATTGGCAACATAACCATTGGTAAAGCTCTCTGTGACTTGGGAGCGAGCATCAATTTGGTGCCATTGTCTATGCTTAAGAAGCTTGGGAGAGGTGAGGTCAAGCAAACAAGAATAACTTTGTAACTTGTAGATAGGTCAATTAAACATCCCTATGGAGTTATGGAAGATGTGCTAGTAAAGGTCGATAAATTTATATTTCCAACTGATTTTATCGTATTGGATATGGATGAGGATGCAGAGGTACCTTTGATTCTTGGGAGACCATTTTTAGCTACTGGAAGAGCCCTCATTGATGTCCAGCAAGGACAGTTAATGTTACGAGTAAAGGATGAGAAAGTCACCTTTAATGTTTTTGAGGCGATGCAACACCCGGATGATAAAGAAACTTCTTATCAAGTGGATTTGATTGATACTACAGTTGCAGAATCTATTCAGCACAACACTCTAACTATACCTCTTGAAAGAGTGATTGTGAATACTATTGATGATTATGGTGAGGTGGATGATGAAATCATTGAGGAGTGTTTGCAGTATCTAAAAGCAAATCAAGCAAAGAGTGCTATCAGTAAGATGAAAGAAGAGCTGAGTAATGACAAGGTAGAGGAAAAAGTAAAACTAGAGTTGAAACCCTTACCATCTCATGTAAAATATGCCTTTCTTGACAATCAAGATGCAAATCCAGTGATAATCAGCAGTTCTTTATCAAAACTTGAAGAAGAAAAGCTTTTAAGGGTACTCCGAGAGCACCAAACTACAATTGGATGAACTATATCTGACTTAAAAGGAACAAGTCCAGCTTTTTGTATGCATAAGATCAACCTCGAGGAGGAATTCAAGCCAGTGGTTCAGCCACAAAGAAGGTTAAATCCCACAATGAAAGAAGTAGTGAGAAAGGAGGTGCTGAAACTCCTTGAAGCCGGAATGATTTATCCTATTTCAGATAGTGCTTGGGTGAGTCCAGTTCAGGTTGTTCCTAAAAAGGGAGGCATGACTATGGTGAGGAACGAGAAGAATGAATTAATTCCCACTAGAACAGTCACTGGTTGGCATATGTGTATCGACTACCGGAAGCTCAACTAAGCTACCCGAAAGGATCATTTTCCCCTTCCATTCATAGACCAGATGCTTGAGAGATTATCCGGACAAGCCTATTATTGCTTCCTTGATGGCTATTCCAGTTATAATCAAATTACAGTCAATCCTAAAGACCAAGAAAATACAGCATTTACTTATCCCTATGGAGTTTTTGCATATAGACAGATGCCTTTTGGTTTTTGTAATGCTCCCGCTACTTTACAGAGGTGTATGCTTTCTATCTTTACTGATATGATTGAAAAATATATAGAGGTCTTTATGGATGATTTCTCTGTTTTTGGTACTTTATTTGATCATTGTTTGTCTAATCTCACTAATGTTCTTAAGAGATGCATGGAAACTAATTTGGTCTTAAATTAGGAGAAATGTCATTTCATGGTGCAGGAAGGCATTGCACTTGGTCACAAGATTTCAGCCAGTGATATAGAAGTAGACAAGGCTAAGATTGAAGTGATAGAGAAACTACCTCCACCATTGAATGTGAAGGGCGTGAGAAGTTTTCTAGGCCATGCTGGCTTCTACAGAATATTCATCAAAGATTTTTCAAAAATTGCAAAGCCATTATGCAATCTGCTCATTAAGGATTCTTCTTTTGATTTTGATAATGAGTGCTTGCATGCTTTTAATCTTTTGAAGGACAAATTGATTTCTGCTCCTATTATTGTAGCCCCTAATTGGGAGTTACCATTTGAACTTATGTGTAATGCAAGCGACTATGCAGTAGGAGTTGTATTAGGGCAAAGAAGGGATAAATTTTTTCATGCAATTTATTATGCAAACAAGGTCCTTAATGAGAACCAAATTCATTATGCCACAACTGAAAAGGAATTGCTTGCCATAGTATTTGCCTTGGAGAAATTTCGTTCCTATTTGATTGGATCTAAGATTACTGTGTTTACTGATTATGTAGTAATTAAATATTTGCTAATTAAGGGAGAATCAAAACCTAGACTGATTAGGTGGATTTTGTTGTTGCAAGAATTTGATCTTGAAATTAAAGACAAGAAGGGAAGTGAAAATGTGGTAGCAGACCACTTGTCCAGGCTGGAAAACTCAAAAGTCACTACTAAAGAAAGAGATATCCTTGAGGAGTTTCCAGATGATAGGTTATTTGTAATTGAGGAGAGGCCATGGTTTACTGATATGGCTAATTTCAAGGTTGTTAATGTTATACCAGAAGACTTTACATAGCAACAGAAAAAGAATCTTTTTCTAGATGTCCAATATTATATTTGGGATGATCCCTTTCTTTTTAAAACTGGCCCAGATGGACTTCTCAGGAGGTGTGTGTCACAAGATGAAGGGCAGAAGATACTTTGGCATTGTCATGATTCTCCTTGTGGAGGGCATTTTAATGGAGAGCATACTGCTGCTAAGGTACTACAATATGGATTTTATTGGTCATCCATCTTTAAAGATGCATATAACCATGTGAAGGCCTGTGACAAATGCCAAAGAATAGGCAATATCTCAAGAAAGAGTGAAATGCTCTTGAATCCTATTTTAGAAGTTGAATTATTTGATCGTTGGGGCATTGACTTCATGGGGCTATTTCCTTCTTCCTACTCAAATCAGTACATATTAGTGGCTGTTGACTATGTCTCAAAATGGGTTGAGGCTATGGCCACTCCTGTAAATGATGCTCAAACAGTGGTAAAATTTGTCAAAAAGAACATTTTTTCTAGATTTGGAGTTCCAAGAGTATTTATAAGTGATGGGGGAACTCATTTATATAATAACCAGCTACAAAATGTTCTTCCCAAGTATGATGTTAAACACAAAGTGGTCATTCCCTACCATCCTCAATGCAATGGCCAAGTGGAGGTATCAAATAGAGAAATCAAAAGAATTATGGAGAAGACAGTTGGTAATTCAAAGAAGAACTGGGCAAATAAATTAGATGATGCTTTATGGGCATATAGGACAGCCTACAAAACACCTTTAGGCTTATCACCATATCAGTTGGTTTATGGTAAGTCTTGTCATTTGCCAGTAGAACTTGAGCACAAGGCATATTGGGCTTTAAAGTTCTTGAATTTTGATCCTACCTTGAGTGGCGAAAAGAGAATTAATCAGCTACATGAACTGGATGAACTGCATGTGCACGCATATGAGAATATGGGGATATACAAGCAGAAGATGAAGGTCTACTATGATAAGTACATCTCACAGCGAAGCTTTTATCCTGGACAACAAGTGTTGTTGTTTAATTCATGGCTGAGGTTGTTTCCAAGAAAATTAAAGTCTAGATGGTCAAGACCATTCACTGTCAAAGAAGTAACACCCTATGGAGCAATAGAAGTAGAAGATTCAGTTTCAAAACAGTCTTTCAAAGTCAATGGTCAGAGGTTGAAACCTTATCTTGGTGGGGTGATAGAAAGAACACAAGTTGCTCTTATTTTGCAAGAGCCATAAAAATCATAAGGCATCGAGCTAATGACGTTAAACTAACGCTTCTTGGGAGGCAACCCAAGCAATTCTTCTTTCTTAATCATTTTGAATTCATTTTGAGTTACAATTTTCTTTATTTTGTTTCATCAAAATAAAATGCTAGTTGTGATTTGATTTGGTACTTGTTGCTGCAGGGATAATGTTGCAATGTTGTTGTCTTTAAGCAAGGAATGAAGTGTTGGAAGCTAGAGTTGACATATAGAGAAGTCAAGCTCCTCGCCAGGCGAATGTGCTGTCTTGCCTAGCGAAATCAGTATTTAGTCTCCATCACCTCGCGCTTGTTCACCATCGCAAGGTGATTTGCAAGAAAAAAAAGGAAGCTATGTGTCACAATTAGACATCGCGAGGCGATAGTTCTTCATCGCCAGGCGATTTGCAGACAAAAGGGTTCTATGTGCCTTCCAGCGTGCCATTGCTAGGCGAGAAATCTTTATCACGAGGCGAATTTCCTCCAATTTGTTTCTGACTTTCATCGCGAGGCGAGAAGGGGCATCTCTCCAGGCGAGAGACTGACTTAAAAAGTCCAGACTTGAATCAGGGTGCATCGCGGGGTGATAGTTCTTTATCGCGAGGCAAATTTATGGCAAGAATGTTTTTGAATTCAATCGCGAGGCATTGCTGAGACCATCGCGAGGCGATATGTGAAGTGTAAATTCAAAGTTCTTCCCAGTGCTCATCGGCTCGTAGTAATTCTCCCATCGCGCAGCGAATTTCTCGCCAAATGTCACTGACTTATTTCGTGAGGCGAGGATAAAGCCTTCGCGAGACGAGATGGGCCGTGTAAATTCAGGTTTCTTTTCCAGTCTCCATTGCCTCATGAGTTTTCTTCATCGCAGGGGGAAATTCAAGCAAGACCTCTCTGACTTAATTCGCTAGGCGATGGTGTAGAATTTGCCAGGCGATGGCTCGATAGCCATCTTTCACTCTAGCCCAGTGTGTGCATTCACGGCGCGATAGTTTGTTGTCTCCAGGTGATTGGTCGCATTCTTTAAATAGTTAGTCATTTGAAGTGTTTTCCCACGCACACATTCCATATTCTTTGTTAGGGTTTTCACTCGGTTCCTCACCTATCCTAAATTTATTCTATTTCTCTAACTCTAACCCACTCTTTGCATTTCATTTCTCTGCCATCCATCATCAGATATATCTTATCCCCTGTCTTCACTCTAGGGTTCAGGTAAATGTTCATTATTGTGAAGGTTCTCTTTTATTCCTTTTCTCATAATGTTGCCATGCAGAGACCACGAGTTGTGCTTGATAACAAGTGACTTTCATAGTGTTGTGTGGCTGAAATAAGTTATGGATTTGTGATTTTGGTTCAAGTTGTGAATTTATGGAATGGTAATTTACGGGTATCTTTATTCCTAAATTATACCATTGCATATATTTCACACACCACATGTTTGTTAAAATTCATAATGATATTTGTTTCTTTTCCTGTTATTTCCAAAAAATGTTTTTGAGGTTGTGCACTCTCTTGTAATTTGATTACATGTTCAGTTACTTATTGATTGTGCATGAAGCCTTGCTTACATAAATGGAACTAAAATGATAACAAATTGTTTCCAAGGTATTTGTTGCATGTTCTGATTTAAGTTTAGGAGTAACATTCTTGTTTTTTGGCACTGCATGAACTTCAGTGATTGAATGCTATATTTCATTTTTAGAACATGGCATCAAAACAGGAAAACAGAAAAAGAGGAAGCATGTTGAAGAGAAAGCACTTGAGTTTATAGAGCATCTGTACTACTCCTTTGAACATCAAGAAAGGTTCAAATCTATCATCAGCAAAAAGAAGATCATTGCTAACAAAACCTTTGATTTCCACCAAGAGTCCATACCAGTAATTCAATTTGAAATTGCTCGGAGGAAATGGCAAAGCTAACTAGATTTGTCAATGATCATTGTCCGAAAATTGTACGGGAGTTTTATGCTAATGTCTACAGAGTTCCGTGCACATCTCGTGTCTATGTTAGTAATGTCAGAGGCAAATCAGTCACTTTTATTGGGCAACAAATTAATGAAGTTTTGAGTCTTCCCATTCCACGGGAGTGTGCTTATAAGACCAGAATGAATGGGGTGATTGATTATAATGAGTTACTTGAGTACCTATGCAGGCCAGGTGCAGAGTGGTTCAAGACCCGGGACAATATTCCTCGGAGATTCAAAAGTGTTGATATGAAACCACTCGCCAAGGCGTGGTCTGCATTTGTTCATGACACAATCCTTCCTTGTTCAAATAGCTCAGATGTCATCATTCACAGAGCACAACTCATTCTTGCAATCATGAAGGGTGAATCCATCAACATAGGTGATATCATTGCTAGGGAAATGCTTTAAATTGAGAATGATGATACTAGCACTCTGGCCTACCCATCCTTAATTTGCTTATTATGTGCTAAAGCGGATGTTCTTGCATCAGATACCGATACCATTAGGAAGCCCACAGCACTGATTACAGCATAATGGATAAGGAAACAACCATCAAGACCACTTGACGCTGCACCAACACAGGAGCTATAAGAAGAGGAACCCAGGGCACCTGCATTAGCTCCTGAGCCACTATCTTTGGCTGATATACAGCAGCAGCTTTCCACTATTCAGGCCACACAGGCTCTTCATGGTCAGCACATTCAGTCTCTTGGAAGGCTGAATGCTCTGTGTTTCTAGTCTATGAGTAACATAGAGCTGATGATGAGTTCCCGGTCTCCAGCATGGGGATTTGATTTATCCTTGCTGGCTGATATGTCCCTTGATCCTTCCACCGAGCAATACTTCCAGAGTATGATGTAACCATTTATGGGGCATAGCCATGGTGCTGGTGGGTCTGGAGTTGCTGCAACAGATATTGAGGAGGAACCAGTCGATAATCCTATCCAGGCGGATCAGGTTGTTGATGATGAGGGGCATTTAGAGGATAAGGTAGAGAGAGCTCAAAAGCACCCGGATGATTAAACTGTTGCTGAGGATAAAGGGAGCTCAGAAGATGGTGTTGCAGAGCATACTAATGGGGTTTAGATGACGAGTCAATTGAGGGCATTTTTTTATTATTTTGCTATTCTCCAGCCCAATTGAACTCTTTTGTTACTTTTCATTATTAAGGTTTTGTTAGATGATGTCTGCTAATTCTCTTGAATGTTGTGTCTGCATTGAACTCATTCCTTGCTTAAATTTCAAATCTTGCACACAATTTTGAACTTGACACTTAGTTTTGCATGAGTTGTATAATTCAGGAGTTGAAATTTTGCTTGTGTGTCCTTTTTCAGTAACTCACTGTAACTTTAATCAAAGTGAAATTAATTGTGACATGTCTTTCCTCACTCTCACACACACTTGTGAGTACTTGGGCCTAAACACTATCATTTCTTTCATGTGCGCTTCCATTGCATGTGGCATTATTCAGAACTTGACTTTATTCTTAGTTGTTTTTGCTTGCTTGTTTAGACACATTGAGGCACTTTTCTTGTTCTTACCTAGGGCCTAAATAAACCACCTGCATAATTTGATCCTTTGCTACCCCCTTGAGCCTTTGGCTTTTTCTTTGATCTTAACCCTCATTACAAGCCAATAACTGGAAAACCATTGTCCCTACTTACTTGAAGTTAGGTATGGGTCATTTCATGGTATGTCTTAGCATATTCTTAAGTTTGGGGTTGCTTGAGGGCAAGCAATGTTTTAAGTTTATGGTAGTTGTAGACTTTTCCTTGTCCAATTTTGATAAATTTTGATAAAAATAAAAAAAATAAAAAAAATTTCCTTGTCCAATATTTAAAAAAATATTAAAAAAATAAAAAAAAAAAAAAAAGAAAAAGAAAAAAATTTTGATTGATGAAAAAAAAAAGAAAAAAATATTATTTTTCATTTTGTGTCTCATTTCATTTGTTTTGAAGAATTGTTTTGGGGAATTTGGTACTGAATAAATTGAAGGATAACTTATGAGTGTCATGAAATGACTTGTGTCTAATTCCAAGTACAAAAAGCCTCTTGTCCAAATGATTTCCTACCTCTACCTAAGTCCCATTACAACCCAAAAAGACCTCTTTTAGTGTGTGTGTGCATTGCATTGCATTTACTTCTCTAGAACTTTATCAAGCTTATGGTAAGGTGCTGCTTGTGATGTGAATTGAGTGTAAATAACACCTCTAGACACTTGAGTTGAGTGAAACACCTTTTCTGGAGAGGAGTAGTGAGGATGGATTTATTGCTTTTAGTGGATCCATGGTTCTGGTTACATAAAGCTGTGATAATTGGGAAACACAAATGCAAAAGAGTAAGTGAATTGATTGTGCAATGATTGATGAAACTTTGGTGGATTGTTCAATTTTGTGACTAAGTTTGAATGGATTGTTTGAAAAATGAATCAAAACTTGGTTTTATTCTACGACCCTTGTTTGAAATTGGTTGTCTGCTTGAGGACAAACAAAACTCTAGGTTTGGGGTTGTGTTGAATTTCTAGTACAAGTAAGTTTTTGGGTCAAATTAGTTTTAGAATTAAAGAATTTAGGTAGAATTTAGTTAAGTTTTCATTTTTTTTAAGTATTATAGGTTTTTATGTTCACTGGCTAATGAGATTAAATTTTTGTTGAAACAAGTTTAGATTTAACTTAGAAGAAAGAGAAAGAGTTGCTCATTTAGTCCGTCACCTGGCAATGAAGAAGTGTCGCAAGGCGAAGCTTCCAGTCGTTCCATCGCGAGGCGAGGAATAGCCATTGCAAGACAAGAATGCGGGGCATCGCGAGGCGAGGAACATCCATCGCGAGGCAATGGCTGGATGGAAGGGCTTTTGAAGCTACTGTGGGTCTTGTTGTGAGCACGGGCCATCGCGAGGCAATGAGGGGCCATCGCGCGGCGATGGCCGTTATCCAGCCAATTTTAAATAGCTAGACGAAACATTTTTTACGAGTCTTTGGTTTTTTGTTATTTTTTGGGAAATTTTGAAATTTTGTGGTTTTACTCAGAGCTCTGCTAGGGTTTCATCTTCTTCCACCTCCATTGATGATTCAAACTTGGGAACAATACCTTGAAGAATCAATGACTTCTTTTTCTTTCATTTGTTTGATTTCTCTCATCTCTTCTTCTTCTATCATGAGTAGCTGGATCTTTTTGAGTTAGGGTCTGATGAACATTGTAGATACTCTTATATAATCTGTTTTACTATTTCTTTACAAGGTAATTTCATGTATTTGAGCACTCTACTCTTTGCTTAATGCTAATCAATATTTGATTACTATTGGTTTGATTTTGGGTCTTTCTTCTAATTGGAAAATTAGTTGTAATGCTGGAACTGAGTTGGGTTGGCATGATTATGATTGAATATAGGAATATATTTTTGTAATTATGTGTTCCAAGAAATCATTGCTATTAATGCTTAATCTGAATTAACAATTACCTAAGGAATTGGGTATTGTATTTTGGGTTAAAGGGGTTTTGAATCAAGGAATTGATCTAAGTCTAATTTACTGATTGGAACTTCAAATACATGATTATTACTTGTATTGAGAGTAAACCGGTAGCATAAGAGAGAAAATAATGGGATTCAGACCCTAAATGCTTTTCTCAATAGATTTTTTTCTCCTTAAAAATCCAAAAATATTCTTTAATTTATTAATTGTTCTGTTTTAATTCATTCCGTTTATATTTGTTTAAAACTAATACATTTCAAGTTACCAAAAGTTTATTTTTCAGTTCAAGTAGAAACAATCCTTTTCTTTTGTGTTGATAAAACAATTACAATCCCTGTAGAGACGATATCTCTTTTCTCATCATTATATTACTTGTAGCGATTCGGTGCATTTGCTGAATTTGTTTTATTCTTCAACAATAAGGCAGCTAAAAAAGATACTAAAAAGGCGGTGAGCGAGGTGAAAGCTAAAACGTTCAATGAGTTATATTAATTTTTGGGCACCAAGGATGGAGAAATGAATATTTACAGGCTTGCTAAAAGTACGGAAAGGAAGACAAGAGACTTGGATTAAGTGAAATGCGTTAAGAATAAAAAGGGTAAAGTCTTGGTTACAGAACAAGACATCAAGGATCGATGGAAGAGTTATTTTCACAAGTTAGTTAATGAGGGACATGAACTTTAGGGGATTCAGACATTCTAAACACTGGAGATGAGGACTAAAATAAAACATTTTATCGTAGAATTTAGGAGTTTAAGATAAAAGAAGCATTAAAGAGGATGGATAATAGAAAAGCAGTCGAACCGAATAATATACCTATTGAGGTATAGAAATGCCTAGGAGAGAAATGTATAAGTTGGCTCACAAAGCTGTTTAATGAGATAATGAGGTCTAAGAAAATACCAAATGAATGGAAGAGAAGCATTTTAATCCTTATTTATAAGAATAATGGGGATATACAAAACTATGCAAATTATAGAGGGATTAATCTCATGAGTCATACCATGAAGTTATGGGAAAAAGTAATCGAATGGAGATTAAGACAAGAAACTCATATTCCAGATAATCAAATTGGTTTTATACCTGTGAGGTCAACCATGAAAGCAATCTATCTTCTATGAAGATTGATGGAGAGGTATCGGAGGAAGCAAAATGACTTACACATAGTTTTTATTGATATGGAAAAAGCCTACGATAAGGTGCTGAGAGAGGTCTCTTGTGGAAGGCTCTGGAGAAGAAAGGAGTTTGTATCGCTTATATTCGAGCAATCCAAGATATGTATGATGGGGGTTAAAACTAGTGTGAGAACACAGGGTGGGGTTACAAAAGATTTTCCTATAACTATAGGACTTCACCAAGGGTCAACTTTGAGTCCATATCTTTTTACCTTGGTCTTAAATGTACTTACTACACATATCCATGAGTCGGTGCTGTAATGCATGCTTTTTGCAGATGATATAGTATTAATTTGAGAGTCGAGAGAGGAAACAAATGGGGCTAGAGCTATGGAGACAAGTTTTAGAAGAACATGACTTCCATCTAAGTAGGAATAAGACAGAGTATATGAAATGTAAGTTCAGTAAGAAGCATGCTAATACTAGCTTAGCGGTGAAAATTAGAGATCATACCATTCCACAAGTCATACGATTTAGGTATCTTATATCTATCATACAAAATGACAGAGAGATAGAGGGAAATGTAAACTATATGATTCAAGCTGGATGGATAAAATGAAGGAGTGCTTCAGGAGTTATTTGTGATAGAAAAGTGTCTCTCAAGCTTAAAGGTAAATTTTACTGCACAACTATAAGGCCCGTAATGTTGTATGGCACTGAATGTTGGACGATAAAAAGCCAACAAGAGCATAAGATTAGTGTCACTGATATGAGGATGTTACACTAGATGTGTGGCCAGACAAAACAAAATAAGATTGAAAATGAATGCATTAGAGAGAAAGTAAGGGTAACATCTATTGTGAAAAAGATGAAAAAATCTCGCCTTAGGTGGTTTGGACATGTAAGGAGAAGACCCTTAGAAGTTCCTATAAGAAGAGTAGATCAAGTGGAGGATAGCCCAATAGTTAGAGGCAGAGGGAGACCAAGAAAGACTATAAGTGAAATGATTAAAAAAAATTTAGATTTGAATGATATTTTTAAAGACTTAATTTATGATAGGACACAATGACGTCGTTTGATCTATGTAGCCGACCCTAACTAGTGGGAAAATGCTTGGTTGGTTGTTGTTGTTATTGGGAGTAAGAGAGGGAGAATAGATCACATGAATTTCTTTCCCTTTCTATCTACTTTTAAACTCCCAAACAAAAAAACTTATTCTCCATGCCTTCCTTCCATTTCATTTCCCTAATTACCTATCATCTAATCACAATAGACTTTTTTTGTTAGGAAATTCATAATGAAAGAAGGCAAAGCTGTAAGATTCCCGAATGGGTTAGTTGATTAAAAACAATGAAAACACCCAGAAAGAAGGGACCGAAGTAAGAAGGAAAATAAAGTAGGTTATCGTCGAAGGATAGGGGCAACAATCTCTGTAACAAGAAACACCCAAAAAGAGGGTGACCATAGCACTACAAGCAAACAGCATAAAGAGGAGAGAAAACTACGTCCAACGTAATATATACTAAATTACTTATTTATTTAAGAGTCAATAACAATGCAAACTTATTCTGATTCCTATTTTATTGAATTAATTCTGACTATATAATATTTCCCATTCGTAAATCATTCGTAAACAAATAACTTATATATTAATTATAAAATTAATGTGATCCTTTTAAAATAAAAGGTATAATTACACTTCTAATCCTTCCATGTTTATAATTGTATAAAAGCAAAATTTAATTTAATTTTAATCCCATTAACTCGGATCAAGAAAGTAGGAATATCAATTTATTACTAAGTAGATGAATTCCATACAAAATACAAACGACTAATGGGAATCAATTAATTAATATATAATATATAAAAGGAGAGTTTCAGTTTGAAGAATTCTACTAAATGACAGCTCTAGGTTGTTTTATTAATGTTAATTGAATTTAAATTTTATTATTATCCTATTAAAAAGAATGCAAATATAATTTTTTTATCAATTGTCATTTTTAAATTGTGTCATTAATGTAATTTGAATTTTTGAATATTATTCTTTTAAGGAAAAATTAAAGAAAAATATAAATTATTTCAATATTCTTTCTTACAATTGTCATTACTAGATTGTGTCACTATTTATTCATTACAAATTTGAATTTGAATTTCATTGTTATTATCTTATTAATAATATATATATATATATATATATATATATATATATAAACTTTTTTGAGATATTTCTTTAAAAAATAAAAATATTTTTGTTATGCTATTAAACCATATTATAATATACAAAGATGAAGTCAAGGCAGTTAATAATGGTCATAATCCTAAAACTCAACATTTTTTTATAATTTTTGAAATTTTTGAAATATTATCAAAATATTATATATAAATTTAATATTAGGCGCAAAAAATAAAATAAAAAAAAAAATAAATAAATATATGAACTTCAACGTAAAATTAATATATCACTTATTATCACTTATGAACATATAAATGTATTTTTTTTATAATAATAAAATAATTATCATATATTATTTTTAAATATTTTAATCTCGGGAGAAATTTTTTTTTATAATCTCATGCATCACAAGAGTGTTATTCTAGTGGAGTTAATGATTGCCACATTATCACCGTGTGGCATTTGGTGATATCACAATAATACAAGCCATTTGTCACGTAAGTAGCTTTATTTATTTATTTATTTTTAAAATCGAGTAATTGAGGGACCAAAATCATGTAAATATAAAATAGGAGACTTAAAAGTAATCAATAAACCATTATATAATAAATTAGAGTATAATATCTTGAGAGTAATATATTTTCTTATATCATATACTTTTCTCCTATGAACATGTGTGCTTCTACATTAAGTGTCGCTTGTCCCTTCTTCAACTTTTTTTTCCTGTTACCTTTGATACTCTCTATTCCCTCTTGGCTTTCCTATTTCTTTTCCTCATTGGTTTACAAACATCTTTTTTTTTTTCTTATGAGAAAGAAAATTTATTATGATCGAAGCCTAATGACACTTATAAATTGAAAACGATACATCTATTTTAGAAAGGAAAAAAAATAAACATAGTCTATTCTCCACGTCTCAACGCCTTATATATATTAAACAAATGTTATTTTTACCTCTTAGGGAGTATTTTAAATTTTATATTATTATTATTATTATTATTATTATTATTATTATTAGTTTTTAATTTAATAGACAAATACAAAATTTTTTATATTATATTTCTCTTATAATGACCAATGAATAAACTCACAAAGGGGAGTTAAGATAGTAAGCAATTTCAACGTTATGAGACGAGAACGCAAGTTCAAATTTTAGCGAAATAACTCTTGTGAGGAAATTACATATATAACTTTTGTGCTCTCACAGTTTGACAGAAATTTATCTTATAGATAATTTAAATGGATCGAATTTATGAAGATATCGCGTGATCTAAACAAAATAGTAAACAGTAAATAATAACCTATTATTATTTCTTTTAATAAACGAATTCACAAATACGGTGAATCGATCTTTTTGTGATTTAATCATACTACCCAATCAATGTCAACATGCTGTAGCTTCAGTAAAGTTGAGATATATCATAAATGATAAGCGTGATGTTAGTATAAATTTAAATTCACATCTTATACATATCAGTATATTCACTATTTATAATATGCATTTATTTATAATTTTATATTATATTTTAAATAATAAATATGCTACCACATATAAGATTCATTATGAAACTAAGTTTATATTAACATTATTCAAATAGTAAAAATATAACTTACAAGTATAATAGACTAGAAGAAGTGTGGTGGAGAACATGTTATGGTTTTGTAAAGATCATGCAAGTGTATTTATGAGTGTATCTATAAAAACAAAATTGTAAGAAAGGACAATATATGCACAAAGAGGGATGATATTTGTATATCATGTTTTTTAAATTATTCTTACATCAATTCTATTTTTAATAAAAAAAAACACATTTCAATACATTTTTTTCTATCTTTTATTTCCTAAAAGAGCAAATTATAAAGATAGTGCAATTTTTTTAATGTGTAAATATCTTTAGTGATAAAAAAGAAGAAGCAATGAAGCACACAATTACAGTCCAATTGGTAGAAGTTTGGTGTGGAAAATAATGAAATCCCCAATACGAACTCCATTAAATATTAAAAAAATATTTGTTATAAACTTTGTATAAATATTGTATATTGTTATGAGTGTAGGTGAATATTAAAATATATCGTATTCATAAATAAAATGAATATGTTATATATTAATGTGAAAAGGATGTCGGTTGAGTATCGTATTTTACATATTCAAATAATTAAACCCTAAATACTAAGTAGTGACAAATAGAAGTGTCACATTAGTTAGCAAAAACTATCTATAGAAATAAAAATACATGATAGTGTTACAAAAAATATATAGAGAATGAATTAAATGACACCTTCATTTCTTATTTGGATCTTTTAATTTTAAATTTAAAATAAAACTGGCGATTAATTAGAGTGAGAAAAGCATATGTGCTTTAATTAGTTTATCTTTATACATTTTGCAAATATATTGTAAATAAAAATTTAATTTTATAGTTTGTGTTTCTCTCTACTTTACCCCCATCAAGTCATATAATTCTTTTTACTTTGTTGAATCTACTTTTCACTCTGTTTTATGACTATTTTCTTATTTTTCATGTTTCCATTAGAAAACCGTTAATGAGTCTAATCGTTGAAATTAAAATGGATACTGACGGGCCTTCCCCTGCGCATTTTGCTTCTGTAAGACAAATAGACAAGACAACTTAGAAAAAGAAAATTGAAATCTGGGAAAACCTTTCCTAGAAAAGGAGCTTTCGTTTTGGTTTTCAACCATAAATGTTTGTCAATCTATGTCATTATATTTCAGTACCCATATAGATCGAGCAGAACAGTAGGAATAGACCATGGACAAGTAAAATGGGGCTCGTACTAAAGGCTTTCAACTTGTTACATAAATTTAAAAATAAAATTTCTTTGGGTTCATCAATGATATATCAGAATCGGTGATTTTATTTGTAAACTCTTTTACATAAATTTTATATAATTTTTTTAGATAATAAAATAAGAGAAATAAATTTTTCTAATACACATTTTCTATTTATTTTTTTCCCAAAAGAGTAGGTACAAACAAAAAGTGTAAAAATATAGTGTACAAAAATCATTTTCATATGGGAATACTATGATGACCTTCCTTTTTTACATATTCAATTCTTTTTCTGGCTCATGCTTACCCCTTAAGTTACGTTTGATGTAAATAATAGAATTTAATGAAATAAGAATAAAAATAAGAATGTGAATTGAGAAATTATAATTATAATCTTATTCTAATTTCATAATTTGGTATGATGTGATACAATATAGATTAAAAAATAATTTTATAATTTGGTGTGTGAGATATAATATGAAATATAATTTAAATTAGTATAAAAAGCATAATTATCCTTAATAAGGAAAATAAAAAATATATTTTTCTTATATATATATATTATTTGCATTTTTAAAATAATGTTTAAGATTAATTTTTTTCTAACAAAAATCATGATAATATCATCATTTTTTTTATCAATTTTGATAATATTATTTTACTCTACAAGATAATAGTAGAAGCTTCGATCGTTTCCTTTAGACAGGGTGTACGAAGTTTGAAGGCTGGATTTAGGTTACATAGAGTTAAATAGGTTAGGGTTAGATAGATTATTAAAAGGTAAATTTTGTCAATTTATAAATTGAATAAGAGTATATTAGGTAAAAGAAAAAGTGGAATCATATTCCACAAAAATATGGAATCTAATTTCCTTCTTTTTTTGGAGAAATAGAATTATACAAATTTGTGGAATAGAATTTGGAATGAGAATGTTATTCCATATTTATTTTCATTAATAAACGCAAAAATCCTCTAATTCTAAGATTAAATGTGAAATGACTTTTCATTCCTTTACACCAAACATTACATTAGTATATGCCTAAATATAGCATGCAAAGTGAGGAAGGAAATTCTCACCTAATTTTATAATAAAATAACCAGAGGATTTTCTAGATTCACATAGATCGTGCACCTAGTAGTTTTCCTTATTTGCCTGTCTAGACAAGATGATGCACTTGTTAGATCCAAGTCCCTTCTGTGACGAGTTTTGATGAGTAACAAACTATATTTGAAAACATGATTTCATAATGATAAGATAAACTAACTTGGTTTGTGGTTGGTTTGTATTTGGTTTATAGATTCTGAGCTTAATTGATCTTTAAAGGGGAATCATCAAAGGATAAAAATTGACATGTTCTAAAGTAAAGAAGCTACAAAGAAATCATGAGAAAACTCAATGAAGACTTGAGAAAGCTATAAGAAGATTTAATAAAGTTGTGAACATCTATGAGAAGACTCAGGAAATCCATGAGCAGATTGATCAAGTTTGGTGAAGTAGAAAAATGAATTGGAGAGTGTAAAGATGAGATATGAATTCATTTCGCATAATTGAAGGCTATCACATGATGCACAAAATGTCTCCTCCTTCTAACACTCCACGTCCTCCTTCATCATGTACACATAATGGTCAAGAAGAATGTCATTTGACCATGATAAGCAATAATGGTCCAATTAAAGCATATCATTAGTTCGCTTATTTGAAGATGAGCATACATGACTATTATGGATGATTCAAAATTCACAACTCAAGATAAAATGCACCAAGATTGATAGGTACTTCAAGGACCCTCTTTCTCAGTGTTTTTATCGTGGACAATTCATCATTCTATGATGTTCAATCACAAAGAGTCACTTGCAAAGATTGGAGAAGCTTGGCTGAGTAACAATAGATGAGTAGACTTATTAAACTTAGTCTACTCATGGCACTATAAGACAAAACTGCACCAGACACGAAAAAGCTACATCAGTAATGACTAGTTTTTCCTTTGTTGCATCAAGAACAGTGGAAACCCAATGGCTAGTCTAAAGAAGGCTATAAAAGGACTTCACAATGAAGAATGAAGGGTTAGAACAGTGATTGACTGATATAATAGTGAAAGAATTCTGTCTGCTCATCAAAAGCCTTTTTAGTCTACTCAACTGTCTCTACCTACCAAAGCATTCTAATATAACTTGTTGTAGGTGCAATTCTCTAAACTTCCACTAAGTTTATCCACTCTAGGAGTGTTTTGGGAGATAAATCTTTTCTAAATCTTGTTGTTTATACATTTATATGCTAGTGGCGAGTGTGGTGAGTTAGTGGTGTGTGCTAGCCACGGTGAGAAGTGAATTTAGAAGCCAGGAGTGGCTATTGTAAACAAAGAATACTCGGTTTGTAGTTGGGAGTAGCTGTGGTGTAAAAAGAATACTCAAAACAGTGAAGAAAATCCTGGCATTGGTTGGGGACTTGATGCAGCCTCAAGTGATTAGAGGTGAATCAGGATAAATCTTTATATTAAGCTTTTCTTTCCCTACTTCTCTGATTTAAGCTTCTGTATGTGCTTTTAAAACTTAAGTTGCAATAATTATCTTTTATCTTTGAACTAATTTGTGACAATGCCTCTGAAGCATTTCAAAGAAAAACCACTGAAGAAACATTTTTTTATAAACTCAACTTGAGTGCTTTTCACACATATAGATCCTATCACTTCTAAAAGACTTTCAAATCTTACTTAGTCCCTGCATTGACACATTTTAGTTTTAATCTCATTCGAAGTTTGAAAGTTTCATTTTAGAATATAAGATTCACTACTGTTATCTTATTTCTATCAATCTTAATCATTTGTCTCATGCAAGTACACTTGTACTAAGTGTACTCAACATCGCTAAGAAATTGTTATGAGTCTACTTAGTACCAAGTTTTAAACTTGAGTAAAAGTTGAGCAAACTCAGTCACTTAAATTTCAAGAATTGCTTAATCTACAAAAGAAGACCACAATTCATCCCCCTTCTTGTGGTTGGTGCCAACTCTAGCACTGTTTGGAGTGGGTCACAAAAATTATTACTAACTATAAATGAAATCACTTGGACATTTTTTTAGAACAAATAACTAAGAAAGAATATTTCAAGTGATATTGGTAGGTTCTTTTAATTAATGTTAGATATAAAACTATTTATCATCCTCACATAATAGCTTTAACTTTTATGAGAGTTAGTAGGTTCTTCACATGATATGAGAGGTTTCATGATCAAGTGGTCACTCTTGCTTGGAGGATGCGTTAAATATAAAACTATTTATAAACTTTAATCTAATAGTTTAAGTTTTTAGGAGAATTAGTTCTTGACAATAAAAAAGTTCAGGAGACGAGATGCATTTTACATTTATGATATACCATAAACTTTAACAAAGACTTATAAAAGTACTTACAAATCATCTACCAAAGAAATTATTAACAACAAAAATTAGCCTAATCCTTGCAAAAAGAAGAACTTTGATCTTTTCCGGTTCAGCCAACCCCATTAACAAGTGACATTGATACAACTAAAGGTAATTGTAAATTCTTGTAAAATATTTAAACATGCTGTCTATTCATTTGATAAAAATTATTTTAATCTAAAGATATATCATGTCAAGTCATTAAATGTCAACTTTGAAAGTTAATTGAAATTTAAGAGTCTCTTTGAAGATTGTTTAGTTCTGAGACCGAACTACTTTACGTATACTTTAACCTAATATCCTTTTCTATACTAAGTCATACATATACCTCTTTTATAGTAAAAGAAAAACCAATTCGAACATAGTTGAAATTGAATGTTTTAAGCACAGGGAAGTACAATGTGGGAGTGAATTCTTGAGCTTGACATTGGGAAATTGGGCCTCTACACATCACCTTGTGAAATTTAATAAGGAGTTTATTTTGACTAAGCATACTTATCATATACTTTTGAAGCAACCCAGAGCATTTTATTTGGTAGAAGATGAACTGAGTTGTGTTCTTGAAGGACGCTAATGATAAGAATGGTGTTTTGATTAAGGACCCACAGGTGCTCTTCAACGAGAAGTTGGATATAATGTTTTAAAAATTAGATTGGACGGGCTAGTTGAATCAGTTGGATTGTGAACCAGCTATTTCTTTGATTTAAATATTTTCTAACTCAATCATGGTTCAACTATAAATTTAATTGGTTGAACCAATGAAAACATTATTCAAAGGTTTCACCGATTCAATCTCTAGTTTGGTATTTAAAACAATGTCTGTATAAGCATGCTTAGATGCAAAAAATGGAATCAAGTTATGGGATTGAAACCCTTTATCCTATTTGCCTGTCTCACTTCCTGTCTCATGTTGGATACCAGAGTTATGAAAATAATAATACACAGCTAAAATAAAGTTGAGAAAAATAGGAACTAACACTATTTAACATGGAAAACCCTCTAATGGTGATGAGGGAAAAACTACGGGCAAGAATAGAAAATTTTCATTAAGTGAAATAAAATTACAACTTCTCTCTAATTACAAGGAGAGAACAATAATACTCACTCTTGAGATAAGAGAATACACCTCTCTCTATATAAAATAGGAAAGACTCTCAGAAGATACTATATGATATTTCTCTGTGAAAATAGGATACTGAAACCATTGGAGGAGGTCTCTATTTATAGGGAGAACCTCCTCCCTGCTTTACCGAAAGAAGGCAAAAAAATGCAACAACTAATCATCTGCCTCCTTTTTAATTTCTCCTGCCTCCTTATTTGACTTATGCCATCGAAAGTGGCTTTTACTTTCATAATGTCTCATTAAAAGTCACTTTTGGTGAGTTTTCAAAACCTTTCTTATCTTGCCAATTTTATGCTGCCTACGTTTCTAATAGGCCATAAGAGGATCCATACCATTTGAACTTGTTAAAGTTGATTAGTTTTGTCATAACATCTGCTAAGTTGTCTTTGGTGTGAATTTTTTGTATATCCACACTCCCTTCTTTTACTACTTCTCGAACAAAGTGATATTGAACTCTTATGTACTTTGTCCTAGAATGACAGGCTGGATTCCTTGCAATGTACAAGACACTCTGACTGTCACAATGTAAAGAAATCTTTTGTTGCTTGTGTCCGAGTTTCTCCATTAACCTTTTAATCCAAATTGCTTCCTTGCATGCTTGAGTAGCTACCATATATTCGGCTTCTGTAGTAGATAAAGCTACAACAATCTGTAACTTTGATAACCAGCTCACAGCTCCTCCTGCAAGTGTAAACACATAACCTGTAGTAGATTTCCTTTTATCAAGATCACCTGCAAAATCTGAATCAACATATCCCCTGACAACAAACTCTGATTCTCCAAAACATAATGCAGCACCTGAGGTTCCTTTAATGTACCTTAGGATCCTCTTAACAATATTCCAATGCTCTTTACCAGGATCTGTCATAAAACGACTGACCGTACCAATTGCTTAAGCAATATCTGGTCTAGTATAGATCACTGCATACATAAGACTTCCCACTACTAATGCATACAGTACTCGAGACATTTCTATCCTCTCTGCTTCATTGCTAGGACACATACTTGAGGATAATTTATAATTGATAGGAAGTGGGGTAGAGACTGGCTTACAATCTTGCATGTTGAAGCGTCGCAAAATTTTCTTCAGGTAGTTCCTTTGAGAAAGCCAAATCTTCCTATCTTTTCTGTCTTGGTGAATTTGCATCCCTAAAATCTTGTTTACTGGTCCCAAGTCCTTTATATCAAATTCCCTGGCTAACTGTGCCTTCAATTCTTGGACTCGATTTTTGTTGGGGCCTAACACCAACATGTCATCCATGTACAACAATAAGATGATAAAATCATCATCATCAAACCTATTATAATATGTACAATGGTCTGAACTCAGTCTATTATATTTGAGGCTAATAATGAAGGAATCAAATCTCTTGTACCAACACCTTGGCGCTTGCTTTAGACTGTATAGAGATTTGGTTAACTTGCAAACCAAGTTTTCCTTGTCTTTTTCTTCAAAGCCTTTTGGTTGGAGCATATATATCTTTTCTTCTAACTCTCCATGAAGAAAAGCTATTTTCACGTCTAATTGTTCAAGATGTAAATCAAATGCTACTCTGATAGTGGTAAGTTTGACAACTGGAGAGAATATCTCATTGAAATCAATTCTCTTTCTGAGCATACCCTTTGATCACCAGCCTTGCATAATATCGTTCCACTTGATCGTTACCATCTCGTTTGATATTATAGACCCATTTGTTAATAATGGCTTCTTGTCCCTTTGGAAGTTTAACAAGTTCCCATGTCTTGTTTCTATGTAGGGTTTCCATTTCTTCTTGCATTGCTACCATCCACAGAGAAACATCTAAGCTACTCACAGCCTCCTAAAAGGTTGACAGCTCTCCTTCTTCTATTAGAAGACAATATGCATCGTGGCTTACCATAACACAGTCTGAGTGCCATGATGGTGTTTTTATTTGATGCGTTGATTGTTGAACTTTTGTATCATTAGCCTCATCTGGTTCTTGTTCCTCGTGCTCTGGTTCTGCTTCAGAGGAATCATATTCTCTAGATTTCTCATCTATTTGGACCATAATAGTCTCTTTAGAAGTGCAGTCATTTTCTTGTTTACTTTGCAGTTCATTTTCTGCAAATATCACATCTCTGTTGACAATAACCTTGTGGGCAATGGGATCCCACAGGTGATACCCCTTAACATTGTCAAAATAACCCAAGAATATGCATTTCTTGAATTTTGGATCTAGCTTTGTTTTTTCTTGGGAATTGTACATCACATATGCAGGACATCTGAACACATGAAGAGAAGAATAATCTGCTAGCTTGCTGATTTGTTAATTATTCCTATATTTTAATCGCCTTGTAATTGATTAATTGAACTCCATTTGTGCTTAATTGTCATCATTTAACTTAGTTTCTGATATCAAACTCTAATTGGAACATTACTGTGAAACTTTGCTTAAATGTGTTCATTTGCACTCATAATTGAATTTTGCTTTTTAGTCACTAGGCTTCTTAAGGTTCAAATAGGTTTAATTAAGTTGGTTTTGACATATTTTATGATATTGAGCCTAATTGGATCATTGAAGGAATTATTGCATGAATTAGCCCTAATTTATCTCTTTGATAATGTTCAGTAAACTACCTATAATTTGAGTTTCAAATATCTGATTGATGTGATTTTGGTCTTGTAGGAAAGCTAAGACAATTCTCTATTACTTTCATGAAGACCTCAAAGGCCCAATTACATGTTTGGATAACTCAAATTGGAGTTGAAGCAAGAACTAGGGTGCTGATCCTGATAGCTTGACCTTTGCATACTGTTCATGACATATCTCGAGCAACAAGTTGTCAAATGGCTGAAATTTTGATGGTTGATAGTTAAGATCCAAATCTACAACTTTCATGTTGAACACTTTTCCAGATTTGGAGGTCTAATGGGTCATATTGAGCTTGGAAGTCAGATTACAGGGCCAGAGTCAGAATACAGGGCCTGCGTCAGAATACAGAGCCTAGGTTACATAAAAATACATGGCCGTGTGAGAATACACGGCCTAGGCCGTGTACGCCTCTGACTTTGCAATTGAAATAGTGAAATTTCGCCCCCAAACTCAGTGTCATACACGGCCGTGTATTCACTCCAGAAACTCAATTATTGAAACTTCTACGCTAAGTTTGTGTTGGGGGCCTATATATTAACACTCTTAGCATATTTTGAAGAGGGTTCTGACCTAGGAGAGCAGCTACAACTCCTTAGAGAAGGAGAGGGGAGTCTTGGATCAAAGATTGGAGTCTCGGGTTCGAGCAATCGGAGATCCATCATCCTCAATCCTCAGAAACTCGTTTGCTTTAGTTTTTCTTCTGCACTTTGTTTTTCATGTTGTTCTTTCTCAGTTTTTCTTGTGATTTCCTTCTAACTATGTGTAACTAAACTTCCCTTGGTTAAGGGGGTGATGAAACCACTAATATTGATGTTGTGAATCTTGTATATTTGATTATTTCAACACAGTTATGTTTTTATTCATATATTTCTGAATTTATTGTTGGTATGAAGGTTTTTGTACTTGTTCCCACTTTCAAAGTGGTAGATCTGAGTTTATTATGCGTGATTGCGATAGTAGATCTAGCGGAATATATGATGTTCATGTGAGTATAATTATCTTTGTGCTATTTGCCAATTATAAAAGTGGTAGATCTGGGTTTATTATGCGCGATTGCGGTAATAGATCTAGAGAAATATATGTTCTAAATAATTTAATCCCGATATGTGATTAGATCTTAGTGTGATTAGTTTTCTAAATCTTAATGCACTTGTTGGATAGTTGTAAGAGCAGTTGCTTTATGACTAATCAGTGATTAGGAGTTGATTTGAGCGGTTGCTGAATTGGCCAACATGTAAGGAAAACAGAGATTTACTCTCACAATTGCATAAAAACATAATTGAACATGTTGGAATAAAAGGATATGTGGATTTACATCATCATATAAATCTAGTGGTGGATTCAATCTCTTAACCAATTTTCTTATATTGTTGATTTCAGTTTATTTATTGTTATTATTTTTAAAGCTGTTCATTGTTCATCAAAACTCCAAAAACCCCCCTTTTTACTGTTTATTGTTAATCAAAGTTTAAATTGGGAATTACTTGATAGTGTTAATTGATTTGGTTCTCTGTGGATCGACCCTTACTAACTACAACTAGTTGTAAGGTTTTTATTTTCTGGTGGGCCTGACAATTGATTTTTATCTTGAAATTTTAATCACTATATCCTCACGCATCAGAATTTTGGCGCCGTTGCCGGGAAACCAGTTTTCCAATTATACTATTAATTTATTTTCTATTTTTACTCTGTTTTTATTTTTGTTTTTATTTTACTTTTAATTTTTGATGCTTTCTTTCTGAGTGTCTTGTAGGTGTTGATGTCCATTGATCATGGATGTTTGTGGGATTTGCTTATCACCTGGACATATCACTGATTTGTGTCCCCCTTTCCTAGTGGACACAAATGAGGAAGTAGAGGCAGTATGGGGATATTCTGAACCTTCCAACAACTACAACCCTTACTCCAATACATATTATCCAGAGTGGTGGGACTATCCTAACTTGAGTTATGGACAGCAGCCTCAAAATCAACCTCTAGCGTATGAATTTTCAGAATTTCAGCATAGGCAAACACATTTCCTTCCAGGACAGCAGCAAGTCCAAGATCCTTGGCAACCTGAACCTTCATTGGAGGAACTAATAAGACAATTTGCCATTGATACTATGCAGTTCCAACAAGAAACAAGGGCTGCAATTAATAACATGCAAAACTCTTTGGAGCAGTTAGCCATAGAACTCAGCAATATGCAGAGCCTAAATTCTGAAGGACTTCCCTCACAACCCGAAGAGGATGTGATAGAAGATCCTAGTGCTATCACATTGCAAAGTGGAAAGACGTTGGATGAACCCACCTCTCCTCTATAAACCTCTACAGAGAAAGACCAAGAGCCTAAACAGGTAAATGACGAAGGAAAAAACTTTGAAGCCCCCAAGGTAAGTAATCCTGAACCCTTTCTTAATGTAGTGGAGGAGCAACATGATGAGTTGTGTGATGAATTTCCTGATTTTATTGGTTTCAATAATTATATTCATTGCCACTCATGTACTGATATCATATATGCTACTCGTGCTGAGGTTTCTGTAGAGTTGAAAGTTGATGATTCTATTTACAAAGTAGAATCTAAGATCCAAAGGGAGGTGGAATTACAGGCCATGGAAGAATTTTTAGAAAAGGAAGAAGAGCACCCAATGACGGTCACTACTGAAGTGGACTTTGTTTTTGGGCCATCGTTCAGTAGAAATAATGCACATGAAGCTGATAAAGTGCACATATTACTTTTCAGTGGTGAAGCCAAGGAAAATAAGGGCCAATGGGACCCTGGTGGAAGCCCTTATGCTGCAAGCTTAATTTGTTCATCACACTTCAACCAATGGGATCCTAGTGAAAGCCCTCATATTGTTTCAACTATAGCTTGGTCATCATACTTAAATAAATGGGATCCTGGTGAAAACTCTCATATTGTTTCAACTACAGCTTGGTCATCACATTTCAACTAATGGGACCCCGGTGAAAGCTATCATGTTGTCTTAACTATAGCTTGGTCATCATGTTTCAACCAATGGGATCCTGGTGGAGTTTTTTTACCTACCTCACTTGATAAGGCCAATAAACACCGTCTCAAGTCTTTCTATGAGCTTCCAGAAAGTGTGGAAGTGAAAGTGTTGACCTTTTACCATCCACATTATAAAGATCAATGAGGGTGTCACAACGTCGGGCTGAGGACAATAAACTAAGCGCTCATTGGGAGGCAACCCAACCAGATTTGCTTTCTTTATCCTTTTTATTTTGTGTTTTTATTAGTTTCTTAGATTATGTTTTTATCTGTTTGTTGGTTGTAAGCATTTGAATCTTTATAGAACCTTGTGTTTGGTGTGATTAATTGTGTGTTTGAATGGATTGTTTGTTTGATATTTGTGTGGATTAAGTACAATGGAAACCAAGCGAAACTATAGGAATTAGTTCATTTGTAAATTGTTGTTTTGTTCTTTTGAATGCTGAACTATGTTCTTTGGGAATGATTTCATTCAATTGAGAAGTTAAATTTTAAGTTCATGATGAATGGATTGAGTAAAGAGTTATACTCTTGAGACACATTCATATGAACTTGTGCCTTATGAACTTCGTAGATTTTTGACATTCCCTTAAGAATGATGAGTAAATGTACCCCCTTAGTTTCCATTGTATTTTCATTCTCTTGTATTGTGTACATTTGGGATTTGATTTGCACTATTAATTTGCTTGTTTCATTCATAGTTGATTTGTTTTTGCTTTCGGTTGTGGTATATTTGTTTTTGCTTGTTTTCCTTTTCTAGATGTGTGTAGCATTCTCTTTGTCATTTATTTTCCTTTTTGAATGTGTGTAGCATTGAGGACAATGCTTAGTTTAAGTGTGGGGGTGTGGATACTTTGATGCTCTATTGTGAATACTGTTGATATTCTGAATTGTTCTCGTGGGGTTTGAATGACTGATAGAATTCTCTTGGGGTGAGTGTATTTGATCTTGATGGTGTTGTTCTTCTTGTGAATACTTCTCCATTGGACTTTTTAAGTTTCTGATAAGCTTTCAAGTGATGTGATTAGTGAGCAATTGACCGGAAAAATTTTTTGAAAAAAAATATAATAATAAAAAAAATTTGAGCATGATTGAATGAACTTTCTGGTTATCGATTTTGTCAGGTGAAATTCTAAAAAATTAAAGGGTTTAATTGAAAATGATGAATTGAAAAAACCTAGTGAGTTTTTAGGCTTTGTTGTAAATGGCTAACTTTAGGCCATTTTGGATCCTTGATTGTGTGATTCCACTCATGATTATTGTGTTTTTTAGAACTTGTCTTGGTTCTCTTTTAATCTGCTAATGACCACTGCATACATTTGAAATGATAAAGGCATTTTCTTTTAAATAACTACTTGCCAAATAGCCATCCTTGTATGTTATCCATTGATTAACCCCTTTGAGCCTAATTGACCCAATTTCCTTTTATCTAAGCTCAATTTAAACCTAAAAGTGAAAAAACTATTTTACTACCCTACCTTAGGGAGTAGAAGAGCTTAAAGATTTCATTGGAAAGTGGCTTTTGAATTAGTGTGAGGGTGTGATTCATGATGTTTTTGCTTAGTTATGTCTGTGTATAAAATGTCTCATATTGGCAAAATGTCAGCTTGAATTGAATACAAGGTGTATATATATATATATATTAAAAAAAAGAGAAAAAAAGAAAAAGAGAAGTCAGAAAAAGGATAAGGTACATAATAGGAATTTGAATTTGAAGACTATTGGGAAATTCTGTGTAATGATTGAATATCTTTCCATTTTGCTCTTCTAGTTCCTATGGTCTAGCTTTGTCTATCTTTGATGTATCCTACCTTAATCCTGACCCCATTACAACCTAAATAAAGTCATTTTGATCTCTGTTTGCATGTGGTCTGAGTAGTAGAGAAGTAGAGGCTTGACAAGCCTATGGTAAAGCATATTCTCATGAGTTGGTTGAGTGAAAACACAAGCCTGAAACACTTGAGTGAGAGAGCATTTCAGTGAGGATTTATCATGTTGATTGAACCCTGAAATTTGATTGATTTTGCTTGTCAACTTGGATTGCTAAGAAAGGGAATTTTGAATTGTTTAAATTCTTTGAAAACTAAATGCATAAAGGTCTTTGCTCATTATTCTGCATTTGCTTGGCTTGTTGTGAAACTGTATTGAACTGTATATTTTTGCCCAAGAGTGCAAAAGGCTAAGTGTGGGGGTAATTGATCTGTTAATTATTCCTATATTTTAATCACCTTGTAATTGATTCATTGAACTCCATTTGTGCTTAATTGTCATCATTTAGCTTAGTTTCTGATATCAAACTCTAATTGGAACATTATTGTGAAACTTTGCTTAAATGTGTTCATTTGCACTCATAATTGAATTATGCTTTTCAGTCACTAGGCTTCTTAAGGTTCAATTAGGTTTAATTAAGTTAGTTTTGACACATTTTATGATATTGAGCCTAATTGGATCATTGAAGGAATTATTGCATGAATTAGCCCTAATTTATCTCTTTGACAATGTTCAGTAAACTAGCTATAATTTGAGTTTCAAATATCTGATTGATGTGATTTTGGTCTTGTAGGAAAGCTAAGACAATTCTCTACTACTTTTATGAGACCTCAAAGGCCTAATCACATGTTTGGATAACTCAAATTGGAGTTGAAGCAAGAACTAGGGTGCTGATCCTGACAGCTTGACCTTTGCATACTGTTCATGACATATCTCGAGCTACAAGTTGTCAAATGCGCTGAAATTTTGATGGTTGATAGTTAAGATCCAAATCTACAACTTTCATGTTGAACACTTTTCCAAATTTAGAGGTCTAATGGATCATATTGAGCTTGGAAGTCAGATTATAGGGCCAGAGTCAGCATACAGGGCCTGCGTCAGAATACAGGGCCTAGGTTGCCTAAAAATACACGGCCGTGTGAGAATACACGGCCTAGGCCGTGTACGCCTCTGACTTTGCAATTGAAATAGTGAAATTTTGCCCCCAAACTCAGTGTCATACACGGCCTAGGCCGTGTATGCATACATGGCCGTGTATTCACTCTAGAAACTCAATTATTGAAACTTCTACGCGAAGTTTATGTTGGGGGCCTATATATTGACACTCTTGGCACGTTTTGAAGAGGGTTCTGACCTAGGCGAGCAGCTACAACTCCTTGGAGAAGGAGAAGGGAGTCTTCGATCAAAGATTGGAGTCTCGGGTTCGAGCAATCGGAGATCCATCATCCTCAATCCTCAGAAACTCGTTTGCTTTAGTTTTTCTTCTGCACTTTGTTTTTCATGTTGTTCTTTCTCAGTTTATCTTGTGATTTCCTTCTAGCTATGTGTAACTAAACCTCCCTTGGTTAAGGGGTGATGAAACCACTAGTATTGATGTTGTGAATCTTGCATATTTGATTATTTCAACACAGTTATATTTTTATTCATATATTTTTGAATCTATTATTGGTATGAAGGTTTTTGTACTTGTTCCCACTTTCAAAATGGTAGATCTGAGTTTATTATGCGCGGTTGCGGTAGTAGATCTAGCGGAATATATGATGTTCATGTGGGTATAATTATCTTTGTGCTATTTGCCAGTTATAAAAGTGGTAGATCTGAGTTTATTATGCGCGGTTGCGGTAATAAATCTAGAGAAATATATGTTCTAAGTAATTTAATCCTGGTGTGTGATAAGATCTTAGTGTGATTGGTGTTCTAAATCTTAATGCAATTGTTGGATAGTTGTAAGAGCAGTTGCTTTATGACTAATCAGTGATTAGGAGTTGATTTGAGCGGTTGCTGAATTGGCCAACACGTAAGGAAAATAGAGATTTACTGTCACAATTGCATAAAAACATAATTGAACATGTTGGAATAAAAGGATATGTGGATTTACATCATCATATAAATCTAGTGGTGAATTCAATCTCTTAACTAATTTTCTTATATTGTTGATTTCAGTTTATTTATTGTTATTATTTTTGAAGCTGTTCATTGTTCATCAAAACTCCAAAAATCCCCATTTTTACTGTTTATTGTTAATCAGAGTTTATATTGGAAATTACTTGATAGTGTTAATTGAATTGGTTCTCTGTGGATCGACCCTTACTAACTACAACTAGTTTTAAGGTTTTTATTTTCTGGTGGGCCTGACAACTGATTTTTATCTTGAAATTTTAATCACTATATCCTCACGCATCACTTGCCATTCCATATCTCCATTGGTGTCTTTAAGCCAATTATAATTAATGGCGACCAATTTATCATGTAATAGGCAGTTTTGACTACTTCTGCCCAAAAAGACATGGTTAGACCTGCAGTTTACAACATAGCTCTTGTTCTTTCTTGGAGAGTTCTATTCATCTGCTCTACTACACCATTCTGTTGAAGTGTTATGTGCAACTGTAAACTGCCTTTGAATATCCTCTTGCTTGCAAAATGCGAGAAAATTGCCATCTTTATATTCTCCTCCATTGTTTGTCCTCAAGCACTTGATCCTTTTTCTGAATTCAAGTTCTACTTTTGCTTTGAAGTCCTTGTAGATTGAAAATACATCTGACTTCTTCTTAATTGAGTACACCCATAATCTCCTGGAGTAATCATCAATGAATGACACAAAGAATTTTGCTCCTCCTAAGGGCATTTTTGGTGAGTCCCACACATCAGAATGAATCAAGTCCAGTATGTGCTTGCTTCTAGCATTTGATCTATCAAACTTTAATCTATGTTATTTGCTTATAAGACAGTGCTCACAAAAAGGTAAGTTTACTGATTTGAGCTCGAGAAGGAGATACTGTTTCATAAGAATCTTTAAACCACATTCTGACACATGGCTTAATTTGCGATGCCACATTATTGTTGATTCTTCATGACCTGCTGATGCAATTGATGCATCTGCCTTTTGTAGTGTATCTCCCATAAGCATGTATAGATTTGCCATGATCTTTTCTGCTTTCATAAGCACAAGAGCATCTCTAACAACCTTTAAGATCCCATTTTCAATATAAGTCTTACACCCGAGGTCATCCAATTGCCCAATAGACAATAAATTCTTCTTTAAACCCTTCACATGTCATACACCTTAAATTGTGCGAACTGTACCATCGTGCAATTTTATTTTGACAGTACCAACTCCAGCAATCTCCAAGGCATGATCATTTTCCATGAATACAAATTCTTTTGAGATAAGTTCATAAGTACTAAACCAGTCTCGTTGTAAAGTCATGTGTCATGTTACTCCTGAATCCATTAACCAAACATCAGTGAGCTATTTTCTGCCTTTAGAACTAATTGCTACTTCTCTATATATGATTTTTCCATCATCAGAGGTACTAGCAACACATCCTTGAGAGGTTGTTACTTTAAGAGCTTTTTCTGCAACAATCTTTCTTCAAGTGCCCTCTCATGCCACAATGGTAGCATTTGAAGTTCTTCCTTCTTCGTGACTTTGATCTACTCTGATTTTGGCTCCCACTAGAGCCACGTTCTGTTGACCTTCCTCTCGTCATCGACAAAGCCTCTGCTTATTTTGAGCTTTCTAATCTGTCTTCCCTGTTCTTCCGTATGGATTCTTCTTCAAGAATCACGGCAGTAACATCATCAAATCAAAGATTATCAGTAACATTATTATTTGTTATGTGGATGATGAGTTGATCATAAGACTCAAGAATACTTTGAAGTAGAAGCTCTACACGTTCATTTTCCACCATGTTGTAATCTGGTGCGGTAAACTGGGAAAATAGTGTGTTCAGATTGTTGATATGATCCATTACCATTGTGGATTCACTCATTCGAAGAGTATAAAGTTTCCTCTTTAAGAATATCCTATTGTGAAGTGACTTGGCCTCGTACAATTTGGTGAGTGCATCCCATATCTCTTTTGCTGTCTTCTTTTTTGAAACACTTGACAAAACTGAATATACCAAAGCTAGATGCAAGTTGCCAACAACATTGTCATCCATCTCCTTCCACTTGTCATCAGGTATTCTAATAGGTCTGCCTTCAATTGCTACTAAGCAATTGTCCTTCCTCAAGATTACCTTTATCTTTAGTTTCCATAAGGAGAAATTACTCTCATTGAACCTCTCAATCTCAAATTTTGCTGCATGGTATTGACAATAATATGTCTCTTAACTGGACCAGCTTACTCTATTTCACCATGAATAGTACCGTATACGTAAACAATATTGTATATATATACCATATCAGGACAACCTCTTATACGTTAATAATACTGCAAAAGTATACAACCACACATGTGAATAGTAACTATAAATAGTACTCATATCATGAATACTACCAAAAACCAATGGTTCTGATACCATTGTTGGGTACCAGAGTTATAAAGATAGTAACACAGCTAAAATAGAGTTAAGAAAAATAAGAACTGACACAATATTTAACGTGGAAAATCCTCTAATGGTGATGAGGGAAAAACCACGAGCAAGAATAGAAGGTTTTCACTATATGGAAGAAAATTACAACTTCTCTCTAATTATAAGGAGAGAACAATAACACTCTCTCTTAGGAGAATACACCTCTCTCTATATAAAATAAGAAAGACTCTCAGAAGACACTATGTGATATTTCTCTGTGAAAATAAGATACTGAAATTATTGGAGGAGGTTTCTATTTATAGAGAGAACTTTCTCCCTGCTCCATCAAAAGAAGGTAGAGAAATGCAACAACCAACCACCTGCCTCCTTTTTAATTTCTCCTGCCTCTTTATTTGACTTATGACATCGAAAGTGACTTTTACTTTCAAATCTCACAAATGAAATTCTGACAACTCATTTAAAATTACATGTCATCTTTCTCACCGTTTCAAACAAACCTTAACGTCGTTACATTCTCTTAGCTTAGCTATCTTTTTCTTCACACACACACACACACATATGTATATATATATATATGAATAATGATCATCTTACCTCAAATAGTACTTACACTCCTTTTAACACCACGTTAAAGTTGGTTAATGAAATATAAATTATTGATTAATAGGTATGTACAAATATATAACTCTTTCAGTCTGACCCCATTAACTAACTTATATACGTCATTAACCACTTTTTTGTTCTTCATTAACCAACATTTTACATACTCAATAACTAACTTCTATACGTCATTAACCATGAATTTGTATTTCATTAACTAACTTTATGTGGTGTAAAAAGTGGTTTAGTTGAAAATAGGTAAGATTATCGAGATTATATATATATATATATTTGAACTATTTTCTTCATATATTTTCTCTCTCTCAATTCTGGCTTGCAGTAATAATACTAGCTTTATACTTGCCCTGCTCCTTTTGCTTTTACCATCTTACATGGAAAAAAAATAGCACCCCCAATTTTTACCCCTTTTCAAAATACATTTCTAATAAGTGGGGAGAGGGTAGCCCACCATGGATGGAAACGTGGAGTAGTGAACCCATAAGTGGTATAGCAAAAATCCTCCATGATAACGTTTTCAGTCGCCAGGATCAAGTAGATCCCGTTCTAGTGGTCCACCAGCAATGTTGTTGATCAAATGGTTGTTGCAATTAGTTGCTAGATGAAGAAACGAGTGTGATGGGAGTATCCAAAATCGAAGTGAGGGAGATGTTGGTGCTATCTGGACGGCGCAGAGTGGTGCACCACCAATACGCAACAAGTGGCCATGGTGCAGCAGCATGATTAACAATGGAGATAGAATGGAGGCAGTCTTTGATGATAAGTTTCTGGACCCAAGTTGCATTTCAAACGAGGTAGATATTGATGGGGTGGGGGAGAAAACTGAACCCATGATGAGTAATTAGAGTCCTTTCAAGTTTGCATTGTATTGTGCAGTCCCACCACAAAAGAGCAAAATAGAGAGAATTTTCTGGGTATGTGAAGAAGACGACAATGAGGAGAAAATGAGAAATATTTATATAGACTATGTCTACACAAGTTATGTGGAATAAATCAACCAACAAATGACACATTGTTACTTTTAATGTAAAATAATTATGTGACACAAAGATTTATGAAATTATTAAGTATTAATTGGTTTAGTCCACACATCTATACCTAAGTATTTCTCGGAGAAAATTACATTAAAGTTTGTTTGAAATGGTGAGAAAGATTGTAACATCCCTAAAACTAATAATAAAAATAACAATGGGTACATAAAAATATCTACGTGAAATATTTTAAGAAATAAGGATTAAGTAAGAAAATAAATATCCCACATAGATTAAGTATAAAAAAATGTGTTATTTTACCTTACATACCTATTTTAAAATATATATAAAATAATAAAGAAGAAACAAAATTTTAGAAAAGCAAAAAAAAGAAAAAGAAAAAGGAATTGAAATGACGTTAAAAGATTAGATAAGATATAAATTCTCTACACATAATTAATGTATGAGATAAAAAAAAAGATCAAATGGAGAGAACAAAACATCAAGGAGATAGAGGATTCACCTAATTAATGTATGAGATATGAAAAAAGTGACGATATGAAAAGATAATCTACAATGCAAAAGATGACGAAGAGAAGATATAAGAATCTGCACAATTAATGCAAGATGATAATGATAATAATAATGATAATAATAATAATAATAATGATAATAATGATAATAATAATAATAATGATAATGATAATAATAATAATAATGATAATGATAATAATAATGATAATAATAATAATAATAATAATAATATAATAATAATAATAATAATAATAATAATAATAATAATAATAATAATAATAATAATAAAGCACAAGGAAAGTTTTAGAACTATTGATAACAATATATCTTATACATTTTATAATCCTCTCATTGGACTTCTTAAGGTTCAATTAGGTTTAATTAAGTTAGTTTTAACACATTTTATGATATTGGACCTTATTGGATCATTGAAAGAATTATTGCATGAATTAGTCTTAATTTATCTTTTTGGCAGTGTTCAGTAAATTGGCTATAACTTGAGTTACAATTATCTGGTTGATGTAATTTTAGTATTGTAGGAAAGTTAAAACAATTCTCTACAACTTTTATGAAGACCTCAAAGGCCAAATTACACATTTAGATAACTCAAATTGGAGTTGAAGCAAGAACTAAGGTGCTAATCCTGATAGCTTGACCTATACGCACTATTCATGACATAACTTGGGCTATAAGATGTCAAATGGGCTAAACTTTTGATGGTTGATATTAAGACCCAAATCTACAACTTTCATGTTGAACACATTTCTAGAATTTGAGGTCTAATGGGTCATATTGGGCTTGGAAGTCAGAACCGAGGAGCTATCACTAGGCTTGAGCAGTATCCAATAATCAGACCATATCTTGAGTTGTAGAAATAATTTTTGACCCAAACTAATGGAATTTGAAAGCTAAGATCTAGGCCTACAACTTTCATGAAGACCACATTTCTCAAAAATGAGGTATTCAATGACTTCAGAACTAAATGATTTCAGAGACAAAGAATCTCCATAATTTTTCACTTATCAAAAGTCATTTGACATTTTTCACTTATTTTTCACTCATCCACTCACCCATGACTCAGCCCCCTTGTCATTTTTTTATCCCTAATCCTCTATAAAAGGCACCATTGGTAGATCATTTCGGAAGTCTTGGTCCTAGAGGCCAAGATCATGCTATTGTGTTGTTTGTTTATGTTGTTGTAGTTTTCTTTTCTTCTAAATTGAAGTTATCTTCTTCTTCTTCTTCTTCTTCTTCTTCTTCTTCTTCTTCTTCTTCTTCTTATTCTTCTTCTTCTTCTTCTTCTTCTTCTTCTTCTTCTTCTTCTTCTTCTTCTTCTTCTTGTTGTTGTTGTCTATGAGTAACTAAGTTTCATTTTGCTTGGGTGAAAGGGTGAAACTCTTGGTAATGAAATAAGGTTAGATTAATCTCTTTCATGTGCTTAAATGATATATTATCAAGTGATCATTATATTTGTTGTATTTTGTTTCCAATCAATTTAGAAACCTTCCTTGTAAAGTGGAGTTCTTGATTTGTTGTAGACAAGAGATTGACACATTGATTGCTTGAACCCATTTACAAGTATTGGTGTTAGAAACTCTCCTTGTAAAGTGGAGATCTTGATTTGTTGTAGACAAGAGATTGGAACAATGAATACTTGAACTCATTTACAAGTGTTGGAGTTAATGGATAATTAAAGAAACCATAATATAACTAATATAACTTTTAAAGAACTTTGAATGTTGTATTTTTTAATTGGAATCTCCGTTATGTGTGGATTCTAATTGTGTTATAAAAGAATTAATCTTATCCTTAATTTATTTACCAAGAGTGGATCTCTTAGCCCAAACAATTCCTTTTTACTTGTGAACAATTTTATTTATCATCTTTATTTTTGTGACAAATCTTTTCCTTACCTCAACAAATTTTTCTTCATCAATTCCCTGTGGATCGACCTCGGACTCCTGAGAATTTATTACTTGAGACAACCTGCACTTGGGTTTGCAACTTTTAATCCACATCAAGTTTTTAGCGCCATTGCCGGGGACTTGATTTGAAGAACAAATTTATTGTGTAAATATTTTGTATATATATATTTTGTATATATTTTTTTTTCTTGTGGATCTTCTATATATATATATATATATATATATATATATATATATATATATCTACTCTTTTAATATTTTTTCTTTGTACATACTAACGTACTAATTTAGTAAGAGAAACTCTGCCTTCTCCTTCTATAATCATTAATGATTAATGAAATAATATTTCTTCTTCTCTTCTCTCACCGCCAAAAAAAAAAAAATGGCTTGCTGGTTCTCTGATTTTTACTTCATGTCCTAGTAATATCTCAATCTTGACTATTCTTTTCTTTTTCCTTCGCCGACTTTGGTGGGACTCTGCCTCTATCCGATTTTCATATTTTAAATTTACTTTCTGCACTTTATTTTATGTATTTTACTTTCTGTACTTTATTTTTTATATTTTATATTACGTACTTTATTTTTTGTAATTTACTTTCCGTACTTTATTTTCTCGTAATTTACTTTTTGCACTTTATTTTCTCGTACTTTACATTCTCGCACTTTATTTTTTGTACTTTATTTTTCGTAATTTACATTCGCACTTTATTTTTGTATTTTATTTTTTATATTTTATTTCTAACTTTCTAACTTATTAACCTACTAACCTTTTAATTTTCTTGCTTACTAACTTACTAACTATCTAACTTTTTAATTTATCTACTTATTAATTTATTTGGTGGCTGGTTTATACCCCATCCTTGTTAATATTTAATGGCTGGTTTATACCGCCTACTTGTTAATATTATTATTATTATTTTTAACCGTGGCAGGTTTACCGCTTGCTTGTATATTATTTTTTTTATTTTAAGTCACTTATTTATGCTTAATTGGTATCATGATTTAAATTCTGGTCGTTTGGTTAAAATTAATCATGGGACTTTATATATTGATATGTTTTATCTTAAAAAAAAGAAGAAGGGCGAAACTTCGATTGTACTTGGTCTTTTATTAGATTAGGAGCCCCGGGTGAATGCCCGTCCTATCATAGACTCAAGAGGAGACCTTCGCAGGCCGGTCTGTAAATAAGGTTTGTGTGCCATGCTTTGTAGAGAGCCACGTGCTACATTCCCAGTTTTTGGAACCTAGACTTTGTAGCGCTGTTGGACTGAAAGAGGAGTTTCGTCTTTGCTGTGAAACGTAAACAACTACTAAACATTATCTTGTACTTAACTATATGAGCTCTGATGCGCCAGGTCATGCCGATGGTGTCAAGTATGCACCTGTATTCAGATTGAATGCCTTTAACTAGGTGTTCGGATAGGTTGTGTAAATTCTAGCCATAATAGAGATCTAAAGCCATGTCTTATAAGGATGGACTGCACTGGTGACACGTAGTATAAAGATATGCCACCTTATATATAGCTTTTAAGTGAATGATCTCTTTGGTGAGGTCCTTCAAAGGTTTCTAGACTTCTTTACCCTGATGATTTTCTTGAAGTCTCAAAATTTTTTTTTTTGGGAAGTATGTTAATTGATATGATTGTTAGAAACCTACAGCAAAACCAATTAGGGATGGCAAAGTAATGAGTAATTTTACTCTTGAGATGCATCTAGATTGGGGTAGTAACTATTTTGTGTAGAAGTAGCAAATGGATTCAGGGATCATAGTATGGTTGAATAAATTATCTTCTTTCTTAAATTTCACATGCTAGGTTATGAATGTTGAATTGATAGATTAAGAATGATAGATATATGCCTTGTGAGATTTTGAGCCTATTGATGAATGGATTGAACATCTGTACCATTATCTTCTTTCTTGTGTGATTTTTTTTCACTCATGGAATTGTTACTCTAATACTTGCTTTAATTCTTTTTTAGGCTACATTTTCACATGCATACATAAACATGATTGAGGCATTTTCTTGAAATAGCTACTTTGACCAAATAGCCAACCTTGCATATTTTTCGTTGTGTACCCCCTTTGAGCTTATTTGACCATTCCTTGTTTCTAGCTCATTTTGTGCCTTAAAAGAAAATCATATTCTTACCCAACCTTAGGGAATAAGAGAGCATTGGCTTTGTTATTGGTTGAGTTTTTTAAATAAGTGTGGAGGTGTGTGTGCAAAATGTTCCTAAAAAAAAGAAAAAAAAGAAAAAAAAAGAAAAAAAAAGAGCTGACCACCGCTGCAATCAAAGAATGCACCTTGTGACATATTCATACCTAGAATGAGAGTGGATGCTTGGAAACAACTGGAAGAAAAGAAGAATGTTCAGGCTTAGCAATGAATTCAACCTACCAATTTGGCATTGATCTTCAACAAAATATTAGTCAAATATTGGTCATTATCCTTTATGAGAAGGAAGCAAATTGAGAAGGAACTAAGAAACCCTTGAAAAATTTAAACTAAATGATCTCAAACATCTTCTCCACTCTAACTATATCATAATGTTTTTCTATTCTCTTTGGTATTTAACTTGTCATATCCATATTACCCATCTCCTTTACCATAGCCCCATTACAACCTTGAATAAAACCCTCTTGATTTTTGTGTGCATGTTGTTTTTGAGTTGCGGATAAATAGAAGATAAGCACGCTTATGGAGGTGCAATTGTTCATGGGTTGAATAAAGTGAAATATTTAACTTTTAAACACTTGAGAGATTGAGAGTGAATTCTGTGAGGATCTATCATTCCTAATTCATGCTTTTTAACTGAAGTTTCCTTGCTTGTTGGTTTGAGATGCGAAGAAATATTATCTCATGAATGTTTTGATTCATTGAATGATTGGTTGCTCTTCTTGATTCATTGAATTTTTTAGAATTTTTAGTTTTTGAGTCTGTGTCATTTTTCTTTGTTCCCTAGTTTTTGTCTTATATGTTTTGGCCAGAAGTGCAAAAGTTAAGTGTGGGAGAATTTGATAACAATATATTTTATACATTTTATAATCTTCTCATTGGGTTTCTTAAGGTTCAATTAGGTTTAATTAAGTTAGTTTTGACACATTTTATGATATTGGACCTTATTGGATCATTGAAAGAATTATTACATGAATTAGCCTTAATTTATCTTTTTGGCAGTGTTCAGTAAACTGGCTATAACTTGAGTTGCAAATATTTGGTTGATATGATTCTGGTCTTGTAGGAAAGTTAAGACAATTCTCTACAACTTTCATGAAGACCTCAAAGGCCAAATCACACGCTTGGATAACTCAAATTGAAGTTGAAGAAAGAACTAAGGTGCTGATCCTGATAACTTGAACTATGCATACTATTCATGACATATCTTGGTCTATATGATGTCAAATGAGCTGAAATTTTGATGGTTGATTAAGACCCAAATCTACAACTTTCATGTTGAACAATTTTCTAGAATCTGAGGTATAATGGGTCATATTGGGCTTGGAAGTCAGAATAGAGGAGTTGTCACTAGGTTTGAGCAGTATATAGTAATCAGACCATATCTTAAGTTGTAGAAATGATTTTTGACCCAAACTAATGGAATTTGAAAGCTAAGATCCAGGCCTACAACTTTAATGAAGACCACATTTCTCAAAAATGATGTATTCAATAAAGTCAGATCTAAATGATTTCAAAGACAAATAATCTCTATAATTTTTCACTCATCAAAAGTCATTTGGTATTTTTCACTCATTTTCACTCATCCACTCATCCATTCACCCATGACTCAGCCCCTTTGTCATTTTGTATCCCTAATCCTCTATAAAAGGCACAATTGGTAGATCATTTAAGAAGTCTTGGTCCTAGAGGCCAAGATCATGTTATTGTGTTGTTTGTTTATCTTGTTGTAGTTTTCTTTTGTTCTAAATTGAAGTTATGTTCTTCTTCTTTTTCTTCTCTCTTCCTTTCTTCTTGTCTATGAGTAACTAAGTTTTATTTTGCTTGGGTGAAAGGGTGAAACTCTTGGTAATGAAATAAGGTTAGATTAATCTCTTTCTTGTGCTTAAATGATATATTATCAAGTAGTCATTATATTTGTTGTATTTAGTTTCCAATTAATTTAGAAACCCTTCTTGTAAAATGGAGTTCTTGATTTGTTGTAGACAAGAGATTGGCACAATGAATGCTTGAACCCATTTACAAGTGTTGGTGTTAGAAATTCTCCTTGTAAAGTGGAGATCTTGATTTGTTGTACACTAGAGATTGACACAATGAATGCTTGAACTCATTTACAAGTGTTAGAGTTAGTGGATAATTAAAGCAACCATAATATAACTAATATAACTTTTAAATAATTTTGAATGTTGTATTTGTCGATTAGAACCTCCGTTATGTGTGGATTCTAATTGAGTTATAAAAGAATTAATCTTATCCTTAATTTATTTATTAAGAGTGGATCTCCTAGCCTAAGCAATTCCTTTTTACTTATGAACAATTTTATTTATCATCTTTATTTTTGTGATAAATCTTTTCTTTACCTCAAAAAATTTTTCTTCATCAATTCCTTGTGGATCGACCTTGGACTCTCGAGAATTTATTACTTGAGATAACCTGCACTTGAGTTTGTAACTTTTAATCCGCACTAACTATCTTCAAAAAAATGTAATCTAATATAAGAGATTCTTTAAATAATGATCAATGAAGATTTTTTTTAAAGATTGGCTCATGTGACACTTTATTTAACGTAAGTGAGGGCCTATAAATAATTCTCCTATTTCTAAACTCTCTAGTAGAAAAACATAAACTCACCCCAACAAGAAATAAAAATGTGAGACTGAGAGTAACTAGGAGTTTTCTTTTAAACTCTCTGTAGAAACTTCATTAACTCCTTCAACCCAGGTAGAGGGATGAAAAATTTTTCCTTTTTATTTTTCTTCCTTCACCGTTATAATCTTGAAGTTTTTTATTTTTACTCTTAAAGATCGTGAGTCATTTTTATGGTTCTTTCAATTTCTTTGATCCTTACAAACCATTATCTTATCCTTCTCTCTTTCTTCTATTTTTCTAGTTTGACACCTGAATATGGGTTTGAATAGGAAATGAAACTTGATGTATTTAGACTTTTGGGACTATATTAATTTTGATGCTATCTAGGAGAACCAAATTTCTTTTGTAAGGATATAAGAATATTAAAGACCGAAAACTCATTTTTTGTTTATTCTAAACTTTTGGTCAAATCTTAAGGATTCTCTTTATAAAAGCTTGCTACTAATTTGTTTTATTTTCTGCTCTTATTATTTTCTATTTGTTATTATCTTAGCTGCTCTTATTTTTGTATTTAAAAAATAATAGTGAATTTGTTTAAAGCTTGCTACTAATTTGTTTATCTATGGATGATGCATCTTTTGAAGAAACGCGGCCAAGACAGAAGGAAGTTGTAGATTTTTTTTAATATGTACAATCTTTGATTACTTACCACATTCTGATTTTAAAAAAAGAATAATTTCATAAAATGAAGAAAATACAAGATAGTATATCCCTAAGGTACCAAAAGATCAAATATGCCAGCTTATGGCCATGAGGAGAAATTCTTAGGGGATGCTCTAAGTAGATATGAGCTCATACAATGTGACGTACACATGAGAGATCAAGAATGAATAATTTGGGATTAAAATTCTAAAATGATGGTACAAGAATTAAAAAAGGGATGAGAATTTTTATTATTATGACTTTTCAGGAAAAATGCACAGTTCTTTTTAATTTATGATTATTTAATATTGGTGTTAATTTTCACTTAATTTCTTTGATACAAATTGTTTTAGAGAAACATATAAATTTTAGATTATAACATGATGGAAAATTGAGAAAAGGGAAGTAATAAAACTATTTTCCGTATATGTGACTGTTGGAATATCATTAGTTAAAAAATGTTATTATTTTTCTTACATCTACTAAGATTTATCTCACTTATTTGGCGTGATATATTAGACAATGCCGATCGTTAGAGTACTCGTAGATTTTCATGTCCAACAAGTTTACATGCCAAAGTTTGGGGAGTACGTTTTTACAGTTACTATAGGGGGTTGTTCCTTATCATTCTACTCTTTGATGAGTAGAAATAAATAACAATATTTTGTAAATATGTAAAAAAAAAATTATAGTGGCACCTTGAAGGCTTTAGTAAGCCTCATTTTGGAAAAATAGGTCTCTAATTGAAAATTGTGTGATGTATGTACTAACTATCAACTTTTGAGGGGTCTACCTTTTTTTGAATGTAAAATGATACTAACGACCGTGTTATGTAAAATACCTTTAACTATTTTGAAACATACAAAAGTAATATTTAAATCTATAAAATTAAAATAGAATGTTACAGTTTGGTATTAGAGCAGTTACCTAGGCAAAGTGGTTTTGGAACCATTACTGCATTCTAACAAAAATAAGAAAGTATTGTAGGAAAAGATGTCTTGTAACACCCCTCGATTTAATAATTACGACACAATCGTCATTATACCACGGTCACTAAATTTTGACGTGCTACAACTCAAATAACAAGTTTCCAAAATTTAGTTATTGTGCATATAAAGAAAATATGAGCCACAAATGAATAGTTACACATACTATCATTTGAAAATATGATTTAACAAGATATACTCAAATTACAGTGCATATGACTGGATGATTACCTTAAAACACATATATACTCAAAAGAACCCTTATACAGGTAATGCAAAAGAAACATAACTAACCATAAATAAATCCACGACTAAGGAGTTGGGCACTCCATCGGATCCTCCTCACGGTCAAGATCAGATCCCTAACATACCGTATACGCTCGCTGGCCTAGTCGACTCGCCAAGCATTGGTACCCCCGATGAACACAAACCTGACGAAACCAATGGAACCCCTTTCTTGTTATCCTCACCGAACGCAAGAGATCAAATCAAGTAAAGTCTAGGAGATTCACCCTCATCCCCTTTACAATCTTTAACAAAAAAAAATCACATAGAACAAGAATAGTGCAAGCAAGAGGTGAGATATCCTACATCATTCCTAACATGGCAACGAAGGAAAATAATAAGAATGGCAAAGTCAATCCATACATACAAATATTACAAATATATTCAAGTTATCAATGGTATATATATATATCATCAGAAAACATATTCCACAATAATATAAATGTTAATAGCACTATAACAGCAGATATCCACCATAGATGTATAAATAATAATCATGACACCACAATATATATGTTGACTATGCCATGACAAAATATGAACTGACCATGCATATGCACGATGCATATGCTGACCATCCTCATGTACAATGTATTCATTTCCTACTCTATGGAACTAGACTCAGTTTTTAGAGATGAACGTCCCAGAAGATCTGTTCCCCCTCAATAGACAGTCTACGCCAGGCCATGAAAAGTAATAGTGGATTGTTAGGCTGCCAGTGCGTTGCAACAGTGCTCACGCCAGGGGTATACAATGTGATATCATAATCACAAGTGAATCACCACGCCCTGAAGTCCCCATAGGTCTTTTCAAGGCCCCACTATCCTGTAAGTTCTCGTTCACTCTTAGGCATAAAATGCCATAGTTGTATAATGCACAAATGCATATTCAATGGGATCAACCCTCCGTTGTGCCATTCCTAATAGCATTAAAGCAACCGTCCATATAATTGTTTCAATACCATTTGCATCAATGATATTATATAACCGTCCATACGACTACATAGTACCACCGATATTTGGGTTTTCCCTAATAACCAGTCTTTTCTAACTAAATCATCCACCTGATGTTTCTGGTTATAAGAGCAAACTTCATCTGACTAAATCATCTATCTGATGTTTCTTGGTCCGGTACTTCAGTTCCAAAAGCACAATGTTGATGCATGCTTTTCATGTTAGACTTTCTCAATCATGCCTCAATGCATGTGGATTTAATGCATACATATATACATATATAGATTCACACTGATAGCATAGCTTATCCAAAATCATATGCCATATCGAGCACAATCATTCATCCAAAACCTTTGATCTGAATCACGGACCCACATCAAGTCAATATTAAAACCTCAATTTCATTATGTTTTTGCGTTAAACTTTCTTAGAGTATTTGCTTTAAGTTCCTCACAACCCTCCTCACACTCATGTTCTTTCTTTATCCAAACCTCACTCTAAGTTGTATGATAAGGTTGTGTTCGTTATCCTTTTTACATTATGAGTTCCTAAAAAGTCTCATAATGAGTGCCCAATGAGGCCGTGAGCCTTAAGGGACTAGAAAACCCAACTATTCCTTATTACCCAAAGTAAACGGCCGTGTCAAATTACACGGCCTAGAGTACACGGCCATGTCAAATTATATGGCCTAGGCTGTGTACTCCTCTGGAAAACACCCCTTTTTGTGCTGCTCGATTACACGGCCGTGTCTTCCAACACGGCCTGGGCCGTGTACTCCACTGCCCTGTGGATCTAACACCATAAACTTGCAAAAATGCTTCTCCAAGCCTCCAAATCAAATGGGTAAGAATCCCTTGTCTCCCAAATACATATCCAAACATTTAAACATTTCAAATCCATCAAGATTCATAATAACAAGCATAGAAAATCATACAACACATCCAAATCATAACATTGTCAAAAATCACAAATAAAGTGAGAAACCCACAAATGGATTCCTCACCATCAACACCAAAGACATTTCCTCACCACCAAGATTGGTTGAAGAGGATTATCTCCCTCTTACCTTAAGAGTTAACAAAGAAAGTAAGCTCCTTACAAGATTTCCACCACCACCAAGGAAACCCTATGATGGCTAAACCCAAGAAATCCAAAATCAAAGCTTGAAGAGGGAGTCCTTGGTCACAATGATAGCCAAGGACCACAAAAATGAGATGAGAAAGGAAGAAAGCCATGTACTTTACCTCAAAGCTTCAAGCTTTAGAGCTTGGAGAAAATGATGGAGATGGAGGAATCAAAAGGAAGATCTCTAAAGAGGAAGGCCTCAAGGTGATGAGAGGAGTCAAGATCTTAGATTGGCTTGAGCAAATGAGCTTGAGTGGCCTCTCATGGTGGCTTGGCCGTGTGGATGGAGAAGAGGAGAGGAGGGAACACGTGAGGGAGAGAGGAAGAGAGAAAAATGGGAGAAGAGAAAGAAAAGAGAGAAAGTGATAGGTGATTGGGGAAATAGAAAAGATGATGACTTTAGTCATCTTTCTTTCCTTCCAACCGTGGAGCCAAATTGAGAGGAGAGAGAATGTGATGTTGGGTAGGAAACTTCCTTGAAGTTTCCTTGAAGCTTCTTTGAGAAGCTTCGCACGCTTTTTGATAAAGTGAAATGTGATGTTGTCACTTAGATGCTGTCATAAAAGTAACTAGATAGAAATAATTTACTAGAATTATTATTCAGTGGATAAAAGTTACAGTTGACAGAAATAATATTTTATTATCCCACAGATAATAAAATGTAACACGATTTTATTTATCAGATAAAATCTCAAAAAATAAAAATCTCGTAAATTGTGTCTGACCTCGGGTTTAGTAAGATCTCCCGTCGATATTTCTACAATCCAAAGTTTTCCAGCCTCAGGGAGAATATTTTATTTTTTCAGCCCCGCTCAGTGTACATGCAAATCGAGAAATATATTAAAATAATCAAATAATTCAAAAAATTCTAGAAAAATTTCTAAAAATCACAAATATTATAAAATGAATATTTATCATGGAACAAGAAATTTTTGGGATGTTACATGTCTCGCAGACGGAATAATCCTAACCCCGAGGATAGAGTAGATAGAATGATGGACATGCTCACAGAAATTGCTGTAGCAATGTGAGAATAGACAATTGCGACAAATCAATTTTTTCAGCATATGCAAGAACAAAGAGGTCCGGAACCAGGAGCACCTGCAGTAAATCTAAATTTTCAAGGGTTGTCCGAATTTCGAAAAGCGAATTCGCCAACCTCTTAAGGGGAGTATGACCTAGTTATCGCAGAAAACTGAATCATGGAACTAGAAAAGATTTTTACTGCACTAGGGTGTACTAAGACCCAAAAAGTGATTTTTTCCACTTATATTCTATCTGGAGAGGCTGGACACTGGTGGCGTGGAACCAGAAGACTCTTGGAGACCCCAGATGCACCTATTACTTGGGAAAATTTCCAAACCGCCTTTCTAGATAAATATTTTTTGCTAGTGTTAGAAGTGAGAAAGAGTTGGAGTTTCTACAGTTGCGACAAGGGACTATGATGGTTGGGCAATACATAGCAAAGTTTGAAAAGCTGGCAAAATTTTCCTCTTATCTTTAGCTTCAACACAATGAAGAATGGAATGCTACAAAATTTGAATCTGGATTGAGGCCAGAAATTAAAAAGGAGATAAGTAAGTTAGAAATTAAACAATACTCTACACTGGTTAATAAGTGTAGAATCGTAGAAAGGGATCTTCTGGAGTATGAAGCTGAAAAGGAGAAATAATTCCAGCTTAAGCGTAAATGGGAGGATGATAGGAAAAAAGCTGAAAATAGTAAGTTCAGGCCGAATATAAATAAAGGAAAATTGGTCTAACCTGAAGCAAATTGCCCAAAGTGTGGAAAGGCATATGGAGACAAACCTTGTCTGTTTGGTCAATGTCTATGTTACACTTGCAGAAAGCCTGGATACATATCAAAGGATTGCAGGTTCGGAATAAAGGAAAATCCTCTGACAAAGCCACAAGTTCCGGGAAGAGTCTTTGCCCTTAGCAGTCACGAAGTAGATCAATCCTTAAATCTGATACAAGGATAGTGCCTCATAAAAAATGCTCTTTTAACTGCATTATATGATTCAGGAGCCACCCACTCCTTTATATCTAATGATTATGTGAAAAATCTAGAATTACCTGTGACTGAGTTGTCTTATAATTTATTAGTAATCACTCCTGCTAGAAATCGAGTCCAAACCTCTCATGCATGCCTAATTTGTCCTATTCTTATTGAGAATAAACCTTTTGTTACAAATTTAATTTGTATGCCTTTGCAAAAGCTTGATATCATCTTGAGAATTGATTAGTTATCCTCTAACCGTGTGATATTAAACTGCCTTGATAAATATGTTTATTTTCCCTTAAACTCTGACAAAGAAAAATCTCAGTCTACCCATTGATCTGTCATTCAAGTTAGTAGGGGTATAATGAAAGGAGTACAATGATACATTCTCCTTTTTCCTTCTGAAACAAAGTGTAAACTAGATTTGAATACTATCCCTATAGTCAAAGATTATCCTGAAGTTTTTCCTTCAGATATATCTAATTTGCCTCCAGAAAAAGAAATTCAATTTTTCATTCACCCGATGCTAGGTGTAGGACCCATTTCAATTGCACCTTATAGAAGGACCCCTGTGGAACTGAGTGAACTTAAAAATAAAATTAAGAAATTATTAGAAAAACAATTTATAAAGCCTAGTGTATTACCTTGGGGAGCTCTAGTACTTTTAGTGAAAAAGAAGGATGGTAGTCTTAGATTGTGCATAAATTACAAACAATTAAATAAAGTAACCATTAAGAATAAATATCCACTTTCTAGAATAGATGATTTGTTAGATCAAGTGTGTGGAGCCGCGATTTTTTTCAAAAATAGATTTAAGGTCAGGATACCATCAGATTAGGGCAAAATCAGGAGATATTCCTAAGACAACTTTCAGAACTAGACACGGAAACTATCAATAATTGGTAATGCCATTTGGTCTAACTAATGCACCAACTGTATTTGTGGATTATATGAATAGAGTGTTTAGACCATACTTGGATAAATTTGTAGTCGTTTTCATTAATGATATACTGATTTATTCAAAAACAGAGGAGGAACATGCAATTCATTTAGGAATAGTGTTAGAAAATTTAAAACAAAAATAATTATATGCAAAATTGAAAAAATGTGAATTTTGCATGAGAGAAATTAAATTTCTAAGACATGTAGTAAACCAAGAAGGAGTTGCTGTAGATTCTAGTAAAGTGGAAGCAGTTATGCATTAGGAGCAACCAAAGACAATAATTGAAATAAAGAGTTTCTTGGGCTTAGTAGGGTATTATCGTAGGTCCATAAAAGGATTTTCTTAGATAGCTATAGGGGTGTAAATTGGTTCGGATAACCCAACCAATCCAACCAACCCGAACCGAACCAATTAAGTTGGTTTGGTTTGATTTGAGTATTTTGATTGGTTCGAGTAAAATCCAAACCAATGAGAACTTAATTGGTTCAGTTCTCGGATTTAGAATTTTAAATTCGAAGAACCACCTGAACCAACTACTACAGTGTACAGTACAGAGACATGTTACACAGACATAGTTGTAATGGTGGATTTGAATAGTGGAAATAGAAGATTTGGAGGGGGAAGTGGTGGAGGAGGATGGGCGCTGTGTTGGAGAAGAGAGAGAAATGGAGGAAGAAGGGAAGAAGAAGCCCTAAAAGAAAGGGAGAAAATGACTGTTGTCATGAGTACACGACCGTGGCATGTTACACGACATAGATCGTGTACTCTACTGAATTTGAGGTGTCTGCCACGTACACGATTACATGGCCATGTAATGATACACGTCCTAGGTCGTGTACTACACTATTCCCCCCTTTTTTTGATAACCTCACGATTACACTATCCAAAAGGCCAATTTTTGTGTTAAAGAAAATAATGGTCAACCCGATCACCCAAGCCAAACTAAACCATAAATGTTTAGTTCGGTTTGGTTCGGATTTGACTATCAAAAAACAAGAAAACCGAACGAAACCGAACTATTTTTCCCCAAAACCCGAACTAAACCATCCACTTACACCCCTAGATAGCTATGCCATTAACTAGATTGACTAGAAAAAGAACTCCATTTGTGTGGACAAAAGACTATGAAGAAAGTTTTCAGGAATTAAAGAAAAGACTCGCTACTGCCCTTAATTATTTTAGTAATCCCTAATCCTTTAGGGCATTTTTGTGATTTACTGTGATGCTTCTAAAAAGGAATTATTTTGTGTGCTAATGTAAGAGGGGTAATAGCCTATGCTTCTAGACAACTTAGGCCTCATGAGAAAAATTACCCAACACATGATCTAGAATTAGCAGTAGTAATTTTTGCTCTAAAAATTTAGAGACATTTGTATGGGGTAAAATTTGAGGTGTACACTGATTGTAAGTGTTTAAAATATCTTTTTGATCAAAAGGAAGGTGGACTGAATTTCTTAAAGATTATGATGTGGAAATTAAATATCATTCAGGAAAAGTAAATATTGTTGTTGATGTTCTAAGTAGAAAAATCCCTCCATTGTCATACATGATGGCTCACGAAATTGATTTGATAGAAAAGTTTAGGGATTTAAATCTTTCAGTGACCTTTGAATCAAATAAAATTTGTTTAAATGCTTTACAAGTTACTTATGATCTAAAAGCAAAAATTAGGGAGGTACAAAAAGAAGATTAATTTTTGCAAGTTCTTAAAGAAGAGATATCTAAGGGAAAACATTTAAATTTTAAATTAATAGATGATAAAGTGGTCATGTACCAAAACAAAATGATTATATATATATATATATATATATATATTCTGCCTGTTCTATACACACACCTCAACTAATAAAAAAAAGAACAATATCCTGGGAATGATAATAAGATATTTTGTAACCTGTAACATTAAATTATCTATAAATACTATCTCAAATATTTTTAAAATTTTTACAATCTTAAATAATTCAACTATTTCAACATTACTTCTTTAGGAGTGGGTTTACTCCACATTAATATACACTAGCCTAGATAAATGCACACAAGGTAAATAAAAGAGGGGAAAAAAACCAAGAGATCAAATGATAGAAAATGACAAGAACAGGCACATTTTTATTTTGGATTAATAATAATTGATCCGGTGCCTACCTATATGGCGCATATAGCATATCTCACACGAAAATGGTTGACGTTTATCTACTAACATAAATATATCAGTACTTGACCCAAATGATAATTATTGGTTTGTTAGATTAGGTCTCACATCAATTGATTGTTCAATAATAATGACAATAATCATAATCATAATTGTATTTATTATTAGTTATTATAAATATTTTCTTCTCTTTTGAATTCATGTTTATTTATAATAGTATATGATGCAATGCAATTATGCATGGCATAGAAGCTAGAAGGATAGAGAGTTGGCTGGCTATCTATTGGTGGTAACTACCAAAGGTTGAAGAAGCCAAGGATAAGAATGCAAGACAAGGACAAAGGAACTATAGCTGGCCACCCAACGTATATATGAGAGATGGACCCCTCACTCTCCTGTCTCTCCCCTAATTCCCTACTGTTTTTCTGCACTAATCACAATCATACAAAACAAGATGCCACTCTCCAATTAGGCCATCTTCATCAATTCATTAACAAATTCATAGTTGCCCCACCTAGTGATCAGTGCTTCTCAATAATAAATTACCAGCATCTAGTACTACTGTAATTTATGCTGTCGCATTTTACTGTTCATTTTACTTTTAATAACTTTAGAGTGTGTTTGAAATGTAAAAAAATGAGAAATGATTTTATTTGTAAATCAAACTTAATTAAATTTTGTATTTGGAATGTTAAAAAATAAGAAATGATTTGATTTTTAAAATCCCATAGATTTCATTTCTTTTGTTTTTTAAATTCTATCAAATTTGATAGGATTTGTTAGGAATTGATTTGATTTGAAATAAATATACTATTTTACCCTTAATAATTATCTCTAACAACCTCTCATAAGGGTTAAAATATAAAATGATAAAATCAAATCAAATTAATTCTCATTTTAATAAATTCCAAACACAAAATTTGATTTCTAAATCAATTCAAATCCTATTTTTTTTTTAAAGTTCCAAACATAAAATTTGATTTCTAAATCAAATCAAATCAAATCAAATCAAATCATTTCTCATTTTTATTCATTCCAAACACACTCATATAGTTTTATTATTATGAATTGAAAGGTGGAATCTCTCTTTTCTGAGTCCTACTTTTCTTTTAAGCATGTGAAATTTGATCAAAAGTTTGTGTTTCAAAATTTACATGTGTAAAGGTGACAGAAAGAAAAGACAGAGATAACTGAATATTATGTAAATAATAACTTCCTTTTTTTGATCATATGTAAATAATAACTTTACACAAAAAGTGTCATAATATTTGATTTATCTTTTCAAATAATTGAGAATTGTATAGGATAATAATATATAATGATTGATCAAATGCAGTTAAAAGGAGTGAATAATTTAACCTGTATTAAGAAAAAATTAAATGGGACTTAATTGTTATTTAATAATTTAAAGAAAAAAATGTGAAAAAGTATGTAGAAACTTAATATGTACAAATTACATATCTCCCCTTAATGGCATGATATATACATATCTCAAGTTGGACATGTGCTTCTCTAATACTAGTAATAAAACTTTTTTAAGGATAAATTATATTCTTTTTCCTTGAGAGATGTTTAAATTACATTATTTTTTTTTATAAAAATTACACTTTCTTCTGTGAGAAATAAAAATGTACTACATTTTAAATCATTTTTATATTTTCTGTTAAAAATTTGCTATATTTCTTTTTGGGTAAATCGTAATATAGTAAATTTAAAATAATATAATACATCTTTTAAGGGTAAATTAGTAATTTAGTCACTAGAATTATTCTTCACTTACATTTTAGCCTGTGAATTTAATTATTGTATGAATTAGTCTTTGAATATACAAAACGTATATCAAGTTAGTCATTCTTAAGGATTTAAGTTAAATACAAAACGGACCAAGTCGTTATGAGTTTTATAAAAATTTAGAGACTAACTTATGCACATAATTATATTTAAGGACTAAACTGTAAGTAGAGAATAAATCTAAGAACTATATTGATAATTTATCCTGAAAATATTTAGTATTATTTTAAATTTACTATTTTACCCTTTACCTAAAATGAACTACGACAAAGTTTTAATGGAAAACATGAAAATGAACTAAAGTGTAGTATATTTTCATCTCCTAGGAGAAGGAGTATAATTTTTAAAATAGAGGGGAAGATAGTGTAATTTACTCAAATTTTTATCTTCAAACTAAATTTTATAGATATATCTAGTTTAATTAGAAATATTAATACATTGATTGTTTAAATTTTAAGAATTCCAAATATTTAAGTATACGATGAAATATATATATATATATATATATATATATATATATATATATATATATATATTACATGAATAATGATATATATTGTTATTTAACATTTCTGTATATGTTTAATTAGAATGGTAATTTTGTAAATGCTTATGTCAAGAAGAACATGAAGTTTTTGATGATAACAAAGTCAATACGAAGACCAAGTCAAAAGAAGGTATATTTGATATAGGTTATAGAATTTAGAGTCTTTATGTAAGAAACTCTCAATATATCTCAAAATATTTTTGAAAGACTCTTTTTAAAATCAACTCTTAATTTGACAGATTGTTTTTTAAAGAAATATTGTTTTGAACTTGGACAATAAAAATTAAGTTTATATCTTGAAAATCCAAGTTTTATAAGTTGTAAATGTTTATCAAGTTTAATTGGGCTTAAAAATGAGTTCAAGGATGATTGTAATCTTATCCTAAGGCTTAGTGATCAATTAACAGCTTCTTTGGAAGCTGGCAATCGATTGCAGCCATGCGAGAATCCATTTTTTCAAAGTCAGAGGCCTTGTAATCGATTACATAAGCCTTGTAATCGATTACAACTACGGTAGAAGCCATGTAATTGATTACATGAGGCTTGTAATCGATTACATCTTGCTCAGAAAACTCAGAACGTGTTCTAAGAGTCATGTAATCGATTACACCATTCATGTAACCAATTACAATGAGCATGAAAGTCCACAACGACTCTTTTTCTTGACATTTAATGTGATAATAAATCACCCCAATGGCTCGTTTGGATAGAACACTATATATACACGTCTTTGGGTCATCTTTTATACACACCCAACAATCTGAAACATATTTCTGTTGCTTTAATTCACAAATCAATCCTTTCTATCACTTTATGCTCTGTTTTTGAGTTTTATTGAGATATTCTTGAAGAGCTTCATAGGGATTCTAGTTGATTACATACTCTTGATAGAGTTTCATCTTTTATACACTTTGATTCTTTGTAACGAGGGTGAGGTATCCCTCAGAGAAATTGTAACTAGGGTGAGGTATCCCTCAGCATATTTATAAGAGTGAGGTATCCCTGAAAGTTGAGGCTCAAGTGTGAGGGTGAGGTATCTCAAGGTGTGAAGAGTGCTATGGTTTATAACAGTAGCAAACACTTGTTCAAGCTTATATTGATAGTGGAAAAATCTCGAGTGGTTACTTGAGGACTAGACATAGGTCACAAGTGGTTGGTGGCCGAACCAGGATAAACACTGTGTTTGATCTTCTAACTCAAACTCCTTTATATTTGTATTTTTAATCGCATATATATGTTTGTATTCTTTCCTTTTGATTTGCACTATTGAGAATCAAACTTTCTATCTTCTCAATTCAATCACTTCAATTGATAAATAACTTCAAAGAAAATTATTTTTCAAGTGTTTGATAAAAGTTTTCAAAGAGTTTTTATTTACTCAATGCACCTCCTTTTGAGTATTGAACACTTGGCAACAAGTGGTATCAGAACTAGACTCTTGTATAAAGAGCTTAGTAGCTTCAAAAGAAAATGACTTCTTCAAATTGTTTTCAAAAGGATCTCCCATAAATCGATCATCCTTTTTCAATGGGGGATGGTTATGCCTATTGGAAGGAAAGAATAAAATTTTTATTGAAGCTATTGATCTAGATGTGTGAGATGGTATTGAAAATGATACTTTTGTTCCCACATGTGTTGTTGATGGTGTAAAGGTTGAAACATCAAGAAGTGAATGGACTGATGAGGATAAGAAAAATGTTCAATATAATTTGAGAGCCAAGAATATCATTACCACAACTTTGAGGTATGATGAATTTTTTAGGATTTCAAATTGTAAAACTGTCTAAGAAATGTGGGACACTTTACAAGTTACCCATGAGGGTATTAGTGAAGTGAAGAGGTCGAGAATCAATTCTCACACTTGTGAATATGAACTGTTTAGAATGAACTAAGGAGAAAACATTCAAGAAATACAAAAGAGCACAAGTTGAAGCTAAACAGGCTTGATCAAAGTGAGGAAAATGATAAGAAAAAGAAAGGGATTGCACTCAAGGCTACTTCCTCCACTATTGACGATGAAGATGAAGATGATGAAGATGGTATGGAGAATTTAGAACTAAATGAAAAAAATCTTAGTCTTATCGTGAAAAAGTTTAGAAGATTTCTTAAAAAGAAAGAGACTCAAAGAAGACCACCTTTCCCACCAAAGAAGACATTTCACAAAAGGGAAAGAACGTCATCCACACCGACATGCTACGAATGTGGAAAACCAAGACACATGAAGATGAAATATCCTATTTATCAAAAGAAGGTGGAGAAGTTTGAAAAAAGACATTCTAAGGAGAAGAAAGGAAAGAGAGCCTACATAGCATGTGATGACAACGACATGGGTTCCACGGATTGTTTAGACAATGGAGAAGCTCATCTATGTTTCATGGCTAGAGGAGAAGAAGATGATGAAAGTGACTTAGAGGTAATTTCTTTTAACCTTGACTCTTCTCCTTCATATAATGAATTACAAGATGCATTTGAAGAGTTGCATGATGACTCTATAAAACTCACTAAATTAGTTTCTTCATCGAAGAAAATAATTTATTCTTTAGAAAATCAAATTCTTATTTTAAAAAAAGAAATTGAAGAACTAAAAATTGAGAATGAGACACTAGGATTAATTGATGCTAATTCTTCTTGCACAACTTGTTCTTCACATGCATAAACATCTTCACCTTGTATATCATGCCAAGCTTTTGAAAAAGAAATTGAAGATTTAAAGAACACTCTTTCAAAATTCACTTTTGAAAGAAATAATTTAAATATATTGTTAGAAAAACAAAGGATTGTTTTTCAAAAAGCTGGGATAAGGTATAATCCCAAAAATCAGCAAAAAATTTATAAGAACTTCTTTATCTATTCAAGTACTTCAAGCAGCCCTTTTATCAAATGTTTTCATTGTGGGAAAAAAGGACATAGTGTCTTAACATATAATGTAAGGAAAAATATTAGTACAAAATTTGGGACTAGAATGATTTGAGTCCCCAAGGGTACTATACCCAAAACTAACACACAAAGACCCAAGAAAATTTGGGTACTAAAAATCAGCAAAAAAATTATAAAACCTTCTTTGTCTATTCAAGTACTTCAAGCAACCCTTTTATCAAATGTTTTCATTGTGGAAAGAAAAGACATAGTGCCTCAACATGTAATATAAGGAAAAACATCAACACAAAAATTGAGACTAGAATGGTTTGAGTTCCTAAGGGTACTATACCCAAAACTAATGCACAAGGACCCAAGAAAATTTAGGTACCAAAAGTTAAAAATTGAATGTGTTGTAGGTGTGCTTGAAGGCCAAGAGCTCAAATTGGTACCTCGATCGTGGATGCTCTAAGCACATGACTGGAGACAACTCCAAGTTCTCATTCCTTGTTCCCAAGACATACGAACATATAACCTATGGAGTTAACAACAAAGGAAAGATTCTTGGAGTTGATAAAGTTGGTAAAAGTCCTACTTCTTCTATTGACAATGTATTGCTTGTTGAAGGGCTTAAACATAACTTGCTTAGTATTAGTCAATTATGTGATAAAAAAATAGAGTTATATTTGATTTTAATTATTGCATAATTGAAGGAAAATTTGATAAGCATGTTAAGTTTGTTGATCATAGAGTTAAGAATATATATTTGATTAGCCTTGATGATATATCTTCAAATGATGCGAAATGCTTTTTAAGTAACAAAGATGATTCATGGGTATGACATAGAAGAATTGTACACATTCACATGGATCACTTAAATAAGTTTAAAGAGCTAGTAATTGGACTACCTAAGCTCAAATTTGAAAAAGACAAACTATGTGATGCATATCAAAAGGAAAAATAAGTAAATGTTTCTTTTAAAGCTAAATGCTGTTTTAACTTCTAGACCTTTACAACTTTTGCACATAGATCTTTTTGGATCATCTACAACTATGAGCTTTGATGGGAATTACTATGAATTAGTGATTATGAATGATTTTTCTAGGTTCCATGGACATTATTTCACTTTCACAAAAATGATGCATTTTAAGCTTTTAAGAAACTTGCCAAAGTTATCCAAAATGAAAAAGGATTTTACATTCCATCCATAAAAAGTGATCATGGTGGTGAGTTTAAAAATCATGAATTTGAAATTTTTTGTGATGAACATGTCATTAAGCATTATTTTTTTGCCCCTAGAACTCTGCAACAAAATGAAGTTATACAAAGAAAAAATTGATCTTTAGAAGAAATGACAAAAACTATGCTCAATGAGGCTACACTTCTTAAGTATTTATGGGAGGATGAGGTAAGTACCGCTTGTTATGTAATGAATAGGGCCCTGATAAGGACAATTTTAAAGAAAACCCCATATGAGTTATACAAAGGAAGAAAGCCAAATGTTTCACATTTTCATGTCTTTAGATGTAAATGTTTTGCTTTAAATAATGGAAATGGTAACTTAGGAAAGTTTGATACTAAGTTTGATGAAGATATATTTTTTGGTTATTTTAATCATAGTAAGGCTTTTAGAATTTACAATAAAAGAACTATGACCATTGAAGAGTTCATTCATGTTACTTTTGATGAAACTAATCCTAATGGACCGAGAAATGATTCTATTGATGATGTTGCAGAAACTTTAGCAAGGACTTTTTTGGACAACAATGAGAAAGCAAGCATAAAGCAAGAGGAAAGTCAAGAATATTCACAAGCCATGGATGTTCCCAGGGAGTGAAAAACTTCAAGATATCATCCTCTTGACAAAGTGATAGGTGATGTGTCTAAAGGGGTAACTACTCAAAACTCAATTATAAATGCATGTAAACATATGACTTTTGTTTCACAAATTGAGCCTAAAGACATAAATGAAGCCTTTGATGATGAACATTGAATCTTGGCCATGGAAAAGGAGCTAAATCAATTTGAAAGAAATTAAGTTTGGGAAATTGGTTTCAAGGCCCAATGATCATCCAATAATAGGCATCAAATAGGTCTTTAGGAACAAGCATAATGAAATAGGCTTAATAATTAGAAATAAAGTTAGACTTGCAGCTAAAGGATATAATCAAGAAGAAAGTATAGATTATAAAGAAATTTATGCACCTGTAGCTAGATTAGAGGCTATTAGAATATTACTTGTGTTAGCCAAGTGGCCTCAAACTCAAGAGGGGGGGTGAATTGAGTTTATGAAATATTTTCACAAATCTTTCGTAAAACGTTTGTTAAACAATTTTCGTTGAAGCTATTGGATAATTGAAGTGAATAGATAAATGAGATTGAATACTTCATTCACAAATTAAATAAACCAAGATAAATAATATTCAAGCAAACATATAAAGTAAATGCACAAATGTAAAGAGATAGGGTTGAGAGAATCAAACACAAGGATTTATCCTGGTTCAGCCACCCCTTGTGACCTACGTCCAGTCCTCAAGCAAACCACTCGAGATTTTCCACTAAACTTCAAGTTTGAACGGGTGCTTGAAAACCTTTACACAATAGAGTACTCACCAACACCTTGGGATACCTCACCCTTGTGCTTTGAGCCTCAAAACAGGGATGCCTCACCCTATACAACCTTTGAGGGATACCCCACCTTCTTTACACCTTTGAAGGATACCTCACCTTCTTCTCAACAAGGGATACCTCACCCTTTTTCACTAGAGGGATACCTTACCCTCTTTACACAGCAATAATGATAGATAGAATGAAGCTCTCAATAGAGTAGATGAATACAAATGGAAGCTCTAATATGCTCTCAAAGATTTTTCACATTTTTGACAGAAAACAGAGCAAGAAAATGATTTGAGGATTGATTCACGTTTGGACGTATTGGTAATCAGTTTTTGGTTCAAGGTTAACCTCAAATAAAGACCCAACTTTGGTATTTATAAGTTTTTCAATTAATAGAGTCGTTGGGGTGGTTTGGGCATGCATTTAATGCATTAAATATAGCCGTTGGACGTTGTCAGGATTCTTGTAATCGATTACTCAACTTATGTAATCGATTACATATGTTGTTCTAACGTGTTCTTGACTTTGTGGGCTCTGTGTAATCGATTACATTCTTGGTGTAATTGATTACATGGCTTCTGACTTGTGTGTAATCGATTACAATATCGTATGTCGATTACATGACTTCGACTTCTTTGTGTAATCTATTACAATATCCATGTAATCGATTACATGACTCTTTGAACGTGTTCATGCTTTTACGGGCTTGATGTAATCGATTACATATATTGTGTAATCGATTACATGGCCTCTGACTTGCTTGTAATCGATTACATTGCTCATGTAATCGATTACATGCCTTCTGTTTGCTGTGTAATCGATTACAAACATCATATAATCGATTACATTGGCCTCTGAACACATTTTTCAAGTCCAATAAAGCTTGTAAGTCATTTCTAACACCTCAAGACACTTGATTAAACATAAATCCTTTTAAGAGTATTAGATTTAAGATTGAAACTCAAGTTTTATTGAAAGCCATGTTTAACTTTGAAATTTTCCATTTATTTTGAAATCATATATTGAAAAACCATTTGAGAAATCTTGAGAGCATTTAACATTAATGTTCTAAGTCTTATAACTAAATAAACCTTCTTGTCTTCTTTCTTTGATCTTGATTTTTCCTTTTGCGCTTGATCTTCTCTTTTGCACTTGAACTTCACTTTGGCCTTTGTTATCATCAAAAACCCGTTTGATATGCTTCAAGACATAAGCATTCATATTCTCCCCCTTTTTGATGATGACAAACTAAATATTCAACAGAATGAGAAATATATGCATTTATTTGATTATCAGATAATTAAGTGCAACACTCCCCCGTAATGTATACATGAGATAGAATATGTGAAAGTGCAAAACTCCCCCGTACACATGCAATATATTTCACTAATTTCTCCCCGTTGGCATTATCAAAAAGAAGACATAAGCATTCAGACTTGATATATTTATTTCGGCCAATGGGGATCAATATAAGAGTATAATCATTTAACACATCAATATGTGATACCAATAGCAAATGCATATGATGAAAGGCTTCAATTAGTTCCAAAACATTCCAAAACAATCCCAAACATCATTTAAGTATATATTCCAGTCAGATTATGATCCAAAACACATTATTGTGCAGCAAAACAACATATTATGCATGTCGCGACCGGAGATCGCGGCGGGAAAACAGCAACTCGAATTGATTTTAGAAATATGAAAATGGAAAAATGGAGTCGCCACCAATTTTATTTGAATTTGGAAAAATTGGAAAACCTTTTATTTGGAAATGGTCTTCGAAACCAGATCGGATTCGGGAGTCGGTTATGCTTAGGGAAGGGTGGAAACTTAATCCCACTGCACCCCTAACGCACCCGTCCTAAGACGGTACCTTAGATTAATTGTGCAAATCCTTAACAATCCTTGAAAATATTTATTTTACCCCTTTTGTGAAAACATTGTAACTATCTATAAAAACGAAACCACAAAATTATGAAAATTTAATTTGGGCTTGACAGAAATGAAATTCTGCTCCTACGTATCCCCTGGTGCAATGGGGAACTCAAAGTTACGTAGTTCTTTATAAAATAAGTGTAGGTTGGTTGATTTTATTTAAAAAAAAATTTTTGGAAAAGGAATTTTGTTTGAAAACAAATTATCATCGTACAGGATTCAAAGCAGCACTAGGCTGCTCAATAAACCCTTATGAGCTCAACGACATTGAAGATAGTATCTACTATTCAATCAACATCATTAGTCATCGCATCGATTAAGAAATTTTTATTTTTATTTTTGGGGCATGCACAAAGACAAACAAGTGACTAAACAACATATTATCATGATATATAAAAAAAAACAAAAATTTTTTTTTATCCTTTAACATTTTATATTTTTTTTTTTTTTGACATTTTTATGTATTTATTTTATTAAACCCTTTTATTTTCTTATCATTTTTATTTTTCACTTTTCCTTATGCTTAACATGCACTCTAAAAACAAAAACCTTGATTCACTGTGATGTATTTTTTTCTTTCTTTTTTTTCTCTTTTTATACATTCTAAAAAATACAAAGCTCACCACATTTTATTTTATTTTGTTGTCAGGCTTGATTAAACTAAAATGAATTAGACCCAAACATTCTGATAAAACCCAATACATAATAATAGCATTTTTAAACAATTGCAGACTGATCCAACATGAGTGGGCTGGTGCATCAGTGGCCCAAAAATCCTGTTTTTACCTTTTATTATTATTTTCATTTTTATTTCAACAAAAGTAACTAAAACATAAAAACTGAACCGTGACTTACCTGCTGAGTTACCTCAAATACTCCTCATTTTTATTACAAGGAAGGGGAGCTGCAACAATGGAGGCCATCGGTGAGGTGATGGCGTGAGAGGAGAGCACAGCGACGGCTTGGTAGGTTGCTGGTGCTGCTCGCTCATGCGGTGGCAAGGGCGGCTGCAAGGTGCTTCGTGGATTCACACACGGTGAAGGAGCTTCGGTTGGGCTTGACGGGAAGGCTGGTTCGGTGACGAGTTCAGGCCTGTGCCGACGGTGAGTGAAGGTGGCTCGTTCGGCACGGATCTGGTAGTTTGAAGCGGTGCTGCACGAGTTCGTGACCGGTGCCGGACTGAATCCGACGGGACCAGAGCAGATCTGGCTCCGGGTTGAACTGTAAAGGCGGTGCGTGTTGCTGGTCGAGGTTGGCACGAGTTACCTGGCTCGACGCTGACAGTAGCACGGCGCGGTGGGGAAGATCCGAGCAGATTCGAACACGGTGATGAGTAGGAGGCTTGAACTCGCGGTGCTGCTATGGGTTCGTGCGTGGTGGAAGGAGAGGCTCGCGAGGACCGTGGTTGCTGGCTTCTCGTGGTGGTTGCTGTGGTGGTTGAGAGTGGCTGAGAGTGGCTGAGAATGGAGATGAGTTGTTTTGAGGCAGCCACGGTGTTGGGTGATGGTTAGGAATGAGTGAAGGTTGTTTGGTGGATGAGGATGGGTTGTTGGCTGCTACGTGGAGGATGGTGGGAATGAGGAGGAGCTTGGCTTGTGATGAGGAGGGAGGAGGATGGAGGCTGTTATGGGTCTTGCATGGGTGTTTTGGGAGGTTTCACGTGGAGGTGCAAAGGGTGGTATGGTGGGGGTTGTTATGGTGCATGGTGTTGATGGAGGGATGAGGAGGAAGATGGAAGTTTATGATGAGGAGGGATCTTTGCATGGTGTTTGGGAGGCTTCACGTGGTGGTGGATGTGCATGCGGCTTGAGTTTACGTGGAAGAGGGTGGTGGGAGGAGAAGGAGAGGTTTGTTTCTCACCGAGTTGACTCGGTTGATGGAGATGATGATGATGGAGGGTGGGAGCTTGAGGAAGGTGATGGAGAGGAGTGGTTTTCACGTGTGCATGGGGGTTGAAGGAAGGGTGAGGTGAGGTAGAGAATGGAGGGTTGGATACGGTTTGGATGTTGGGGGAAGGGAGGCTGTGAAGGGTCTTGCATGGAAGATGAATGTGTGGGTGTTGGGTGGTTGTGGTGATGGGTGATCATGTGGTGGGGCTGCCGCGTGGTGGTCACGGTTGGAGGAGGTTGAATGGTATTTGGAGGAGCTACGTGGTTGGCTTGGGCTGGGCAAGGATGAAGGATGGTCTTTGCGGGGAAGGGTTGGACGTTGTACCGAGTTGACTCGGTGGGAGTTTGGAAGAGGTTGTTGGGTTAGGTTAGTGGGTGGAGGAATATGGTGATGGGTGATCATGTGGTGGTGGAGAGTGGAGTGGAGATGGGAGGTGGTGGAGGGATGATGATGAAGGTTTGTGAAGGTGATGAGAGTGAAAGCTTAAACACAGCACTCTAGCATGCATGTATCCAAACAACAAGGCAAAAAGAGAAAAAAAAAAAAAAAATTGAGAAGAAGATGAGGAGCCTTACCTTTGTTCAAGCAAGCCAAAACCAGGAGAAGAAACCAATTTATGTGCCAAGAAAAATCTGAAATGAGATGGGTGAGGGTTATTTTTTTTTAACGGTGGTGAGAGTTGGCAGGAGTGAATGGAGATTGGTTTTAAGATCCAGAATGGGAAAAAGATGACCCTGTGAGTGAAGAAGGGGGTGCTGAAACGGTGGAAGGTGGGTCGATGAGAATGGGAAGGTGGTCACGGTTGGAGATGGAGTAGGTGTTATGCTCAAGGTAAGAGTGAGGTTGAAGCGTTGGAAGGGTTTTGGATAGAATGGGTTATAAAGCTTGGACGTGGTCTTGCATGGTGGCTTGGATGTAGGTTGATGGGTGTGTGGATGCTTCACGGTTGGAGGCTTGGAGGAAGGGTGGATGATGGGAAGGAAGGTGGAAGGTGAAGATGAGATGAAGGATTGGGTTTCGCGAGGCCCGGCCTCTCCAAGAAAAATGATGGAGAGGAATATAATGGAGGGGTTGTCGGTTGATTGCAGAAATTACGGGAAAGAGGTTGAGTGAGTGGGTTGCAGCATTATGTGTGAGACAAAAACAGAAAAGAAAAAGAGAGAGGGGACGTGGAAATAGTGGGGTGCAGCTGGTGGGAAATGAGTAACAAAGCAGAAAAAGAAAAGAAAGAAAAATGGAGTTAGTGGGTGCTAGCGGGAATGTGAGTGAGTATTTTTTTTTTTTGTTTTTTTTTTTTTTTTTTATATTTTTATATTTTTTTATTTTTTATTGTTTATTTTTTTTTTTTTATTTTTTATTTTTTTAAATTTTTAAGCCCGGTCAAAATTGGGTGTTCTAGATTGCCCTCTTTACTTGTTTCTTATTAGATAATAAGAAAATTGTGGTCTTCTTATTATCGTCGTAAGAGCAGTAAAGACATGAACTCCAATTTTGTCCCAAGCAAAGCACAAGATGTAAATGCAAAACAAAGTAAGAACAATGATAGGAAGTTAAAATGCAATGAGCCGATGCGCTCAACAGAATTTAAAATGCATGGAGCCGATGCGCTCAAAGAAATTAAAATACATGGAGCCGATGCGCTCAACAGCAAATGACAGAAAAATAAAATGCATGGAATGCATGGAGCAGCTGCGCTCAACAAAAAGTAAAAAGAACGTGTAATGCATGGAGCCGATGCGCTCAAAGAAATTGATAGAAATTTAAAATGTATGGAATGCATGGAGCCGATGCGCTCAGGAATTAAAAGACAGGAGCCGATGCGCTCAAAAAGTAAATGGCAGGAATTAAAAATGCATGGAGCCAATGCGCTCAGAAATTAAAAGACAGGAGCCGATGCGCTCAAAAAGTAAATGACAGGAATTAACAGACAGGAGCCGATGCGCTCAAAAGTAAATGACAGGAGCCGATGCGCTCAAAAGTAAATGACAGGAGTTAACAGACAGGAGCCGATGCGCTCAAAAGGAAATGACAGGAGCCGATGCGCTCAAAAGTAAAAGACAAATTAACAGACAGGAGCCGATGCGCTCAGAAAGTAAATGACAGGAGCCGATGCGCTCAAAAGTAAAAGACAAAAGGGCAACTGAGTCCCGGAAACCTAAAGGACAATGGGCAACTGAGTCCCGAAAACTTAAAGGACAATGGGCAACTGAGTCCCGGAATTTTAAAGGACAATGGGCAACTGAGTCCCGAAAACTTAAAGGACAATGGGCAACCGAGTCCCGAAATTTTAAATGACAATGGGCAACTGCGGCCCGAAATTTAAAAGACAATGGGCAACTGCGGCCCGAAATTTAAAAGACAATGGGCAACTGAGTCCCGAAATTTAAATGACAATGGGCAACTGAGTCCCAGAAAACAGGATTTTTCCTTCTTTTTTTTTTTTTTTTTTTTTTTTTTTTTTTTTTTTTTGCTTTTCTCTCCTTTTCTTTTTTTTTTTTTTTTTTTTATTTGTTTTCTTTTCTCTTTTTTTTTTTTCTTTTTTTTTTTTTTTTTTTTTTTTTTTTAATTTTAAAAAACAATGGGCAATGCGCCCCGTAATTTTAAAAGACAATGGGCAACTGAGTCCCGAAATTTAAATGACAATGGGCAACTGAGTCCCGGAATTTAAATGACAATGGGCAACTGCGTCCCGGAATTTAAATGACAATGGGCAACTGAGTCCCGAAATTTAAATGACAATGGGCAACTGAGTCCCGAAATTTAAATGACAATGGGCAAGCGAGTCCCAGAAAACAGGATTTTCTTCTTCTTTTTTTTTTTTTTTTTTTTTTTTTTTTTTTACTTTTTTCTAAATTTTATTTAAAAACATTTGAACCAAGGACGACTTCGGAAAGCTTTGACCACTCAAACTTCTTTCCTTCTTCTTCTCCTTTCCTTCTTTTTCTTTGTTTTTCACTTTCAACTCTCCTTTCAAGAAATGGGATGAACCATTGCTTGGTGATTCCTTGAGAGAAAATTTTGCCCAGTGTTTAACCTTGTTTCTCATTTAGTTGATTCCTGCAACCGCTTGATAACTCGGTCCTTGTCTGCGTTGCTACTTCCTTCAACACAGCTTCTCCTTAATCCTTCAAAAATTTTGCCCCAAGTATGGCCAACTAAATGCAAACAAAGCGCCCCTGTGTAGCTGATCACACACAATTCAAAATTGCCCCAGTTTGGGTGCACCCTTCAAGGTGTTTCAGGCCAACTTCCTCTGAGATTTTGCCCATTCCTTTGCCCTAACTTTTGTTTAGACCGACCTTTCAGGTTTTCAGACTAACGGGCTTTTTTTTTTTTTTTTTTTTTTGGCTCGGGTACTTCCTCTTCCACCAATTGGGATTTCCAAGATCTCTTCAATCTGAATTGGTCAATAAGAAATTACCATTAGATGGTCAAATCATGGTGTTGTACTCATGGTCACTTTACCTGAAGCATTATGTCACAAACACTCATGAATCCAAAAAGTACAACAGGAAAGAAACGAACAACCTCCAGATTGTTCTTAGAAGTTTGACTACAGAAAGGATATTATTTACAACGGTTAAAGACACAGGAAATAAAATAGCAAGAAAATCAAAAGATTTTTTTTTTTTCGCTTGAGTTAAGATTCGACAACTGGACATCATTAATTATCAAACACCCCCCACACTTACTCTTTTGCACGTCCTCGGGCAAAACAGAAAAAACCAAAACTAGGGAACAAACAAAACAAACTCAAAAGGTAAAAACTCTAAAAGACTCAATGACATTCAAGAATGAAGAGCAATTTATAATTCAAGTAATTAAAACATTCATGAGATAACACATCTTCACATCTCAAATCAACAAGCAAGGATACTTCAATTGAAAAACATGAGTAAAGAATGATAGATCCTCACAGAATTTATTCTCAGTCTCTCAAGTGTTTAAAAGGTAGGTATTTCACTCAATTCGACCCATGAAAATTGCACTACCATATGCTTGCTTATCTTCTACTTCTCCACTACTCAAAACACATGCACACACAAATCATGAGGACTTTATTCAAGGTTGTAGTGAGGTCAAGGTAAAGGTAGAAGTAATATGGATATGTCAAGTTAAATACCAAAGAGAATAGAAGAGCATCATGATACAGTTAGAGTGGAGAAGATGTTTGAGAACATTGAGTCTAACTTTCTTAAGATTTTCTTAGTTTTCTCTCATACAGGACAATGACCAATATCTAACTAATGTTTTGTTAAAGATCAATTGGTAGATTGAATTCCTTTAGGCTTGAACATTCTCCTTCTATTCCTGTTATTTCCAATCATTCACCCTCATTCTAGGTATGAATATATCACATGGTGCATTCTTTTGATTGTAGCAATAATCAGCTCTCTCTCTCTCTTTTTTTTTTTATAGAAACATATTTTCTTTTTTTTTTTTTTTTTTTTTTTTTTTTTATATAACCAATCTGCACATGCACCCCCACACTTGTTCAAGAACTCATCAAATAACAAAGTCAATGCTCTCTTATTCCCTAAGGTTGGGTTAGAACATGGTTTTGCTTTTAATGCACATAATGAGTTCGAAACAAAGAATGGTCAAATAAGCTCAAAGGGGTTAAGCAAGTGGAAATATGCAAGGTTGGCAAGAATCAGAAAATTTTCAAGAAGTCAAAAGAGTGCTTGATATCATATTGAAAACAAGGTTGGCTATTTGGTTAAACTGGCTAAGAAAGAGGGCCTCAATCATGTTCATGCATGCAAGTGAAACGTAGCCTCAAAAAGAATCAAAGCAAGTTCTAGAGTGATCATTATCATGAGTGAAAATCACACAAGAAAGAAGAGGATGGCATAAATGTTGAATCCATCTCTTAGGCTCAAGATCTCACAAGATATAGTTCTATCATTCTCAGTCCACCAATTCAACATCTATAACCAAACATATGATTTAAGAAAGAAGACAATTTACTCAATCATGCAAATTTTCCTGAATTTCAATTGCCACTTCCACACAAACTAGTTATCTACCCCAACTAAAATGCGTCTCAAGAGTAAAATCTACTCCCTACTCTGCCATCCTTAACTGGTTTAGAAAATTACTGACAAGCATGTAAACATATTAATACATACACACACCTTTTTTGTTTTTTGTTTTTTTGTTTTTTGTTTTTTTTTTTTTTTTTTTTTTTTTTTTTTTTTTTTTTTTTTTTTTTTTTTTTTTTACACAACGATCCTTCCCCCCAACAGATCATAACATTGTCCTCAATGTGAAAGAGAGATGAAAAGAGCAAAACAACCTGATAAGAAGTGAATCAACGCCAAACAGAAATGAAACACACAGTCAGTGCTGCATCTAACCCTGATAAGAAGTGAATCAACGCCAAGCAGAAAAGAAGCACACTGTCAGTGCCACATCAGACCCTAAAAAGAAATCAGATAATAGAACTTTAATACTTCCACAATTTAATACTAATTACTACCCTACCACTCCTTACTCTGCCACCAATTAAGATGCGTCTCAAGATAAAAACTACTCCTTACTCTGCCATCCTTAACTGGTTTAGAAAATTACTGACAAACACAACAAACATATTGACAAACACTCTTTTTGAATATTTTGTTTTTTTGTTTTTTTGTTTTTGTTTTTGTTTTTTTTTTTTTGTTTTTTTTTTTTTTTTTTTTTTTTTTTTTTACACACCACCATCCTTCTCCCCAACCAGATCATAACATTGTCCTTAATGTTAAAATATAGATGAGTAAAGGATAAAATTACTTTTGGAGAAAGCGGACACAAAATTAAACGAAACAAAGTACAATAAAATCAAACCGATTAAAGAGAAAGTGTCGATCTGTCTTGCTTCTCTTTTTACTTCCTTCGCCGCTTCCTATTGACCAATCTATCGAGCCAATACCTTATCGTGTACATACTCAAAAGCTTCCAATTTATCAATGAGCTCATCAATAGTGGAGGCGAGAGATAAGAAGTTGTCTTCTTGAAGGAGTGATAAATTTATGTTCCATGCTTTGTCAAGAAAAAATAACAAAAGGTCAAAGAAATTATTAACATTCAACAAACCAATGGGTTTATGGTGGATGTTCAGTTTAGCCCAAGAGACAATTTGAAAAATTTCTTCCAAAGTACCAAAACCACCTGGTAAGACAAGAAATGCATCGAATTGTCACCATTATTTTCATGCGTCCATGCATGGATGTTACACAATTTCTTCTCCAACTGTCTTGCCGGTGATGTTACTTTCGGCCTAAAGGTTTAGGAATAACACCTAAAACACATTTGCCTCCTATAAGAGCGGCAAGTGAAACGACCCCCATTAACCCACGACAACCTCCCCCATATACAAGATGAATCTTCCTCGCAAGCAAGTGCTCGACCAAGAGTACTAGCTGCGTTTCTAAACTCTAATCCCTTCCCATAACTCGACCCACAAAAACACAGACATTTCTTAGGTTACGAATAGCAGGCCCCATTCTATACCCTTCTTCTCTTTGAGTGTTTCGAGTTGAAGATGAAGGAGAAAATGGAGTGTTTAAATAAGAAAAAGAATGGAAAGGAAATAATTGCACCTAGAAGGGTAGGTCTATTTGTTGTCGAGAAAAGGTTGAATTTAAGAAACATAAAATCTTTTTTTTTTTTTTTTTTAAACTTTTTTTTCTTTTTCTTTTTTTTTTTTTTCTTTCTTTTTTTTTTAACTTTTTTTTTTTTTTAAGAAAATTATCGGGGTAAAGAAGTCTAGAAACCCCGAAGGATCCCATCCAAAAGATCGTCTGTCCAAAATCATACAAAGATAAAAAATTACATACCTTTATGTACGGGTTTCATGGCAGATCTTTATCTTTGCATCATGAGTGCAAGTAATACCAAGACGGCTCACCAATCTGGGCATTCTTCTCCCTCCCGCTTGTGGGATATTTTGGATTGAGCTACGACGCCACTAATTAAAGTGCGTAAATCGACGGCCTACCACCAACGACCACGGCCGGTGAGAGGTCGCCATTTGAAGAGCCCATGGCATTAAATCACGGGATTCGGCTCGGAGGCATTGTCACGCGAGAACGCAAACACGGACGCTTCTTTACGTCCATCAACAAGCGAGCCTTTGGTTAAAACACGGGAATGCTTGCGCGCTCTCTCTGCAGAGCATGGCACACGAACCTTATTTACCGACCGGCGTGCGAAGGTCCACCCGAGTCAATGACGGGTCTGCCACTCCACTGGCAGGGGCTCCTAATCTAATTAAAGACCAAGTACAACCGAAGTTTCGCCCTCTTTTCATTTTTTTCATTTGTTTTTTTTTCATTTTTTTCTCATTTTTTTTTTTGAAAGATAAGATATACATGTTGTTGTGATTGTGGCTCACATCTTCCTCTGGTTTCACGTCCGAAACGGCTTAAACGCCTTCTATGAGTCGAGGATAAGCTTCCCATCCAATTTTCTTATAAATTGGCAAACAGGTCTTTTTGAGTCGATTCCCAAGACCTGTAACGCTCTTGTTCGTCCTTGAAGAGATTCCACAAACTAAGAAGTTCACGTTGCACAACTCCACAAGAATGCGTCTCAAGAGTCAATAAGATATTATCTAATGACTCCTTACTCAGTCCATTCTTAACGAAGAATAGTTTATCTTCTCTATTTACAGAAACCATCCCCAAAGAGTGACATCGCGTGTTGCAATTCCATCGTGCACACTTGTAACAAACTTTCATTCTTTTTGCTCTTCTCCTTTTTGAAAATGAACTTTTACCGAGACCAGGCATGTATGGGACAAATGAATCGAAGATTCACCGGCCTAAACGAACCTTTGCTTCGATTATCCAGCGTATATCTTCTGGGATGCCCTTATACATTAACAATCTCAGTCTCTCACACCTAGCTTCATAGACTTTTGTTAGAGCATTTAGAGGGAGAGAAGGAAAATATTTTCTTAGATTTGAGAGAATGACCTCCATTTTGAAAGGAGAAGAAATCAGTTATTATGGGAAACTGAAAAACAAACCGACCTGAGAGTCACGGAGTACCGTTATCCGCCATTTAACCGGCAACACAGAGAACTCAACAACTTGACGTTCCAGACATGGTTGAGTCTTGGTCCATTAACTTTAAGTACAATACCATTCCTAGGATTCTCAATGTCTACGGCCCCACAAGATACACGTGTTTGACAACAAAAGAAACGCGCCTCCTAGATCTCAATTTTCTAAGGAGTAGGTGCGGATGAGAATCTTAAAGCAAAACTTTATTGACCAACTTCCGCAACTTTTGCAAAAGGTGTGTCAGACCTTGAATAAAGAAGGCCAATAAAATCCATACTGCAAGATTTTCGCAGAGTTGTTGTATTGAAAAAAATGACCTCCACGTGCTTCCGATAAAGTTTAATGGCACTACCTACCTCATTGTCGGGTACACAGCTGTCTTTTTTTTTTTTTTTATTTTTTTATTTATTCATAATGCGTATGGAGAAGACGGTAACATCATACAAGGAATGTCATGCATAAAATGAGATGAATGAAATGAAAACATTTTCTTTTCAAATGCATGGAATGAAATGCATGATTTATTTTTTTTTATATATATTTTTTAGAATGCTAAAGATGCCATGCATGAAAAAAATTTTTTTTTTTTTTTTTTTTTTTATGAAAATGCCTGACTTATCTTTTATTATTATTTTTTTTTCAAATGCTAAGGATGGCATGAAAATGCATGATTTTTATTTTTTAAAAGAATGCTTGGAGTGTCATGAAAATGCATGATTTTTTTTTGAATGCTAGGAATGCATGATTTTCTTTATGCAATGTTATGAAAATGCAATTTTTTTTTTTGAATGCTAAGCATGTTTGTGAAAATGCAAGCAATGAATAATTTCTTTTTTTTATTATTCTTTTCTTTTTGATTTTTTTTTTTGCAAGAATGAATGATATAAGAGAAAAGAAAAAGAAAATACGCTCCCTTTTGTGCCCTAGCCAAGTGGAACCTAAGATTTGACAATCACTATGTTCAACCTATCAGTGCAAGATTTTTGGGACAGGTCTAAACTTCTAAAAGTCACGGTTCCCAGATTGCCCTTATCTATAAAGACAAGGTCCCAAATCATGAATTAATCACAAGTAGGGATAAACCCTCTCAATATGATTCGTCCATGATAATGGTAACAAACTGAGTGGTGTCTCAACAAATGTCAAGTGAGCATAAAGCCCCTCAATAACAAAAGCCGAGACCCCTCCTACTCCTCGGGTTCGCACAGACTCGGGTATAGAGCCCAAAAAGTGTGTGAGGTAAGTGATAGTGATGTGTGTGAGGGAGCATACAAACCTGTACAAAAATTTTAAAAGATAAAACTACCCCAACCTGCAGAAACATATATACAATAACCAGGCAGCAATCATCTATCCTAAGGTTTCAACAATTATGCACAATTAAGTACAAATTATATACAAGTATATCAGGTCAAAACAAATACAGGGATATCGCTATCAAATATTTACATAGAACAAAATAAATAAAATCCATTTACAAACAAGGATAAAAAGGGTAAAATAAATAAATGAAAATTATTAACAATTTGCACAACTAACAACGACAGGCTTGACTCTCCAAATATCCCCAGTGGAGTCGCCATCTGTCGCGACCGGAGATCGCGGCGGGAAAACAGCAACTCGAATTGATTTTAGAAATATGAAAATGGAAAAATGGAGTCGCCACCAATTTTATTTGAATTTGGAAAAATTGGAAAACCTTTTATTTGGAAATGGTCTTCGAAACCAGATCGGATTCGGGAGTCGGTTATGCTTAGGGAAGGGTGGAAACTTAATCCCACTGCACCCCTAACGCACCCGTCCTAAGACGGTACCTTAGATTAATTGTGCAAATCCTTAACAATCCTTGAAAATATTTATTTTACCCCTTTTGTGAAAACATTGTAACTATCTATAAAAACGAAACCACAAAATTATGAAAATTTAATTTGGGCTTGACAGAAATGAAATTCTGCTCCTACGTATCCCCTGGTGCAATGGGGAACTCAAAGTTACGTAGTTCTTTATAAAATAAGTGTAGGTTGGTTGATTTTATTTAAAAAAAAATTTTTGGAAAAGGAATTTTGTTTGAAAACAAATTATCATCGTACAGGATTCAAAGCAGCACTAGGCTGCTCAATAAACCCTTATGAGCTCAACGACATTGAAGATAGTATCTACTATTCAATCAACATCATTAGTCATCGCATTGATTAAGAAATTTTTATTTTTATTTTTGGGGCATGCACAAAGACAAACAAGTGACTAAACAACATATTATCATGATATATATAAAAAAACAAAATTTTTTTTTATCCTTTAACATTTTATATTTTTTTTTTTTTTTGACATTTTTATGTATTTATTTTATTAAACCCTTTTATTTTCTTATCATTTTTATTTTTCACTTTTCCTTATGCTTAACATGCACTCTAAAAACAAAAACCTTGATTCACTGTGATGTATTTTTTTCTTTCTTTTTTCTCTTTTTATACATTCTAAAAAAATACAAAGCTCACCACATTTTATTTTATTTTGTTGTCAGGCTTGATTAAACTAAACTGAATTAGACCCAAACATCCTGATAAAACCCAATACATAATAATAGCATTTTTAAACAATTGCAGACTGATCCAACATGAGTGGGCTGGTGCATCAGTGGCCCAAAAATCCTGTTTTTACCTTTTATTATTATTTTTCATTTTTATTTCAACAAAAGTAACTAAAACATAAAAGCTGAACCGTGACTTACCTGCTGAGTTACCTCAAATACTCCTCATTTTTATTGCAAGGAAGGGGAGCTGCAACAATGGAGGCCATCGGTGAGGTGATGGCGTGAGAGGAGAGTACAGCGACGGCTTGGTAGGTTGCTGGTGCCGCTCGCTCATGCGGTGGCAAGGGCGGCTGCAAGGTGCTTCGTGGATTCACACACGGTGAAGGAGCTTCGGTTGGGCTTGACGGGAAGGCTGGTTCGGTGACGAGTTCAGGCCTGTGCCGACGGTGAGTGAAGGTGGCTCGTTCGGCACGGATCTGGTAGTTTGAAGCGGTGCTGCACGAGTTCGTGACCGGTGCCGGACTGAATCCGACGGGACCAGAGCAGATCTGGCTCCGGGTTGAACTGTAAAGGCGGTGCGTGTTCTTTGGTCGAGTTGGCACGAGTTACCCGGCTCGACGCCCAGCGCAGCACGGCGCGGTGGGGAAGACCCGAGCAGATTCGAACACGGTGATGAGTAGGAGGCTTGAACTCGCGGTGCTGCTATGGGTTCGTGCGTGGTGGAAGGAGAGGCTCGCGAGGACCGTGGTTGCTGGCTTCTCGTGGTGGTTGCTGTGGTGGTTGAGAGTGGCTGAGAGTGGCTGAGAATGGAGATGAGTTGTTTTGAGGCAGCCACGGTGTTGGGTGATGGTTAGGAATGAGTGAAGGTTGTTTGGTGGATGAGGATGGGTTGTTGGCTGCTACGTGGAGGATGGTGGGAATGAGGAGGAGCTTGGCTTGTGATGAGGAGGGAGGAGGATGGAGGTTGTTATGGGTCTTGCATGGGTGTTTTGGGAGGTTTCACGTGGAGGTGCAAAGGGTGGTATGGTGGGGGTTGTTATGGTGCATGGTGTTGATGGAGGGATGAGGAGGAAGATGGAAGTTTATGATGAGGAGGGATCTTTGCATGGTGTTTGGGAGGCTTCACGTGGTGGTGGATGTGCATGCGGCTTGAGTTTACGTGGAAGAGGGTGGTGGGAGGAGAAGGAGAGGTTTGTTTCTCCGAGTTGACTCGGTTGATGGAGATGATGATGATGGAGGGTGGGAGCTTGAGGAAGGTGATGGAGAGGAGTGGTTTTCACGTGTGCATGGGGGGTTGAAGGAAGGGTGAGGTGAGGTAGAGAATGGAGGGTTGGATACGGTTTGGATGTTGGGGGAAGGGAGGCCGTGAAGGGTCTTGCATGGAAGATGAATGTGTGGGTGTTGGGTGGTTGTGGTGATGGGTGATCATGTGGTGGAATGGGGCTGCCGCGTGGTGGTCACGGTTGGAGGAGGTTGAATGGTATTTGGAGGAGCTACGTGGTTGGCTTGGGTGGGCAAGGATGAAGGATGGTCTTTGCGGGGAAGGGGTTGGACGTTTGTACCGAGTTGACTCGGTGGGAGTTTGGAAGAGGTTGTTGGTTACGGTGTTAGTGGGTGGAGGAATATGGTGATGGGTGATCATGTGGTGGAGTGAAGATGGATGGGAGGTGGTGGAGGGATGATGATGAAGGTTTGTGAAGGTGATGAGAGTGAAAGCTTAAACACAGCACTCTAGCATGCATGTATCCAAACAACAAGGCAAAAAAAAAAAAAAAAAAAAAAATTGAGAAGAAGATGAGGAGCCTTACCTTTGTTCAAGCAAGCCAAAACCAGGAGAAGAAACCAATTTATGTGCCAAGAAAAATCTGAAATGAGATGGGTGAGGGTTATTTTTTTTTTAACGGTGGTGAGAGTTGGCAGGAGTGAATGGAGATTGGTTTTAAGATCCAGAATGGGAAAAAGATGACCCTGTGAGTGAAGAAGGGGGTGCTGAAACGGTGGAAGGTGGGTCGATGAGAATGGGAAGGTGGTCACGGTTGGAGATGGAGTAGGTGTTATGCTCAAGGTAAGAGTGAGGTTGAAGAGTTGGAAGGGTTTTGGATAGAATGGGTTATAAAGCTTGGACGTGGTCTTGCATGGTGGCTTGGATGTAGGTTGATGGGTGTGTGGATGCTTCACGGTTGGAGGCTTGGAGGAAGGGTGGATGATGGGAAGGAAGGTGGAAGGTGAAGATGAGATGAAGGATTGGGTTTCGCGGCACCTGCCCGACCTCTCCAAGAAAAATGATGGCGAGAGGAATATAATGGAGGGGTTGTCGGTTGATTGCGAAATTACGGGAAAGAGGTTGAGTGAGTGGGTTGCGGCATTATGTGTGAGACAAAAACAGAAAAGAAAAAGAGAGAGGGACGTGGAAATAGTGGGGTGCGGTGGTGGGAAATGAGTAACAAAGCGAAAAAAGAAAAGAAAGAAAAATGGAGTTAGTGGGTGCTAGCGGGAATGTGAGTGAGTATTTTTTGTTTTTTTTTTTTCAACAAGGTTTATCATAAGCATATTATGCGATGAGACCAATATATTGTATAGTAGAATTAGATGCATGATTGATCCATTATGACAAGTTCAAAGATATTGATATTATACATGCCATTTCACATGAAAAATATATTCATTTAACATATTCAAGATATTAAACTAGTAAAGCATAGAGCAAGTCACCTAACAAAGGATGCAAGTTCAAGCTTCTTGGAGACAGGGAGGATAGCTTGAAGTATTTTCTGGTTTTGTGCTTAGCGCAACCACTTTTCAATATATCCAAAGTTAGTTCTTGGCCTTCAAGCTTCAAGCACACCTACAACACACTTCAATTTGTGACTTTTGGTACCCAAATTTTCTTGGGTCCTTGTGTGTTAGTTTTTGGTAAAGTGCCTTTGGGAACCCAAACTAATTTAGTTCCTAGCTTGTTATTGATATTCTTCCTTACATTGTAATTTGATGCACTATGCCCTTTCCTACCACAATGAAAGCATTTAATAAAGGGACTATTTGATGTACTTGATGAAATAAAGAAGTTCTTGAGAAACTTTTGTTGTTTATTGGGATTATACCCCAAATCAGCCTTTTGAAAAACGCATCTTTGGTTTCCAAGTAATATGTTCAAATTATCTCTTCCATAGGTAAATTTTGAAAGAGTGTTTTTCAAATCCTTAATCTCAATTTCAAATGCTTTACATGATGAGCAAAATGAGGGTGTAGATGTATTATCAAGAGATAAACATGTCATGCATGAAGAGTTTGCATCTATTAATCCAAGAGTTTCATTTTCTAATTTAAGTTCCTCAATTTCCATATTTAACATAGATATCTTGTTTTCAAAAGAGGAAAGTGATTTCTTGGAAGATGAAACAAGTTTTGCAAGTCTTATAGATTCATTATGTAATTCTTCAAAAGCATCTTGCAATTCATCATAGGAAGGGAAAGAGTTTGATTCAGAATTTGAAGATGTTACCTCTATGTCATTTTCATCTTCCTCTTCTCCTCTAGCCATGAAACATAGATTGGCTTTCTCATTATCCGAGCCATCGGTTGAATCCATGTCATTATCATCCCAAGCTATGTAGGCTCTTCTTTCTTTCTTCTCCCTTGAGGATTTTTGGTGGTATTTTTCCACTTTACTTTGATAAATCGGGCACTCCATCTTCATGTGACCCAACTCTCCACATTCATAGCATTTAGGAGTGGATGAGGTTCCTTCCCCTTTGTGATAAACATTCTTTTGGGGAAAGGGAGGTCTTCTTTGAGCTCCACTCTTCTTGAAGAATCTTCTAAATTTATTCACTAGTAGAGCAAGATTCTCCTCATCTATTTCCAAGCCATCTCCATCATCTTCATCATCATTATCGTCATTAATCATGGAAGAAGTGGCCTTGAGAGCAATCCCCTTCTTTTTGTTGTCAACTTCTTCACTTTGTTTGAGTCTATTCAACTCCAATTCATGTTCTTGGAGCTTGCCAAAATGTGTGGCTAAATTCATTGTAGCAAGATTTCTAGATTCCGAGATAGCCGTCACCTTAGGTTGCCAATCCCTGCTCAAATATCTTAAAACCTTATTAATAAGATCTTCATTAGAAAATGTCTTTCCTAATGAAGCTAAATGATTAACTATATGTGTAAAACATTTTTGCATTTCTTGAATACTTTCAATATGGTTCATTCTAAAAAGTTCATATTCATGAGTGAGAGTATTAATTCTGGATCTTTTCACTTCACTAGTACCCTCATGGTTTACTTCTAAAACATTCCACATTTCTTGAGCAGATTTACAATTTGAAACTCTAAAGAATTCATCATGCCCCAAAGATGTGGTAATAATATTTTTAGCACTCAAATTATATTGGACCTTTTTCTTATCATCATTGGTCCATTCACTTCTTGGTGTATTAACCCTTACACCATTAACATCTTTTGTGGGGATAAAAGGACCATTTTTAATAGCATCTCACACATCTAAGTCAGCTATGCTTCAATAAAAATTTTCATTCTTTCTTTCCAATAAGCATACCCATCCCCATTGAAAAAAGGAGGTTTATAGATAGAGGAACTTTTTGAAAACTCATTTGAGGAGGCCATCACTTTCTCTTGAAGCTGCTAAGCACTTTATACAAGAGCCTAACTCTGATACCACTTGTTAGCCAAGTGGCCTCAAACTCAAGAGGGGGGGTGAATTGAGTTTATGAAATATTTTCGCAAATCTTTCGTAAAACGTTTGTTAAACAATTTTCGTCGAAGCTATTGGATAATTGAAGTGAATAGATAAATGAGATTGAATACTTCACTCACAAATTAAATAAACCAAGATGAATAATATTCAAGCAAGCATATAAAGTAAATGCACAAATGTAAAGAGATAGGGTTGAGAGAATCAAACACAAGGATTTATCCTGGTTCAGCCACCCCTTGTGACCTACGTCTAGTTCTCAAGCGAACCACTCGAGATTTTTCACTAAACTTCAAGCTTGAACGGGTGCTTGAAAACCTTTACAAAATAGAGCACTCACCAACACCTTGGGATACCTCACCCTTATGCTTTGAGCCTCAAAACAGGGATGCCTCACCCTATACAACCTTTAAGGGATACCCCACCCTCTTTACACCTTTGAAGGATACCTCACCTTCTTCTCAACAAAGGATACCTCACCCTTTTTCACTAGAGGGATACCTCACCCTCTTTATACAGCAATAATGATAGATAGAATGAAGCTCTCAATAGATCAGATGAATACAAATTGAAGATCTAATATGCTCTCATAGATTTTTCACGTTTTTGACAGAAAACAGAGCAAGAAAATGATTTGAGGATTGATTCACGTTTGGACGTATTGGTAATCAGTTTTTGGTTCAAGGTCAACCTCAAATAAAGACCCAACTTTGGTATTTATAAGTTTCTCAATTAATAGAGCCGTTGGGGTGGTTTGGGCATGCATTTAATGCATTAAATATAGCCGTTGGACGTTGTCAGGATTCTTGTAATCGATAACTCAACTTATGTAATCGATTACATATGTTGTTCCAATGTGTTCTTGACTTTCTGGGCTCTGTGTAATTAATTACATTCTTGGTGTAATCGATTACATGGCTTCTGACTTGTGTGTAATCGATTACAATATCTGTGTAATCGATTACATGACTTCTGACTTGTTGTGTAATCGATTACAATATCCATGTAATCGATTACATGACTCTTTGAACGTGTTCATGCTTTTCTGGGCTTGATGTAATCAATTACATATATTATGTAATCGATTACATGGCCTCTGACTTGCTTGTAATCGATTACATTGCTCATGTAATCAATTACATGCCTTCTGTTTGCTGTGTAATCGATTACAAACATCATGTAATCGATTACATTGGCCTCTGAACACATTTTTCAAGTCCAATAAAGCTTGTAAGTCATTTTTAACACCTCAAGACACTTGATTAAACATAAATCCTTTTAAGAGTGTTAGATTTAAGATTAAAACTCAAGTTTTATTGAAAGCCATGTTTAACTTTGAAATTTCTCACTTATTTTGAAATCATATATTGAAAAACTATTTGAGAAATCTTGAGAGCATTTAACATTCATGTTCTAAGTCTTATAACTAAATAAACCTTCTTGTCTTCTTTCTTTGATCTTGATTTTTCCTTTTGCGCTTGATCTTCTCTTTTGCACTTGAACTTCACTTTGACCTTTGTTATCATCAAAAACCCATTTGATATGCTTCAAGACATAAGCATTCACAACTTGCATATGCTTGCATCATGGATTTCAAGTTATATCAAATGGATATTAAAAGTTCTTTTGTAAATGGTTTTATTCAAGAGGAGGTGTATGTTGAACAATCTCTGGGTTTTGAAAATTATGAACTACCCAACCACGTATTTAAATTAAAAAAGGCCTTATATGGCTTAAAACAAGCTCCTAGAGCTTGGTATGAAAGGTTAAGTAAGTTTCTTTTAGAAAATAGTTTTACAAGAGGAAAGGTTGATACAACTCTTTTTATTAAAAATAAAAGGCATGACATTCTCCTTGTACAAATATATGTTGATGATATAATTTTTTGTGCTACTAATGAGTCCTTTTGTAAAGAGTTTGTTAACAATATGCAAAGTGAATTTGAGATGTCCATGATAGGTGAGCTCAACTTCTTCCTTGGACTTCAAATCAAACAAACAAGGAATGAGATGTTCATAAGCCAATCTAAGTATTGCAAGGAGCTGCTCAAGAAATTTGGAATGGATAACACTAAGCATGTAGATACACCAATGAGAACCTCATGTTACTTGGACAAAGATGAAGTAGGTAGCCTTGTAGAAATTACTACGTACAGAGGTATGATTGGTTCTCTCCTATATTTTACTGCTAGTAGGCCAGATATTATGTTTAGTATGTGCATGTGTGCTAGATACCAAACTAATCCTAACGAGTCACATTTAAGTGCTGTAAAAAGAATAATGAACCATCTAATTGGCACTTTATAAGTGGGTTTGTGGTACCCTAAAGGTGCCTTTTGTAGTCTTATTGGTTATTTTGATTTTGATTTTGCGGGATGCAAATTGGATAGGAAAAGCACCGGTGGGACGTGCCACTTGCTTGAAAGCTCTTTAGTTTCTTGGCATAGCAAGAAACAAAATAGTGTGACATTGTCTACTGCTAAGGCTGAATATGTTGCAGCCAGGAGTTGTTGTGTTCAAATTCTTTAGATGAAGCAACAAGTTCTAGACTATGGTTTTCATCTTGATCACATCCCTATAAGATGTGATAATACTAGTGCAATCAGTCTTGAGAAGCAACATGTTGTTTGGATGAAGCAACAACTTCTGGACAGATTTTAAGCTTACATGTTGTTTTGGAATTGTTTTGAGAAGCTTTGGAAGTGTTTTGGAAACAGTCTTCTGCTGTTTGAAGTGAGAAAACCAAGTTCAGAAGGTTGGTAATCGATTATTGGAGCCTTGTAATCAATTACCAAGGTTCTTCCAAGTGTTCAAAGGCAAGTCAAAATGCATGTAATCAATTACATCCTCCTTGTAATTGATTACAATTAGGTTTTAAAAGGTTCTGACGCACGGGACAACCATTTTTCTCTGCTTCATTTTCTCTCTCTACAAACACATGACCCACCTCACAAATCTCACGATTTTTCTCTCATTTCTTCACCAAATCTCATCATTCCACCTTCAAATCACTCGCAATATTCACCCTTACAAAACCCTTAACCTTCTTCCCATCAAAAACCTTGAATCCACCCACCAATCTTCTTTCACCGTCACTCCTCTCTCTTTCTCTAGAACCTAGACCTAAGCCACAAATTTCCTCCATTTTCTCACTTGTTTCTCCCTTTTCCATCACCAAACGCTCCGAAAACCCATTCCTTCCACTCTTTTCAGCCCATTTCACGTACATGGCTGAATCGTCCTGAAGAACCAAATGGCTATGAATAGCGGTGGCTATGGGGACGTCCTCTTAAGCTCCTCCACTCATCATTTTCGGTTTGGACCTCTCACAACACTTTAGAACCTTCAAGAAAGCTGAACTTTTTTACAAAAGATTCTAGCTATGGAAGATAATCCAACCCATGTATCTTATTACAGCCTTTTGATCTAACGAGCCTTTGGAAAATTTTAGAATGATTGAACAACTTGAGTTGATTAATTTTTTGAGCATTAAGAAGGATATTTATTCAGATTTGGTTAGAGTCTTCTATGCTAATTTAAGATATGAAAATGACTGTATGATTTTTGAGGTTAAGAAGAAACAAATTATTGTCACTCATGATATATGGTATAGATTGACTGGCCTAACTTTTGATGGTATAAATTTTTGTAGTGGTGCTAATGTATGGGGATAATATTATGAATACAAATTTGCTTTACATTCTTTGCTGAGAGTTGGCTATAAGCCTAAACAGTGGATCATGGCCACTGGGCTGACCATGGAAAATAGGGTGCTCCAATACATCTTGGCTAGGGCCTTGATTCCTAGGGGAAACAATTATTCCCAAATTGTAAAGGATGACGTACTCACCAAGTGGGCAATGAACTCTGACAGACCAATTAACTGGGCTTATTATGTCATTCAGCACATGTTGAAGGCTAAAAAGGGCCACCATCCCCTACCCTATGCCATGCTTGTCACAACCATCTTGGAACACTTTCGTATTTCTTTATCTGGGAGGTAAAGGATGACAGTTCTGATGGACCGGAGTCCATTAGTGTGCATACATTGACAAAGCTCTAGCTAAAAAAGAATGATGACAAATGGTATTATCTATATCATGGAGTTAATGGACACATTCCTCAAGGTGCTGAGGATGATGATGGGGAAGAAGACCAGCAACCTACTCCAGCTGCAACTACCTTGGATCTCTTGCTCCAGGAGAAGTGAAGCCTTCGAACAGCTGTTGACACACAGATAGATCATCTTGAGTAGAAGATAGATCATTTTGGGCCGACGGTGGACCACCAAATCGGGAGTTGGCTTTTATTAGATCTATATTGGAGGGACCAAATTTTATATGGAGTAAAGGTGTCAATGCTCCTATATCATCTGCTGCACCTCCTATCCATGATGATGCTACAGCTGGCGATGATGATGATGATGAGAATCTTGATGAGGATGAGGACCTTGATGAGGATCTTGATAGTGAAGAAACTGATTGACAATAGGGCTTAGTCATGATAGCCCGTATACTATTCTGTTTTGTCTGACTGATAGCTTTTTGATTCTCATTATTGTATAACTTTTATTTTTTATGCACTATTTATTTGAGCTATTGACTGATTACTTAGTATGATATTGCTTACTCTGATATTAATTGCTTCTCTGTTGCTTGCTATGATCTTTCTTTTTATGACGAATGCTTATGTCTTTTTGATAATGCCAAAGGGGGAGAGATATGAATTGCATGAGTAAGGGGGCTTTTTACATGCAAATATTTGTTTTACCTCATGCATAAATTACGGGGGAGAGTTGTACTTAAATCTTTGATATATATAAATGTTACTCTTTTCCTGTGTTGTTTTGTCATCATAAAATATTAGGAAAATGTGAATGCTTGTGTCATGAAGAACATGGAGTTTTTTATGATAACAAAGTCAAGACGAAGACCAAGTCCAAAGGAGGTATATTTGGTATAAGTTATAGGACTTAGAGTCTTTATGAAAAGAGCTCTCAATATATCTCAAAATATTTTTGAAAGGCTATTTTTAAAATCAACTCTAAATTTGACAGATTGTTTTTTTAAAGAAATGTTGTTTTGAACTTGGATGATGAAAATTAAGTTTATATCTTGAAAATCCAACTTTTCTAAGTTGTAAATATTTATCAAGCTTAATTGGGCTTAATTGTAATCATATCCTAAGGCTTAGTGATCAATTAATAGTTTCTTATCCAACTTTTCTAAGTTGTAAATATTTATCAAGCTTAATTGGGCTTAATTGTAATCTTATCCTAAGGCTTAGTTATTAATTAATAGCTTCTTTGGAAGGTGGTAATCGATTACCAATGTTTGGTAATTGATTACAGTCATACGAGAATCCATTTTTCCAAAGTCAGAGGCCTTGTAATCTATTATATATGCCTTGTATTCAATTACAACTTTGGCATAGGCCATGTAATCAATTACATGGGGCTTTTAATCAATTACATCCTGCCCATAAAACCCAGAACGTGTTCTAAGATCCACGTAATCGATTACACCATTTTTGTAATCAATTACAACGAGCCTGAAAGTCCATAACGACTCTTTTCTTGGCATTTAATGTGATAATAAATCACCTCAATGACTCTTTTTGATAAAACACTATATATACACGTCTTTAGGTCATTTTTTACACATACCTAACAATTTGAAACACATTTCTGTTGCTCTAATTCGTGAATCAATCCTTTTCTATCACTTTATGCTCTGTTTTTAAGTTTTCTTGAGATATTCTTGAAGAGCTTCATAGGGCTTCCAGTTGTATTACATACTCTTGAGAGAGTTTCATCTTTTATACACTTTGATTCTTTATAACGAGGGTGAGGTATCCCTCAGAGAAATTGTAATGAGTGTGAGGTATCCCTCAACATATTTGTAAGGGTGAAGTATCCCTAAAAGTTGAGACTCAAACACGAGGGTGAGGTATCCCAAGGTGTGAAGAATGCTTTGGTTTGTAATGGTAGCAAGCACATGTTCAAGTTTGCATTGAGATTGGAAAAATCTCGGATGGTTACTTGAGGACTGGATGTAGGTCACAAGTGGTTGGTGGCCGAACTAGGATAAATATTGTGCTTGATCTTCTAACTCAAACTCCTTTATATTTATATTTTTAATTGCATATATATGTTTGTATTCTTTCCTTGATTTGCACTATTGTGAGTGGAACTTTTTATCTTCTCAATTCAGTCTCTTCAATCGATAAATAACTTCAAAGAAAATTACTTTTCAAGTGTTTCATAAAAGTTTTCAAAGAGTTTTTATTTACCCAATTCACTCACTCTCTTGAGTATTGAAGCCACTTAGTAACAAATTTCATGTTGTGCCAAAAAAATTATAATGGTAATTAGAAACTATCCTCAATATTGAAATGCTATGGAAATTACATGTATAATAATTAACAAATAACTAGGCATTTAACTTGTGCCTTGTGCGGATGCTTGCATGCTAATATTTGTAGTTAGTGTCCTAAAAAAGATAGCGTTAAATGATATATTCATTAATATGCTAAGAATCTAGTATATCAATCTATACACATATAAATAAAGTACTGTGTGCTTAATATTTTGGTTGGGTTATTTTATTGATATTAATGATGCGTTACAAATAACTATAATTTTTTTTATAGATAATGTAAAAGGTTATTAATTTTAAGGGTGTCACATAAGCATCTAATAGATAGAAGTGAGAGAAAGTAGGATTTTTTTTAAGAAGCCACATAAACAATTTAGATGAGGAATAAATATATTATTGCAAAAATCAACTTTAATTATATGTATATATGTAGATATAGATAGATGGAAAAGGGAAATACCCCCTTAAAAATAGAACTTTATCAATGAAGATAAAAAGTTATGCATTTGGGGAAAATTTAAATTAATAGACCCATGCATGCAAAATGGGTATAACTACCCAAATCCACCTAACTAGACTAATATATATAAAAATAATTCAATAAATAAACAAAATGACCTTAATTTTTAGAGTAAACCCCCAAATTTATTTCTAAGAATTTAGGTGTCTGACATATCAGTCCTTGAAAAATTAAAATTCAATCAAAGGTTTTTGACTACCATGAATGTCAACTATGTCAGTCCCTCCATTAACATGCCTTTGTTAGACTTAATGGAATCACCCGCGTGGCACATTAAGTGTGTGATGTGGCACACAATTTTCTCACCTAGATTATATTTTTCAGGTTGACTTTGAAAAAATAATGTCATTTTAAAAATCCCCAAATCCTTCTTCCCTTCCTTCTTTATTTCCGTCCTCCACCCCCAAACCAAGGATCGTGAAACCCAAACTCCCAATCCTTCTTGTCCTTCTTCTTCCCCTCTTTCACCTCAAAATCAAAGCACCATGAAACCCAATTACAAAATCTTTCTTTCTTGTTATTCTTCCCCTCCTTCATTTTCATAAATCACTTCACTGATTTTTTTGAACTCAAAATTTCTCCCGACATTTATGAACACAATAAAGGTAAACTGGGTGATAGCAAAATAGAGGAGGGGAAATCGCATGGTGGACTTTTCTTGAACAATGGGTTGAGAGGGATTATTGGGTCCATGGTTTGAAGGGAGGTTCGTATGGCTCTTTTTGGTATGTATGTTGTGACTTGGCTATCAGTTGGAGGTGGTGGTTCGCAAGGACGTTGCAGGGGCTATTTGGGTTAGAACGCATAAGCTATGCGTGTTGTGGTTCAGTGGGTTGCCATTGGTGCAGTTTTGGGGTTACATGGGGATTTCATGGTGGGGTTGATTTAAGATGATGGCTACTATTGTATGAGGTATATGGGAAATTGTGGGACCATGGTGGTTCTATTTTTTCGGTGTGCTGGATGACAACACTTGGTGGTTGCTTGAAAAGTATGGTGGTGGTGGCTTGGGAAGTTGTAGTTGTGATGAATAACACAAAGGTGGGAAGTCTCTAGGTTTGTGGTTACTTTCTTGGTTGGTTCTCACGTGTGGGTAGAAGAAGAAACCAAAAGAGAGGGATTGAGAGAGCTTTGGTTCCTAGAACTTGTGGTTTTTGGTCATGTTGATTTTGTCTTTTATTGCGTGTTTGACGTGAGTAGTGGCTCTTGGCGAGGCTATGGGTGGCCAATTTGGGGGTTAAAGCCTTGAAGGTGGCTCGTCAAAAAACTAATTCAATGCCAAACTTGAATATCTGATATGGAAAACTAATTCAAACTAACTTGAAAAAAAAATAATTTTAGGTGGGAAAATTATGTGCCACATCACACACTTAATGTTCCACATGGGTGATAAACACTGTTTTCATATATTAATTAATCATCATATTTAGTCTTTTAGACTTCTTTTATGCTTAATTGATTGATTTTGGTTAAATTTTATAAGTTTGGGTTCAAATTGGGCTTAATTGTATTTTTTAATATTATTGGAAATTTTACACTCTTTCTGTATTTTGAGCATAACATGGGTTCTAGACATCTAAAAATTATGAATTATACCTTATAGGAAAGCTGAGAGAAAGATCTACAATTTTTATGTAGAGTTCAAAGGCTGAATCAGATGTCTATTACGTCAGATTGGGCCACACAGTCAGAATAGAGATGTTGTCACTAGAACCTGGATAATGTGCAAAGATTGGGCCATAATATGTGTTATAGGTGTCTTTTGGAGCTGAAACTGTTCCATTTGAAAGATAAGACACATATATTCAATTCTTATGAGATCATGCATAAAAAATATGACGTTTTAATGGTGTTTTCACCCTTTGAAATCAGCTGATGGGTTTAGAGAGCTATTAAGAATGTCTTAAGCCTAAATTATGCAAATTAGGTGTCCAATTAAAGTTACGAGGAAGAGGATTAACCCTAAGTTGAGGGCAAACTTAGACTTTTAATTTTAGAGATAGTTATTTAAGTAGCAGCATCAACCACGAAATGGAACCCTAATTTTCTCCTAGCCGCTCTTGTTTGCACATTCTCTCTTCATTTTTCTTCTTCTCCCTTCTCTTTAGGTTTCTTTCTTATATGTTTCTCTTCTCTCTCATCCTCATGGATGAGAGGGAAGAACCTTTTAATCAATTATAGGGATTGAAACATTTTTTATGTTTAATTTTGAGATCTTATGATTAATGTTTACATTCTTATTGTTAATTAAATTTCTCTTCTCCTTCTCTTGATTCTGCTGCATCTTCACTAAGTGCTTAACTCAGTTTTGGTGTTCATGCGATGGTTGCTTAACTATCACGTGTTTGTAGAAATTAAACAATACATCAAAGGCTTCTTGGATGTTTATTGTTAAGCTTGGTTGAATTTTGAGTTTTAGATTAATTTAAGATTAGATGGGTGCTTAATTCATTTAACCTTAATGAATTAAATTCTAGATGCTTATCTAGTAGAGAATTCATGGATCATCTTAAGACTTCTTGATGTGATCTAAGACCAAAAATCTGATTAGCAATTTAATAGAAGAGATTAAACAATGCATCAAAGGTATTTGATGGATTGTTTAACTTGGTTGAATTATGGATTTTAAGTTAATTTAGGATTAAATGAGTGCTTAATTCATTTAACTTTAATGAATTAAATTCTAGATGCTTATCTAGTAGATAATTCATTAATTATCTTAAGGCTTCTTGATGTGATCTAAAGCCAAGAACTTGTTTAGCAATTAAATGGATTCTTAGTGATCAAGGATGGATTAAACTCAAGAATAGTTTATTTTCTTAGATTAATTGTTTACTTAATTATGTTTACAGTTTTTAATTAATTTTTGTTAATTAATTCTACAACATTCTCCCCATTTGTTAACTTCTTAATATGATTGCTTAATTAGAGTGATCCAAGGGCTCGACCCAGTTGTGCCTTACACTACAAGTATTTTGGTGAATCGGTTTATAAATTAATTTAATTTGATAGTCTCGACAGCTATCAGTGGGTGATTCCGTTAAGTCTAATAGAGGCATGTTAATGGAGGGACTAACGTGGTTGATGTTTGTGGTTGTCGGGGACTTCAAGTGAAATTTTAATTTTTTAAGGACTAATGTGTTTGGTGCCTAAATTCTTAAGGACTAATTTAGGGGTTTACTTTAACACATCAAGAAATTCACAGATTAGCGACGGATAAATCTCTTGTTAATCCATCGCAAAAGTTACTTTTCGAGGGATTAGAGAGGGATGTATCCGTCAGGTTTTTATCGTTGCTAGCTAGCGATGGAACAATTTTCGTTGCTAAACAGTCGCTAAGCATCTGTAGCGACAGAAATGTCCGTCGCTAATCCATAACAATGGTGTTGCTAAATTTTAAAAAAAATGTTCCCTTATTCCCTCACAAAATAGCTAGGGAGTTTCTGTAGTTGTTTTCATTGCTAATCCGTAGCTATAAGTTTAGAAATCCCTAGCAAAACCATAGCTAATCCATAAGTAAGACGTTCACAAACAAAAGTATTTTTGTCGCTAATCCGTCGCAATTTTGAAACTAGTTGTAGCAAGATTTGTAGCTATTCCGTCACTAATCTAACATTAATCTCTTAATGGTTTTCGTAGCTATTCTATCACTAATTTGTCACTAATCTCTAGCAAAATAGTACACTTTCCCTCACTAATCTATAGTTATTCCATCGCTAATGAATTCATTATTTATAATTTCTTCACCGTTCCCTCATTACTCCCTCGCAAAATAGTTTTAATGCAGTTTTTTTAATCTATTATTAAATATAAAAAAATTTAATTTTTGATATCAAAATTATAGCTGTATAAATTCCCAATCAAAACAAATAAATCCAGCAAATAAATTTATGCAAAGCAATAAAATTCTTATACAAATAGTACTCAATGTTATATAATTAGTTCAAAAGAAGTCTTAGAAATAATTCAAAGTTATACAAATAGTTCAAAAGATATCTTAAAAAATAGAAATAAAAGCACAAGTAATCAATCTAAGTTTATTGCATGATTATCATCATCATCCTCTTAATCCTCCCCAGCTGCTTCACCTTCTAATGGTGCTTGTGGGGCTAGATTTCTTGGTGCAATCCTTGATAAGATGGGTGCCAACGTAGGGACTAGTTACGTCTCTACAAAAGTAGTCATCACTGTTGCCATTGCTGTATTTACAGCTTCTTTTATGTTTGCATATGTCACATGTGTAGTGCGAGAAGGACTCGTGAGCTTTGAGGATGAAGCATGCATGGAGTCATGAATGCCAATATGCAAGCTATTACCTATGCGATGGACCTGTCCCTTCTTGTTGGAACTTGCCGAATCTAACCACACCTCTGGGTCAATCATAGGATGAGTCGAAGATTCTTCTCTACTTCTCTAACATCATTGTGTCATACGACTCCTAAAACAACAAATCAAGAAAAATATTATCAAGAAAATCAATACCTTAACAACTATAATGATTTTTTAATTTTAAAGAAACCTACAATGAAGTTCTTTGAGCGCTCAGAGACATATTCCCCATCTTTTTCTTATGAACTTTGGCATATACATCTCTATAAGAAACTTGACGCTTCAACTCTACTTCCTATAATGACATCTATTAGAATATATAATAAACACATCAAAAGTTTGCTATACAATAAGCTTTGCTTATGTCATGGCCAAAGACATATTCATGAAAAAGAATTTAGGAAAAACAAAGTGACAGTTTAAAGATTTAAAGCTCTTCATTCCTTTTTTTTAGCGAAAAGGCAAGGCTAAGTTTATGCTAGAAACACAACCTTCAATACACAAAGCTTATAACCCAAATTAGGAAGAACAATAATTTTCATCTAAATCACTGTGCTAAGGGTGCAAGGTACCCCATATCTTTATCTAAATCACAATGCAAAGGAAGAACAACAATTTTCATAAAAATCATGTATAAGACTCCTCCTAATCATATCTTCCTTGCTATCTGAAGAGCCAAATATCCATCTAAGTCATGGAAAATCTCAGCAACATAAAGCCAAGAAGGTGCTCATATTTCTATTCATCAATTAGGATCTACAACTAAAATCTTAAACTACTAAGATTTCACTAATTCGAACTCACATTCTAGGAAGTATGGCAAAACAATTTTGATTCTTTTTGAAATTCTAACTAGTTTAATTTCATATAAAGCAACATGCTAAGAGCCAAGTAGGAAACTATGAAAAGGTAAATTCATAACCTAAATCAAATAATAGATAAATTTTTATTCTTTTTGAAATTCTAACTAGTTTAAAAATTCATAACCCAAAACTTTAAATGGATTTTATATTACCATCTTCTTATTATGTTGATTGAAGCTTATTGATCTTCCTGTATGGAACATAGAATCAGGCACGACCGCCCTATTCCTTCAGGTAGCATCAGACTTCCTCATCCACTTTTCCATCATCCATATGTCGACCAAACTATCCCATACTTTTGTCCTCATTCCTCTAGGCGTATGGCCTTTAATGTTAGCCAAATTATCTGATTTTGCCTTATCCATGGCTGCGTCCCTTGCCCTATTCAAATGGTAGTGGTCATGCATGTCTGGTTCTATACAGTTCTCGCCATGCTCTGAACATAATCGGATGCGAACTGATACTTAGCCTACACCAATATTATCTAAATATATATATATTTTTATGAACATATAATATATAATGCTAGTATTGAAAACAATGTAAATAGTATTTAGATTCATTGTATAGGTTAACCAAATTATGTAATCATGGTAATTAGGATCTTTTGTAATCTTTGTATTTATTACAATAACTCTGTATAATTTAGTCTTTATTGTGTAATTTAGACACACAATTTTCTTCATATGTTTCTTTCTTTTCTTTCTTTCAACATAGTATCTAGAGCTTAAAGAGAGGCAATCCTAGAATTGTGCATGCAAGGTGAGCCCATTGCTCTATGCTGAATTTTTTTTTCTGGCTAACCATGTTTCCACTCCGATTTGCTGGCCTTTCTCCTTCTGGTATGTCCTCTTTCCAGTAGACCCATCTCCTTTGTTGCTATCTGCCGTTGTCTGCCATCGTCCGCTATCGTCAGTCGTTGTCTACCGCCATCCGTTGTTGTCGTCCAAATTTTTTGATGACCTTTCCGGCTGGTGACCCCACCACTGGAATTGCCTTTCCTTATTTGACCAGAACCTAAAAGCCTGACCTGAGAATCCCTCAGACGCGCCCACACGCACTGTCCAATGTAACGCCCTAGTTCGATTACTATAGTATAATCAAAATATACATACGTAAATGGGATTAGGTACGTTACTTCTAACTTTTAATCATCAATAAACCTTTATAATAACTATACATATTGAATTATAGAGCCTCGAAAGGAAATTTTTGAATTGTACAATATAAGTATACATATGAGAATTTCAATCCTTTACTAAAATATCAAGTATAAGTAACTAGTACATTAATATCTTTATGGATATAAACTATGCCTCCACAGCATATGTACAAAATACATAAGTTGAAAGTAAATATTCTACTCTAGCCTACTAACTTCACTTCCTCTCATTGGAAGGATTTTGATTTCAATCTGTAAATTATGATGGAAACAAACAAAGGGGTGAGAATTAAAAAATTCTTAGTAGTATAACACAAACAACAACAATCACAATACAATTCCATGATAAATACACGTAATTAACATCACTTATGAAATTATGTATGGATGTTCATCAAATGACAAATGTTAATGCTTTTGAAAATGTAATATGTAAGTGCTTATGAAATGTCATGTCCTTGGACAAAGGACTTTTCTTACTCCTTGACCTTAGCAAAGTACTTTTCTTACTCTTTTGCTCTTGGCAGAGTGCTTTTCTCACTCCTCTGCTGAATAATTTATCCTTGGCAAAGTACTTTTCTCACTTATTGTCCCTTGGTAGAGTGTTTTTTTCACTCATCTGTCCTAACAATGTGCTTCTCTCACTCCCTTATCGTACTTTATGTTATGCAAATGTCATGATGTTCTGAATTTTGTTATTCGAACAGCTCAATAAGTCTTTCGATTAACCTCAAAAATATATCACTAAGTTATGCCTTTGAATAGCTTACATTGCCTATTCGATTAGGAATAACTCTGCCTTTTCGATTAGAATAAAAATCATACCTATATGAATTATGCTTTTTAATAACTTACTGTATATTCAATTAGAATTGAAATCTTACCATTTTGAAATGGCCTATTCGAACAGCTCACTTAGTTTATTCAATTATCATTGAAAATATGTCATTTTGGACTATACCATTCAAATAGCTATCATGATCTTTCGATTAGCATCGAAATCATGCCATTCAAATTGCTCTCAGTCTATTCGATTAGCATTAAAAATATGTCCTTCTGAATTACGTCAATCGAATAACTCTTAGTCTATTCGATTAGCCTCATAATTATGCCATTCGAATAATGATGATCACATCTTTGATACATTAATAAGCTTTCATTCTTAGTCATTTACACTCTCTATGTACTTAATTGATTGAGTTTTATTATGTTTTGTAAGTTTGGATTCAAATTGAACTTAATTGAATTTTTCAGCATGATTCATATCTTATACTGTTTCTGTATTTGGGTCATATCTTGGGCTGTAGGTGGTCTTTGGAGGTGATTCTAGTGGCATTTGAAAGATAAGAGAGAATTATACAACTTTCATGAAGACCTCAAAGGCCCAATCACACGAGTAGATAACTCAAATTGGGGTTGAAGCAAGAACCAGAGTGCTTTTCCTGACAGCTTAACCTATATGTACTATTCATCACAGTTTTCGGGCTAGAGGTTGTCAAATGGGCTGAAATTTGGATCTTGAATAGTTAAGACCAATATCTACAACTTTCATGTTGAACACTTTTCTAGAATCGGACTCCTTGAAGGTGATATTGGGCTTGGAAGTCAGAACAGAGGAGCTGTGACTGGGCCTGGGTAGTGTTCAGTAATTTGAACGTATCTGGAGTTAGAGAAATGATATTGGACTCAAACTAAAGCAATTTGAAATCTAAGATCTAGCCCTACAACTTTCATGAAGACCACTTGGTTCAAAAATGATGAATGCAATGACTTCAGAGCTGCATGAATTCGGAGACAAGGAATCTCCATAATTTCCCACTCACCTAAAGTCATTGGGCATTTTTCACTCATTTTCCACTCATCCAACCACTAATGACTCAGCCCCCTTGTCATTTTGTATATCTAATCCTCTATAAAAGGGGGCCTTGGCAGATCATTAAGGGTGTTAGGTGTTAGTTACCAAAATGATACTATTTTTTTACTAGGTTTTCTTGTAGTAATTTTCCTTTGTTCTAAATTAAAGTCATGTTCTTCTTCTTCTTCTTCTTCTTCTTCTTCTTCTTCTTCTTCTTCTTCTTCTTATCTCCTTCTTTCTTCTTATCTATGAGTAACTAAGTTTCATTTTACTTGGGTGAAAGGGTGAAGCTCTTGGTAATAAAGTAAGGTTAGATTTATTCTTCTCTTGTGCTTAAATGATTTATATTTTTCTAGTAACTATTATACGTATTATAATTTGTTTCTTATAATTTAGAAACCATCTTTGTAAAGAGGAGTTCTTGATTTGTTGTAGACAAAATATTGACACAATGAATGCTTTAACCCATTTATAAGTGGTGGTAATATTTTTACGAAACATAATATAATTACGTATATTATTTTAATTAGACTTTTAATGTTATATTTTCCGATTGGAACCTCCATGTTGCGAGGATTCTAATTGAGTTATAAAAGGAATTGATCTTACCTTTATTTTATTTACCAAGAGTGAATCTTTTTACCCAAGTAAATAATTTTAATCGTAGTAATAAAATATTCACTTCACTTTAATTAATCTTCAACAATTCCCTGTGGATCGACCTCGGACTCTCGAGAAATATATTACTTGAGACAACCTGCACTTGGGTTTGCAAATGCGACAATCAAAAATTGTGCATCAAGTTTTTGGCGCCGTTGCCGGGGACTTGATTTGAAGACTGAATTTCTAGTGTAAAAATTTTGTATATATATATATACTAACATACTAACTTGTGGGGGAAACTCTCCCTAATTTCTCTATAATCTTTAATCATTAATGAAATAATCTTTCTTTTTCTCTCCTCTCTCGTTGGAGCAAAAAATTGGCTTGCCAATTCTCCAGTTTTCATATTTTAAATTTACTTTTTACACTTTATTTTCTGTATTTTAATTTCTGTACAATGGGGTAATTTTCCATTTTATTTTCTTGTAACATATTAACTTAGTGGGGGTAACTCTTTTTTTATTTTTCTCGTACTTTATTTTTTGTATTTATTTTCTATCTTTTTTTATTTATTTATTTTTGTCTTTTTTTTTTTACTAACTTACTAACTCTCTTACTAATTATCTAATTTATTACTTTATTAGCTATCTAACTTTTTACATTTTCTGTTTTTAACATTTTAATTTATTTGTATACTAACTTTTTAATTTTTTATGCTTATTAACTTATTTGGTGGTTGGTTTATACCACACCTTTATTAATATTTAATGGACAATTTATACTGCTAACTTGTACATTTTATTTTATACTGTAAGTTACTTGTTTATGCTTAATTGGTATCGTGATTTAAATTCTGGTCGTTTGGTTAGAGTTAATCCAGGTACTTTACATATTAATTTGTTTGAATCACAATCACACACATTAAGCACAATGACTGAAAACGAAAGTGTGCATGATGAACATAAAAATCAACCGTTGTGAACTATGCGTGAGTATCTGCAACCATCTCGAAATTCTAGTCCATCATATTTTATCTTTCCATTCAATGCCAACAATTTTAGATTCAAGCCAGGTATGATTTCTTTACTTCCTAATTTCCATGGTTTAGAATCTGAAAGCCCATATTTACATCTAAAAGAATTTGAAGAAGTATGTACTGCTTTTCATGATCAAACTTGCACTGAAGAGGTTGTTAAGCTTAAATTATTTCCTTTTTCTTTGAAAGATATAGCAAAAACTTGGCTTAACACTTTGAAACCAAGATCAATTGGCATATGGCAAGAAATGCAATGTGAGTTTTTGAAGAAATTTTTTCCAACACATAAAACCAATGCTTTGAAAAGACAAATCCAAAATTTTTTCCAAAATTCCAATGAAGCATATTTTCAAAGTTGGGAACGTTTTAAAGATTTGTTGAATTCTTGCCCACATCATGGTTTTGAAAAATGGCGCACTAAAAGCTTCTTTTATGAAGGATTAACACCCGAAACCAAACAATTTGTGGAAACAATGTGCAATGGTGAATTTCTTGATAAAGAACCTGAAGAAGCTTTAGACTATTTAGACCATTTGGCTGAAAATTCTCAATCTTGGCATAGTACAAATCCTTCTGAAAATTCAATTAGATTTAACCTTGCAAATGCTAGTAAAGGAAAATATCATCTTAGTCAAGAAGAAGATCTAAATGCAAGGTTTGCTAGTTTGGCTAGAAAGGTTGAAGCTATGGAATCAGGGAAAGTAAAAGAAATCAAATCTGTGCAAAATAAAGAAATTTGTGGCATTTGTGATGAATTAGGACACTCAACAAATGAATGTCCAAAAATTCCTGTTTTTAAAGAAGTTGTGCATGAGCAAGTAAATGCAATGAATAATTTTAAAAAGCCATTCACTTCTTCTTTTTCAGATACATACAATCCGGGATGGAGAAATCACCTGAACTTCAGTTGGAGGAATAGCAACCAGCCACAATTCATGCAACCACCACCTCCTTAGGCACACAAGATTCTCAAAATCCTCAAGGATATGCACCCTATATCCCACCATATAGGAAAAACCTTGAAGGAACATTGCATGCATTCATGGAAAAATAAGAAGCCATCAATAACCACAACACTCAAGCCATTATTGACATAAAAGATACTCTTGCTAAACTTTCTTCTGCACTTACCATTCATGAGAAAGGAAAGTTTCCCTCTCAACCTCAACCAAATCCTAAGGGTCAGTTTAGCCTAAATGAGGGTAGTTCAGAAAGTCAAAAAATAGATCAAGTCAACTTAGTGATAACTCTTAGGAGTGGAAAGGTTGTTGAAAAATAAATTCCTGAACTTTTTAAGAAAGATGATGAGTCAATTCCCAAAGATGAGGAAGGAGTTGATAAGCCACATAGTCAAAAAGAGATCAAACCTTCGTCTTCACCCCCATTTCCTCAAGTATTAAACAATTCAAGTAAAGTGAATCATAACAGTGACATTTTTGAAATCTTTAAACAAGTGAAGGTCAATATTCCTTTGTTAGATGCTATCAAGCAGATTCCTTGTTATGCCAAATTTTTGAAAGACTTGTGCACTATTAAAAGGAAATATAATGTGAAAAAGAATGCATTTTTGACTGAACAGGTAAGCTCCATTATTCAAAATAATAATGAGTTGAAATATAAAGACCCTGGTTGTCCTACAGTTTCATGCATTATTGGTGAACATAAAATTGAACGAGCTTTACTTGATCTTGGTGCTAGTGTTAATTTGCTTCCATATTCAGTTTATCAGTAACTCAACCTTGGTGAGTTAAAACCAACTTCTGTAACTCTTTTACTTGCTGATAGATCAATTAAAATTTCAAAAGGAATAGTAGAAGATGTGTTAGTACAAGTTGATAAATTCATATATCCTGTGGATTTTATTGTCTTGGAAACTGAACCTATGGTTGATAGTTCTAAGTCAGTTCCTGTTATTTTGGGTCGCCCATTTTTAGCAACATCTAATGCTTTGATAAATTGCAGAAATGGAGTGGTGAAGCTAACTTTTGGAAATATGACACTGGAGCTTAATATTTTCAATATGTGCAAGCAACCACAAGAAGTTTATGATGAAAAGGAAGAGATTGAAGGGATTGAAGCCATTATAGATGATCATCTTCAAATCAGGAGTTCTTCTGACCCATTAGAAATCTGTTTAATTAATTCATTTGATTCAACTACACAATTAGATAATGATGTTTCTGAAATATACTCTTTGCTTGACTGTACACAGGAAATGGAATACAAAGGAAAGAAGCCAAGATTCGAAGAGCTAAAATCCATGAATGATGATACCCATGAAGACGTACCCACACTGGAACTGAAGCCATTACCTGATGGGTTGAAGTACACATTTTTGGGAAAAGAACAAAGCTCTCCAGTGGTAATTTCCTCATCCTTGACCAAAGAACAAGAAGGTAAGTTGATAGAAGTACTTAAAATGTATAAAAATGCAATTGGATGGACATTAAAAGATATAAAATGCATTAATTCATTAATCTGTACACATAGAATACATTTAGAGGATAATGCTAAAACATCTCAACAACCTCAAAGAAGATTAAATCCACACATGAAAGAGGTAGTTAGAGCTGAAGTTCTTAAATTACTTGATGTTGGAATTATCTATCTTATCTTTGATAGCCAGTGGGTAAGCCCTACACAAGTTGTGCCTAAGAAATCTGGAATAACAGTGGTTGAAAATGAAAAAGGAGAATTAATACCTGTCCGAGTCTCATCTAGTTGGCGTATGTGTATTGATTTCAGAAAATTGAATGCAGCCACTAGGAAAGACCATTTCCTTTTGCCATTTCTTGATCAGATTCTAGAAAGAGTAGCAGGACATCCCTACTATTGTTTTCTTGATGGTTATTCAGGGTATAATCAAATACCAATTGCATTAGAGGACCAAGAAAAGACCACTTTTACTTGCCCCTTTGACACTTTTGCATATAGAAGAATGCCTTTTGGTCTTTGTAATGCTCCGGTAACTTTTCAAAGATGCATGCTAAGTATTTTCAGTGACATGATTGAGCATTATTTAGAGGTTTTCATGGATGATCTGACAGTTTTTAGAAATTCTTTTGAAAATTATCTTGATAATTTGGAAAAAGTTCTTAAAAGATGCGAAGAAAAAGGATTTGTGTTAAATTGGGAAAAATGTCATTACATGGTTACCTCAGGAATAGTGTTAGGTCATGTGATATCTTCTAAGGGAATTGAAGTTGATAAGGCTAAAGTTGAATTAATTGCTCATTTGCCTTTCCCAAAAACAGTCAGAGAAGTTCGTTCCTTTTTAGGACATGCAGGATTTTACAGAAGATTTGTAAAGGACTTTAGTGTCATATCTAGACCTTTATGTAATCTTCTAACCAAAGATACACCATTTGATTGGACTCAAGATTGTTAGAAATCTTTTAAAAAACTAATCGGTCTTTTGACTTCTGCTCCTATCATGCAATCTCTTGACTGGTCTTTGCTTTTTGAGTTGATGTGTGATGCTAGTGATTTTGCTGTTGGCGCTGTTTTAGGCCAAAGAAAGGGAGGTAAGCCTCATGTAATTTATTACGCAAATCGAACTTTGAATAGTGCACAAATAAATTACACCACTACTGAAAAAGAACTAATTGCTGTAATTTTTGCATTGGATAAATTTCGGGCTTATTTAATTAGTTCATCCACTGTTGTTTTCACTAATCATGCTGCTGTTAGATATTTAATGTCTAAACAGGATGCCAAACCTAGGTTGATACGGTGGATCTTGTTGCTTCAAGAATTTAACATCACAATAAAAGATAAGAAAGGAGCCGAAAATGTTGTTGCAGATCATTTGTCAAGGCTGACAACAGGCTCATCTTTTGATAACACACCTATCAATGATTCTTTTCCTGATGAATTTTTATTTTCTGTCAATTCCATGCCTTGGTTTGCTAACATTGTCAATTTTCTTGTAACAGGTAAGATGCCGCCTCAGTGGACACACCAAGACAGAAAAAAGTTTTTGATTGAGGTGAAAAATTTCTTTTGGGATGACCCATATTTGTTCAAATATTGTCTGATCAAATCTTTCGAGAGATGTGTACCGACAATGAGGTAAGTAGTGTCATTAAATTTTGTCATTCAGAAGCATGTGGAGGTCATTTTTCTTCAAAGAAAACAGTTGCGAAAATCTTGCAGTGTGGATTTTATTGGCCCACTTTATTCAAGGACAATTATACTTTTTGCAAAAGTTGTGAAAGTTGTCAAAAATTGGGGTCCATTTCTAAAAGAAATATAATGCCTTTGAACTCTATCCTTGTCATTGAAATTTTTGATTGTTGGGGAATTGATTTCATGGGTCCATTTTCATCATTTTTTGGATTTGTGTACATTTTGGTTGCAGTTGATTATGTTTCAAAATTGATTGAGGCGATTCCATGTCGGCACAATGATCATAAAACTGTTCTAAAATTTTTGAAAGAAAATGTTTTGAGTCGATTTGGAATTCCTCGAGCTATCATCAGTGATGGGGGAACACATTTTTGTAATAAATCATTTGAATCTTTAATGAAGAAATATTGCATTACCCACAAAATTGCAACCCCTTATCATCCTCAGACAAGTGGACAAGTTGAATTAGCAAATAGGGAGATTAAACAAATTTTGGAAAAAATGGTTAACCCAAATCGTAAAGATTGGTCTTTAAGACTAAACGATACACTTTCGGCTTACCGTACTGCTTTTAAAACATCTTTGGGCATGTCTCCCTATCGGTTAGTTTATGGAAAACCTTGTCATTTGCCTGTAGAATTGGAACATAAAGCATTTTAGGCCATTAAAGCTTTCAACTTAAGTCTTGATGATGCTTCCAAGTTACGCAAATTGTAATTGAATGAACTTGAGGAATTAAGAAATGATGCATATGAAAACTCAAAGATTTATAAAGCTAGAACAAAAGCTTTTCATGACAAATCAATTTTGAGAAAAACTTTTGAAATTGGTCAAAAAGTTCTGCTTTATAATTCTTGTCTTCACCTATTCCCTGAAAAATTGAGATCTAGGTGGATTGGTCCTTATATTGTCAAACATGTGAGACTCAAACCATTTCTGGAACATCAAGTTGTTGAGGTAGAATCCATTTCTCTTTCTAATCCTTGTTATGAGTAGAATTTATTTTAATGTTGTTTCTTTCTTTTTGTAGTTCTTTGTGTTCTCGGTTAAATGGCGGATAACGGTACTCTGTGACTCTCAAGTCGATTTGTTTTTCAGTTTCCCATAATAACTGATTTCTTCTCCTTTTAAAATGGATGTCATTCTCTCAAATCTAAGAAAATATTTTCCTTCTCTCCCTCTAAATGTTCTAACAAAAGTCTATGAAGTTAGGTGTGAAAGACTGAGATTGCTAATGTATAAGGGCATCTCAGAAGATATACACTGGATAATCGAAGCAAAGGTTCGTTTAGCTGGTGAATCTTCAGATTCATTTGTCCTATACATGCCTAGTCTCGGTAAAAGTTCATTTTCAAAAAGGAGAAGAGCAAAAAGAATAAAAGTTTGTTACAAGTGTGCACGATGGAATTGCAACACGCGATGTCACTCTTTGGGGATGGTTTCCGTAAACAGAGAAGATAAAATATTCTTCATTAAGAATGGACTGAGTAAGGAGTCATTAGATAATATCTTATTGACTCTTGAGACGCATTCTTGTGGAGTTGTGCAGCGTGAACTTTTTAGTTTGTGGAATCTCTTCAAGGATGAGCAAAAGCGTTATAGTCTTGGGAATCTGACTCAAAAAGACCTTGTTTGCCAATTTATAAGAAAATTGGATGAGAAGCTTATCTTCGACTCATAGAAGGCGTTTAAGCCGTTTCTAGACGTGAAACCAGAGGAAGATGTGAGCCACAATCACAACAACATGTATATATTATCTTGTACATTTTTCAAAAAAAAAGGAAAAAAAGAGAAAAAAATGAAATAAAAAAGAATAAAAAAGGGTGAAACTTCAGTTGTACTTGGTCTTTAATTAGATTAGGAGCCCCCCGCGGTGGAGTGGCAGACTGGCCATTGATTGACTCGGGTGGACCTTCGCACGCCGGTCGGTAAATAAGATTTGTGTGCCATGCTCTGTAGAGAGCCGCGCAAGCATTCCCAGGTTTTAACCAAAGGCTCTGCTTGCTAATGGACAGAAAGAAGCGTCCCGTGTTTGCATTCTCGCGTGACAATGCCTCTGAGCTGAATCCTGTGATTTAATGCCATAGGCTCTTTAGCGACCTCTCACTGGCTGTGGTCGTTGGTGGTAGCTGTCAGATTTACGCACTTTAATTAGTGGCGTCGTAGCTTAATCCAAAATATCCCACAAGCGGGAGGGAGAAGAATGCCCAGATTGGCCGAGCCGTCTTGGTATTCTTGCACTCATGACGCTTGCAAAGTATAAAGATCCGCCATGAAACACTGTACATAAAGGTATGTAATCATTTATTATTATTATTTTATCTTTGTATGATTTTGTTGAATTTTGGTTTTGGATAGACGATCCTTTGGATGGGATCCTTCGGGGTTTCTAGACTTCTTTACCCTGATGGTTTTCTTGAAGTAAAAAAAAAACAAAAAACAAAAAACAAAAAAACAAAAAAAATTATTATTATTATTATTATTTTTAAATTTTTAAACTTTTTTGACACCAACTAACCTACCTGTATAGGAGCTATTATTACTTTTTCTATTCTCTTCCCTATTTAAACACTCCATTTTCTTCACTTTCCTGCAACTCATAATCATTCAAAGAGAGTGTGAGTGTAGAAATGGAGGGAGCTTCTTCTTCTGTTCATAGATTTGTCAGTATCTGTGTATTTCGTGGGACAAGTTATGGGAAGGGCTTAAAGTTTGTAAACGCAGCAAGCACTGTTGGTAGAACACTTGCTGCGAGGAACATTCGTGTTGTATATGGGGGAGGTAGCATTGGGTTAATGGGAGCTGTATCACTTTCTGCACATATAAGAGGTGGTCAAGTTTAAGGTGTCATTCCTGAACCTTTTACTCGAAGGAACATCGTTGGAAAGACAATTGGACTGGAAATTCAGGTATCATCTATGCATGGACGAATGAAGGCGATGCTTGAAAACTCTGATGCATTCATTGTCTTACCTGGTGGTTTTGGTACTTTGGAAGAAGTCTTTCAAGTTGTCTCTTGGGCCCAATTGAACATCCACCATAAACCCATAGGTTTGTTGAATGTTAATAACTTTTTTGATAATTTATTATCTTTTGTTGACCATGCTGTGGAACAGAAATTTGTCACATCTTCTGCAAGATGACTCCTTATCTCTGCTTCTATTGTTGATGAGTTGATTGATAAATTAGAAGCTTTTATTTATGAACCTGATCCAGTAACAGCTTAGATAGATTGGTCCGAAGGAAGCGGTGAAGGAAGTGGTGAAGGAAGCAAAATGAAAAGAAAGCCAGCCAAGACACTCCAACTATTTAAATAATTACAACCTTTAGTTTTATTTATCATACTTTATTTCTGATTTGTGTGAGGTTTTTCTTTTTAGTAATTGCAGAAATAGGTAATATATTCTATCTTTTTTCCTATCTATGTTTTGACATTGAGGACAATGTTGTGATCTGGTTAGGGGGAAGGATGGTTGTTAAAAAAAAACCCAAAAAAAAATATTCAAAAGTGTGTTTGTTAATATGTTTGTTGTATTTGTCATCAATTTATTAACAACAAAAGTAATTAGGAATGACAGAGTAAAGAGTAAATTATTTACTCTTGAGACGCATCAAAAATTGGTGGCAGAGTAAGGAGTAATTGGGGTAGTAACTAGTTTATGTGAAAGTAGCAATTCAAATTCAGGGAAATTTGCATGATTGAGTAAATTGTCTTCTTTCTTAAAATTCACATGCTTGGTTATGGATGTTGAATTGGTGGACTAAGAATGATAGAATTATGCCTTGTGAGATTTTGAGCCTATTGATGAATGGATTGAACATTTGTACCATTCTTTTCTTTCTTGTGTGAATCTCATTCATGAAATTGTTACTCTAGAACTTGCTTTGATTCTTTTTGAGACTACATTTTCATATGCATACATAAATATGATTGAGGCATTTTTCTTCAAATAGCTACTTTAATCAAATAGCTAGCCTTGTTTAGCAGTATGTTGTCTCAATATGATATCAAGTACTCTTATGACTTTTTGGAAATTCTCTGATTCCTGGCAACATAAAGCATTAGAAATGACCTATTTCCCCTTGCTTAACCCCTTTGAGCTTATTTGACTATTCTTTGTTTCGAACTCATTATGTGCCTTAAATGAAAAACCATGTTCTTACTTGACCTTAGGGAATAAGAGAACATTAGTTTTGTCATTCGATGAGTTCTTGAACAAGTGTAGGGGTGTGTGTGCAGAATAGTTAAAAAAAATGTATATATGATGTTCTTTTTGTAAAAATAAAAAAATAAAAAAAATAAAAAAAATAAAAAAAATCAATCAAAAAAAATTGTAAAAAAAAAAGAAGGTCAACAAGGTAATAAAGGAAAGGAAAAGAATATGTACAGGGAATTTGTATTAGGTGGAGTTGGATGAATTTTCATACTTGTTAATTAAACTCAGCTCTCATGCTCTTTTATTCTCTGGTATTTAACTTGTCATATCCATATTACCTCCTCCTTTACCTTGACCCCATTAAAACCTTGAATAAAGTCATCATGATTTGTGTGTGCATGTGTTCTGAGTAGTGGAGAAGTAGAAGATAAGCAAGCTTATGGTAGTGCAATTTTCATGGGTTGAATTGAGTGAAATACCTACCTTTTAAACACTTGAGGGATTGAAAGTGAATCTTGTGAAAATCTATCATTCTTGACTCATGCTTTTCAATTGAAATATCCTTGCTTGTTGATTTGGGAAGTGAAGATATGTTACCTCATGAATGTTTTGATTACTTGAATGATTGCTCTTCATTTTTAAATATTATTAGATATTGAGTCTTTTAGAGTGTTTAGCTTTTGAGTTTGTTTCTTTTTTTTTTTTGTGAGTGATCTTATGTGTTTTGCTCAGAGTGCAAAAAGTTAAGTGTGAGAGAGTTTGATGATCACATATTTGATACATTAATAAGCTTTCATTCTTAGTCATTTACACTCTCTATGTACTTAATTGATTGAGTTTTATTATGTTTTGTAAGTTTGGATTCAAATTGAACTTAATTGAATTTTTCAGCATGATTCATATCTTACACTGTTTCTGTATTTGAGTCATATCTTGGGCTGTAGGTGGTCTTTGGAGGTGATTATAGTGGCATTTGAAATATAAGAGAGAATTCTACAACTTTCATGAAGACCTCAAAGGCCCAATTGCATGAGTAGATAACTCAAATTGGGGTTGAAGCAATAACTAGAGTGCTTTTCCTAACAGCTTAACCTATGTATACTGTTCACCACAGTTTTCGGGCTAGATGTTGTCAAATGGGCTGAAATTTGGATCTTGAATAGTTAAGACCAATATCTACAACTTTCATGTTGAACACTTTTCTAGAATCGGACTCCTTGAAGGTGATATTGGGCTTGGAAGTCAGAACAGAGGAGCTATGACTGGGCCTGGGCAGTGTTCAGTAATTTGAACGTATCTGGAGTTAGAGAAATGATATTGGACTCAAACTAAAGCCATTTGAAATCTAAGATCCAGGCCTACAATTTTCATGAAGACTGCTTGGTTCAAAAATGATGAATGCAATGACTTCAGAGCTGCATGATTTCGGAGACAAGGAATCTCTATAATTTCCCACTCACCTAAAGTCATTTGGCATTTTCCACTCATTTTCCACTCATCCAACCACTAATGACTCAGCTCCTTTGTTATTTTGTATCTCTAATCCTCTATAAAAGGGGGCCTTAGTAGATCATTAAGGGTGTTAGGTGTTAGTTACCAAAATGATGCCATTTTATTACTAGGTTTTCTTGTAGTAATTTTCCTTTGTTCTAAATTAAAGTCATGTTCTTCTTCTTCTTCTTCTTCTTCTTCTTCTTCTTCTTCTTCTTTTTCTTCTCTCCTTCTTTCTTCTTATCTATGAGTAACTAAGTTTCATTTTACTTGGGTGAAAGGGTGAAACTCTTGGTAATAAAGTAAGGTTAGATTTATTCTTCTCTTGTGCTTAAATGATTTATATTTTTCTAGTAACCATTATACGTATTATAATTTGTTTCTTATAATTTAGAAACCATCTTTGTAAAGAGGAGTTCTTGATTTGTTGTAGACAAAATATTGGCACAATGAATGCTTTAACCCATTTATAAGTGGTGATAATATTTTTAGGAAACATAATATAATTACGTATATTATTTTAATTGGACTTTTAATGTTGTATTTTCCGATTGTAACCTCCATGTTGCGAGGATTCTAATTGAGTTATAAAAGGAATTGATCTTACATTTATTTTATTTACCAAGAGTGAATCTTTTTACCCAAGTAAATAATTTTAATCATAGTAACAAAATATTCACTTCACTTTAATTAATCTTCAACAATTCCCTGTGGATCGACCTCGGACTCCCGAGAAATATATTACTTGAGATAACCTGCACTTGAGTTTGCAAATGCGACAATCAAAAATTGTGCATCAAATAACTCTTAGTCTATTCAGTTTATCATCAAAGTCATGAAATTTGAATAGTTGATACATCAAAACTAGAACATTGTGATGTTCTATTCGAATAATCTTTTTGGCCTATTCGAACAGAACAAGTAGAAAGGCATTCTGGTGCATTAGAATAATAATTTTCCTTTTTAATCTCATTTCCCTACTAACCCTTTTACTACAAACACTTATTTATACTACAAATCATATAGTAAAGTATTGGGAAAATCATCAACAACAAGTTCTAGTAGTTGTATTTATGCATATACTTATCCATACATATCTATGCTCAAGCCACATCAAACATATTTTGATATGCACACAGTCATGATTTTTATCGAGTTTCATGAAAAACTCCATTCCTTGCCAGTTTTAAAGAAGCAAAGAATCATAAAGCATATAAAAGAAAACACAACAACCCCTACCTCAGCTCCCTATGGATGATTTTCTATTCTTTTTCTTGTTCCTCCTTTAGTTCTTACTTCTTCCTATTCTTTCTTCTCACGTTCTGTTTTCTCTTTTCTTTTATTTCTTTTCTTTCTTTCATGTTTTCTCTTTTCTTTTCCTATCTCTATCTTTTCCCGTCTTTTCTGCTACTAACAGTCGTGTGAAATGAGAGAAAGTAAGAGATATTCATGCAACAAAGTTAAAGACAGTGGAAAGAAAGATTAAAGAGATAAGTTAGTTTGACTTTCAAGGCTTAGTGGAACTTTTATAACTCTAATCTCTACTTGCTATTTCCATAAATTTACCACATTACATTATATTCTTTTGTGACCTAAAAATAAATTCTCCACATTTATAATTCTGAGGGTCACCAAAATTAACAGATAACTCATACTAGTGTTAATATAAATCTATAATCATAAATTAAGACTAAAATGTTAGGAAGGATGTCACATCCAATGTCCCTGTGCGCAGCTCCACCAGCCGCCCTTTCACCGATACGTGGTGGCGCGTGGGCCTCCTACTTCGACCACCGTCTATAGCACCGAGATTGCCTTTCTCTCTTCTTTTTGGACCTGCCCTCGCCTTTTGTGTTCATGACTATTTATCAAGACCTCTTTTAAATCAATGCATTTAGGTGTTATTTAGTTATGTTTTTGGCCTATTGTTTACTGATCCATGGCTAGTTCTCCTTCCTCAACTGGCTCTAAAGACCTCTCCGAGGCTGAGCATCCTGTTTTCACTAATTATGTCAATGCCCCTCTCTTTGTTGACAAATTGGATGATAGTAAGTATAATACTTGGGCTTCAAACACCAAACTGTGGCTCAATGGCTAAGGCTATGAAGAGCACCTCATCACGAAGCTTGAGTCGGTGCCTAAGGTTGACAAACCAAGGTGGAAGAAGATTGATGCCCAGTTATGCAGTGTCATTAAATGCACTATTCATCCATCCTTCAAGCAGATCTTATGCGCTCATATTACCTATGAATTTGTTTAGGAGTAGGCCAAGGTTTTTTACACTAAATACACTCAACGGCTATATGGGATATGTCATAACCTCATGGGTGTTGTTGTTACTCAGAAGTTTGATGGTCTATGTCAGCCTATTTGGGGAAGGTCCATGGTGCTCTCCATGATTCCAATGAGCTATTGCCTCCTGCTGATACCCTGACGAAGTAACTCGAGCAAATGCTCATGGCCTTCTATGGTTTGCCTCCAGAATATTATGCGAACCGTGGTCAAATTTTAGGTTCTTACACTATCCTTACTCTGAGCACAGCTTAGTCTACTTTGTTCTAGGTCCCGACCAAGCATCGCTCTGATTTTATCATTGCTCGATCTCCGGTTGATACCTCTATCCTAGTCTCCCTGAGCAACAATCGTGGTTGTTCTCGTTCTGGAAACTCAGGTAGACCCTGTCCAAAATGTGATCATTACAACAACCTGGGTCATACCATTGGTAAGTGTTGGATTTTACATGGCCGTCTTTCTTGGGATGCCAATGTTGTCCAGGCTGCTGCCCCGAGTCCACCTGAGCCCTTTGTCCAACCAATCACATCTCCCGTTGCCTATACAAATTTTTTGAAGTGGGTTGAGCAACACCAGGCCTCTAGTTCCACTACATCTGTTGAGCACACTAGTAATGCATTTGCTTGTCTCTCTCAGTCACCATCCTTGGGTCCTTGATTCTGGTGCCTCTGATCACATCTCTGGCAATACTTTTTCTCCAAAATTTCTAATTCTGGTTATTTACCTATAATCACTTTAGCAAATGGTTCCTAAACACGGTTACAAAGGATTGACACTGTCTATCGTATCCCTTACCTGTCTATTGATTCTGTGCTTTATGTTCCTGGGTGTCCTTTTAATTTATTGTCCATTAGTCGTTTAACCCATTCTTTAGATTGTAACATTACATTCACTAAAGACTCAGTTATTTTGCAAGACTGGGGTTCGGAATAGATGATTGGCACCAGATGTGAGTCCAATAGCCTTTACCAGCTCTCTGCCACCTCTTGTGTTTGTCCTGTCATGAATTCCCCTTTCACCATCCATGCTCAGTTGGGTTATCCGAGCCTTTCCAAATTACAAAAAAAAAACGTCGAGCTTATCTAAGTTATCTAGTTTACCTTGTGAGTCATGTCAACTTGGGAAACACACTCGTAATCCATTTCCCGACAAAGTCTGTCATCGAGTTGCGTCTCCCTTTACTTTAGTTCATTATGATATTTGGGGTCCTAGTCGTATCGAGTCTACTTTGGGTTTCAAATATTTTGTTACTTTCATTGATGACTACTCTCGGTGTACTTGGTTATTTTTAATGCAAAACAGGTCTGAGTTATTTTCTATATTTCAAAATTTTTATAATGAAACAAAAACTCAATTTGGTCTTCCAATTCCTATTTTGCGTAGTGACAATGTCCATGAATTTTTATCTTAACCCTTTTAACATTTTATAGCATCTAATGACATTCTTCACCAAATACCTTGTGCCTATACCCCATAAGAAAATGAGGTTGTTGAGTACAAAGTTAGACACATCATTGAAACAATTCGAACAATCTTGCTTCATGGTCATGTCCCTTTCTATTTTTGGGGTGATGCAGTTCTTACTGCCTACAACTTGATTAACTGCATGCCCTCTTTTGTGCTTGATAACTAGGTACCCCACTTTGTGTTGTTTCCTCATCAACCCCTTTATTCTCTTTTGCCTCATGTTTATGGGTCGACATGTTTGTCTATAATCTCACTTTCAGTCTTGACAAACTTTTTGCCTGCTCCATCAAATATGTTTTTCTTGGTTACAATCAGTCTCAAAAAGGTTATCGTTGTTTTTCACTTATGCTCCACCATTACTTGGTCTCTGCTGATGCCACATTCTTCTAGTAGGTTCCCTTTTTTGACTCTTCTAGTTTGACTCCTCAACCCATTACTGAGGTCTTCCCTATTCCTCCTCTTCTTGTCTCAGCTAAATATGATATCCCTCAATCACCTCCTGTTGAAGAACCCCCACCGGTCATACATTCTTTTCAAGTCTTTCATCGTCACCCCCAGCCACCTCCACTGCCACTACTTGCACCAGAGGTTATAGAGGTCACTACGGACTCTTCTCTAACACCAACTCCTTTACTAACTCCAGCACTGCCTCTTGAGCCTGAACTTTCCATTGCTTTCTGAAAAGGTATACGGTCTACTCGTAACCTTTCTCCTCATTATGTTACTTTGAGTTATCATTGCCTATCTTCTTCGTATTTAGCATGTCTTTCTTCCTTATCTTTTGTGTCTATTCCTAAATCTCCAGGTTACGCCTTATCCTATCTTGGGTGAAGACAAGCTATGATTGAGGAAATGTGTGCCCTTTAGAATAGTGGTACTTGGGAACTTATTCCTCTTCCTCTAGGGAAGTCTGTTGTAGGTTGTTGGTGGATTTATACGGTCAAGGTTAGCCCAAATGGAAAGCTTAATTGCCTCAAGGCGTGTTTGGTGACAAAAAGGTATACATAGATTTTTAGCTTGGATTATGTAGATACTTTCTCACTTGTGGCGAAGATAGCTTTTGTTCAGCTCTTTCTATCTATGGTCGCTATTCGCCATTGGTCCTTTCATCAACTAGACATCAAGAATGATTTCTCTATGGTGATCTAGAAGAAGAGATTTATATGGGGCAACCATCAGGATTTGTTGCTCAGGAGGAGTCTTCTGGCCTCGTTTACCGTATTCACAAGTCATTGTATGGTCTCAAACAATCTCCTCGGGCTTAGTTTGGTTGATTTAGTACCGTAGTTCAACAATTTTGTATGATTTAGAGCGAGGATGACCACTCTATCTTCTATTTCCATATAGCCCGAGGTTGCATCTATTTGATTGTGTGTGTGGATAACATTGTTATCACTAGCAGTGATCACTAGGGCATAATTCAGATAAAACAGTACCTCTGTCATCACTTTCAGACTAAAGATCTTGGCAAACTTCGTTATTTCTTGGGAATCAAAGTGACACGATCCAAGGATGGTATAGTTATCTCATAAAGGATGTACGCTATAGACATCCTTGAGAAAATAGGTTTGTTAAATGCAAAACTTATTAGCACTCCTATGGATCCTAATGTCAAGTTTTTACCAGATCAGGAGGAGCCATTTTCAGACCTGGGGAGATATAAAAGATTGGTCAAAAAATTAAACTACCTCACATTACCCATCCAGATATCTTTTTTGCAGTGAGTGTGGTAAGTTAGTTTCTAAACTCACCTTGTGAAGGACATTGGGATACAGTCATTCATATCCTGAAGTATTTTAAAAGAGCTCCAAGAAAAGGCCTTATCTATGAAAATAAAGGGCATACTCAGATTGTTAGATATTTAGATGCTGACTGTGCAGGTTCTCCTACAAATAGAAGATTCACTTCTGGGTATTGTATATTCACCGAGGGTAATCTAAAATAGTGGAAGAGTAAGGAACAAAATGTAGTCGCAAGATCAAGTGTCAAAGTAGAATATCGTTGTTGCGGAATTTGGCAAATGCACCAAATCGACAAAAGTAATAAAGAGTGAGTAGAGTATCGTCCCACGAGGATTAAATTATTAATTACTAAATTCGTTAAATCAACACTATTCAAGCTAACGAAAAGTGAGTTGTTGAAAATTAAATTAAAAAGAAAAAGAAAAATCAGTAAACAATAAATCAAAAGGATGAAAAACAATAAAGTTAAAGCATTAGGGTTCAGATTTCACTTAAACTCTTTAGATGCACATTCAAATATTGGTTTAACTATATTCTATTTCAATGATTTATGGTCAATTCCCAAAATTAATTAATACCTAATTCCTTGGTATATTAATCCTCTTACGCTGATTGGAATTAACTAATCCCTTAGTCTAATCCCAATTAGAAAGGTATTATCAATAACAAGGAAATTAAAAGAAAGATCACATAACCCATAATGTCTATTCTTAGCGATTGCAGAAGTTATGGTGTTTATCACAAGTTCTAGGTTCATGCAAATTTTTTCAAATCATACATAAACTCAAAAGTCATTCCCAAATTGGCCAGATTTAGAAAAACATTAAGAATAGAAATAAACATATAAATTATGAAAAAGAAACATAAATTAAACCCATAAAAGAAAGTTACATCATCCAAAAACAAGATCCATCATCCCCCTAACAAAGGAAAAATTAATTACACATGAAAAAAGAAGAACACAGGGAAGAATATGACAAACTCCATTGTAGAAAGGTGGAAACGTTGAAGAAAATCTCTAATCTTCAAGCCTAATTATGCCCACACCATATTAGGGTTTGTGTCTCTTGACGGCTACTGCGTTCTGTCTAAGTGTCTCTAAGAGTGTGGCGTAACTTATGAATTTATAAGAAAAAATGTGGGCTTTCTGCACAGTCAGCGCTCAGGCGCTACATTACCAGCGCCTAGGCGCTGGCCCATTAAAACCACAGTGTTTTATGTATCTAGCGCCTAGGCGCTAAACCACCAGAATGTAAAATCAGCTCCCTGTCTCATAAATCATCCAGTCTTTTTCCATGCATAATTACTTATCAAAAACACATAAAAACACACAATTAAAACATAATTAAAAATAAATAAAAACAAAAAAATTAAGGAGAAACTTAATTAAAAAGATTAAAAGAGAATGAAAACCTAATACTTTTGAACCATAAAAATATGAATTTTTGAAGGTTCATCACTCCCCAAACTTAAACTTTTGCTTGTCCTTAAGTAAAAGAAGAACAAAAAAAAAAAAATAAACAAATAACAACTCAAAACACACAACCAAAACATGGCAACACCAGGTAGTGGATATCATACATATCCTCAGAAATTGCTTCACAATCTAATTTCATAGTGTCACACATGATCAATTGTCACATCGTCTCTCACATACAACTCTCATGCATCAATGACTTCCCAAAAACATGAATGAAAGACTCAATCTCCGCATAAAGTACAAAACCAAATAGATTTATAAAACTGCAAATGCACATCAAACCCACATCTATAGGGTTATTCTTCATCTTTCTCTCCACTAATGTAAACAACACATAACCAATGATTAAAAGGGACTTTGTAAGCTTGTAATGTAAATCCAAGGGTATGGGTTAAGAAAGAAGTGGTAGGAAAATAAAAACAAAAATTGAGATACAAAATCAAGTAAATTTCACAATTCAAGCCTCAAAATACTGAACAAGTGTAAAAAGGAGCAAAGAAATCAACACAACATTCAATTTCTTTCTTTCTTTTCTTTTTTTCTTTTTCTGCAACCTCCGCCCCCAAACTTATTTCTTTGCAATACTTTAGGTAGACTTCTCTTCTTTTCTTTTTTTGATTTTTTTTAATTTTTTTTCCTTTTTTTTGAAATTTTTTCAGTTCCACAAAACTTCATGTACAAAAATAACAAAGATTTGAATAATAAAATAATACAAGATATGCACTCAACAGAGGTTATGTAAGAGAGGAATTTTTTTTTCATTTAGGTATGGGAAAAGGAAAATGTGGGTAAAAGAAAAGAAATAGAGGCCAAACAATACCAAAGTTGCAAAATGGACCTAAGGATAAACTGTGTTTACAGGTTGGCTTGAAAGGCTCAAACGATCCAAAGAAGGCCCTTATCATTTCCTTACTCATGCACTACCTAGGATTTCGCCTCAAGAGAGAATCAAACAACTTCTAGATGCAAATCATCCACACACATGCAATCCCATAAACTTTCTCTAAGCTTAACATGTAATTAAATTCCAAGGACTATCAATCATAAAGATGGGAAGAACATCAATACACAATCAAAACAATAGAGATAAATGCAACTCATAAATTCTCATATTCTAACCCAAGAAATCAGATCAATCCATAATTCAAACAATCATTGGATATTCAATTCAACACACCGGCATGCACAGAATTAAAACAGAGGCTTAAAACACAAAATAGATGATGATGGCAAAATCAAAATCAATAAAAACAAGTAATTAAATGAAATAAATACAAGAAAGAAAAAGAAAAACTCTTTTTGATGGCCAACAACTATATACATCCCCCTACAAAGGCTCCGAACTCAGGGAGGCACTTAAGCCGACTAAACACTACCTTCAAAACAAAAACGAAAAAAAAAAATTAGTCAATAAATAACAAATAACAAAATAAAAATAAAAACAAAAATAAAAGATAAAAAGAGAGAAAATTTGGGTTGCCTCCCAAAAAGCGCTTGTTTAACGTCATTAGCTCGACGTTGCCTTTTCAACTAGTCAAGGTGGCTTGAAGCAAGAGAAGTAGGATGACATTTTTCTCTTATCAGCTCTTTGCCTCCATACTCTGTCACTACCTCTGGAATCAATCTGCAATAAATCAGTGGAAGCTGGAGGATCTTTTTCAATTGCAGCACTTTTAGAAAGAGGAGGTCCTTTCTTCTTTTCATCAACCATTTTAGGAGTTGGAAAAACAACATTGATTTATGACAAAGGACTCTCACTAGCCAAATCCTGTAGAGGCTTGTCTTGAATGCATTTGACAGGGACATAAAGATTTGATGTCGGTGCAGATTTATCAAAAACATTAATAGTCACCTGATCTCCATCCACCCTCAAAATAAGCTCACCTCTAGGTACATCAATCAACGCTCCTGAAATAGCCAAGAACGGTCTTCCAAGAATCAGAGGAATATCAGCATCCTCATTCATATCCAAAATTACAAAATCAGCTGGGAAAATAAATTTGTCAACCTTCACTAGCAAATCTTCTACTATACCATATGGATGTTTAATTGACCGATCAGCTAGTTGAAGAGACATTGTAGTTGGCTTCACTTTATCAATCCCAAGCTTGCGAAGAATTGATAATGGCATTAAATTGATGCTAGCTCCTAAATCACATAGAGCTTTCTCAATAGTCAGTTTGCCAATGGTGCAAGAAATAGTGAAACTACCTGGATCTTTTAATTTAGGTGGTAGTTTCCTCTGAATTATAGCATTGCACTCCTCAGAAAGTGCCATAGTCTCATCTTCTTTCAACTTCCTTTTCTTCAAGAACAAATCTTTCATGAACCGTGCATAAGAGGGCATTTGCTCAAGTGCCTCAGCAAAAGGAATGTTAATCTGCAGCTTTTTGAAAACTTCTAAGAACTTGGAAAACTGCTTTTCTTGAATCTCCTTCCTGAATCTTTGAGGATAAGGAAGTTTAGCATAAAATGAAGGATCAACTATTTTCTTCTCACATTCCTTCTTCCTACTCTGCCACTTTGGTTGCTCCTCTTTAGCTTCTTCATTACAGCACTTTTGAGATTGGACATCTGCAACAGGAACATCAATTTCCTTAACTGGTCCATCCAAAGTCTTACCACTTCTCAGTATAATTACACGACATTGCTCATTTGGATTGATAACAGTATCACTTGGGAAGGCACTTGGAGGTCTCTCTTGAAGCTGTTTTGCTATCTGCCCCACTTGATTCTCTAAATTTTTAATCACAGCTCCTTGATTCTGAAAATTTTCCCTTATTTCCTCCATAAAAGTAGAAGTCTGTTGCACAAAAGCAAATATCTGTACAGAGAGTTTCTCAAGTGCAATATCAAAAGGAGACTTCTTCTTTAGTTGAGGATTCAATGGCACTATTTGATTGCTCCAAGAAAAATTGGGATGATTCCTCCACCCTGGATTATATATATTTGAAAATGGAACACCCTGAGGTATGGAAGGATTACCCATATAATTTACCTGCTCTTGAGAACTAAAACCAGAATTGCTTACCTCACATCCACCATTAGCATGATTACCTCCACAGAAGTCACAAATTAACCTTTGATGGTTCACAGAATTTACCTGCATACTCTTAACTTGCTTAGTCAAGTTGGCCAACTGATGAGAAATACTTTTGTTTTGAGCAAGTAAGGCATCGAAAGTACCACGCTCCATCATTCCTTGTTTGACGACTGCTCTCCCACTAGGCAACTAATATTCATTGGTGGCCATAACCTTAAATAATTCCTGAGCCTCTTCAGGAGTCTTAGTGTTTAAAGACCCACCTGTAGATGCATCCACCATAAGTCTTGTGGAATGATTTAAACCATTGTAAAATATCTGCACCTGTTGCCAAACCTCAAATACATGGTGAGGACATCTCCTTAATAGCTCCTTGAATCTTTCCTATGCTTCATAGAGAGATTCTCCCTGATTTTAAGTAAAGTAAGCAATCTCACTCCTTATCTTCATAGACACTGATAGAGGAAAGTATCGAGTCAAAAATTTGCTAACCAAATCCTCCCAAGTAGAGATGCTCCCTTATGACTGGGCTTGTAGCCAGCTCTTTGCTTTATCTCTGAGAGAAAATGGGAACAGTCATAATCTAATGGCATCATTAGTAACACAATTATACTTAAAAGTATCATAGAGCTGTAAGAAATTCACAATATGCAAATGTGGATCTTCTGCATGGCCTCCCCCAAACTGATTCTCCTGCACCAGCTGTAGAAGTGCTGGTTTAATGTCAAAATTATTGGCCTGAATAGCAGGACGCACAATACTGGTAAAAATATTTTCACTAGATAGAGTAGCATAGTCAGTCAATGTGCGTCTTTGCTCTGCAATTACAACTCTTTCTGTCATATTTTGCTCTACTTCTTCAAGCCTCTTCCTCTCTCTAGCTGCTTTCCTGTTTGCTCTAGTTGTTCTCTCAATCTCTGGATCAAAAAGTAATTCTTCTGATTCCAAAGAACCTTGCATAAACAAACAAACAAGCAAATCAGAGTGAAGTAAAGAAAGAAATTAAAAATAAAAATAAAATAAAAAAAATAAAAAAAAATGACTAATAAAAATAAACAAAAAAACAAAAATAAAAAAAACAAATAAAAAAGAAAATTAAATGAAGAAAAATAGAAAAAAAAAATAAAAATAAATAATTAAAAATAAAATTAAACAATTAAAAAATACTTAAATTAGTGTCTTTTCAACTACTATTTAATATTAATAACAATAATCCCCGGCAACGGCACCAAAAACTTATTGCAAAATTTGGCAAGTGCACCAAATCAACAAAAGTAATAAAGAGTGAGTAGAGTATTATCCCACGAAGATTAAGTTATTAATTACTAAATTCGTTAAATCAACACTATTCAACCTAACGAAAAGAGAGTTGTTGAAAATTAAATTAAAAAAAAATAGCAAACAATAAATCAAAGGGATGAAAAACAATGATGTTAAAGTGTTAGGGTTCAGATTTCACTTGAACTCTTTAGATGCACATTCAAATATTAGTTTAACTATGTTCTATTTCAATGATTTATGGTCAATTCCCAAAATTAATTATTACCAAATTCCTTAGTATATTAATCCTCTTACGCTGATTGGAATTAACTAATCTCTTAGTCTAATCCCAATTAGAAAGGCATTATCAAGAACAAAGGAATTAAAAAAAAGACCATATAACCCACAACATCTGTTCCTAGCGATTGCAGAAGTTATGGTGTTTATCACAAGTTCTAGGTTTATGCAAATTTTTTCAAATCATACATAAACCCAAAAATCATTCCCAAATTGGCCAGATTTAGAAAAGTATTAAGAATAGAGATAAACACATAAATCATGAAAAAGAAACATAAATTAAACCCATAAAAGAAAGTTACATCATCCAAAAACAAGATCCATAATCCCCCTAACAAAGGGAAAATTAGTTACACATAGAAAAAGAAGAACATAAAGGGAAGAATATGACAAACTCCATTGTAAAAAGGTGGAAAGGTTGAAGAAAATCCCTAATCTTCAAGCCTAATTACGCCCACACCACATTAGGGTTTGTGCCTCTTACGGCTGCTTCGTTCTATCCAAGTGTCTCTGAGAGTGTGGCGTAACTTATGAATTTATAAGAAAAAACATGGGCTTTCTGCACAGTCAGCGCTCAGGTGCTACGTTACCAGCGCCTAAGCGCTGGCCCATTAAAACTGCAGTGTTTTACGTATCTAGCGCCTAGGCGCTCTGACTTCAGCGCCTAGGCACTGAACCACCAGAATGCAAAATCTGTTCTCTGTCTCATAAATCGTCTAGTCTTTTTGCATGCATAATTACCTATCAAAAACACATAAAAATACATAATTAAAACATAATTAAAAATAACTAAAAACAAAAGAAAATTAAGGAGAAACTCAATCAAAAAGATTAAAAGAGAATGAAAACCTAATACTTTTAAACCGTAAAAATATGAATTTTTGAAGGTTCATCAATCGTGTAATGGCTTTAGCTACTTGTGAACTCATTTGGTTAAAACAACTGCTTAAGGAGCTTCAATTTGGGGATATTATACAAATGAGATTGATTGTCATTTTATTAGAGAAAAGATCCTATCTGGAGATATCACCACTAACTTTGTCAATTCAAATAATTAACTAGTGGATGTTTTCACTAAGTCTTTGAGAGGTCTTCAGATAAGTTATATTTGTAATAAGCTTGGTGCATATGACCTATATGCTCCAACTTGAGGGAGAGTGTTAAAAACTATGTAAATAATGTCTAGATTTGTTGTATAGGCTAACCAAATCACGTAATCATGGTAATTATTTTTTTTTGTAATCTTTGCATTATTACAATAACTTTATATAATTCAGCATCTGTTGTGTAATTCAGACACAATGTTTTCTTCACATGTCTCTCTATTTTCTTTCGTTCAATAGCTAGAAACATAATTACTTACCATAAAATTCTTAAATAACATTTCCTTCATTTTAGTAAGATAAACTCTCCACCTATCAACCAAAATAGGCATCCTCGTCATGACATTGTTCATAATGTCATGGGTCACTCTTTGTGGGACAGACCTCCTCCTATAGATACAAGAAGATATGTTGATAATCTAAAAGTAAATAAATGTAATAAAAGATGTCATTCACTATTTCTTACGGGTTTAGGGATGGCCACCACAAATATAATTTCCTTCTTATCAGTTTCTATGCGGGATTCTCCGCTTGAAGGCACCAAAGTTAGGCTACTAGTTAGTGGGTCAGTAGGGGGTGGGACAGAAGCTGATGGATCTCCAGTGGCCAATAGGACATAAATTGATGGGCCTTCAGTGGCTAATGGGACAGAAGCTGGTGGGCCTCCACTAGTCAATGGGCCAGTAGCTGAAGTAGCACCTAACATAATTATAGATAAAAAAAATCATACATATATTACATTTATATAAATCAAAAGTTAACAATAATTAAAAAAGATACCTGGGGAGTGTGAAGAAGGGTGTGGTGGTGGAGAACCATTGCACGGTTAAGAAGGCTAGGGTTGAACATTGCAGGCTCTCCCACGACCTCATCCAGTGCCTCTACCTCAAACTACCATGATGAATATCTACATAATGAAATATAGTGAAACATGAAAAATTAAGAAACTATATGTCGATACTATGAAAAACTCATAAAATATAATAATGACATTTTAGTGTAAATAACATTAACAAAATTAATTAAACAAGATTCAATTGTAACTGCTTGAGTATGAATTATGTAGTTTCTAATATTCATATATGAATTCATTAATTTCATTATCTTTTTTGTCATCGATGAACTCATCATCAAACAGAACATCCATCAAATTATGTATATAATTTATGTTCACTTCTTCTATTTGGGCATATGCATCAAACAAAGAAATTACTTCATCATCCATGACGATATTGTGTGTTCTTAAGGATTCGTCATCCTGGTAATAATCGATAACAACTAATTCATGTGATTCATCACCTTCATCATTAAATGTCTCAACTACGAAGAGTTTTACTCTAACCTTGAAAGATGCCCACCATTCACCACTAGTTCTACCCTCACTGTGTGGATATTTTGTTTAGTATACTTGTTGTGCTTGTTCAGCTAAGACGAATGGATCATTTAAGTGAAGTCTTGATTTATGCTTAATGTCAACCAACCCATATCTCTCATCAACATTGAATCCATTAATTGAGTCAAACCAATGACATTGAAAAGGAAATACTTTGTTCTAATCTCCTAGTTATGACAATTCCAATATCTTTTCAACTATGCCATAATAGTCAAAGTCATTTTCACCTCTAACGCATACGCCACTGTTCATGGTAGCTTTATTTTGTCCGTGCTCCTTAGTATGGAATCTATACCCATTAACTATTAAGCCATTGTAAGAAGTCATAGACTTGGATAGACCATAACTTTTCTCTCGAATCATTTAATCCTCAACTTGACCTATATTCACTTGTATCATTACAAAGAAGATAAATAGTTGTAACATTTAGTATAATGAACATTGGTTTTATATGACAGATATGATTATAGATAAAAGGACTCACTAGATGTTTTAGTCATTGACTAAAGTCCTTATCTCGAGCTTCCAATATTTGATTGTCAGTGATATTGGGTTATGTTTCTCTTAATGAATCATTGAATTATCTAATCTATATAATAATTAATATTGAACATAACATAATTGAAAATGATCATATTCAATAGTTAGAAGTAGACTTACTGGAGATAAGGTTCTACTTCTCCACAATTTACAAGCACGTATGTCTTAGCAACTTGAAATTTCACATCCGCCGAGAATCTTTTTTAACCTCTCCCGACAGGGCAGCATGAATATTTAAAAACAGAGAACTGTTTATTAGTCATATCTTCCCCACCATCGTCATTCCGAGAAACTTGAATATAGGTGGGGATCAAAATACATGGAAGCAAAATTAGAAATTTCTTCTAAAATATATGCTTCACAAATAGATCTTTCAACTCTTGCCTTATTTCGAATCTTCCTTTTCGAGTACAATATGCACCTCTCAAATAGGTACATTCACCTGTATTGTATTGGTCCTCCAACCCTAGCTTCATAGAAGAGATGCACAACTAGATGTTCCATCACATCAAAGAATGTTGGCAAAAAAATCATCTCTAACTTGTAAATTATTTCAATAATGGAAATCTCTGCATTTACCATGACAGAAACATGTATTTTAATTGCACAAACTTCTTTAAAGAACAAGCTAAATTCTGTTAATGGTTCCCATATAATTTTGACAAGATATCATGAAATGCCAGAGAAATTAACCTTTGCATAAAAATATGACAATTGTGACTTTTCATTCAATATATTTTCTCATTGTCTACATTGATGCAACGTGCGATGTTCGATGCATACCCATCAGGAAATTTTAATCATTTTATCCACTCACACACCATCCTCCTTTGATTGCCATCCAAGACATATGTTGCCTTTGGTTTCTTACACTTGCCATTCTCAACTATCAGCTCTAAGGTGGGACATTTACATATTTTCTTCAAGTCTTCTCTTGCATTTTCATTGTCTTTTGTATTGCCCTTTATGTCCATGATGGTGTTGAAGATATTGTCAAACACGTTCTTCTCGACATGCATAACATCTAAATTATGTCGTATTAGATTAGTGGACTAATAAGATAATTCCCAAAATATGCTCTTTTTCACCCAGTTGTGGTGTATACCAAAGTCATCTTATTTTTTGTTACCTGAATTCAAGCCAAAAATTACTTCCTTAAGTTGAGTCACTATATTTAAGATATCCATCCCACTCAACCGTTGTGGTGGATTATATTCAAGATATCTAAGATGAGAGAATCTCGCCTTAGGTGGTTTGGACATGTAAGGAGAAGATCCTTAGAAACCCCTGTAAGAAGAGTAGATAAGGTAGAGGATAGCCCAATAGCTAGAGGTAGAGGGAGACCAAGAAAGACTATAGGTGAAAAGATTAAGAAAGATTTAAATTTGTATGGCATTTCTGAAGACTTGATTTATGATAGGGTACAATGACGTCATTTGATTCATGTAGCTGACCCCACTTAGTGGGAAAAGGCTTGGTTATTGTTGTTGTTGTTGATTTCTTAGAAGAGTTTCAACCACGGTGAATAGATGATCAAAAGGAAGAAATTGGCAATGGCAATCAAACAAGTATTTTCTACCGTGCTTCAATACAAATGACTTAGTGTGATTCATACAAAGGGAACAAGAAAGTTTTTCATGAGTACTCCACCCAGACAACATTCCATAAGCTGGAAAGTCACTTATTGTCAACAATAATGCTGCTTTCATATTGAAATTCTATTTCTTCCATGCATCAAAAGTGTTCACCCCATCATCCCACAATATTTTTAGATTGTTAATCAAGAGTCTAAGATAGACATCTAAATTTTTACCTGGTGACTTTGATCCATGACTCACAAGACTGAGGAATATGTATTTGGTTCTCATACGCATACTTGGGGGTAGATTGTACAGTGTGACAAAAATAGGACAATATGAATATGGAGTAGTTGAACCACTGAATGGATTAAAGTTGTCTGTACAAAGGCCAAGCCTGACATTTCGAGGCTCTAGCACAAATGTTGAATGGGTAGCGTCAAATTGTTTCCAAGCCTCAGCATCAGCTAGATTCGTGATCACTAACTCATCTTGATGCACTCCATCCGCATGCCAACACATATATTGTGTAGTGTTTTTGGACATAAACAAATGTTGGAGCCTCGGAATAATGGGAAAATATCATAACATTGAGTGTGGCACATTCTTCTGATTCAATGAACGGGCCTTCGGCTTGAATCACCAGTGTCAACATACTAAGCAAACTGAGTAAAATCTATTGTCACTATATTCTTTATAATACAACATGCAATGATTAGGACACACATCTATCTTCTTATATCCTAATCCTAACTTAGTAACCATTCTCTCTGATTTGTAAAAGTTTTTGGGTAACCTTTTTGACTCTGGAAGCATACTTTTAATTATGACAAATATTCGATTATAACAACTCTCACTCACGTTGTACTCTAACTTCAAGTTCAAGAGTTGAGTTACAGCTGACAATTTCGTGTGCTTATGGAAACCATCCCATAAAGGTTCGTTAGCGTCTCTTAGCATGTCATAAAACTTCAAACTAATGGATTCAGATCCTTTTCTAAGTCTTGAGCTTCTGGATTTAATCTATCACTTGCGGCATCCATAACCATATCCACGTATAGATTCCTAGTCTCCACTTCATCATCATGGATAATTGATGTTGAACCACTATCCCGCCATCTATCCTCCCCATGAATGATCCAATTTACGTAACTATCCATAAATCTGTACTTATACAGATGTTGTTCTACCCTAAATGACTCCCTCCTAACATAGTTCTTGCATCTAGCATATGAACAAGGAATGTGACTTAATGCATCAGCAACTGTTGGGTCTCCATTAGCAACCTTAATGAAATCATTAACTTCATTCTTGAATTCTTCACTTACATAGCCAGTGGGATCTTTTCTTTGTAACATCCAACTTTGATCGGGTCTCATGATTACTGAAATTGATTTAGCACATGAATACAATTATTCTCAAAATCTTCACCTCCCTTCTAACACGATATGACCCGATCCCATTTGAAAAGACACTTTTTCAACACTTCGTTGATAACAGTCACAAAAATCACCCATCTTAATACTTGATGAATTTTTAGCAACATTTTCCATTGGTCTCTAGGTGCATCACTCAAACATGGTGACATCTACCATGGTCAAGTACGCACCTAGAGAACAAAAGGAAATGCAGCACAACAAAATTTCATCAAGTATAAAATATGAGATTTAAGGAATAATTATTAAACAATTGAAGAAAAGGTTTCTTCCCAAACTGTCCAACTTGGACAATTCAAGATTCAGTATAATGAGTGGTACCTTAAAAAAGAACATATGCTCACTAATATTGAATCTGAAATGGGAAACTAAGGTTTCGCTCAAATTTTAACTAAAACTTCACTCAAATCAAGACAGAAAACTAACTACCCCAAAATACATAAAGAAAAGAAGGAAACAATATATATATATATATATTCTTAAGGGAAAAATATATCAAGGGTAAAAGAGCAGATCAACTACAAGTTCTAGTCTTCTTGTTAGCATTTAAATGACGAAGTTAGCACATTTCTTAAGGGTCTCTGGCTAAGCCAAGCATCAAATGCTATGTGCTATCAAATAGTACAAATATGCAAAGTCAGACCACACTTTAAAAAACTGGTAATGAATGAAAAGTAACAAAATCATGAGTTTTTTATGAGTAATAGTCCTTTGTGTTAGCTTTCCAAAATAACTGACGGTGCATGATTCCAACGTGTGTAACTCAAGTTATGAGTAAAACAAAAGTGGCTGCCAGAAATAGGACTATTCATCAATAGTGTTGACTTTGATCAAAATCTGGTATCAATTTACAAGGAGTTAAAATATGTGATTTTCATAATTGAAAGCATCATGTCTTAGGTTTCAAACAAAACAAACGGCTCTCAAATCTAATATTTATAGCCAAAGTTATGCACAAAGTAATGTTTGCTACCATGCTTGCACTTCCTTAAGCTCTTTCTAGAATGTTTTTTGTTCTTAAGTCTTAATGTTTCTCATCTTTGCTGCCAAAGTAATGTTTTATTCCTTAATTCTTAATCTGGCAATGTTTTTTATTTCCACAAAAAAAGGGTTTAGAATTTTAGAAGAGCAAATGGCATTAATTTGCGTGTAAGCCTAATAAATATGTTCTTAGAAGCATCAACTTTATTTAGTTGAATCTGTCTTGATGAATAAGGACATGAATATCCATGCTGCTCTCCCTCAAAGTCAATATATATAAGCTATTTAATAATACAAGTTACAAGTCACAATTCAGGGTTGCTGTTTACAACTATAATCCATCACAATTTGATTCTTTCAAGTCATCAAAGAACCCAGAAGATGGGAAAACATATTTAAGCTACAGGACAACTATTGTAGTCTTATAAACAGACCAACTCTTTAATTCAATGGCTAATAATATAAAAAATTGAAGGAATTAGGTAGATAAACAATGATAGATAAAATTGGCACCGCATGAACCCATAGCCTACACACTTGTAACTTGTATCAATAAAGGTTCATGAAAAGAAATGATATAGGAATTTCAAAAAAGATCTTTTCTCGTCTTTTCCCTTGCATCCTAATAAGCTAAACTATAAATCTAATTTGAATGCTCCTTTCTCGTTTTTTCCCCCTGCATCCTAATAAGCTAAACAATATCTTTATAATGCTTTATAATATAGGCAAAAGAAATTATAAAGATCACTTGCAAACCAAGTTAAAGAAATCTAGAGGTGAACTATCAAGCTATTGGTTGGCAACTTATAAGCAAAATAATAGAATCAAATAAAAGATATGAACTATAATATCCTAATACTAAAAACCATAGTATATCCGGAATATACATGAGTAAATAAGATTAGTCACATCACTTCTAACATATAAACATCATACTTCTTTCATAATAACTAAACGTGTTATTGTATAGAGCCTTGAGAGATAAATGTAATCTTTACATGAATAGTATACATCTAAAAACCTATACTTTACTGATATAAAGAGTAAAAGAATCTAATACATAAGTGTCTAAAAATGTACAAGCTAAGTCCCAGAGGCATGTGTACAATACATATTACTTTATACAATCCAATTCAAATACTATACATACAAAGCATTGGGCAAAAGAGTAATTAAGACTATTCTAAGTCATCAACTTCACTCCTTCCCCTTGGAAGAATCTCGTGCTAGAATTATCATGGAAACAAAGCAAGGGGTGAGAATTTAAAAATCCTCAATAGTTCTATCACATTTAATGACATCATAATAACTTTAGCTGCTTTGAGGAAATCAAGTATTTTAATAACATATAGAAAGATGGCAAAAGTCAAAACTATTCATTTCCCTTCTCGACGCAGAAAATTCAATTATTGTTATGGTTTAATTTCTTATAACCTACCATTTATAACAATTTATCATAACATCCATAGATCATAATGGTATCATAAGTACATGAGTCATATGTTAATGTTCATGAAATGTCAAATGATAATGCGGATGAAATGTAGAATGTTAATGCTTATGAAATGTCAAATGTAAATGCTTATGAAATGTCATGCCTTCTTGCATATTCCTAGGAACCCGATTCCTTGTATATCTTGATAGGGAGGAAATGTTACTTCCTTAGCCTACCGGTAACCCTAGCTCTATTTATGAGGACCATTTTGGGAAGTCCATACTAGGAATTTAGGACCCCCTTCCTCATCAACGATCATCTCCTACCATTCCCATTTATGATAAGGACCATTTTGAGAAATCTCACTCTAAGAATTTAGGATCCACTTCCTTATCAAGGATCATTTCTTACAATTCTCTGGTCAAATGATTGTACACATCATATAAGGTTACAATACTTAAGGAATAGCAAGTAATGGATTACTTCCTTTCAAGGTCTTTTTCATTTAGTGCCAAATATCTTGACCACACATCATATCAATTTCACATAGGTTCCATTTCAACAATGTAAAGGAGCAACTCAACTTTAACAAATAAAGGAGCAAATTATAGTGAAGACTCTACTTTAACAAATAAAGTAGCAATTCATTCTCTTTAAGTACAATTCATGAGATATGATAAATGTATAATGCAAATGGATCTCATTTTGCTTGCATCTAGTGCACTATGTCTTCACCTAACAAGTGAACTCAATGCACAACATCATTGTTCTTCAATGAACTAGATCCATACCATTGTCAATCCCCAACTAAATGAATGCACAAATGTTTCATCTTCCATAGATTGCTAGGTGGACATTATCTTCATAAAATACCCCTAATAGTGTCTTAACTCATACAATATAGCATAAATATGTAATTCTATCAAGCAAAGAACTTTGTTATCTCAAAATGGGAAACAAGGAAATTCCTATCCTTGGGCGATTAATCGCCCAAAACCCATTGATTAACCGCCTAATGACAATAGAAAACCCACAATTTGTCTGTCATTGATCGATTAATCGCCTACCTTTTGACTGATTAGTCGCTAGGCCAAAGTTCCCCTCTAGTAGTGACGATTAATCGCTGACTTTCTGGGCAATTAATCGCCTAGAGGTATAATTATCAGATTTTGTCTTTATGAGTTGGTAACCAATTTAGGACTTCCATAATCAATTTCTAAATGGTTTTCAACACCAAACATGGTTCCTAAACATGTTAAACTCACAAATACATTCTCAAATCACCATCATGGGGATATATGAACAAATAACCACCCATCCAAATCCATTTTCTCAACTTCAAGTATATGGACTTATATGGATGCATACAAGTTCAAAATCTATAACCATGCATGTATCAACTCTCTAACGTACCATTTCTCAATTCCTAACCAAACTTATCATCTCAAACCATTGGAAAAACAAGGATAGAAACAAATAAACCATGCATCTCTCACAAAACCCCTTTTTTCTACCATATTTAATATGCACCATGCATCATCAAGATGTAGAAAATAGAAAAGAGTTAAGCTTGGACAAGCACCCCTACCTCAACTTATGTTGATGATACTTGAACTTTGGTTTTCCTTTCCTTGCTTTTCCTTCTCTTCCCCTTTTCTCTTATTTCTTTCCTTCCTTTCCTCTTTCTCTGCTGCCAACCGTGTGATTGGAGAGTGAGAAATGAGAGAATAAAAGTCAAAGGATCAGATAGAGATGAAGGGAGGTGGTGGAAAGAAAATTTGGAGGGATAAGGATGGACTTGTGTATTTGACTAGAAATGCTATATCTCTTAAGGATATTTTGATCTTCTATTGATGAGTTTTCTACTTTTCCTAAGTCTTAGGAAATTTTTTAGGACTTATTCTAATTTTCATACTCATCATTTATTGATTATCCTTACACACATTTAACAGCCACTAAGTTATATTACACTTCCAATGTAGGTAAAAATACCAAATTATTTCAGTTGATTCTCAAAAAATTTACCACATCTCATTCTAAGCATTTGTAACCTAGAAATAAATTTTTTATATTTATTTCTATCATCTAAGTAGTTTATACTAAATTATGAGTTATCATAAGTTATTTTTCGCATTCAGTGTTATAACATTATGCCCAAACTAATACAAAAGGTCACCAAAATTAATAGGTAACTCATACAAGTGTTAGTGAACTTCTATGACCATGATTAAGACTAATAGTTTAGGAAGAATGTTACATGAAGAACCCAAGCATAAACAAATTAGAAATTTAAAATGAAGGGAGTTTTTATCAACCTAGCCCAATACCAAAAGGGACAACCAGAAACTAGATTATAGTCCTTCAACCTTCGTGATGTCAATTGATATGCACACAAATTAGAAAATTTAGAAAAATAAATAAGAAAAAAAAATACCAACCACTCAAAGCTTTGGACCTCTTGACAAAGAATACACAGTGGGCAATAACTACAAAAGGCTCCTGGATGCACATGTTTCACAAGGTTAAAAACAATTTCAAATGAAAACTGAGATAGGAAAAAAAGGCTTGAAAACAATTCCAAAAAGAAAGGTAAATTAGATATCATAATGAAGGATGGCTTCAATAAAAGTACTGCTTCTCTCAATTTTTCTTGACATATAGAAGAAAGAGTGGTTCATAATTTTATATCCAAAACAAAGTTCATGAAATAGAGACTCAAGAATTCAATCTATAACATAGTAGTAACTAAACTAGTAGAAGAAATAATAATGACAACAACCATATTTATGACCCCCATTTTTTTACTTGTAACTCCCAACCCCATGGCCACCACAACCTAACCCCATGGCCACCACACCCTTCACCCAGAACTATAAATCACCAAACCTTATGGCCACCACTTCCTTTCACCCAGAACTAGAAACTGCCAATTAACCCACAACATAACTCCTTCTCGTATTTCAAACGAGCACCAGAAATTTATGATAGATAGATTTATGATAGTGACATTAGACAGTGAGAAACGCTTACCAGATGGGCGTATGACGGTGAAAGCTCATTGTTGGAACAATATGACAGTGAGATGTTGAGGGGCTTCCAATGGACGGTGGTTTGGGAGAGGATACGAGAGTGAAAAGTGAGGGAAAGGGAAAAATGAGATAGGACACGAATTGATAACTCAAAAAATGAGTTGGAGGGGAAAATATTTAAAATAATTGAAGTTAAATAGCGAGGGAACTCCCTTGCTAACACTCCCTAGAAAAATAGCTTACTATTAATGTCACATTAGCTAGGGATTTTTCCCTCGCTAATTCAATTAGCTACGGAATTTGTATAGCAATGGAATTCTCGTCGCTAATCCGCAGCTATACCTTAGCTACTTGTCTCAAAAAAGTCTCTTCTTCTATTTGAGAAAATTAATGAGGGATTATTTATTTACCCTCACTAATCTCGTTAATCCTTTGCAAATTTATAAGGGATTAGCGGAAAAAAATTCCCGTTATTATTTCACAAATTTCTTGTAATGTAATTTCTATTATGATACTGCCATGATGAAAATCGGATCAAGAAAATAGCTCCTCTCTCTCTCTTTCTCTGGATATAATAGAGCTTGCTAGGTCCTTCACAAGATAATAGCCTATAGTTTTAGATAACCAATCAAAGCTTGACATTGTAACAACATTTCATCTGAGCCAGTCATTCATGAGTTTATAGAGCGTAACATATTAATGAAACATTAAAGAAAAGTCCACCAAAGTTCTTGTGCATGATGGCACTATATAAACAGGCTCATTTACTTTTGTTGTTTTGACACGAACACCAATGCCTAATCACACTATATTTCTTTTCTTTGAACGCGCATTTACATTCAAGGAAATATGAAGCAAACAAGTTATGAAACAAGTAGTGTAAGACCGTGCAATTTCCAAAACTATTATGCTTCTACTAAAATTGTTTCTAATAGCCAAACTTTGAAGAACAAGTCCCCATAGAAAAAGATGAATTTATTGCAACAGTCTAAGATTTTTATCATATCTTTCAAATCTAAAGCCATCGGGGATTGGTTTAATTAGTAAGAGTTGATGCACTTCGTTTAAAAAAGTTTAGGTTTAATTTTTGTTATCAGCAATCCCTTTTAGTAGATAATCTGTAAATAATACTATATAAGCTCTCGCTGAAGTTAGTAACAAACCCTAACTTTGAAATGTTGTAGCCTAGTAACCTTTCCTCACTTAAAATCTTATATGAAAAACTACATATCTTCCAAATCTGAGTAGGAATGAAAAGTTCAAAACATGAAGCAAAGAAAGAAAGAAAAAAAAAGGAGATAGAATTGTATGAAGGAAAGGAAAGATAGGTTGGATATTTAGAAATTCTAATAGGAAAAGTAAAGATCAGTTGTATCTATGTGTTTGATAATGACTAAGAAAGTTAAGTGGCAGGTTATCTTTAAAGGACTCATCTTTGTGAAATAAAATTATTGTGAGTGGGAATTAAGTGTAAATATTATGTGTCACGTGTGATGCACGAAACAGTAATTTTATGGAATAGGAATGAGTTAGAATGGAATTAATATACAGTTTGGTAACTTTTAAAAATGAATAACTTTCAAAAACATTATATTGTGTGGTACATGAAATCAATGCATAATAAAATCAAAGCTGATCAGAATGACATAAATGTACCTTATGAAAATGAATAAAGAAATTTAAATCTTTTTTTTTTATGTATAATGCTCAAATATATATTTTTTATTTTGTAACAAAAATCGTTTAAAAAGAACAAACACTATTTTATTGCCAAGAAAAATTGAAATGTGTAAAAACTTTTTAAAAAGATATTTCATGCATTTTTTATATTTTATATTATAATTGTGTTCCAGTATATTATTATAATTTTTAAAATGCTTTTTTTTTACATATTTACATAATTATAATTATATTTTAAATTTAACATGAATATTTATATTAAAATTAATTGCTAGATGTGAATGGTAGGTTGAAAAAATTGAAATAAATAAGATTTATTAAATGCTAATAATTGTTATTCTTTAAAATAATGATGGTATGTTAAGGGGAAAAGTTAAATCTTATTCTATGGAGCATTTAATCACCAATGCCACCTAAATATTGATTCCTAATTCTATGAAAGGAGGCATATAATGAAATCACCATTCCATACTTTTTTTCTATTAACTACATAGAAATGCTCATTTCATGGAATAAAGCATTAAATGGAATTATCATTTTACGTACGAAATATAACATTAGGATTTGAGTTTGTTAAAGAGAGGCTTAAAGTAAGAGCCTAATTTTAAAGCACTGTCATTATAGTAGTAAAGAATTTGATTGGGTGGATGTAGACAAATTGACGAGTCGTTAAATTTTTGTGTACTTTTAATTTGTACTTTATTTATTTGTTTTTAGTGTTATTTTTATCCTACAAATAGTATTAATTAGTAAGGTACTTAACAGTAGTATTAGAGCGCTATGTATCGGGATGAATGTAGAAAAAATTCAATAAAAAAGTAATAAATTATAAATTATATTATTAAATATAAAAAAATTAAAATTGTAAATAAAGATGTATTCATTCTTAAATTATTTAGTAGGTTAATATTAAAATGTACTATTTTAAATTAAAAATAAATATACTTTATTTACTTACTTTAGAAGAATATTTTCTCTTCATTATATAAAAAATTTATGAATAAAATGAAAAAAGTAAAAAATATATATTTATATTAGATATTAAATGATCACAATAGTAATTATCTTTTACATCATGATTCATAGGCAAAATAAAGTGTGTATATATATATATATATATATATATATATATATATATATATATATATATATATATTAAAAAAGGAAAGAATGAGAAGTTAAAAGTGAGATGAGTTAATAGGTTTATTATATAAAGATTAAAAATTTATAGAAAAATGAGTTAAAATTATAATATCAATGTATATAAAATAATCATAAATCACATATCAAATATATATCAAGTATAAATTTTGTTAACTTTATCATTTTTTTTTTTTGTATAATTATACTTGACATCTCCCAAGATTAGTGCTTATAATATTCACATTCTTTTTATTTGAGAAATTACTCATTTTTTTTTTTACTTTATATTTTCAATAGGACTTTGTGTAATGTTTATACATAAAGTAGATGAAGTATATATAATTTCATAAATAAAAAAGAGTATTGGAGTGCAATAACAATATAAAAAAAGAAATATGAGTATAACTTTTAGATAAGAGTGTCAATATAATAAGTACTAATTTTATAAAAAATTAATGTAATTATCTCCTTATTTTTTTAATAAATTAAATTAAATTATTAGTACCTAAAAAAATTTAATAAGAAAAGGGAGTCAAAGTTCATGCTCGCCCCCCTTAAATCCGTCTCTGATTATGAAGATGACAATCATGGACCACGACAAACTTGACGTGGAGATATTTGATAAAAAAAGTAGTTATAGCTATGTGCAACATAGATTGTATATGGCACTTGATCGCAAAGACAAACCATAGAAGATGTTATATGCTGATTGGGAAGACCTCTTGAGATGAAAGTTGTCAGTATAGTTTGCTTGCATTTTTGCCATTGATTAGGTAATCATATAAAGTTATGGATGAAACCTCTGTTGAAAGTTTACGGATATATTTAGAAGATACGTTTATGTCTAAATATATCACAAATTAATTGTATTTCAAGAAACAATTATATAAGTTGAAGATGTAGGAAGGTACAAACATTAGGCTCATTTTGATATGATTAGTTGATTAGTGTTGGTGTAAATATTGAAGAAGGAGATATAATACTATTATTATCTTCTCTTCTAGATTCTTATGAAATTTGGGACGGTTGATTAGAAAATGATCACTCAATAAAAACAAAGCAACTGCAACAGATTTGGATAATGAAAGATTTATTAAGTGGATATTTTAAATTGAACTTGTGATTTGGGTTGCTAGTTCTTGACAAGAGTAAATCATGTGGTGGTTGTGCTGTTTTCAAAATCGGACTAATCATCCAACTAGTAAAGAAGGAGGTTTAAGGTTTTGAGATTAAATCAAAGTCAAACAAGAGTTGCATATATATTAAAAATTATATAATGTAGGATAAAATATGTATTACACTCCTAAAGTTTAACCAATTTTCACTTTCATACATGAAATCCATTTTGTAACACATAATCCTCCTAAATTATGATAAAACGTATAAACTTGTATTTTTGTTAAATTTAATAATGATAGTCAGCACATGTTTGAGAGTTAAGTGTTTGAAGATTACGTTGAAAGATACCACATGCTTTACACATTTCGATTCCCACCGTTAAAATTAATAGAAAAAATATGTTTGCACTTTTTATCATAGTTTAAGGGAGGTTATGTGTTACAAAATAAAGTTCATATACAAAAAGTGAAAATGAACAAAATCTCAGGGGGTAATGTTTAATTTACCCTATACTATATATAAGAAAATATAATATACGTATATTAAGTAGGGGTGTTCGTGGTTCGGTTTGGATTGGTTTTGAGTAAAAAAGTTAACTAATTCAAACAATGTTATTTACATTGATTTGGATTGGATTTGATTGATTATATTCTTAAAACCAACTTAATCCAATCTGATTTAAATTGGTTTGAATTGGATCAATTTAATCGGTATTTGATCAACATTTCTTTAAACCTAAAATATTGTGAGTTAAAAATAATTTAACCTATTAAAAAGAAAAAAATAAAGAAAATAAAAAATAGAAATAATCCATTTTACATGCCTAAAATAATATTTGCTCACATAAAATGAGAGAAATGTGTGAGAAATTAGAGTTATTATAAGTAAAAATATAAACTCAATAACAAATAAATATATTATATAATGTTAATTGGTTTGGATTAGATTTTGGTTTCTTGATTTGGTTTTTGGTTTCAATTAGATTTAAACACCCCTAATGTTAAGTGTATAAGTAAAACCAATGAAAATTATTGAAATATATGTCTAACATAATTAAATTGATTTTTCATATAAAATAAGACTTGATGTACTGGAATTGCTTGAGAGAAATCCTCTCAGCACTCATTCAATATATACAACAAGGAATTACAAAGGGGATCAACCAATATCCCATAATAATAGGAGTTTCCTAAATTATAGGGATATAGTTAACTAAATAGAAGAATCAAATCAAAATAGAATCCTAATCTAATCACAATCAAATTAGAATATACAATCATAATATATAATAATCAATACTCCCCCTCAAGTTGGTGCATATACATCATAAGCACCAAGCTTGTTATATATGTATGTCATCCTTGGACCCCGCAGAACCTTGGTGAGAACATCTACAAGTTGATCATTAGAGTTTACAAATGAAGTATTGATCTCCTTGAAAGAAGCTTTTCTTGAAATGAAATGACAATCAATTTTTATATACTTAATTCGTTCATGAAAGACAGGATTGGAAGTAATGTGCAAAGCTGCTTGATTATTACGAATCAGTTTCATAGAGCCTATCTCGCAAAACTTCAACTCTTGAAGTAAATGTTTTAGCCATATAAGTTCACATGTAACGAGGGCCGTGGCTCGGTATTCTGATTCTGCACTTAATCTCACGTCTTTATTATGCTTTTTACTCTTCTAAGAAATAAAATTGCACCCAATGAAAAACAATATCCATAAGTTGACCTCATATCACCAGGAGATTTTGCCCAGTCTGCATCTATTTGGGCAACAATGTCCGTGTGCCCTCTGTTCTCATAGATTAGCCCCTTTGTAGGAGACCCCTTGATATATTGTAAGATACGAATTACTACATCCCAATGACTATCACAAGGGGAGTTAATGATCTAACTTACAATTTTCCCACCAACCTCTGATATTTGCCTGGGTTTGAGTATGGCTCCCCCTATTATAGCATAAGCTTAACATTCGGATCCATAAGAGTATCGACTGACTTACAATCTAGTGTCTTATTTTCTTCCAGAATGCAAGTGCATATTTTCTTTGACAGATCTCAATGCTTGTGTTTGATTGAGCAGTTTTGATCTCAAGGAAATATCTTAACCTATCCAAATCCTTGATTTGGAAATGTTGGAACAAGTGTTGTTTTAGACCATTGATCCCTTCATGATCATCACCTGTGATTATAATATCATCCACGTAGACCACAAGATAAATGAACTTATTAGACAATGAATGTTTATAGAACATAGAGTGGTCCACTTCACTACGGACAATACCAAACTATTGTATGACGCTCTTAAACCTCCCAAACCAAGCCTGAAGAGATTGTTCTAGGCCATATAACAACTTCCTCAGTTTGCAAACAAGACCTGACTCCCCCTAAGCAATAAACCCAAGTGGTTGCTCCTTATAAATCGCCTCCTCCAAATTACCATGTAAAAAGACATTTTTAATATCCAACTGATACAAAGTCCAACAATACATGGCAGCCAGAGACAAAAAGAAACGAACAAAGGCTATTTTAGCAACAGGAGAGAAAGTATCACCATAATCTAGACCATAAATCTGAGTGTACCCTTTTGCCATAAAGCAAGCCTTCAACCGATCCACCATGTCATTGGGACCAACTTTGACAGTGAAAACCCATCGGCAGCCAACCGTAGCCTTCCTAGGAGGGATGCAACAAGAGTCCATGTATGGTTAGTTTCCAGGGCTATCATCTCATCAAACATTAGACTATCACCACCCAGGATTGGATAGTACTTCTTGAATAGTTTTAGGAATAGAAATGGATGACAAGGCAGAGATAAAGGCATAATTGGAAGAAGATAAATGATGATAGCTAAAAAAATTATAAATGGGATGAGGATTACAGGAAGAACGAGTACCTTTGGGAAGAGTGATGGGAAGGTCAGTTAGAGCCTCAAGTTAGGCCGGAATAGGTGGAGACGCAGGAGTAGGAGGTGAATCACTAGTGTCTGGAACAGGGGTAGCCTTCGGAATCTCAGGACATGGATGACGTTGGAAAGTGAGATGAAACGATTGGATAGGATATTCTGAGGCCAATGAATTTTCGAGCATCTGTGGCACAAAAGGAATAGAGATGGGAGAATCAAAGGAGGGAAAAGGTAATACTTGAGAAACAAATTATTGCACAAATGGTGAGACAAAATAACGTGTATCCTCAAAGAAGGTGACATCTGCTGAGATGTAAAAATGATAGGTGGATAAAGAATAACACTGGTACCCCTTTTGGACATGAGAATAATTGAGAAAGACACACTTCACATCACGGGCAGCCAGCTTGTCTATATTTAGAGCAACATTATGGACAAAACAAGTAGAATAAAAAATACGGGGCAGAACACTATAAAGGGATTTCTTAGGATATAAAAAAGAGTGAGAAATCTGATTATTAAGAATAGAAGATGACATACGATTTATTAAATAACATGCAGTAAGAACAACATTACTCTAAAATTTTAAGGGGACATTGGCATGTAATAAAAGAGTACGAGCTATTTCAACTATATGATGATGTTTATGCTCAACTACACTATTTTGTTGAGGTGTGTGAGAACAACTAGATTGATGAACCACACCATGCGAGGCCATGAAAGAATTGAAAGGGGCAGAAAAATATTCTTTTACATTATCACTACGTAAGACATGAATAGCTCGACCAAACTGATTGAGAATCTAATTTCAAAAATTTTGAAAAATAGTAAACAACTCAGAACATTCTTTCATTAAGGATAACCAAGTATATATTGAGAAATCATTAATAAAAGTAACAAAGTATCTATATCCTAAGACAGACACGACATGATTAGGACCCTAAACATCAAAATGAACAATATCAAAAAGTGACTCTGAACGACCCGTAACCTTGCTTGGAAAGGAAGCCCAGACATGTTTTCTAAGTTGACATGGCTCACACTCCAAGGACTGTAGATGAGAGAAATGAGAAATCATTTTCTTGAGTTTATTCAGACTCGGATGACCTAAACGACGGTGAAGAAGGCTAGGTGATTTTGTGGCAGTACATATGGTTGAGGACGGAGGCTGCAGATAATAGAGACCATGTGATCAGATCCCGCTCCAATCATCTGTCCCATATTCCGGTCCTGGATAAAGAAAGAATTAGAAGTAAAGGTTATAGAACAATTGAGAGATCGAGTAAGTTGACTAATAAAAATTAAATTAAAGGGACACCCAGGTACAAATAAAATTGAATTCAAAGATAGAAATGGAAGAGGTGAAGCTTGACTAATGCCTATGGCCGTTGTTTTAGAGCCATCAGCAAGAGTGATGTGATGTGGTGTTTTGGGATAGGATAAGGTCTAAAAGATGGAAGAATTACCTTCTATATGAATAGAAGTACTAGAATCCAAAATTCGGGAACCAACAGGAGATGAATAAGAGAAACAAACCATAGAATTACCAGTATGGGCTATAGTTGCTGAAGATGAGGCTTGTTGGCTGGCCTTAAGTTGAAGGTACTCCTTGTATTTATTGACTGAAAAGAGATTCTGATTGCCACTTCCAAATTCAATTTTCTTATCAGCAGAACCCAATGTCTGAGACTGTGTTACATTAACTATCTTTTCAAGAAAACTACACAGAGAATATCACTTGTCTTGAGTATGTCCTATGCACTTGCAATAAGAACACTGAGAGCGATCACCTCTACCATGACCACCTCTTCCACCACACCTATGGCTTCGGCCTCCACGATCTATTGAGTTTGAGACAAAAGTTGAAGATTCTGAAACTATATGAGAACCAATGCCAGATGTCTCCTCCGATGAGGGAACGCGAAGTAAACGATTAACGAGTTCCTCCACTATAGGAATATTAGGATTAGTCAAACATTGATTTTAGAAAAATTCAAAATTTTTATGTAGATCGTGGAGAACGAAGACCATATACATGTTATCAAGTTTTTCTAGTACCTTTGTAAGATCATCGCCTGATAGGATGAGTTTGATGTCTTCGATGACTAACTGTGCTTTGTTTAGGTAAGAAGGAAGGTCATGGTCTATCATCTGGAGTGTGGCAAATTTATGGACAGAATCATAAAGGCATTGTATATCATTAGAATACACACTTTGAGCCTTCTTCCATATGTCATGACATGTTTTATAAGAACGAAAGTGCACCAATAACTTCAGATCAATAGATTGCCATAGTAAAGACACTAACTGATAATCAACCCTTTTCCACTCATCATGCACATCAACAGCAATGTCTACTTCCTTCTTGGTGTGGTGCTCATAGAGACCTTGACCTAAAAACCACATCTCAACAGCTTTATACCAATCTACAAAATTTTTACCATTAAGTTTCTCTGAGGTTACAGTAGGTCTGCCAGAGAAGGCAAACGAAATGAGATTTTTCTTCGCAGGTCTAGAATTGTCAGAGGTGGTAATAGATGAATGGGTTACGGAAGCCATTGTGGAGAGAGAAATTGACCCACGAAGTCAACAGGGGGTTAACTGGACAACCAACCACCAGAACAGAGAGAGAAAACCTCAGCGAGCAGAACGAGACAAGTCGCTGTGGAAATAAGTTTGCCCCAATGGTTTAATATGTTAAGTTTTGATGATGACAAATACAAGACAAACAGAATGATGCTTATGATACATAGATGTCCTTAATAAATTATATTGGATCATACGTGATCATGTACTCCATCTTGTTATATTTCATAAAAGAATCATGTATATTATTTATAACATCTTTTATAGAATATATCTAATAATATGTTATATGGGTTGTATTAAATTAACATTGGATTTGGCTTTATTTAAATAAAAATGTGCAAATTATTTTTTGTTGCATCCTATATTGAGTATATCTATTAGTAATTGATAAATGTCTTATTTGAATGTGTCTATGAAAGTCTTATATGCATGTTAACCTAACTAGAGTTATACATTTATGAATCATACATATGAAGATATTGAGTTATGAATTTGGACTAACTATATTTATTTTAGGTGAGTAATACTTTGTAGGATAGTCCGAGTACCAAGAGTGAGCATTGCAACAAGAAAGTAAAAGATCACAATTATGCTTAACTCAAGAAGAATGAGAATGATAAGTTGTCCCAAACATTTACAATATTTGAAGAGAAGAAATTTGTTGGAAGTTTGGATTACATCAAGAAACCTAAAGACTAGAATTTGTATATTTTCCTTTTAGACTTTTTCATATGTAAAGATAGAGGTTTTACAAGAAAAGAGTTCAAACATGTTTTTAAATGGTTTTTACATGCTAAAATGCCTAACAAACATGTTTTGAAAAGCTAGTCATGGTGGTAGTTAAAAACTATGAAAAATAGTCAAGTTTGAGTTTTGAAAAACTGATCTTTGGTTATTCTTTTGATCATAACTTTTAAAATAATTTGATTTTTGTTGTGAAACTTCTTTCATATGAAAATGGACTCAAAGATCTTTCCAATGAGTAGTTATTTGCCTAAAACGGATAAGAAATGAAAAAATTATGAATATTTAAAGTCAGTTTTTGAAACTATAGTACAATAACCGATTAGGACACGTAAATAACCGATTATTCTGAGCCCAGAAATGTTCTCAACGACGATAAATGGCTAGTTTTCATAAGAAATCATTTCTAAACACTACCAGCGACTATTTTATCACTTGGGTACAAATAAGTGTAGATTGAAGCTTTTACAACTCTTGAACACTTGATTTGATCCTTGAATCATCAAAATCATATTTTGAGCTCTTTATTGCAAAATCCTTCTATTCCTTTGTTCTTCAAGTTGTATATCCATTCTTGTGAGAGTTTATAATTTTTCTCTTTATTTGAAATCATTGTAAGTGTAACACCCACCGTAGGGTATTACATTTATGTTACTGAATTACCAAATTACCCATTCATTATAATATATGCTTTGTAGTGTAAATATAAGTTATAAAATTTCTTATTATCAATAAGATAAACTTAGCGAAAAATAAAAATATTACAACATCATCACAAATAATTTACATCATATATATACAAGTCTTAGTACTGTCATACTTAAATATTTACAGACCAGGTTCTTAAAGTATTTGAACATTATTCAAAACTAACATACTGCCCAAGCATTACTAAACAGCAGAACCCTCAGACGGGTCCTCCTCAGATTCCGCAGCAGGTAGGAATCCGACTAGACATGAAGTCCTACGAACAGGTGTCCGTACAGACGACACGATACTAATCGCACTAGGAGTACGGTAGTAAGCTCTCTAATACTGCCTAATGGACAATGGAAACTCTAAGTGTACATTAATGTTTACATTAAAATAAGGGTTCCCTTAATAAAACCTACTTAGAATAATATTTAAGTCTCCTATATAGTAAATACACTCTTTATCTAGGTCAACGTGCCATGCTTCCGGTCCTCCACGAAATTGCAACCTCATATATCTTAGGAAACTTAGCATCGCTATCTTCTCAGAATTCAACTTCCTCCACAGGAATCTGCTCCTCTCCACCTTCTTGTTCAAATCCTTACTCAATGTCTTTACAAATATAAATACCGTACAAAATAGGCATACAAAGAGGTGAGATCACCTACGCTAATACCAATATGGTAGCATGGAGATAAACACATACAATATATCACACAGATACATCCTACCATAATTACAATCATGCCATCAACATTATTTATCATCACAATATATGTAATAAACAATAATTACAATCATACCCTCAACAATATCCAATTATTCAACAGTTCAAATATCACACCGATATAAATACTCAATAATTATGCATGTGCACAAAAACTCAATTTCCTACTCCATGGAGCTAAAACTCAGGTCGAAGAGAGTGATCGAAAAGAACTGTCTGTACCAACATGCCTCAGACCATGTGCTACAATTCTCATATGTATTTGCACATCTAGCATATACACTACAGCCTCTATTAAATCTTGATTAAGAATAGTGTCTCAGTCAGGATCATCGGTGTGTTGCATCGGTCAAACCCACAGTACAGAAGAGCTACTAACTGTCCATTGTAGGCAACCCGCACCCCAATGCCCCCAAAGTCAACAAGTGACTTACACTACGCATATCGCACCCTCACAAGAAGTGTATTCTCTCCTAGGCAATTAGCCTTATTCAGTTCATTGGACCTTTCAAATGCATATATAATGCAACATTCTCAATTCAAATTCATTATTTCATATTCAGGGTTCACACATTAGTTTAACAGTATATTTATTGTATTTTCATCGCGTAATCATATTTTCGCATTTTCTCAATCGCGCAACATTTCTGTCGCATTTTCAAATCGTGTATCGATTTTTTAACATTTTCTCAATAGCGTAAAATATTTCTAACATATTTTAAATAAAAAATATGATTTTTCTCATTTAATACTAAAAATTGACTTTATTTTTGATATTTGCATAATAGTCCCTCTATAACCTAATATTTACGTTATAGTCTTGTTTAAATAATATTTTCATAATAGTCCTTCTTAAAATAATATTTATAAGATAGTCCCTCTTTTAGAAAATATTTACAACATAGTCCCTCTTTAGAAAATAATTACAATATAGCCTCTCTAAAAATCAGTATTTCTACTGTTTCTCAGAAAATAGTAATTCTTTGCTTTACTTAAGATATTACAGCTTAAATTTTTCTAACGCGCTTCCAAACCCATACGGGTGAGCTATACGTTAGAAAATTTCAAATATTGACATCTATTTTTATTTCATAACCTAATTATTTAATTATATCACTTGGTTTTCTAAAAAGTATTTTGCTTGCTACTAAATCCAAACTCTTTCAAAATGCTTTCCTTCTCAATTAAACCTTTAAATCTACACTTAATAAAATAATTTAGTTCTACATTATGAAAAATGGCATATTGGCCAAATTTTCATTCTTGCTTCAAAATTCATTGTAATTTATTTTCTAACACTCTAAATCCTTGTAAAATCTCTTAATTAATTTAATAGTCATAGAACCTTTAATCCTCAATTTAAAACCATAATTTTAGGACTCTTGGTCCTCTTGAAAGTAGTGAGGCCGTGTGCTTCCAAGCTCTTTGGAGCTCTCATGTAATCTTTCCAATATATTGTTCACATCCTAAATTACACATACATTTGCATGCTTCCAAAATTATACATACAAGCATATTATCAAAGCTATAGTCATACCATCACACATGCAACCATAAATACAAAATCATAAGCACCATAATGACAAACAAAGAAGTATCAAACAACAAGTGAATAAACCCTTATGGATTTTTCACCATACAAAACCAACTCCTCACCACCAACACTTAGTTGGTGAGGTAAATCTCCCTCTTACCTTAAGGAAGACCAAATCTTCAAGTTCCATCCTTCTCTTGATTTCGTATAAACCAAACAAAAATCCTAAAAATTCTTAAACAATTATTAAAGTCATAAACAAGGCTTAATAACAAAAAACCATGGAACAATCATGGTATAGAAAATTAAAAACTTAACGTAGAACTAAAGAATCAAAAGTTTACCTTTAGAGTAGTAACCAAAGCTTGAATTTTGAGATACTTGGAGTAGGATTTTGACAAAACTTTCTAAATGAAAAGTGTTTAGAATATGATTTAGGTTTAGAAAGAGTAGAGAAGAAAAATTATAGAAGATTGGAACTAGTATTTAGGGTGGCTGGCCGAAACTCCAAGAAGAAAAAGAAAGGGAAAAGTTCTTGTGTTCTTGAGTGTTTGGACAGAAAAGATGAAGGCTTAGCTTTTAGGTGAGAGAAAATGAATATTGAGAGTGAATGAGAAGGGTGCAGTCGTGTGAGGTAGTGTATAGGAAAGTTAGGAGATAAAGTTAACAATAAAATATCACACTTTGTGTTCACATGGCTTGGTCACCATTTGGTCATCAAAGTGTCATGCAAGAGCATTCAAGAAGCTTGGAGAAGCTCCTTGGCCATGTGGCCCTCTAGGAAATTCTAACTAAGTTAGTTTCCATCTAGTTACTCTTTAATCAATTAACAACTAACTAGATTAGGTTTTCTAGTTACTTGATTAACTATCTAGTTACATAACTAACTAGTTAAATAGGTCATTGCATATGTCATGCCTAGTCACGGCTTCTAGATAGTTTTAGGATATTTAACCAATAACTATGTTCTAACTAATTAGTAATTAGGTTAGTTCATTTAGTTTCTTAATTAGGCAATTTAGGTAACTAAATTAGGTTAATTTAGTTACTTTGTAACTAGTCAAATATTTCAACTTAGACCATTTCTTATTAGTTAGAAAAGTCCAACCATTATTTTTGACTTGTTTCTATTGGTTCATAAATAATTAGGTTATAGAAAATATTCTAAGTACATTTTCTGTCAATTAAAATATGTCGGGTCCAATAATTTATAGTAGAAGTTGCTATAAATAAAACAACAGATTAATTTTCATGAAATATTTTTGTTTCACAAATAAATTCTAAAAATTAAAAGATTTTTTTCTGTGTCTCTCAAATTCGAGTTTAGTAAGATCCCCCGTCTCTGAATAAATCAATAAAGATTTTTTCTGGCCCGAAAATTATTATTTTTCTGACACGGAGTAAATCACACAAAAAGATCAAATGTATTCATGGAATACTCAAAATAATTTTACAATACACAGAAATCACTAAATAGTAGAATTCTGTTGTTATTGTTAAATAGTTAGAAAATTTGGGGTGTTGCAGTAAGAGGACGAGGTATCCCTTGTAGTAAGACTCAAACACAAAGGGTGAGGTATCCTAAAGGTGTTGTTAGTACTCTTGAATGTAAAGGTTTTTCAAGCACCTATGAAGCTTAAAGAGTTGGAGGGTCTAGCATAAGGGTGAGGTATCCCAAGGTGTGAGAAGTGTTCTTATTTGTACAAAAGTTTTTTTAGCACCCATGAAGTCTATGAGATAGTGAAGAAAATCTCAAGTTAAGCTTGGGAACTTGATGTAGGTCACAAGTAGTTGGTGGTTAAATCAGGATAAACTCTTGAGTTTGATTATCTCTATCCTACATTCTTTAATTTCAATATTTGGTACAACATAGTTATTTATTGCATAACTTGTCATCTTGATGTTTTGATTTTAAGAACTTGATATCTAGCTTATTTACTTGATTTATCCCATAACCCAAATTGTATTTAAGTAGTCTACAACAATTGTATCTTTGTTAGACTTATTCTGATGCATGTATTAATTGAAAATATCAAAATGCATAATTTTTCAAAGTTATTTTGAAAAATTGTAATTACCGAATTCTCCCCCTCTTGGGTGATGATTGTCATGGCTAACAAGTGGTATCAGAGTTTTGTGCTCTATTGAAAGCTTAACCGCTTGGAGTTAAAGATCCTTGTTTGTTGGTAACCATTAAAAGCTTTTCAAAATGGAAGGTTTTGAAATTGATAAACCACCATTCTTTGATGGTGTGAATTTTGTTTATTAGAAAGTTAGAATAGAATTTTATATGCAATCTATTGATCTTGATATATGAGATATTGTGCTTGAAAGATTTACTTGTAAATCAAAACAAACTTGGAATGCTTATGAAAAGAAATGATTTTCCTTGAACATTATAGCAATGCAAATCTTGAGAAGTAGCTTGAATGATGATGCTTATACTAGAATTAAGAATTGCTCTAGTGCCAAACAAATTTTGGACACCCTTGATGCTCTTTATATTGCTAACAATGATTTTGTGTATAAAGTTGTATATAGAATGCAAGAAAAGCAAAAACCATTGAAGGAAGCTTGTCATGAAAAATATCATCAAAAAGATGTTCAAACTATTGAAGGGAGCCAAATGCCTCTTGGTGATGATGGTGCTCAATTTGAAGAAGAGGCAAAGCAAAATAAAATTGAGAAGAAGTATATTCTTGAATCATTGATGGACAACAATGAGGAAATGGTGATTCCCTTAACGAGTCAACTACGCTAGAAATCGAGACTACTTCATAAATGGCTAAAAAGGACTTTGAGGTAAATGATGTTTATCTTGATTATGATTCTTCCTATGATGAGCTACAATGTGCATATGATGAATTATATGATGACTTGTTATTTTTAGAAAAGAAAAACTCATCTTATTTAGAAAATATTTCCTCTATTGAAAATGAAATTGAGATTTTGAAAAATGAATATATTTTTCTTGATGGGGAAATGCCTTTGAAATGTGAAACCTCAACTTCTTATGAAAAGCGCATAGATTTAGAAAATCAAGTTAAGGACTTATCTTCTAAATTTGCCAAAGCCAATAATTCTAATTGTTTACATTCCATGTTTGTTAATAAGAATGAAATTGATGTTATTACACATGAAAATTAAAGTAAGGCTTATGGAAAAAATAACATAAAATGTAATAACAAGAAAATGCTTAAGTTTTTCAAAGATGATATTCAAAAGATCGACCCATCATTAAATTCAATTGTTGATAATTTTTGTAGTCATCTAGGATATATTTCTCATTTATGCAATTATAGAAGAAATCCTTATATGAGAAATACTATGGTATGAGTTCCTAAATATTTTAAAGGTCCTAGTACTAACATTCAAGGACCCAAGATGAAGTGGATACCAAAATGTCCTCCTAGTATTTTAATTATGCAGAAAGTTTCTCAAAAGGATGGACTAATTGGTCAAAGAAAAGAGGAATCTTCAAGGAGAATGCTTCCAAAGCCCAATGGTAGAAGTTTTGGTCAAAGAAGGAAGATGACTTTAACCAAAGCTTCTGAAATACAAAATGTAGAACTTATAAAGTTCAAGACTCCAAAAGAGAGGCAATGGGTAAGAAAAAATATTTCTTTGATTACCAAGGCCAAGGTATCAAAAGCTTTTACCTCTTATGCACATTCACTTGTAAAGTCAATGAATTTGAGATATATTCCTTGTAGGCCTTAAGTGATTAATAGAATCATGTGTACATGGTAAAATTTGAATATTATGTTTAGCATATGATTATGTTCATTCTTTTTGTACCATAGCTCATTAATTTGTTATATATACTAGTACATATGGTGAAGCCAAATAACCAATTATGGGAGGCCATAATCAGTTATTCATCAAGTCAGAGGTTATTGTAATTGTATAATGCTCCCTGGACAACACAATAACTAGTTATGGTTACTGCATAACTGGTTATTCAAAAGGGCAAAGACTATGTTTTTCAAAATCACACCAAATAACTGGTTATTATAATTCCATAACTGGTTATTCTCATATACCAGAGGCCATGGTCTTTTAGGCCACACAAATAATCGGTTATTAAAAAGTCCTAACCTGTTATTCTCTTCAATAATGCCTAGGTATGCATGTTGTGTTTTGAATTGTCTATATATCCTGAAAGTAAGCATGCTATTAGCTATGTGCTTAATAGTAATTAATTATTTAATTTGTTGTGCTCAACTTATATACTATAGAAAAATTGATCTTTATGAGAGTATAATGGATTAACAATCAATTACAAACCTCTATGGATCCAAAATTGGTGGATACTAAAGAAAGTACTATGAATTGTATTGTAGAGTGACTATTAGCTCGAGCATGCATTGAAGTAAAGTGAAAGTATGCTACTTGAGATTCAAAAATTTGAAATGGTTCAAGTTCTCTAAGAGTAATGAAAACATAAAAAGAATGGCATGGAGAAGCACAACATTCTCAAGGAGTCTTGAGGATGGAAGTTGGAGTCACCTACAAAAACTCAAAGAGTATACTTTTAGTGATATCAATATCTTATCTTTACTTATGCTTTAAATTGAATATCATGTGATATTTGGAGAAGTAGAGAGTTGTTTTTATGCCTTAACATGCCTTAAGTTGTGCTTCTCTAGCATTGTATCTTGAAAGTTTCTTTACATATGCTAACATACTAGATATGCACACATCTTGCTTGGAATGACATGTTTTATGGTAATATATTTGTTCTTGAGCTTGTGACTAATTCTATTTGTTCAAATATGATTGCTCAAATATGAAAATTCACATACTCATAAGTAATTTTAATCCTTTCTCTTTGATACTTAATTGTCTTATATACTTACTTAGAGATTGGAAAGTTAAAAAAGTTATATGTCTTCTTGTTTGAAATTGCTTGATATATTCATATCTTGAAAATAAGAAATAAATGATTCATCTTGTGCCTTGAACTTGTCTTTGAACTTCAATGATTCTTACATTTAAGTATATCTTGAAATGAATCATAATTGGTTTTGAAAGTTATAGTTCCATGGTTTTTCAATTCTTGCATTACAATAAGGGACTTTTTGTTCTTGATTGTCATGTGTGCATACTAGAATTTCTTACTTGATATAACATGCCTAACATGATCAATGTTTGCCTAGAATGCCTATATAAGTTTTGATGATGATTATTTGTTTCTTGATAAACTTGAGTCATGTCTTAAATTGCTTAAACCATATTTTTGGATTCAAGTGTATATGTACTTCATACATTCTTGTCAGAGTTAACATCGCATGGTTGATAATGTGGTATATGCTTTACATTATATATCAACCTTAAGTTCAATTCTTATGGTTCCAACACCTAGGTTCACCTCTCAGTATGTCCCTAAATGTCTATGAGATACAAATAAGTAGCCAGCAAATTCACATGAATAAGAGCAATAAGGATTGAATCAAAAACATTCAAGATTAATAAAAGAAGAAACAAAGTCAATTAATCATTATCAATGTATCAAAGGGTATTGCCCAATCCTAGAAATAAAGAGAACTACTCAGACATGGAGAAGAAAGAATTCAAAAAATATATTCATGAACATCCAAACAATGGAAGAGGAAAAGAGAAAGATGAAGATCAAGATCCTCCAATGTGCCTCCTTCTAACCCAATTGGAACCCCAAAACTGTATTCAGAACCTCTATTTATACCCCTAGGATTTTAATTGGCTAAAAGGCCCTAAAAGAAATAAAAAATAAAACTTAAAAACTGATGCATACTGCGATCCACGGCCGTGGATCTTGCTGACAGAATTCCACGGCCGTGGATCATTCCACGGCCAGGCCGTGGAATTCTGTGGAAAATCACTTTTGCTTCTTCATGCAGCTGCTCGATCCATGGTCGTGGAAAATTCCATGGGCAGGCCTTGGATCTTTCTGGAGTGAGCTTTTTGCACATTTTTGCTATCCGTTAAGCTCCAACTTCAATTATGCAAGCTTTCCATTCATTTCAAGGCCAATTGAGCACCAATCCTGCACAACAACACCACAAACACTGCAGTTATCCGAACTAAAGGAAAAACAAATAGAAAGAGAAACTAAAATACCTAAAATGTATAAAAAGGCATGCAAAACAAGAATAAAATATGATATTGTTTCACACACATCATAAATCTCATGATTTATTGTAAAGTTATTGGAAGCTGAAAAATTTGAATTAGTATAATTTGGGTGTCCTTAGCAGATATAAGTTTTAGCATAGGAACTCAAGTTAGTTTCCTATTCCCTATTTCTTTCCTATTCTCTCGGCTGAGAAGAGAAACAAAGAAGGAAGAAAATGAAGAGAAGAGAGAAAAGGGAAGAAAGGAACAGAAAGAAGGAGAAGGAGGAGAGGAAGATCAATGATCAAGTTCAAGCTTGAAGATGGATCATCTCAGCTGCCAAGAGGTAGGGGTTGTATATCCATATTCATCTTTTTTTCTCTATTTTCACCATAGACCTTTGGTGCTTAAGAGGTCAAAATGAGTTCTCGAGGTGTTTGATGTGTTTTGCTTGCATGATTGAGTTTCTTTGGTCATTTATGACTTGTTCAAAGCATAAGTCTAAGATAGAAGCTTAGAATTTGTCATCTAGGCCTTTGAATCACAATTTAGGGGTTAGGTCACCCTATAGGTGATTTTGGTGTATTAATCCAAATTAAGAGGTTTAAGTTGATGATTGATAATTCTTACATGTTAGTGAACTGATTAGGGACTTCGAATCACTTAGAAACTGAGTTGGAATGGCCAAAATCTGAGAAAAGACCAATGGAACAGTACCACGATCTATAGAATTCTGCAGAACCTGGGTTCTGTCAAGAGCGTCATGACGTGAGAGCCGTCATGCTATGGCATGAAGATGGACTGGCTTGAGTTCCGTAGTGTGAGTAAGTTACACCGCAGCGTGAGTAAGTTATGTCGCAGCGTGAGGTCGATTTTGCAACACGCATCGTGGCATGAGAGGAATGCTACGCCCAGTATTGAAACCCGAGGCTTAGGCACCGCGGCGTGCCCTGGTCAGTGCCACGGCGTGAGGCTCAGAATAGCTAAAAATGTCATTGATGATGTTTTGAAGCTATGGACTAGATGAGATCATTAGTATATGTTTCCTAAAGTGTGTGATGACACGAATAAGGATATTCGAAGAGGGGAACCATCACCTAGCAAGTAAAGAAAAAGCATAGGCCTTTGAGCAACCTAAGTGAAGGATTACCCTAGGTAAGAACATAGCACCGTAGGCAACTTAGTGTTGTATTAGATATCACTCAAGATATGATGAGATAGTGCAATGGAGATGAGCATACTAGGATCGATTATAGGATTCACTATAGTAAGGATAAGGAAGGTATGAGCTTTGGGATATCCAATAGTAGTGGATTACCTTTGGAAGGTACCTAGAACCTTAAGCAACAAAGACTTGCAAGTAAGAACTTTGAGTTAGTTTCACTTGAGTGAATATAAGGTTGTGTATTTAGTTCTAAAGAAAGGATGTTATATACTAAGTCTCTAGTTAAACGGGACCTTGTGCATTGAAGAATATAAAATAGGATGAATGTTAACTTGTAAGCTTGTTACATTCATTAAGTATACAAAGTTATAGTGAAATGCTCATTTATTTCCTTAAGCAAGGTTGAATGAGGCATTAGCTAAGATAAGATCTTTCACTAAGATGAGTTGAGTCTATAGGAAAGTTAATGTGGTGTTTATGTAAAAAGCAAACATAACATTATGCTTTTGACACACTAGTTAGTTAATCTAGTTTGTATGTGAAGAGTAAGAACCTTAGTGCAACCAAGAGTAATGGTTTGCCATAGGTGAGTATATAACACCTCAGTAACATAGCGTTGCATAGAGATCACTTAAACGAGATGAGTGATGAGGTGGTGTTTAGATATAAATATGTGTGTCTATGGAAATGGTCTAGTAGTATTGATCTTTGTGAGTATCCTTTGATGTTCATTCATGAAGTTCAAGAAAGATTGAAGGCTGTCTGATAGACTCAATTGAGGAAGAACATAACCTTGATATTTCATTTGTGCCAAGGCCAAAGGAGATAAGTAGGGGTCCATAAGGTTCTTCGAAATTAGGATTTAGACCGAACATCTCAGCGTGCTAGGATATATGTGATGTAAGGAGGAGATCTCCTTCTATTTACCACAGGATAAGATATTGAACTAGTTCCTAATGACCTTTTTTGTTTTCAACATAAAACTCTACATGTATTTTAAAACAGAACATTGCACAAACATATCTTTAGGATCTTTTTAGGTATAATCATACTACATATCATACTCATTGCATTTATAAACAGTTGTATGAGTAGTTGCTTGTGTTTAATGGTATGTAGGCTATCAGTTTAGATCGCACTACTTAGTGGTGTGCAGTTATGAAAATTAGTGGAGGAAACTCCTATGTTTATTGTTATAGCAATTGTTATTTTTGTTATAAAACATTATAGCTAGTTGGTATTGGAATTGCTTTTACTGAGAATTATAATTCTCACCCCAATTATTCTTCCATGTAAATCAAAGTAAAGACCCTATTAAAGGAATGGAGATGAAGCATAAAGACTAGTATAGTTTTTATATGCTTTAGTAGACAAATGTTATATATAAGTTTATATTTGCTTTGTATGTTTCTAGTAGTATGTATCACAATATGCCCTTCTGTGGCAAGTGTTGTATATATATGTATGTGTTTAAGTTTTTTCTGTTTTCTCTCAAGGCTTTCTATAATTACTCAATTGTGATTATGGATATATGTTAGTTAGTATGTAGAAGTGACGTCGCTAGTATTGGTTATCTTATATATCTGTATATCTAGGATATATCTAGATATCTATATTAGGATATTACATGGGCTACCCGATTGCCATTCCTCTTGGTGTGATAGTGTGAATGCTTATTTCATGAAGGTTTTGATGATAACAAAACCAAGCCAAAAACTAAGTCCAAAGGAAGCTTAAATGAAATAGTTTATAGAACTTAATATCTTTGTGTGAGAAGCAATCTAGGATATCTCAAAATGTTTTAAAATGTTTTTGAAAAGATCATCATGAAAATCCTTTTTAGTTGGTGGTTGCTGTGTTGATAAATCTAGGTAGTTTTTCATAAAATAATATTTTAACCTTGGATTATGAAAATCATGTTTGAATCTTTGAAAAATCCAAGTGTTCTTAGTTGGAAATGTTTACCAAGCTAATTTGGGCTCAAAAATTGGTTCTAGGATGATTGCAATCTCCTACAAGAACTTAGTAATCAATTGCAAACATTTCAAAAAGCTTGTAATTGATAATTTCATGATATGTAGTTATTTGTGCCCTATATCTATGCTATATCGATAGCTTATTCCTCATTATGATACATATATAGAAGATTTTAGGCTTATATTTGTCAAATTCCATTTTGATATCTTCCTATATAAACTTGTGTAAATCTTGCATATTCTTTAAGTGATTAAGTAGATTTGCAACTGTTAGTAACTTAATGATTTCTCTATTGCAGGAAGAGTCCTAAACAAGCTGATTTGTGGAAGAATTGGGCCAGTATTGGAAGAGAAAGTCAAGTGTGAAATTCAACATATCACGCTTCGACACAGGCATGTTAATGCTGTGGTGTGCTGCATTCCCCTACTTTAAGGCAGAAACCCGAGGCTAGAGCGCCGCTGCGGTATGGTGACCTAATTTGAATGCGTGCTGCGACGTAATATGGTGAATGTCGTGGCATGAAGCAGAGTTTTAGGGCCTATAAATACTATTTTATCATATTTCAATTGAAGATTTTTACATTTTAGAACACAGCTACTAGGGTTTTCATTGTAGGATTGAAAGGAAGCAGAAGTAGTTAAGGTTGGAGGCCATCTTCATCTTGGAGGAAGATTACAGCATCAAGGATCATCATCATTGAGCTTCTCTTTTCCATTTATTTTACTTTCCCTTTTCCATTATTAAGAACATGATGTACATGATGTATTGTGATCTATTTTTGTGTTTCATAGCTAGCTAAGCTGTGTATAAGGATTTCTTTGGATCTTTTTATGAATATTGATGATTTTGTAATCCTTTGAGTTAATATAGATTATTTAGATTTTGTTTAATCATATTTCTCTTAATGCTCTTGAGTGTTTGGCCAACATTTAATGTGTTTTGATTAAATCTATTAACCTAGACATATGGATTTAGGTTTAAGATCATGGATATGGTTAATGCATGTTTAATTTCATTCTAATGTTGGAATAAGTTAATTAGCTAATGGGATAGACATATACCTATTAGTCATGCATAGCTATTATTGAGAACTGTTCTTAATGAATGGAGTTTGCACCAGATCTCATGGAAACATAGCGAACTAGGTAAATGAAGCATAGTTAAATGACCTAGACATAGGTTTTTAACTAAGGTAGTTTCTGAAACTAACAAATCTCATCTCATTTATGTTCTTTAAGAGGATTGCATAGCATCAATTAAAGTAGATGGTGAAGAAGGATTCCCTATTTTCTAATCAATATCTTTAAGTTCAATTTATTGTATTTACGTCTTTACAGTTAACTTACACAACCTTTTCTAAATTTGAATGTTCTTGAATAGTATTAAGTAAGCTATTGGTTAATATTTGGCTTTAGAGATTTACGTATTCCTCGTGGGAGTGATATCCTACTCTCTACTATATTACTTATTTGATCTGTGCACTTGCAGTAAGTAAAAGCATCAACAAGTTTTTAACGCCGTTGTTGGGGAATACGACTTATTTCTATTTTTCTAATATTGACAACGAGCTTAATTAGATCTAGTTCAAGTTTCTTTTTGTTCATATTAATTTAAGTTTCCATTTTTTTTTATTTAATATAGGTACTGGTAAGGTGGCGGATGAGCATAATCACACGTGGTCTTTGAGGGAGTTTGCAACTCCTCAAATGGATAACTTGCAATCTAGCATTAGACGGCCAACCATCTATGCAAACAATTTTGAGATCAAACCGGCCATAATTCAAATGATACAAACTTCAGTGCAATTTGGCAGTTTGTCCAGTAAAGATCCCATCGCTCATCTATATAACTTCCTAGAGATTTGCGACACCTTTAGGCATAATAGAGTTTTTGAAGATGCATTTGCCTAAGGCTCTTTCCTTTCTTTCTCAGAGATAGAGCCAAGAGTTAGTTACAATATCTGCCTGCAGGATCAATAGCAACTTGGTCCAATGTCTACAACAAATTTCTAAACAAATGGCCAAGACTGCTGAGATGGTGAATGATATTATATCATTCACCTAATCTGAATTTGAATCCTTGTACGAAGCTTATGAGAGGTACAAGGATCTACTCCGTAGGTGTCTATATCATGCTATACCACCATGGCTTCAAGTCTATTCATTTCACAAAGGCTTGCTATCGCAACATTGTCCCATAGTGGATGCAGCAGCTAGAGGCTTTCTACTGAGCAAATCATTTGATGATGCCTTTCAACTGTTGGAGGAATTAGCAGCCAATAGCTATCAATGGCCCTATGCAAGAAACACTCCAAGGAAACTGGCTGGAGTGCATGAAATTGATGCTATAACATTGCTGTTAGCTCAAGTGGCAATAATTACAAATAAACTGGACAGTATGGGGCAGAGCCCTTATCAGAGCCCATTTGTTCTCCATGATAAGTGTGGAGATAACCATTCAAGCGATAAGTGCCCTTCCATTTCTTAAAGTGCACAGTATGTTGGGAACTATTGCTCATAACAGAACAACCAATACTCGAACTAGTACAACCCAAGATGGAGGAACCATCCCAACTACTCTTGGAGGGACAACTAAGGAGCTTCATCCTCAGCACCTGGAAATGAGAGACCTAATTATCCTCTAGGTTACTCATCTCAAACCAAGAAACCTCTGTAAGATAAGAAACCATCTCTAGAAGACATGTTCATGCAGTTGATGGTTAAGACTACTTCCTATATGACAAGGACTGATGCTCATCTGGCAAAGAATGATTCAGTGATTCAAAGCCAAATGGCTTCTATGAGAGCGTTGGAGATACAGGTAGAGCAGTTGGCAAATGCCATCAATAACAGGCCTCTAAGAACCATTTCAAGTGACACTGTCAACAATCTAAAGGGTGCCTCCAATGAACATTGCAAAGCCATCTTACTGAGGAGTGGGAAGGACATAGAAGGGAACCCCAAGACAAAGCTGCTTAAGGAAGAGGTCGAAGTGAGAAAGGACCAAGAGATTGTAAATGAGGAGGTTGAGAAGGATGAAGAAGTTGTACACAATAAGGTAGAGGACAAGCCTTATACATAACCTCTACCTTTCCCTAACAGACAAACCAAGCACAAAATGGATGCACAGTTCAAGAAATTCTTCGAAGTTTTCAAAAAGTTGTACATCAATATTCCTTTCGCTGAGGCACTAGAACAAATGCCCAGTTACGTGAAGTTCATGGAGGATATTTTATCCAAAAAGCATAAATTGGGTGAGTTTAAAATAATGGCATTGTCAGAGGAATGTAGTGTCATTTTGCAATAGAAGCTTCCTCCAAAATTAAAGGATCTGGGAAACTTCATAATTCTGTGTGCCATCAGAGATCAATTTTTTGGATAAACTTTATATGACATAGGGGCAAACATTAATCTCATGCCCTTATCCATTTTCCAGAGGATAGGTTTGGGAGAATGCAAGCCCATATCAATGACCCTCTAACTAGTTGATCGTTCCTATATTTACCTAAGGGGAATTGTTAAGCATGTCTTAGTCAAAGTGGACAAGTTCATATTCCCCATTGACTTTGTCATTCTGGATATGGAGAAGGACCATAACGTGCCTCTGATCTTGGCTGACTGTTCTTGGCTACTGGCAGAACACTCATAGATGTACAAAATGGTGAATTAACTATGAGAGTTCATGATCAAGAGGTAACATTTAACATTTTTGAAGTAATTAACTTTCCTCATGATCATGAAGAGTGTTCGTACATAGGTATGTTGGATAATATCATTGTTGATGCATTTCATGATAACTATCCAGACGATCCTTTTGCTTTATCATTGATTACCTTAACTGACTAGAATGAAAATACTAGGGATGATGTTCTTGATTTTATCAAACAGCTTGATGCGTTCCCTAAGTATTTCAGGTCATCCAAGTTTGAGCCTTTGCAGTTCAATGCATCTAAGGAGTTGTCAAAGCCTTCCATTGAGGAACCTCCAAAGCTTGAGGTGAAGCCCTTGCCTAATCATTTGCAGTATGCTTATTTGGGAGCAATATCTACCATACTAGTGATCATATCATCATCCCTCACAGATGATCAAGAGGAGAAACTTCTTCGTGTACTCCAGAAATACAAACATGTCATTGGGTGGACTCTTGTTGATATCCATGGTGTTAGGCCCTCCATCTGTATGCACAAAATTCTGTTAGAAGATAATCAGAGTGGAGTGGTGGAGCACCAAAGGTGGCTTAATCCAATAATGAAGGAAGTAGTGAGGAAGGAGATAATCAAATAGCTTGATGCAGGCACAATCTATCCTATTTCTGATAGCCCATGAGTTTCACTAATCCAATGTGTCCCAAAAATGGGTGGTATGACAGTAGTCACCAATAAGAATAATGAGCTCATCCCTTCTCGCAAGGTTACTGGCTGGAGGTATGTATGGACTACTGGAAATTGAACAAGGCCATCCGGAAGGATCATTTTCCACTCTTTTTCATTGATCACATGATGGACAGATTGGCTAGAAAGACTTATTACTACTTCCTTGATGGTTACTTTGGATACAACCAAATTGCCATAGCACCTGAAGATCAAGAAAAGATGACATTCACTTATCCCTATGGTACTTTTGCTTTCCAGAGAATGCAATTTGGGTTATGCAATGCACCAGTAACCTTTCAACATTGCATGATGGCTATCTTTGCATATATGATAGAGCACGACCTTGAAGTCTTCATGGATGACTTTTTTATATTCAGAGACTCCTGTAACAGTTGTTTGTAGATTCTCATATCCATGCTGAAAAGGTGTGAAGAGACTAACCTTGTCTTAAATTAGGAGAAATGTCACTTTATGGTCCAAGAAGGCATTGTTCTTGGCTACAAAGTTGCTATCAAAGGGATGGAGGTCGATAAGGCAAAAGTTGAGGTGATTGACAAACTTGCTCCGCCAAATTCAGCAAAAGGAATTCGAAGCTTTCTCAGTCATGCTAGTTTCTACTGGAGATTCATAAAAGACTTCTCTAAGATTGCTAAGCCTTTGTGCAACATATTGGAAAAAGGATGTTAAGTTTACTTTTGATCAATCATGTCAGGTTGCATTTGAAGAACTGAAGAAGAGACTTGTATATGCTCTAGTGATTACCACTCCAGATTAGGAATTACCTTTTGAATTAATGTGCGATGCCAGTGACTATGTTGTTGGTGTAGTTTTGGGGCAGAGATAGGATAAGGTGTTTTTCTCCATTTATTATGCGAGCAAAATGCTTAATGATGCACAACTAAACTACACCACAATGGAAAAGGAACTTCTGGCTGTTATCTTTGCATTTGATAACTTTCAGGCATATCTGGTGGATACCAAGGTGATAGTCTACACGGATCACTATGCAATTAAATATTTGGTGAGCAAGAAGGATGCAAAATCGCGGTTGATTCGGTGAGTCTTATTGTTTCAAGAATTTGATCTAGAAATTCGTGATAAGAAAGGGGCAAAGAACTAAGTAGCAGACCACCTTTCTAGATTAGAAAATGAAGAATGTCAAGATGAACTAATCACAATTAGAGAGACATTCCCTGATCAACAACTCTTTGCTACCGTAACTCATTCTTATCCATGGTACGCAGATATAGTGAACTACATAGTGGGTGGTGTGTTGCCCCCTGATATCACCTCTCACCAAAAGAAGAAATTCTTATATGATGTGAGACACTATCTTTGGGATGAGCTATTCTTGTTCAAACAGTGTTTGGATCATATGTTGAGGAGATCTATGCCTATGAAAGAAGTTGAACAGATTTTGAAATAATGTCGTGCTTCTTCGTATGGTGGACATTATATTGGAGATAGGACGACTGCAAAAGTGCTTCAATCTGGCTTTTATTGGTCATCTCTCTTTAAGGATGCGCATTTACATGTTAAAAGATGTGATTAGTGTCAAAAGTTGGGAAATATCTCTAGGAGGAATAAGATGCCCCTCAATTCCATTCTAGAAGTTAAGATTTTTTATGTTTGGAGGATAGATTTCATGGGCCCTTTTATTCCTTCCTATGCTGTATATCCTTGTGGCAGTGGACTATGTGTGCAAGTAGGTGGAAGCATGTGCATTCCCTACCAATGATTCCAAGGTAGTGGTTGATTTCATAAAAAAAATAGATCTTCACCTATTTTGGTACACCAAGGGCCATTATAAGTGACGGAGGGTCCTATTTTTGCAATAAATACTTTGAAGCTCTCCTCACCAAGTACGGGGTAACTCATCGAATTGCCACTGCTTACCACCCACAGAAAAGTGGGCAAGCGGAGGTATCCAATAAGGAAATTAAGCGAATATTTAAAAAAATGGTGATGCACTATGGGCGTATAGGACAACTTATAAGAATCCCATTGGTATGTCTCCATACAAGCTTGTTTTTGGTAAAGCTTGTCATTTTCTAGTTGAGTTAGAGCATAATGCTTATTGGGTAATAAAGCAGTTAAACTTCAACTTCCAAGTTGTTGGTGAGAAAAGGCTTTTGCAGCTCAATGAACTTAAGGAATTTAGGCTTCAAGCCTATGAGAATGCAAAATTATACAAGCAGAAGGTGAAAAATTGGCATGTCAAGAAAATATGTAGAAGAGGTTTGAGCCAAGCCAGAAAGTTCTTCTATTCAATTCCTAGCTCAGATTATTTCCAAGAAAGCTAAAATCTCGGTGGTCTGGCCTATTTCAAGTAGTGAATGTGTTTCCCCATAGGGCAATAGAGGTTGCAAATCTGAATGGCAAGTCAACCTTTAAAGTAAATGGTCAGCGCTTGAAACAATATCTTGGAGGAAAGATTGAAAAGGGGAAGACGTCCTTTACATTAGCAGCCCAACCTTAAAAACAATAGACAAAGTCATGCCGGGACTATAACTCAGGCCCTTCTTGGGAGGGAACCCAAGTCTTTAATCCTTCACTTTTCAGTCTTTAATATGCCAACATATTGACTTTGAGGTTTTATTAAGTTTTTATTGTACAAACTGTAATTTGACCTTCTAGGCAAGTTTTGTAGGTGATGGAGGCTAGAATGCTGCAAAAACAGAAGTAGAATGGATTTTGCTATAGAATTATGTAGATAGACCTCTCACGCCATGGTGTGAGACTTATCAATGTGATGAGCATTCTTGGAGCGCCAGGCCAAAATCCACAGAGTAGAGCACTGCAACGCAACAATGTTGCAAGCTGTGGTGTACCTATTTAAAATAGTAATAATAATAATAATAATAATAATAATAATAATAATAATAATAATAATAATAATAATAATAATAATAATAATAATAATAATAATAATAATAATAATAATAATAATAATAATAATAATAAATAATAATAATAAATAGTAATAATTTAAAATTTAATTCTGGTGGGAACTAATGCGCTCGGCGATGCATGTATGTGAACGTCGTGACACACCGTGGCATTTAGGGTTAAATGCCGTGACGTTTCATGCGTCTCTCCTATTTGCTCTCAGTTCCCTCACTTTTCTCTGCACTTGTCTCTCTCGTTCTTGCTTTCCCCACCCTGTAATCCCCCCTCCTAACTTTACTCCTTTATGGTTTTAAGGTATGTTGTGATTTTCCTTCTTTATTATTGTTTTGTTTAATTTGTTCTATTTTAATTTGTTGTTGTTTTAAGTTTTGTTAAGAATTTGTGTTAAAAGGTTAGGTGTTTTTATGTTTTTTTTTGTTAGTATCCTGTTTAAATTCTACTTGGAATGCATGATTATTGGCTTGCCCTGTGTTGCCTGTGTTTGTAGGCTCCATTCATCCATGCGTTGCGGTGTTTGCTTGAATCCTGTGATGTTTGCTTGAATGTCGTGACGCTTGTATGCATGCCGCGGTGTGTTGTTCCAATAATTACAAAATTGACTTGTTTTACGTGTTTTCATACTTTTCAATGCGCAATTCTGATAATTTAAATATCTTGCCAAGTTTAGGTACATTATATCTCTTGCACCATGCCTCCTAAACGCTAACGAGGGTCCACAAGCCAACACAACAGGGAGCATGGCTTCTGTTTCTCCAGCGTAATAGTCTGGTGATCAACATAGTGTACCTATAGGTAGCATATGCCAAAATGAACTGACACTGTGTTGATCACCAGACTGCTCATTCTAGAGCATGGTTCTGCTTCTCCAGGGCCATCCATCGGGAGATAGAAGGGCTTATAAACTAAATCAACTGGAGTACGTTTGCTCAACACCCGGAGTCATTGGTTGTTCTTCTAGTAGTTCGCAAGTTCTATGCGAACACAACCTTCTCTAGTGAGAGGGCTGCTACAGTTAGAGTATGGGGGTGCATGGTCTCATATTCTATGGCAGCTATTCACACAGCTCTGAGCTTACCAGAGCCTCCCGAGATCTGTGAGTACGCGGAGTTCTGCCATTGGGAGCTAGAGGAGGGCATTGACCTTAACACGGTCACTGCCAGGATTTGTACAGCTGAATTATAGCTTGTGGTTTGGACCTTGAGCATGCAGACACAGAGGGCATGATTCTTCCCCTGATCCTACTTGACACCAGAGGCCAGGGCTTGGTACCATTTCATCTATACTCAGATTTTGCCATTAGCAAACCTATCTGAGGTGATGCGTGACTGGACTATTCTTATTTATGTTATCTTGGAGCGTCGGTCCATTGATGTCGCCCAGCTTATCTTTGATCAGATTAAGAGGTCAGTACGGGAGTACAAGAGACTCTTCTTCCCTTTTCTCATCCATACCTTATGCAGCAGGCATCATGTATGATGGGGGCCACATGAGGAGTTCACTGATGTTAGACAGCCTCTTGATGATCATTTCATTGAGAGGGTAGGTGCAGCTCCAGCCCCTCACCAGATAGGCAGAGGCAGGCTCGCGGAGAGCCTAGGGTAGCACCACCACCACCTGACACAGACTGGCATACCCAAATAGTGGCCCAGATAGCACGATTGATGGCCTTGCAGACGTGCCAGTACCAGTACACAACAGATACATAACGTTGGATGGCAGAGCAACTGGGCCTAGCTATGGATGATTTCCCGGTCCCAAAGTTTCCACCAGAGGCTGTGGCTGTCCCTCCTCAGCCCCCTCAGGCTCCTGAAGCTGTAGATGGAGAGGATGATGAGGATGCAGCTGCTGATGCTGTGGCAGATCAGGAGGATGATGAGGATATTGATGATCACTATCCCTGCTGCATCTAGGGCATTTTCTTTCATTGTATTTCATTATTATATTACTGTTAGTTATTTTTGTATAGTGGGGACATTATTTCCCTCAGGTTTGGGGGTGTCTTTGACTATATATTTTGATTTCATATATGCGATAGTATTTTTATAGTATTTTGGTACTGTTATGTTGATATCATATGTATGTGTTATTTACGACTATATATGTTTTTGTGATTTTTTATGCATATTGATATTGGCTATTACTGTTAGTTAATTATGAGAAAATTCCATGGTAATCTCATTTAAGATACAATTGTCGTTCCCTTTCACATTATAGGTTACAATGTTTTATATGCATGATTGTAAATGTTGAAAATTTTTAATTTATATCACGTTTCCAATAGCTAGTGTGAAATGGTTTCCCAATGATAGATATAGATGCAATTTGACCTAAATATTTCTGTGAATCCATATGCGATCTTTGAAGAATGTTGAATAATCTAGTCATTTTTCAATGCATGGTTTTGATCCCACTAGTATGCTGGTGTAACTTTGAAAATGATAAGAGTACTTATCTAGAGAAAGTTTATGGATGTATATGTAGAGTTTCGATTATCCTAGAAATTGTATGTAAACTCTCATGAGGCAAAATTCTAGATTATGCATGATTGAGGAAATGATTAAGGCATTGTTTGGACCGATTGTGCTTTTCAAGCTTGCCTGATGTAATTATATCCATAGATTCCCTTTTGAAGCTTTATAAATGTTTGGCCTTATATGTTTTTCATTACTTTCACATCCCTACCCTGTTAACCATTCTTATGCATGTAAAAACATTGCATTTTCTTCTTACCATTATTGTCTGTTGAGTGCATAATATGTTATTTCTTGAAGTGAGTCCAGTGATTAGCGATATAATGCATGCTAATATAAAATGAGCTTGAAGGAAGCATCAGCTGTAAAAGAAAAAAAAAAGCATTGCCTTCTCTTAAAAAAATGAAAAAAAATGAGAAAATAGACAAGCAAAGTAAATGAATGACATAAGAAAAGTCAAATACAAAAAGCATTGAATGGTTCTAGCCAGTTCTAATCTTTCACTTTGGAATACCCTAATAGTTTCACTTGGTGACTTAAGTCTTGAAATAGCATGTTTATGTTTCTCAATGTTTGTACTATATCCCTTCCATTTCTTTTCTTATGCCCATACCCATTGGCCTTACATTACAAGCTGTTGAAGTCCCTTTTGATTCTCAATTATGTGTGATTTACATTAGTGGAGAGAGAGTTTGAAGACAATCTTGTGGATTATTTGATTTCTATGCATGTATGTTTAAAAACTTATCCAGATGAATGTGAGTTGAATAGGAGAAGTTTAGCTTGCATGGTTGTGGGAAATGTGACTTGCAAGAAAGGAGGCTTTGATTGATTAGCATGATAAGGATTGTGTATGTGTGAAGCTGATTGTGAGGCATTAGCATTCTTTGAGGGCTTAAACAATCATTGTACACTAGTTATGATTTTAGTGAATTGGAATTCATGTTAAATGTTGAATGTATGTTGAAGCATGTGTTGTTAAGCAAATACTTAATCATACTTTGTTTTGCTCGAGGACTAGCAAAAACCTAGGTTTGGGGTATGATAACTCCATGATATATAGTTCTTTGTGTCCTATATCTGTGCTATATTGACAACTTAGTCCTTGTTATGATGCATATATGAAAGATTTGAGACTTATATTTGTCAAATTCCATTTTGATATCTTCCTATATAAACTTATGTAAATCTTGCATATTCTTTAAATGATTAAGTGGATTTGCAACTGTTAGTAACTTGATGATTTCTCTATTGTATAAAGAGTCCTAAACAAACTGATATATAGAAGAATTGGGCCAGCATTGGAAGAGAAAGCTAAATGTGAAATTCAGTATACCACGCCGCGACGCAGGCATGTTAATGACGCGGCGTGGTGCATTCCCCTGCTTCAGAACAAAAATCTGAGACTAGAGCGCCACAACGCAAATAAGTGGATGCTGCGGTGTGGTGACCTAATTTGAATAAACATCGCAGCGTAATATGGTGAATGTTGCAACGAGAAGCAAAGTTTTGGGGCCTATAAATATTGTTTCATCAGATTTCAATTGGAGGTTTTTACATTTTAGAACATAGCTGCTAGGGTTTTCATTGTAGGACTGAAAGGAAGCGGAAGGAGCCAAGGTTGGAGGCCATTCATCTTGGAGGAAGAAAAAAGCATCAAGGATCATCATCATTGAACTTCTTTCTTCCATTTCTTTTGCTTTCTCTTTTCCATTATCATGAACAGGATGTATTGTGATCTATTTTTATGTTTCATGGCTAGCTAAGCTGTGTACAAGGATTTCTTTGGATCTTCCTATGAATATTGATGATTTTGTAATCCTTTGAGTTAATATAGATTATTTAGGTTTTGTTTAATCATATTTCTCTTAATGCTCTTGAGTGTTTTGCTAACCTTTAATGTGTTTTGATTAAATCTATTGACCTAGATATAGGGATTTAGGTTTGAGATCATGGATATGGTTAATGCATGTTTAATTTCATTCTAATGTTGGAATAAGTTAATTACTAATGGGATAGACATATACCTATTGGTCAAGCATAGCTATTAGTGAGAATTGTTCTTAATGAGTGAAGTTTGCACTAGATCTCATGGAAACATAGTGAACTAGGTAAATGAAACATGGTTAAATGACCTAAACATAGGCTTTTAACAAAGTTAGTTTCTGAAGCTAACAAATCTCATCTCATTTATGTTGTTTAAGAGGATTGCATAACATCAATTGAAGTAAAGGGTGAAGAAGGATTTCTTATTTTCTAATCAATATCTTAAAGTTCAATTTACTGTATTTATGTCTTTACAGTTAACTTACACAACCTTTTCTAAATTTGAATGTTCTTGAATAGTATTAAGTAAGCTATTAGTTAATATTTTGCTTTAGAGATTTATGTATTCCTCGTGGGAGCGATATCCTACTCTTTACTATATTACTTGTTCGATCCGTGCACTTGTGGTAAGCAAAAGCATTAACAGTAATCGATTACCATAAGCTTGTAATCCATTACAAGCATACAGGAACTTGCTTTTCACATGTCAGAAGCTTGGTAATCGATTACCATGAGCTTCTCTAAACAAATAGATGCTTAGTAATTGATTACTACGACTAGTAATTAATTACCACGAGCCCAGGAACACTCTTTTGAGAGCTGGTAATCGATTACTAGCTTCAATAATCGATTACCACGATATTTCCAGCACCTAAAAAATGTTTTCAAAGTATGGTAATTGAATACCAAATCTTTAAAACTAGCAACGACTAGTTTCAGACACATTTAATACTGCATAAACTACCACCAACGGATCTATTTTAATTGATAGATATAAATACAAGCCTTGGGACACTTATTACCAACTCTTGACAATTTGAAAACTCATTCCCAAGCATTTAATACGTGATTTAATTCTTTCAACTACCTTGCTTTATTTTTCAACTTCTTAAGATATCTTTGAGAGAGCTTCATAAAGCTTTAATTTGTATTATCTACTCTTTGAGAGAGCTTACTTTCATTCAAGTCATAGTGTAAACACTTAAGAGAGTAGAGGATCTCTTGAGAATTCAAAGAGGCTTCTACACAAAAAGGTGGATGATCCTTGAAATGTAGAAATGACTCAATCTTTGTATAGGTTTTGTCAAACACCTTATGAAGCTTGAAAATAGTGGAAACTCCTGAGTGGATGATCCTAAGGACTAGAAGTAGATAACAAAGGTAATTGAACCAGTATAAATCTCATTTGTAATATTCTCAACCTTTATCACTGCTTCTCAATTGGCAAGTATATCAAATTGCAAAAGTAATATAATAATAAGTGAGTATCGTCTCATAGATATTAAGTTGTCAAATACCAAATTCACCAAATCAATACTATCTAGGCTATAGGAAATTGAGATTAAAAGAGTTCACAAGAAAACAAGTAATTGAAGGAAAAACAAAACAAGGTAAAAACATATAAATTAAAAATAATAAGAGAGCACAAGAACAAATTAAGGTGTAAACAAGCAATGGTAAAGATGCTATGGATCTGACTTCACTTATTTCAACAATCTATCATAGATAATAGAGTAGTTTTCATACCTTTATTCTAATTAATTTCTAGTTATTCAGTTGATGGGGAGAATCCCTTAATTAATTAAAACCCAATTCCTTGATGAGTTACTTCTCTTTAATTATCAAAAGATAGTCAATTCCTTGATCTAAACCTCAACTCTTAAAGGCTTGACTTTCACTCTATGAATTCTCATGGAAAATATCACAATTCTCCCACATAACCTATAACCTTTATTCCTAGATGAATATAAATCATAACACTTATTATTTATGGTCTAAGTCATATGCAAACCTCCTAATTCTACATACATCTCACTAGATCAATTTATGAATGGTCAATTCATAAAGGCATTAAAAACCATAATAAGCACTCAAATTGAATAGAAAAAAATTAATTAAAAATCCAATCTTAATACATGTCAATTGAAATAATTTACATCTTTACCCTAGAAAAACAAGAATTTAGCTACTCATGACAAAAGAAAAGAAGAGATAAGAAGAGAAAAGAAAAATCATCATGATAGAACCGTAGAGAAGAAACCAAAACGCCTTCAATGGTGATTCGATCTCCAACTCCATGAGAGTTCTATGACGGATCCTCCTTCTCTCCTAGGGTTTGTCCCCTTGCTGCCTTTGTGCCTCCAAAACTCTGTAATTTTCCTGTATTTCTTAACCAAAAGAGAGCTCCTTTGTTAAACTCGTTTTTCCCTTTTTATAGAAAAGCTTATAGCTTTTCGTATCTAACTTGCACCATTTTTCTTAACCTTCATATGACCTAATTTGCCCTCAATCTCAACATAAAAGTTTTAGGATTTTCTGTTAACTTTTCAATGTCGCAAACGGCGTATCGATTTGATTTTTGTAGCCTAAGATATGACTTAATTACTGAGGAATGATCAAGATGTTATTGGAATCCGAATTTTGCTCCAAATCAAATCTCTTTGAGAATCATTATCCAATCTCCAATCTAAGATTTTGCGTCCAATTAAAACTCTAATTAGCATCTAAAAATAGGATAAGAATTTTTCAAATATTTATCTTTAGAAATTTCTTATTTTTGCACAAAATCTGATGATTTATCTTAAAAATTCAAATATAATTAGGTGAAGAGATAATTGTTTAAAAATAAATTTAAAATAAATAAAATTAAACAAAATAAATTAAAATAAATTAAAAATCATAATAAATAAGCCCAAAAGATGAGTATATTTTATACTCATCAAATACTCCCAAACTTAAATATTGTTTGTACTCAAGCGATAAAAATCACAGTAAGGGTACTTCTTTTGTAAAGATGTCAAGCATTGTAATTCAAACTTCTCAAAGAAACCTCAAGAATCCATACCCATGAATAACTCATTTAAATGCCAAGAAGTTAAAATACTAATCAAGCATACACATTTAACAATGTGCAAACAACTTAACTTAAGTAAGTTTTCACAAACTAATTCATGAATCTATATGCACCAAGATAAGACTACGCACACAAAGTAATATCTAAAACTTCAATGACATAACTAAATTGATGAATGAATGTATGTCCCAAATCCCATAGGCAAAACCACAACTCGTTTCTCCATTAATGAAGTGCATACTTTCAAAAAATCAAAAGGTCTTTATTAGGGTTGTAATGGTGGGCCAAGAGGTGAAAAGTAAAACAAAAAAAAAGGAAAAGGAAAAACAAAATATGAGAGATTCATGACGAAGAAGTTGAAAATACATTGAAAATAAAGATATATTATGTAAAGGAAAAACTTCACTTCAATTTATTAGCACACTTGTTTCTGCTCTTTTTTTTTTAATATTGACCTCCACCCCCAAACTTATTTCTTTGCAATACATTGGGTGGAACTTCTTTCCTTTTTTTTTTCAAACACGTTAGACTTTGACTTTTCTTTCCTTCTTCTCCCTTTATATTCAACATTCATCTCACTTCGATCATCAATAAGTCTCTCCCTTCCACATTCAATTCTCTCTCACAAAAGGGTAGGTAAGTGTTTAAAGGTTAAGGGTAAAGGTGGAATATAGGTTAATGAAAGAAAATAGGCTAATGAAAGGCTCAAATGGAGTTCCAAGGGATAATAATGATGAGTGGGTAGTCTAAGGCCATGATGAGGTTAAAGAAAGAATGCCTAGATCATCTCCTTTTAAGTGCACACTAGGATTTTGCCTCGAAAGGATGCAGTGGAATTATTCTAAGACTGGTGAGGCAATTAGATACTTACTTTAGCACACATAGTCCTTCTCTAGGAACACACAAATTCAATTAAACGTTTAATGAACTGATGCAAAAGAAAAATTGAATGCCCAAAGCTAAATATGCATGACAATCATGAACAAATCTCCAACTAGCATAATCCTAAGCTAAAACATATCTAGGTTATAGGAAATTGAAATTAAAAAGAGTTCAAAAGAAAACAAGTAATTGAAGGAAAAACAAAACAAGGTAAAAACATATAAATTAAAAATAGTAAGAGATCATGATAACAATTTAAGGTGTAAACAAGCAATGATAAAGATGTTAGGGATCCGACTTCACTTATTTCAATAATCTATCATAGACAATAAAGTAGTTTTGGTATCTTCATTCTAATTAATTTTTAGTCATTCAATTGATGGGGAGAATCACTTAATTAATTAAAACTTAATTCCTTTGTGAGTTAATTCTCTTTAATTATCAAAGGCTAGTCGATTCCTTTATCTAAATCTTAATTCTTAAATGCACGACCTTCACTCTATGAATTCTCATAGAAAATATCATAATTCTCCCACACTGTAACGCCTTTTTTTGGGAGGGGACGTCACATTATTACTTACGATGCGGAAAACAAAAAGAATGAATTAAGACCCGGTTCATTATAAATTAGATAAGTCTGTTTAGTTGTGATCATATAATTAAATTATCGAACTCTTTTTTTTTTGTTATAAATAATAAAATATAGTGACGAGACGTAATTATAAAGGGTAAAATAAAAGTAAATCATACATTCGATCAACATACATATATATCATCATATCAAATTTATTTAATTACAACACCTGATGTATAAAAAGTAAAACTATGCATGCCCCAAAAGATTATACATGTATAGCCCACCAAAAGATAAGTCATCAGGCCCCAAAAAGAACACAGATAGCCATCAGTAGCTATTGATAGTATCAGCCCCTAAGAAGAAAGAGAAAGAAGCGTATCGGGATCCTCCTCAAGGTCTTCCTTGTCGGAGGAAACCCTCATCGGAGCCACTGAGTTGCGAGCCAGGGCTTGGGCAGTAGAGAGGAATGAATCATCCTGTGGAGTGTAATAACTTTCACCCCACATATCCCTAATGGGCAGGTAGAACTCCAAATGTAGACGAACACTATAGTAAAGATGGGCGGATCATAGCACCCCCAAGCTAATGACACTGTCACGTCTCCTAAATAAACACAGTGATCCGAGCTAAAGTTAATGTGCCAACAGTCCGGACCTCTGAGGAAAGTCAGGCGTACGTATCCTAGAAAGCCTTACAGACGGGTCGTCATGATCAAATAGGTACTAATCGAAGTCAGGCCAAAAATCAGGGAATTCGTGTACTTCCCCTTCTTTGCCACCGTCTTCAGAGAAACATATATATATACACAGAGATAGTAGAAATACATAAAAGAGATGAGACATCCTACATTCATTACCAATTATGGCAGTAAAGAAACAGAATGGCGTAGGACACCCACATAGCAATACAAGAGTAATAAACAGTAATCAAGAGGCAAATATTAATTAACATAACAATTCCAGGCAGTTATACAACAGTAATGTAATAGTTCCAATTATCATAAGAATTAAATGTTAGATAATATATTGACTCACTATGCACATGCATACGATATTAAAATCCTACTCCATGGAGCTAGATACAAACATTCGGAGAGAAAGATCAAGAGACATGTCTGTAACTCGGCTGCCACGGTGAAAGTGCTATAAATCATCAATTTATCCACGTGCACATCAAGGCATTGTACAAGACATTCTTCACTAGATTGCGATATAGGATAGTATCTCGGTCCAGATCGTCGGTGTGTTTACATCGGTCTGCCCTATGGACAGAAGAGCTACCAATTGTCCATTGCGAGGTACCCGCACCCCGACGCCCCAAGGTCAACATTATGACCTACACTAGTCTACTCGCACCCGCACTAAGGTGTGTTCAATCTCCCAGGCAACAAGACCTTAACAACAGTCCAACGGACTTTCACAATGCATGATAACTCCATGCATATATCATATATATTCAACAATAATACACTTTCCATCACATACCACAATTTGGTTAAGATAAGCATCAACATATACTTGGTCAAACTCTTGGATCCATAATAAATATTATTAAGTCCTTAAATAATATATTACACTTTTAGGGTACATTATGGAATTATTTAACATTCTTCCTTACACTCATAGTCTTACTTTAATCAAAATTATTCTAAGTTTTGGATAAAACTTCATTCTTGATTCTTTCTATTTTATGAATCCCTAATTAATTCCTAATTGTCCAATTAATTAAGTTTCACTTCAATTTAATATTTCTTATGAAATTCTCCTCTAGAGGAATTATTTTGCTTATTAAGTTCCTTAATTTAAGTTTATTCAAACTCACTTAGAGAATTATTCTTAGGTTTTCCCAAATCTCACACTCTTATTCTTTAGTTAGGTCAAAAGATTCACTTTTAGGTTATCAATTAAATTTCTCTCTGTTACCTTATTAACTACTTATTACTTGATTATTGAATTCCAAAAGTTAACTAAAAATTACATCTTTTGGACCTAAAATGGCCTAGAGGCCGTGGCCTCTCAAGGGTAGTAACCCTAAAATTTTTCTTAACTTCATTACATCTTATTCACTTGATTAATTATATTTCCATCTTGATTAAAAAATTTCAATCATGATCCCTCCAATTGGGGGTCATGGCTGTGAGCCTCCATGAGGAAGGCAATGGACTTTTATTTTCATTTCATGATTTCAATCCATCCAAGATCATCAATATACATATAAGATCATCCAAATAGATTAAATAATGCAAAATCAACACATAACCACAAAAATCATACATCAAAAAGAGTAACCCTAACAAGGGTTCCTCACAAACAGCACAAAATCGTGTCTCTCACTACCAAAAGAGGTTGAAGAGGATCATCTCCCTCTTACCTAAGAGAAATCAAGAGAAGAAATCCCCTTGTTTGCTTCTTGACAATTTCGGTCACACCCTTCAAAACCCTAGAAATTTCAACTTCAACCAATCAACACCAATGTTTGAAAAAGATAAAATAAATGGTCATGAAGGTGGTCTTGAAAACGAAAATGAGGAAGAGAAGGTGAAGAACCAAGAATCTTACCCTAAAGCTCCAAACTTGAAGCTTGAAGAAGATGATGAAGATGGAAGCTTTTCAAGAAATCTTCAACTAGAAAGGTGTTTATAATGTAGTGAGGATTAAGAAAATGTGGTTGCTTGGAATTTTTGTGATGGTGGAGGGCATGGAAGGGAGGTGGCCGTGTGGTGTGGTGTGGTGGTAGAGAGAAGAAGGAGAAAATTTGAGAGAAGAAAATGTAGAGAGAGAAGTTGATAGTAAGAAATAATTTCAAAATGAGTAAATAAAAGTAATAATGGGTAAAACAAAATTTTGGGCTCCAAAGAGGCCATGCAGTCGTGTGGGGTGTGGGAGGAGAAAGAAGGAGTGTGTAGCTTCTTTGAGAAGCTTGGTATCTTTTTAGAAAGAGGATTTGATTAGACATAAAGTAGATTACATTTGGATAGGATAATTAGGTGATAAAGTAATTAAAATAATAAGGTGATTAGGGTTTTAACTACAAGCTATTACCTAATGGATAATTGTTATAGTGCACAAAGTCAGTATTAATTATCCAACGGATAATAGAGCGTATCGTAAAATTTTACTTAATAGTACGTACAAAGATTTTATTTATCCGATAAAACCTCAAAAAATGTAAACCTCGTAAATTGTGTCCGACTTCGGGTTTAGTAAGATCTCCCATTGACGTTTCCACAGTTCAAGGTTTACCAGTCTCAGGAAAAATATTTCGTTTTCTCGGCTCCGCTCAGTGTGTACGTAAAACGAAGAATATATTAAAATATTCATTGTTTCCAGAAAAATTCACAAAAATTCTAAAAAATCACAAATATTAGAAAATGACTATTCATCATGAAACAAATCATTTTTGGGGTGTTACATTGACTCTGCTCAGTGTGTACGTAAAACGAGAAATAGATTAAAATATTTGATATTTTTGGAAAAATCCAAAAAAATTCTCAAAAATCATAAATATTATAAAATGATTATTTATGATGAAACAAATAATTTTCGGGGTGTTACACACACAACCTATAATCTCTATTCTTAGATGATTATAAATCATGACACTTATTATTTATGATCTAAGTCATATGAAAACCTCATGATTCTACATACATCTCACTAGATCAATTTATGAGTGGCCAATTTATAAATGCATTAAAAATCATAATAAGCACTCAAATTGAATAGAAAAGAAATTAATTAAAAATTCAATCTTAATATATGTCAATTGAATCAAGTTACATCTTTACCCTAACAAAACAAGAATTTAGCTGCACATGACAAAAGAGAAGAAGAGATAGGAAGATGAAAGAAAAATAATCATGATAGAACCGTAGAGAAGAAACCAAAACACCTTCAATGGTGATTCGGTCTCCAACTCCATGAGAGCTCCATGACAGCTCCTCTTTCTCTCCTAGAGCTTGTCCTATTGCTGCCTTTGAGCCTCCAAAACTTTGTAATTTTCATCTATTTTCTAAACCAAAAAAGAGCTTCTTTGCTAAACTCATTTTCCCCATTTTATAGAAAAGCTAACAACTTTTAGTATTTAAATTGAACGATTTTTCTCACCCTTCAAATGACCGAATTTGCCCTTGATCTCAATAGAGAAGTTTTATGATTTTCTGTTATCTTTTCAATGCCACAAACGACGTATCGATCTGATTTCTGTAGCCTAAGATATGACTCAATTACCGAGGAATGGTTAGGATGCTATGAGAATCCAAATTTTGCTCTAAATCAAATCTCTTTGAGAATCTTATCCAATCTCCAATCTAAGATTTTGAGTCCAATTAGAACTTTAATTAACATCGAAGAATAAGATAAGAATCCTTCAAATATTTATCCTTAGGGATTTCTTATTTTTGCACAAAATATGATGATTTATCCTGAAAATTCAAATATGACTAGGTGAAGAGATAATTATTTAAAAATAAATTAAAAATAAAAAAATTAAATAAAAATAAATTAAAAATCCTAATAAATAAACTCAAAAGATGAGTGTATTTCACATTCATTAATCTCTTTATTTTCAAGCTTATTTATTGCTTCTGCATACTTGTTGCTTCTTCGTTCACTCATTCATTCTATTTAAACTTGTGTGAGAACCTTTTATCATCATAAATCCATTTACTTCTAAGAAAATAGCTTCAACGAAAATTGAAAGGGGACTTGTTTGCGAAAAGTTTTGAAAAACTCAATTCACCCCCTCTTAAGTTTTGAACCACATGGTAATAGATAGAACTGACATGCTTGTAATTGAAGGTTCAAAATCACAATATAAAACAATTATGCCAAAATAGGTTAGGTGCTCTTTACCCTACTTCAGGGGCTAGATAAGCTCCTAACAATCAAACTCAGCATCAATTTACAAGAAGCAAAGCTCAAGGGCTAGCTAAAGGCTAAACCTAAGGTCCATTGTGATGATCACATATTTGATACATTAATAAGCCTTTATTTTAGTCATTTACACTCTCCATGTACTTAATTGATAGAGTTTGATTATGTTTTGTAAGTTTGGACTCAAATTGGACTTAATTGAATTTTTCAGCATAATTTACATCTTATATTATTTCTGTATTTGGGCTATATCTTAGGATGTAGGTAGCCAAATGAGGTGAATATAATGGAATTTTAAAGATAAGAGAGAGTTCTATAAGTTTCATGAAGACCTCAAAGGCCTAATCACACAAGTAGATAACTCAAATTGGGGTTGAAACAAGAACTAGAGTGCTGTTCCTAACAGATTGACCTATATGTACTGTTCATGCCATCTCTCGTGCTATAAGTTGTCAAATGGGCTGAAAATTTAATGCTGAACAGTTAAGACCTATATCTACAAATTTCATGTTGAACACTTTTCCAGAATCTGAGGCCTAATAGGTGATATTGGGCTTGCAAGTCAGAATAGAGGAGCTGTGACTGGGCCTAAGTAGTGTGTAGTAATTTGAACGTATCTAGAGTTATAGAAATGATATTGGACTCAAACTAAAGCCATTTGAATGCTAAGATCCAGCCCTACAACTTTGATGAAGATCATATTTGCTTATTCTGATGCATTCAATGACTTCAGAGCTAAATGATTTCAGAGATAAGGAATCTCTATAATTTTTCACTCACCAAAAGTCATTTGGCATTTTCCACTTATTTCCCACTCATCCACCCACTAATGACTCACCCCCTAGTCATTTTGTATCTCTAATCCTTTATAAAAGGGGGCCTTGATAGATCATTAAGGGTGTTAGGTGTTAGGTACTAAAATGATGCTAGTTTGTTACTAGGTTTTCTTATAGTAATTTTTCTTTGTTCTAAATTGAAGTCATGTTCTTCTTCTTCTTCTTCTCTCTTTCTTTCTTCTTATCTATGAGTAACTAAGTTTCATTTTGCTGGGGTGAAAGAGTGAAGCTCTTGGTAATGAAATAAGGTTAGATTAATTTTTCTCTTGTGCTTAAATGATATATTTTCAAGTGGTCATTATACGTATTATATTTTGTTTCCAATTAATTTAAAAACCCTCCTTGTAAAGTGGAGTTCTTGATTTGTTGTAGACAAGAGATTAACACAATGAATGCTTTAACCCATTTACAAGTGGTGGTGCTAGAAACTCTCCTTATAAAGTGGAGATCTTGATTTGTTGTAGATAAGATTTTGGCACAATGAATGCTTGATCCTATTTATGAGTGGTGGTGTTAATAGATAATTAAAGGAATCATAATATAATTACGTATATAATTTTTAATGAGCTTTGAACGTTGTATTTTCTGATTGGAACCTCTGTTATGTGTGGATTCTAATTAAGTTATAAAAGAATTAATTTTGTCCTTAATTTATTTACCAACAGTGGATCTTTTAACCCAATCAATTCCTTTTTACTTGTGAACAATTTTATTTATCATCTTTATTATTGTAACAAAATATTTACTTTACTTTAATTAATTTTTCTTCATCAAGTCTCTGTGGTTCGACCTCGGACTTACTAAGAATTTATTACTTGAGATAACCTGTACTTGAGTTTGTAACTTTTAATCCCGCATCAAGTTTTTAGCGCCGTTGTCGGGGACTTGATTTGAAGAACAAATTTATGGTGTAAATATTTTGTATATATATTTTACCCTTTTAATTTTTTTCTTTGTACTTACTAACGTACTAACTTAGTAGGGGAAACTCTCTCTAATCTCTCTATAATCTTTAATCATTAATGAAATAATCTTTCTTCTTATCTTCTCTCTCGCCGGAGCAAAAAATCAGCTTGCCGATTCTCTGTTTTTCATATTTTAAATTTACTTTTCGCACTTTATTTTTTGTATTTTATCTTCTGTCATTTATTTTTTGTTATTTATTTTCTATCATTTTTTTTGTTTACTAACTTACTAATTCTCTTACTAACTATTTAACTTCTTACTTTATCAGTTATCTAACTTTTTACTTTACTTGCTTCTAACATTTTAATTTACTTGCTTCTAACATTTTAATTTATCCTCATACTAACTTTTTAATTTTTCTGCTTATTAACTTATTCTGTGGTTGGTTTATACCACACCTTTGTTAATATTTAATGGACGGTTTATACTGCTAGCTTGTACATTTTATTTTATATTTTAAGTTACTTGTTTATGCTTAATTGGTATCGTGATTTAAATTCTGGTCGTTTGGTTAAAGTTAATCCTAGTACTTTACATATTGATTTGTCTGAATCACAATCACACACATCAAACACAATGACTGAAAATGAAAGTGTGTATGATGAACATGAAAATCAACCGTTGCGAACCATGCATAAGTATTTGCAACCATCTCGAAATTCTAGTCCATCATGTTTTATCTTTCCACTCAATGCTAACAATTTTAAATTCAAGCCAGGTATGATTTCTTTACTTCCTAATTTCCATGGTTTAGAATCTGAAATCCCATATTTACATCTAAAAGAATTTGAGGAAGTATGTACTGCTTTTCATGTTAAGCTTAAATTGTTTTCTTTTTCTTTAAAAGATAAAGCAAAAGCTTGACTTAACACTTTGAAACCAAGATCAATTGGCACATGGCAAGAAATGCAAGGTGAGTTTTTAAAGAAATTTTTTTCAACACATAAAACCAATGCTTTGGAAAGACAAATCCAAAATTTTTCCCAAAATTCAAATGAAGCATATTTTCAAAGTTGGGAACGTTTTAAAGATTTGTTGAATTCTTGCCCACATCATGGTTTTGAAAAAAGGTGCACTATAAGCTTCTTTTATGAAGGGTTAACACCTGAAACTAAACAATTTATGGAAACAATGTGCAATGGTGAGTTTCTTGATAAAGAACTTGAAGAACCTTTAGACTATTTAGACCATTTGGCTGAAAATTCTCAATCTTGGCATGATACTAATCCTTCTAAAAATTCAATCAGATTTAACCTTGCAAATGCTAGTAAAGGAAAATATCATCTTAGTCAAGAAGAAGATCTAAATGCAAAGTTTGTAGTTTGGCTAGAAAGATTGAAGCTACGGAATCAGGGAAAGTAAAAGAAATCAAATCTATACAAAATGAAGAAATTTGTAGCATTTGTGATGAATTGGGACACTCAACAAATGAATGTCCAAAAATTCCTGTTTTTAAAGAAGTTGTGCATGAGCAAGTAAATGCAATGAACAATTTTAAAAAGTCATTCACTTCTTTTTTTTCAGATACATACAATCCAGGATGGAGAAATCACCCAAACTTCAGTTAGAGGACCAACAATCAGGCACAATTCATGCAACCACCGCCTCCTCTAGCACAGCAAGATTCTCAAAATCCTCAAGGATATGCACCTTATGTCTCACTATATAGGAAAAACCTTGAAGGAACATTGCATGCATTCATGCAAAAACAAGAGGCCATCAATAACCAAAACACTCAAGCCATGATTGACATAAAAGACACTCTTGCTAAACTTTCTTCTGCACTTGCCATTCATGAGAAAGGAAAGTTTCCCTCTCAATCTTAACCTCAACCAAATCTTAAGGGTCAGTACAGCCTAAATGAGGGTAGTTCAAAATGTCAAAAAATAGATCAAGTCAACTCAGTGATAACTCTTAGGAGTGGAAAGGTTATTGAAAAACAAATTCCTGAACCTTGTGAAAAAATGATGAGTCAAGTCCCAAAGATGAGGAAGGAGTTGATAAGCCACCTAGCCAAAAGGAGATCAAACCCTCGTCTTCACCCCCATTTCCTCAAGCATTAAACAATTCAAGTAAAATGAATCATCATAGTGATATTTTTGAAATCTTTCAACAAGTGAAGGTCAATATTCCTCTGTTAGATGCTATCAAGCAGATTCCTTGTTATGCCAAATTTTTGAAAGACTTGTGCACTGTTAAAAGGAAACATAATGTGAAAAAGAATGCATTTTTAACTGAATAGGTAAGCTCCATTATTCAAAACAATAATGAGTTAAAATATAAAGACCCTGGTTATCCTACAGTTTCATGCATTATTAGTGAACATAAAATTGAACGAGCTTTACTTGATCTTGGTGCTAGTGTTAATTTGCTTCCATATTCAGTTTATCAACAACTCAACCTTGGTAAGTTAAAACTAACTTCTGTAACTTTTCTACTTGCTGATAGATCAATTAAAGTCTTGAAAGGAATAATGGAAGATGTGTTAGTACAAGTTGAAAAATTCATATATCCTGTGGATTTTATTGTCTTGAAAACTGAACTTATGGTTGATAGTTCTAAGTCAGTTCCTGTTATTCTAGGTTGCCCATTTTTAGCAACATCTAATGCTTTGATATATTGCAGAAATGGAGTAGTGAAGATAACATTTGGAAATATGACACTGGAGCTAAATGTTTTCAACATGTGCAAGCAATCACATGAAGTTTATGATAACAATGAAGAGATTGAAGGGATTGAGGCCATTATAGATGATCATCTTCAAACCAGGAGTTCTTCTGACCCATTAGAAATTTGTTTAATTAATTCATTTGATTCAGCTACACAATTAGATGATGATATTTCTGAAATATGCTCTTTGCTTGACTGTACACAGGAACTGGAATACAAAGGAAGGAAGTCAAGATTTGAAGAGCTAAAACCCATGAATGATGATACCCATGAAGAAGTACCCACACTGGAACTAAAGCCATTACCTGCTGGGTTGAAGTACACATTTTTGGAGAAGAACAAAGCTTTCCAGTGATAATTTTCTCATCCCTGACCAAAGAATAAGAAAGTATATTGATAGAAGTACTTAAAAGGCATAAAAGTACAATTGGATGGACATTAAAGGACATAAAATGCATTAATCCATTAATTTTTACACATAGAATACATTTAGAGGATAATGCTAAAACATCTCAACAACCTCAAAGAAGATTAAATCCACACATGAAAGAGGTAGTTAGAGCTGAAGTTCTTAAATTACTTGATGTCGGAATTATCTATCCTATCTCTGATAGCTAGTGGGTAAGCCCTACACAAGTTGTGTCTAAGAAATCTAGAATAACAGTGGTTGAAAATGAAAAAAAGGAGAATTAATACCAACCCGAGTCTCATCTAGTTGGCGTATGTGTATTGATTTCAGAAAATTGAATTCAGCCACTAAGAAAGATCATTTTCCTTTGCCATTTCTTGATCAGATTCTAGAAAGAGTAGTAGGACATCCCTACTATTATTTTCTTGATGGTTATTCGGGGTATAATCAAATACCAATTGCATTGGAGGATCAAGAAAAAACCAATTTTACTTGCCCCTTTGGCACTTTTGCATATAGAAAAATGTCTTTTGGTCTTTGTAATGCTCCAACAACTTTTCAAAGATGCATATTAAGTATTTTCAGTGACATGATTGAGCATTATTTAGAGGTTTTCATGGATGGTCTGACAGTTTTTGGAAATTCTTTTGAAAATTGTCTTGATAATTTGAAAAAAGTGCTTCAAAGATGCGAAGAAAAAGGATTTGTGTTAAATTGGGAAAAATGTCATTACATGGTTACCTCAGGAATATTGTTAGGTCATGTGATATCTTCTAAGGGAATTGAAGTTGATAAGGCCAAAGTTGAATTAATTGCTCATTTGCCTTCCCCAAAAACAGTCAGAGAAGTTCGCTTCTTTTTAGGACATGCAGGATTTTACAGAAGATTCGTAAAAGACTTTAGTGTCATATCTAGACCTTTATATAATCTTCTAACAAAAGATATACCATTTGATTAGACCCAAGATTGTCAGAAATCTTTTAAAAAATTAATCGATCTTTTGATTTCTGCTCCTATTATGCAATCTCCTGACTGGTCTTTGCCTTTTAAGTTGATGTGTGATGCTAGTGATTTTGCTGTTGGTGCTATTTTAGGACAAAGAAAGGAAGGTAAGCCTCATGTAATTTATTACGTAAGTTGAACTTTGAATAGTGCACAAATGAATTACACCACTACTGAAAAGAACTACTTGCTGTAATTTTTGCATTGGATAAATTTTGAGCTTATTTAATTAGTTCTTTCACTATTATTTTTACTGATCATGTTGCTGTTAGATATTTAATGTCTAAGCAGGATGTCAAACCTAGGTTGATACGGTGGATCTTGTTGCTTTAAGAATTCAACATCACAATAAAAGACAAGAAAGGAGCCGAAAATATTGTTGCAGATCATTTGTCCAGACTTACAACAGGCTCATCTTTTGATAGCACACCTATCAATGATTCTTTTCCAGATGAATTTTTATTTTCTGTCAATTCCATGCCTTGGTTTGCTAATATTGTCAATTTTCTTTGTAATCCTTGTTATGAGTAGAATTTATTTTAAGTTTGTTTCTTTCTTTTTGTAGTTCCCGGTTAAATGGCGGATAATGGTACTCTGTGACTCTCAAGTCAGTTTATTTTTCAGTTTCCCATAATAACTGATTTCTTCTCCTTTTAAAATAGATGTTATTCTCTCAAATCTAAGAAAGCATTTTCTTTCTCTCCCTCTAAATGCTCTAACAAAAGTCTACAAAGTTAGATGTGAAATATTGAGACTGTTAATGTACAAGGGCATCCCAGAAGATATATACTGGATAATCGAAGCAAAGGTTCGTTTAGCTAGTGAATCTTCAGATTCATTTATCCCATACATGTTTGGTCTCAGTAAAAGTTCATTTTCAAAAAGGAGAAGAGCAAAAAGAATGCAAGTTTGTTACAAGTGTGCACGATGGAATTGTAACATGCGATATCGCTCTTTGGGGATGGTTTCTGTAAACAGAGAAGATAAAATATTCTTCATTAAGAATGGACTGAGTAAGGAGTCATTCGATAATATCTTATTGACTCTTGAGACGTATTCTTGTGGAGTTGTGCAGCGTGAACTTCTTAGTTTGTGGAATCTCTTCAAGGACGAGTCAGAGCGTTATAGTCTCGGGAATCTGACTCAAAAAGACATTGTTTGCCAATTTATAAGAAAATTGGATGGGAAGCTTATCCTCGACTCATAAAAGGCGTTTAAGTCATTTCTGGACGTGAAACCAGAGGAAGATGTAAGCCACAATCACAACAACATGTATATATTATCTTGTACATCTTCAAAAAAAAAAAAAAAGAAAAAAAAAAAAAAAAAAAAAAAAAAAATGAGAAAAAATGAAATAAAAAGAATAAAAAAAAGTGAAACTTCGGTTGTACTTGGTCTTTAATTAGATTAAGAGCCCCTGCCAGCGGCAGCCCCGTCATTGACTCGGGTGGACCATCACACGCCGGTCTGTAAATAAGGTTTGTGTGCCATGCTCTGTAGAGAGCTGCACTCCACAATCCAATGTTCACCATTTAGGCACTGTGGAGTTGATAGACAGGTAGAAGCGTCTCACTTTGGTTATTAGTGAGAAGTAACCCGCGGCTGCCAAAGCGTATGAGGCATCTGAGCTTGATCCTCTCTTTTATTAGAAGGGGCTCTCAGCGCCCTAGGATGGAACGTTCTGGATCTTGGACATTGCGGTTTCAGATTTTAGCATCTTTGTTGATGTTACGAACCCAAGTGTGAGCTCTCCAGGTTCTAGACCCAGGATGGAAACCCACGATGGTTTCTTTATTCTCTTTTCTTCAAATAAGCGGGAGGGAGAAGAATACCAAGATTAGCTGAGCCATCTTGGTATTACTGCACTCATGACGCGCAGTATAAAGATCTGCCATGAAACTTATACATAAAGGTATGTAATCATTTGTTATTATTATTCTATCTTTGTATGATTTTGTTGAATTTTAGTTTTGGACAGACGATCCTTTGGACAGGATCCTTCAGGGGTTTCTAGACTTCTTTACCCTGATGGTTTTCTTGAAGTAAAAAAAAACAAAAAAAATAAAAAAAATAAAAACATAAACATAAACATAAAAAAAAATAATTTTGTTTCTTAATTTCAAACTTTTCTGACAACAGCCAACCTACCCATATAGATGCTATCATTACTTTTTCTATTCTCTTCCCTATTTAAACACTACATTTCCTTCACTTTCCTTCAACTCAAAAACATTCAAAAGGAGTGTGAGTGTAAAATGGAGGGAGCTTCTTCTTCTTCTATTCGTAGACTTACCAATATCTGTGTATTTTGTGGGTCAACTTATGGGAAGGGTTTAGAGTATGTAGATGCAGTAATCACTCTTGGTCGAACACTTGCTGTAAGAAAAATTCATTTAGTATATGGGGGAGGTAGCATTGGGTTAATGAAGGCTGTATCACTTGCTACACATTTAAAAGGTAGTTAGGTTTTAGGTATCATTCCTAAACCTTTAGCTCGACAGAATATCACTGGAAAAACAATTGGGGAGGAGCTTCAAGTATCATCTATGGATTAACGAATGAGGACAATGCTTACAAATTCTGATGCATTCATAGCCTTACCAGGTGGTTTTGGTAATATGGAAGAAGTTTTTCAAATTGTTTCTTGGGCCCAACTGAACATCCACCATAAACTCATAGGTTTGTTGAATGTTAATAATTTCTTTGATAATTTGTTATCTTTTCTTGACCATGCTATGGAACAAAAATTTCTCACACCTTCGGCAAGACGACTCCTTATATCTGCTTCTACTGTTGATGAATTAATTGATAAATTACAAGCTTTTGTTTATGAACCTGAATTAGTAATAGCTCAGATAGTTTGGTCAGGAGGCGGCAGTAAGGGAGGCAGCAGCAAGAGAGACAATAGTAAGGGATGCAGCAAGGAACAAGAGTGTGATCTAGCACTTCATCTATAACTTTCCTTTATCTTTAGTTTTAATTATCGTACTTTGTTTCTGTTTTAATTTGTATAAGGTTTCTCTTTTCAGTAATTGCAATAACAAGTACTATCTTCTATCCTTTACCTATCTATGTTTTGACATTGAGGACAATGTTGTGATCTGGTTAGGGGGAAGGATAGTTGTGTAAAAAAAAATCAAAAAAAAATTTAGGAAGTGTGTGTATTAATATGTTTATTGTATTTATATGTTTGTCAGTAACTTACTAAACCAGTTAAGGATGGCAGAGTAAAGAGTAAATTATTTACTCTTGAGACGCATCAAAATTGGTGGCGAGTAAAGATTAATTAGTTAGACAACTAGTTTGTGTGGAAGTAGCAATTCAAATTCAGGGAAATTTGCATGATTAAGTTAATTGTCTTCTTTCTTAAAAATCACATGCTTGGTTATGGATGTTGAATTGGTGGACTGAGAATGATAGAATTATACCTTGTGAGATTTTGAGCCTATTGATGAATGAATTGAACATTTGTACCATTTTCTTTTTTCTCGTGTGAATTTCACTCATGGAATTGTTACTCTAGAACTTGCTTTGATTCTTTTTTAGACTACATTTTCATATGCATACATAAATATGATTGAGCCATTTTTCTTGAAATAGCTACTTTAATCAAATAGCCAGCCTTGCTTAGCAGCATATTTCTCAATATAATATCAAGCACTCTTATGACTTATTGAAAATTCTCTGATTCCTGCCAACATAAAGCATTGGAAATGACTTATTTCTCTTTGCTTAACCCCTTTGAGCTTATTTGACCATTCTTTGTTTCGAACTCATTACGTACCTTAAATGAAAAATCATGTTCTTACCTGACCTTAGGGAATAAGAGAACATTAGCTTTGTCATTCAATGAGTTCTTGAACAAGTATGGGGGTGTGTGTGTAGAATGGTTAAAAAATGTATATATGATGTTCTTTTTGTAAAAAAATAAAAAAAAAAAAAAAAAAATCAAAAACCAAAAATAAAAAAAATGTAGAAAGAAAAAGAGGGCCAACAAGGGAAAGAAAAAAATACGTAATGGAAATTTGTATTAGGTGGAGTTGGGATGAACTTTCATGCTTGTTAATTGAACTCAGTTTTCATGTTCTTTTATTCTCTTTGATATTTAACTTGTCATATCTATATTACCTTCTCCTTTACCTTGACCACATTACAACATTGAATAAAGTCCTCATGATTTGTGTATGCATGTGTTTTGAGTAGTGGAGAAGTAGAAGATAAGCAAACTTATAGTAGTGTAATTTTCATGGGTTGAATTGAGTGAAATACCTACCTTTTAAACACTTGAGGGATTAAGAGTGAATCTTGTGAAGATCTATCATTCTTGACTCATGCTTTTCAATTGAAATATCCTTGCTTATTGATTTGAGATGTGAAGATATGTTACCTCATGAATGTTTTGATTACTTAAATTATTGATTGTTCTTTATTTTTAAATATTATTAGAAATTGAGTTTTTTAGAGTGTTTAACTTTTGAGTCTGTTTCATTTTTTTTAGTGAGTGGTCTTATGTGTTTTGCTCAGGAGTGCAAAAAGCTAAGTGTGGGAGAATTTAATGATTACATATTTGATACATTAATAAGCCTTTATTTTTAGTCATTTACACTCTCTATGTACTTAATTGATTGAGTTTGATTTTGTTTTGTAAGTTTGGACTCAAATTGGACTTAATTGAATTTTATAGCATAATTTACATCTTACATTATTTCTATATTTGGGCTATATCTTAGGATGTAGGTAGCCAAATGAGGTAAATATGGTGGCATTTTAAAGATAAGAGAGAATTCTATAACTTTCATGAAGACCTCAAAGGCCCAATCACACGAGTAGATAACTCAAATTGAGGTTGAAGTAAGAACTAGAGTGCGGTTCCTGATAGATTGACCTTTATGTCCTGTTAATGCCATCTCTCATGTTATAAGTTGTCAAATAGGCTGAAATTTTGATGCTGAATAGTTAAGACCCATATCTACAACTTTCATGTTGAAGACTTTTCTAGAATCTGAGGCCTAATAAGTGATATTGGGCTTGCAAGTTAGAACAGAGGAGCTGTGACTGGGCCTAAGTAGTGTGCAGTAATTTGAACGTATCTGAAGTTATAGAAATGAAATTGGACTCAAACTAAGCCATTTGAAATCTAAGATCCATCCCTACAACTTTGTTGAAGATCACATTTGTTTATTCTGACGCATTCAATGACTTCAGAGCTAAACGATTTCAGAGACAAGGAATCTCCATAATTTTCCATTCACCAAAAGTCATTTGGCATTTTTCACTCATCCACCCACTAATGACTCACCTCCCTTGTTATTTTGTATCTCTAATCCTCTATAAAAGGGAGCCTTGATAGATCATTAAGGGTGTTAGGTGTTAGGTACCAAAATGATGCTAGTTTGTTACTAGGTTTTCTTGTAGTAATTTTCCTTTGTTCTAAATTGAAGTCATGTTCTTCTTCTTCTTCTTCTTCTTCTTCTTCTTCTTCTTCTTCTTCTTCTTCTTCTTCTTCTTCTTCTTCTTCTTCTTCTTCTTTTCTTTCTTTCTTTCTTTCTTTCTTCTTATCTATGAGTAACTAAGTTTCATTTTGCTTGGGTGAAAGAGTGAAGCTTTTGGTAATGAAATAAGGTTAGATTATTTTCTCTCTTATGCTTAAATGATATATTTTCAAGTGGTCATTATACGTATTATATTTTGTTTCCAATTAATTTAAAAACCCTCCTTGTAAAGTGGAGTTATTAATTTGTTATAGACAAGAGATTGACACAATGAATGCTTTAACCCATTTACAAGTGGTGGTGCTAGAAACTCTCCTTATAAAGTGGAGATCTTGATTTGTTGTAGACAAGATTTTGGCACAATGAATGTTTAATCCCATTTATGAGTGGTGGTATTAAAAGATGATTAAAGGAATCATAATATAATTACGTATATATTTTTTAATGAACTTTGAACATTGTATTTTTTGATTGAAACCTCCGTTATGTGTGGATTCTAATTAAGTTATAAAAGAATTAATCTTGTCCTTAATTTATTTACCAAGAGTGGATCTCCTAACTCAAGCAATTCCTTTTTACTTGTGAACAATTTTATTTATTATCTTTATTATTGTAACAAAATATTTACCTTACTTTAATTAATTTTTCTTCATCAAGTCTCTGTGGTTCAACCTCGGACTCCCCGAGAATTAATTACTTGAGATAACCTGCACTTGGATTTGTAACTTTTAATCCCGCATCACATTGCCTCTGCCATTCTTGTACCAATATGTAAAGTTGATCTACAAGTCGCTATTGCCAAAATATTCCCATCACTATTTTGAATACCAACTGATACGCGTAAAATAGATTAAGATGAAGTGCACTCTATCGCAGAATAATATAGGAATTGAGTCCCAGTTGTCGATCCTACGAGGAATAAGTGGTAATTACTAGATTCGTAAAAATCTTAGTTATTTAGACAATCAAAAGTGAAGAGAAATTCAATTTAAAATCATAAAACAAATAAAGAAAAACAATGAACAATCAAACAATGTAAAGATAATCAATCAGAGAGAGAGACTAGGGCGCAAGGATCACTTGAATCCAATTAATTATATTTCTACTCATTTATGATGTAAGATAATTCTTTTGCCAATATTCTTTTATTTGTTGTTAATCTCAATGGTCATGGATGAAACAATATTCTATTCCTAAATTAAATCACCTATTTGGTCATTTTGTTGAATTAATTAGGAATGCATTAAGTCTCAATTCAATAGATGAACTAACATACCTGTCAATTCTATTAGTAGGATAAATTGATGTTTGATCATTCATCAATCTAATCCTAAGTTTATTAAATAGGTCCACTCATTGAGTGGGGATGGTCACTGGTCAAATAATGAATTAAAACATGCCAAAAGTGATCAAGTTATGACAAGAATGCAAGCAATATGATAAACCCTAAAAGAAATTATAATCAAATTCGAGATCAAACCCAAATAATTAAGAAAACACGATCTCCCATAGCCCTAACTATGGGTTTAGCTACTCATATTCAATACAAACAAACCCATATCAAAATACAAACCCATGGAAAGAAAACCCAAAGAAAGGAAAAAAGTAGAGGGAAAGAGAAATCAAAACCTCTTTTATGGTGATTATGATCTTCAAGCCATCAAGAATCGAATCCTTCCTTCGAAACCGTCCTCCAAATTCTACCGCTGCAAAAGTGCTCTCTCAGGATTAGGGATTTTTTGCACTCCATGCCAAGTGTGTTGAATTTGGCGTAACTTTTCTTATTTATAAAAAAAATCACGTCTGCTGTTATGCGACCAGCGCGTAGGCACTGGCTTATGGGCGCTTGCAATACATTGCACGCTTAGGCACTGCTTTCCCAACGCTCAGGCATTGGGATACTGAAGTACTGTTGCTGCACACGTTCTAAGCGCTCAGGCGCTCCTTTCTTAATGCTCAAGTGCTGAACGTCTGATAAGATTTCTTCTTTTTCTTGCTTCTTAAATGCCTATTCGTCTTCATGTGTAATTACCTGCCAAAAACACATAAAAACACGTAATAAGCACAAAATTAAAGAATGATAAAAACATGAGAAAACTTAAGAATAAAGTTTAATAGAAAATACCAAAAGAGGATGAAAAACTAAGGAATTGAACTGTAAAAATATGATATATTAAAGGTTCATCAACTCCCCTACACTTGAGCTTTGCTTGTCCTCAAGCAAAGAATAGGAATCAAAAACAAAATTAAACTCAACATCCAGAAACATGAGTCAAGGGAGAAACATGAGTCAAGGAAAATTTCACAATTTAAAAAATTCAAGTTCAGCAATCAAATCTAATCAAGCAAGATCATTTAGCACTTAAACAATTAGAGGCTTTAGTCTAGCTTGTAACTTTTCTCTTTACTAACCAATTGAGGTCACTCATTTTTCCATTGCTCAATTGTTTAAGGACAAAGAGATCACTCAAATTTCTCTTGAAAAATACAATACTATAGGCTTGGTTATCAATCTCATCTCTACTTCCAAGTTCACATACAACACAAGAATCAAAAGGACTTCCTTTGGTTGTAACGGGGCCAAAGGTATAATGAAAGGTAGGTAAAAGATAAATAAGGATAAATAATGCTCATGAATAAATTAATACAAAGCAGAATCCCGTTGAAAAGATAATAAATAGAGCATAATGCACAAAGATATAACAAATTCTCACTTTCAACCCAATATTCTCATTATTCTTCACTAACAAACTTTTTTTTTCTTTTTTCTTTTTGCCATTTTTTTTCATCATTCATTCTTTAACCCTTGAATACAAAAGAAACCTTTCAAGACTTTTCAATCAACACATCAAATGCTCCAAAAAATCTAACCTGATTATTCAATTGGGTATTCAAAGAAATTAATTTCAGACTTAAATGGGGCAACTAATAGATTATGTTATCAATATAACTCTTAAAAGTCAAGAAATGATTAAGCCTAATTGCCTTAATCATATTCAAGCCTGTATGTAAATCATTAAAGTCTCAACAAGATAGCAAAGCAAGTTCTAACACACATCAATCAAGAGAATACTCACTCCAGAAGAAAAATAAGATTTGTTTATGAAAAATCCAATCATTAAGGCTCAAAACTCACTTTCTAACTAATGTTAATATAGAGAATAAAAGCAAGCTGACATGACTAATTTTCAAATAAGATTCTAAACTTCACTTTACGTGATTGATCAAGATTACTTCACACAAAATCAGCTTATGATCAATGGATTCCCCTTTAAAACATAACTCTATCAGCTTAGAATAAATTAAGAAATTAATATACAATTCCTGCTTAATTACTAGTAATACTCAAGTGTTCATTAGTTGTGCAAAATTTTTTTCAGGAGTACCCCTCCCCCCACACACACTTAAGATAAAAATTGTCCTCAATGTGGAAGAAAAAGAAATAAATGGGTTAAAGATAAGAGCAACATAACTTGATGAAAAGTGAGACAGTGTTAAGCAGAGAAGAAGCACAAGAGTCAGCGCCGCAATAGAATCTGAAAAATATCAAAACACACGAGTAACATCTAAATGAAAAACAAAAATAACAAAAATAATAAAATAATAAAAATAAGATATATAAAGAAGAAACACAGGTTGCCTCATGTGAATTACTTGTTTAACGTCATTAGCTTGACGTTTTCTTTTATTCAGGTAAATCAAGATGGCTTAAAGCAATAGAAATAGGATGACACCTTCATTTCAAAGCAGTGTTTCCATCCTTCATCAATGGCCTTAGGAATGCTTCCAACAACATTTTGAACTTGATAAGAGCTTGGTTGTCCTAATTGCGCCTTGACTCCGATGGGCCATGGTGATTTCAATCGACCAATAGATAAAAGACCAATTTGTAATGGAGCATGGATCATAGGAGGACCTTTCTCTAGTTCAACAACTTGGGTGTTAGGAAGGTCATTATCCACGTTGTATGATGGTGAGGGGTCTTTGATAGCTAAGGCTTCTTACTTCTTAGCTTGAACAAAATTGATAGGGGCATAAAGATTTGACATTAGGAAAAATTTAGCCTCCCTAAAGACACTGATGGTCACATAATCTCCATTCACTCTCAAGATGAGCTCACCTCGAGGTACATCAATCATGGCTCCTGAAGTTGTCAGAAATGATCTTCCAAGAATGAGAGGAATATCAGCTTCCTCTTCCATATCCAACACCACAAAATCAACTAACAAAATGAATATGTCCACCTTCACCAAAACATCCTCCACCACACTGCGGGGGTAAGTGATGGATCTATTAGCTAACTATAATGAGATGTTGGTTGGCTTTGGTTCCTGTATTCCCAATTTTTTAAAGATAGAGAAAGACATCATATTAATACTAGCATCCAAATCACATAATGCTTTTTTCAAAATAAGAGTTACCAATAGAGTAAGGAATAGTGAAACTCCTTAGATTTTTTAATTTTGGGGGTAACTTCTTCAAGAGTTTGGCGGAGCACTCCTTATTTCAACATATTATCTCAAATTCCTCAAGCTTGCATTTCTTTGTAAGAATTTCCTTAAGAAATTTAGCATACTTAAGCATTTAAGAGATGGCTTGAACAAACGGAATGTTAATTTGTAACTTCTTGAAGATTTCCAAGAATTTAGCAAATTGGTTGTCTGGTTGATTGTTCTTGAACCTCTGAGGGAATGAGATCTTGGCATATGGTGATAGTTCATATACTGTATTCTACTCATGATGTTTCTTCGCTCTCTGCCACTTTGGTTGTTCTTTCTCAACCTTTCTTTCTTTATTGCCATTTTGAATTGAGACATCTTCTGTAAAGACATCATTTTTCTCTTTCTCAATTCCTGATGAGCTAGGTACTTCATTCATTTGTCCTTCCAAAAGCTTGCCACTTCTCAGGGTAATTGCATTGACCTGTTCCTTTAGATTAGTCTTAGTAGTACTAGGCAATGTCCCTGATGCCCTTGCTGTCAACAAAATAGCCAACTGGATAATTTGAGTCTCCATGCTCTTCATGTAGGCCTCTGAATTCTATATATACTTCATCACAAAGCTTTCAAAATTTTGCCTCTCTTCAAGATCTTAGAAACCTAGAGGTGGTTGTGGAGCTCTCTGCTAATTCTGACGATTGCCCTGTTGATTTTCCCATTTGAAATTAGGATGGTCCCTTTATCCAGGATTGTATGTATTGAAATATGGATTGTACTGTTGTTAGTTGGAATTACTAAAAAAATTTACTCCTTCAGGTTTAGGGGCAAAAGGACTACCAACTTGACAATTTAAACTTTTATGGCCCTGTCTTCCACATGCTTCATATATGATTGGTTGGGCTACACTATTAGTCACCATTAGAGTCTCAACCGTCTATTTCAATGCTTTTAATTAACTTAAAATGGCAGTAGAGGAGTCAACAACATATACACCGAGTTATTTCTTTGGCACTTGACACTCATTTTGCTATTGAAAACTGTTAAGCGCCATCTCTTCAATCAGTGCTTGGCTTTCAGTAGGTGTTTTCCTCTAAATTGTACCTCCCGAAGCGACATCGATGAGTGAATAGTTGGCAGGCAACAAACCATTATAAAAAGTTTGTACTTGCTGCCATACAAGAAATCCATGATGTGGACATCTCCTCAACAACTCTTGAAAATGCTCCCAAGCTTCATAGAAAGTGTCCATGTCAAACTGCATAAAAGAAGATGTCATTCCTTAACTTAGCAGATTTAGAGGGAGGAAAATACTTAACCAGAAACTGTTGTGTCAACTGATCCCATGTAGTGATGGAACCCCTTGGTAGTGATATTAACCATTGACTTGCTCTGTCCCTAAGAAAGAAAGGAAAAAGTCACAATTGGAGTGCATCTTTTATCATCCCATTATACTTTATAATATCACACAACTGTAAGAACCTGACCAAATGCTGATTTGGATTATCCGAAGGCAATCCACTAAACTGAACAGAATTCTGAATCATCGAGATCAATGCCGGTTTGATCTCAAAATTGTTAGCCACCTCAGCTGGTCTTATAATACTCCCTCCATACCCTTCAGCTGTGGGCATGGAATATTCAAGTATGGTTCGCTCTGCTTGGGTAGCTTATACTTCATGATTCCCCTCACTGTTATCTCTTGCTCCATCCTTCTTGTAGCTTCTTCAGTCACAGCTTCTATATGAGATTACTTCCTTAACTTGTGAGCTGTTTTCTTAATTTATGAATCAAATGTCAAATCAGGAAACTGAGATCGAGTAAGCATAAAGAAGAAATATAAGCAGAGAGATGAAGTGACAAATAAATTAAAAATAACAATAAAAAATAAATTAAAATAAGAAATAAAATAAAAATGCATCTAAAGTAACTAGAGCTTTTTGCTTCTAGTATTACTAAACTTATTCCCCGACAATGGCACCAAAAACTTGATACGCGTAAAATACACTAAGAGTGCACTCTATCACAAAGTAATATAGGACTTGAGTCCTAGTTGTCGTTCCCACGAGGAATAAGCGGTAATTACTATATTCGTAAAACTCTTGGTTATTTAGACAATCGAAAGTGAAGAGAAATTCAATTTGAAATTAGAAAATAAATAAAGAAAAATAATGAATAATAAAACAATGTAAAGATAATCAATTAGAGAGAGAAACTAGGGCGCAATGTTCACTTGAATCCAATTAATCAAATTTTTACTCATTTATGATGTAAGATAATTCTTTTGCTAATATTCTCTTATTTGCTGTTGAATCCCAATGATCATGGATGAAATAATATTCTATTCCTAAATGAAATAACTTATTTGGTCATTTAGTTGAATTAATTAGGAATGCATTAAACCTCAATTCAAAAGATGAACTAACATACCTATCAATTCCATTAGTATGATAAATTGATGTTTGGTTATTCACCAATGTAATCCTAAGTTTATCAAATAGGTCCACTCATTGAGTGCGGATGGTCACCGGTTAAACAATGAATTAAAACATGCTAAAAGTAATCAAGTTATGACAAGAATGCAAGCAATATGATAAACCCTAAAAGAAATTATTTTAATCAAATTCGAGATCAAACTCAAATAATTAGGAAAACAAGATCCCCCATAGGCCTAGCTATGAGTTTAGCTACTCATGTTCAATACAGACAAACCTATATCAAATACAAACCTATGGAAAGAAAACTCAAAGAAAGGGAAAAACTAGAGGAAAAAAGAAATCAAAACCCCTTTTACGATGATTATGATCTTCAAGCCTTCAAGAATTGAATCCTTCCTTTGAAGCTATCCTCCAAAGTCTGCTATCAAAAAAGTGCTATATCAGGATTAGGAATTTTCTGCGCTTTATGCCAAGTGTATTGAATTTGGCGTAACTTTTCTTATTTATAAAAAATCACGTCTGCTGTTATGCGACTAGCTCCTAGGCGATTGGCTTATGGGCACTCAAGCGCTAAGCCACTTAAACAAATGCGTGTTGTGCAATTCATTGCACGCTCAGGTGTTGCTTCATCAGCGCTCAGGCGCTAGGCACTGAAGTACCGTTGCTGCATATGTTCTGAGCGCTCAGGAGCTTCCTTCTCAGTGCTTAAGCGCTGAACATCTAATGAGATTTCTTTATTTTCTTGCTTCTTTAAATGCCCAGTATTCTTTATGTGCAATTACCTTCCAAAAATACATAAAAACATGTAATAAGCACAAAATTAAAGAATGATAAAAATATGAGAAAACTTGAGAATAAAGTTTAATAAAAAACACCAAAAGAGGATGAAAAACCTAGGAATTGAACTGTAATAATATGAGATATTAAAGGTTCATCAGCAATATTGAAACTCTATCTTGGGTGCCTGCCTTCTGCTACATCCACGTTCAGTTTGAATGTATCTTTGGTTGTGGGGATCCTTTTAAATTTAATTATACTTCGAGCACGATTTTGGGCATGATAAGAGCAATTTGGACCACTAGTCTCATTAGCCTTCCTGAAGTTTGCTAGGCATATGGATGCTCAAAAAAGAATAATTTATGGGGGCAAGTGATTACCTTAAAAAAAAGAGACTATTCTTACCTAACCAAATTCTATGTGTAATGGTACTAAACATTTCAACATCAGGCTGTGGGAGCTTCTATAACTAGTAATGAAGCCATAGGATAATTGGCCTAGATGCATCTTGTAAATCAGTAATACTATTCAATGGAGATTTTATCCAAAGTTATTTGGTCCATGAGAAGTCCCATAACATATGGGCAACTATTTCCTTATGTTTCAGACATAGAGGGTAGATTACCTCCATATTGACTCCTTTTTTATTAAGTTTTCCCCTACTAGACGTGTATCCATGTAAGCTTTCAAAATGAAATGGATGATTCTGGGTGGAGTGTCAAGCTTCCACAACTTTTTCCAATGTTCCGATGAAGACTATGCAACTATGGAGCTGGAGGACGCTTCATGTGTTTCATATCTTTTAATGAAATGATATGCGGACCTCACTTGATAAGCACTTGATAGCAAATAAGTTATCTATTGAAATTAATTATAAAAATTCTAGAAAATTAGTAAAAAAAAGGAGAATAAATTTATAATTCATGGAAATTAGTTGGAATAATTATAATTAAGTAATTTATAATTAGTGATATAAATTAGCTTTTTATGATAATGGAGAATTAGATAACATAGATATTAAATTAATTAGAGATTAATTAGTAATTAAATTAATTAAAGTAAGTGAATAATTGATTTAACTAATTACAATATTCTATCATATTAAATAATGATTAATGGTGTAATTAGATCAATTAAGAGTTAATTAGAAATATTATTATTATTATATTAAAGTAATGATTAGAAATTGATCAATAGAATTATATACAAGGTCAATAAGCATTAAGCTCTACTTCTATTGGCCTAGGGGTTTTTTTATGATAATAATGAGAATTTTAATGTGATTTGACTCTAATTACATGCAATAGGAAGAGCTTAGAACTCTTTGGTGCAATTTTAGTAGTTAGGGTTAGTGCACAAGGGTTATAGGGCTTGAATGAAATTTTTAGAGAACCCTAACGCAATCTAGTAAAGGTACGAGTCCTAAAGAACATACCCTAGGGTAGCTAAACCTTCCCTAAAACACAATCAAAGACCATGAATTGCTCGGTATGCTCCTAAATTAGTCCCTATGGCGATAACTTAGCGCCTAAGTTTTCTAGGCAACCTGTAACATCCTCCCTAATCTATTAGCCTTAATCATGGTTATAGAGGTTTTGTAACTCACGTATGAGTTACATGTTAATTTTTGGTGACCTTCTGAGTTAGTTTGGATATGTTGCTATAATGCCGAATGTGAAAAATAGCTCATATTAGCTCAGAACTTAGCATAAAGTACTTAGATGATAGAAATAAATATGAAGACTTTATTTCAAGGTTACAAATACTTAGTATAAGATGTGGTAAATTTCTGAAAATCAACTGAACTAATTTGATATTTTTACCTACACAAGATGTGTATTATAGCTTAGTGGCTATTAACGGTGTATAAGAATAATCTTTAAATGATGAGTTTGATAATTGGAAGAAGTTCTAGATAAATATATAATGAGATGAATTTGACTTGTATGCTTATCATGTTCATAAAGTGTACTAAAAACATGAATTGCTCCTTTAATTGCTAAAGTTGAGCCGGGATTGCATATTTATTGTGTTTTGCTCCTTTGCTTTGTTGAAGTTGAGCTTATGTTAAATTGATGAGATGCGTTCTTTAGACAATGGCACTAAATGATATGGACCGTGAGAATGATGTGGAAATAGGTTTGCCCTAATGATTTAATATGTTAAGTTTTGATGATGACAAATACAAGTAAAAAAGAATGATGTTTATGCTTGATAGAAGTGCTTTATAGATGACAAATGCATCACAAAAGAATATTGATCATATTACATAAATGTGCTTAATGAGATATATTGTATCATGCATGATTATGTACTTTATCTAGTTATATTTCACCTAATAATCATGCAATGAGATATATGTAACATTCTTCATATAATATATCCAATAATGCATTATATGAGTTGTATTGAATTAATATTGGATTTGACTCTATTTAAATGAAAATATGCAAAGTGTTCTTTGTTGCATCCTACATAGAGCATATCTATTTGTAATTGATAAATATCTTATTTGGATATGTTTATAAAATTCTTATATGCATGTTAGACCAATTAGAGTAATACATTTATGAATCATGTATATGAAGATATTGAGTTATGAATTTGGACTAACTATGCTTGTTTTAAGTGAGTAATACTTTGTAAGATAGTTCAAGTACCAAGAGTGAGCATTGCAACAAGAAAGTAAAAGATCACAATTATGCTCAAATCAAGAAGAATGAGAATGATAAGATGTTCTAAGCATTTGCAAGATTTTAAAAGAAGAATGATTTTTTAGAAGCTTGGATTACATCAAGAATTGATGGTGGCAAAAGATCATGTACTAAGATTCTTCAAGAATAGCTTATAGGACTTAGATCTTGTGTAAAGGTAAAAAGGAATTACACTAAGCTCAAATATGTTTTAGCATCTTTAAAAGTGTTTCTTACATGTTTAAATGCCCAACAAACTATTTTTGGAAAGTTAGTCTTAGTGGCAGTTCAAACCTTTGAAAAATAGCCAAGTTTGTGTTTTGCAAAACTGACATTTGATTACTCTTTTGATCATAACTTTCAAACTACTTTGAGTTGAATTGTGAAATATTGCATATGAAAATATACTCAAAGATCTTTCTGATGAGTGGTCATTTTCTTTAAACGGATAAGAAATGAAGAAGTTATGACCATTTAAATTCAGTTTTCAAAAACAGTCAAGTTTGAGTTTTGAAAAGCTGACTTTTCAGTACTTTTTTGACCATAACTTTCAAAATACTTTCATTTTTATTGTGAAACTTATTTCATTTGAAAATAAACTCAAAGATCTTTTCAATGAGTGGTCATTTGCTTTAATCGGATAAGAAATGAAGAAGTTATGACATTTTAAAGTCAGTTTTCAAAATAGAAATGCTATACTCGATTACACAAGTCCTATAATCGATTACCACATTGGCAGAGGCCATGTAATCGATTACCAGAAGTCTGTAATCGATTACCAAGTGTCCAGAAATGTTTTCAATGGCTATAAATGGCTATTTTCATAAAAATCATTTCTAAACACTACCAACGGCTATTTTATCACTTGGGCTCTATATATAAGTGTTGTATGAAGCTTATACACCTCAAGAACACTAGAATTGATCCTTGAATCATCAAAATCATATTTTGAACTTTAAAGTGTGAATCTTTGATACCTATAAAGCTTCAATTTGTATTATCCACTCTTGAGAGAGTTTCTTATCATCCATACTTTGTTCTTCAAGTTGTATATCTACTCTTGTGAGAGTTTCTATTCTTTCTCTTCATCTTGAAATCATTGAGAGGGTGAGGTATCCCTCAAGAGAGTAAAGGGTGAAGCATCCCTTGAAAGTAGAGGCTCAAGCACAAAGGGTGAGGTATCCCAAAGTCTTGAGTGCTCAAGTTTGTAAAGGTTTTTCAAGCACCTGTGAAGCTTGAAGAATTGGAGGCTCTAGCACAAGGGTGAGGTATCCCAGGGTGTGAAGAGTGCTCTTGTTTGTACAAAGGTTTTCTTGGCACTCGTGAAGTCTAAGAGATAGTAAAGAAAATCTCAAGTTAAGCTTGGGGACTGGATGTAGCCCATAAGTGATTGGTGGTTGAACCAGGATAAATTCTTGAGTTTGATTCTCTCTTCCTTACACTCTTTAATTTCAGTATTTAGTGAATTATATTTATCTATTGCATATCTTGTCATCTTGGTGATTTGATTCTATAAACTTGATATCTAGCTTATTTTCTTGATTCATCCTATATCCTAAGTGGTATTTGTGAAATCTCTAATAGTTGCACCTTTGTTAAACTTATTCTACTACATTTATTAATTGAGTTATTCAAAATGCTTAATTTCTCAAAGGTGTTTTAAAATTTTTTAATCACCCAATTCACCCCCCTCTTAGGTGATGGTTGCCATGGCTAACAAGTGGTATCAGAGTTTCGTGAATTGGTAAAAGCTTAACCGCTTGGAGTTAAAGATCTTTGTTTGTTTGGCAACCATTAAAAGCTTTTCAAAATGGAAGGTTTTGAAATTAATAAACCACCATTCTTTGATGGTGTGAATTTTATTTATTGGAAAGTTAGAATAAATTTATATGCAATCTATTCATCTTGGTTTATGGGATATTGTACTTGATGGATTTACTTGTAAATTAAAATATACTTGGAATGCCTATGATAAGAAACGCTTTTCATAGAACATTAAAGCTATGCAAATCTTGAGAAATGGCTTGAATGGTGATGCTTATGATAGAATTAAGAGTTGCTCGAGTGCTAAAGATATATGTGATGCTCTTGATGTTATCTATCTTGCTAAAAATGATTTTTTTTTGCATAAAGTTGTACATAGAGAGCAAGAAGAGCAAAAGCCATTGAATGAATCTTGTTGTGAAAAATATCCTCAAAATGATGCTCAATTTGAAGAGGTGGCAAAGTAAAACCAAATGGTATATATTCTTCAATGCTTGATGGACAACAATGAGGAAGATGGTGATTCCTTAAAAATGACTTTGAGGTAAATAATGTTAAACTAGATTATAGTCCTTTCTATTATAAGCTATAATATGCATATGATGAATTATATGATGGTTTGTTGAATTTAGAAAAGAAAAATTCATTTTGTTTGGAAAACATTTCCTCTATTGAAAATGAAATTGAAATTTTGAAAAATGAATATACTTTTCTTGATGAGGAAATGCCTTTGAAATGTGAAACCTTAACTTCTTGTGAAAAGTGCATTGATTTAGAAAATCAAGTTGAGGACTTATATTTCGAATTTGCTAAAGCTAATGATTCTAATTACTTACATTCCATGTTTGTTAATAAGAATGAAATTGATGTTATTTCACATGGAAATTCAAGTAAGGCTTGTGAAAAAAATAACATAGAATGTAATAACAACTAAAGGCTCAAGATTTTCAAAAATGATCTTCAAAGGACCAAGCCATCATTGAATTCACTTGTTTACAACTTTTGTGGTCATCTAGGACATATTTCTCATTTATGCAATTATAGAAGAAATTCTTATATAAGAAATAATATGATATGAGTTCCTAAAGATCCTAAATGCCCTAGTACTAACATTCAATGACCCAAGATGAAGTGGGTATCAAAATGTCCTCCTAATGTTTCAATTATGCAAAAAAACTTCTCAAAAGGATGGACAAATTGGTCAAGTGAACAAAGAATCATCAAGGGGAATGCTTCCAAAGCCCAATGGTAGAACTTTTGGTCAAAGAAAGAAGATGGCTTTAACCAAAGCTTCTCAAGTACAAAATATGAAACTTGTAAAGTTCAAAACACCAAAAGAGAAGTAATGGGTAAAGAAAAGTGTTTCCTTGATTACCAAGGCCAAGGTATGAAATATTTTTATCTCTTACGCACATTCATTTAAAAAGACAATGAATATGAGGTATATTCCTTGTAGGCCTTAGGTAAAGGATAGAAACATGTGTACTTAGTAAAATTTAAATATTATGTTTAGCACATGATTATGTGTACTCTTATTATAACATAAGATTCTACAATGCCTAGGTATGCTTGCATGATGTTTGAAATTGCCTTGAGACATTTTGAAATTAATTTGAAAACTTTACGGTTAGTCATTTATTGTTTAAAATGCAAAAATTAAGTTTTAGAAAACTGGTAATCGATTACAAGACCTTTGTAATCGATTACAAAGGTTCTGTCAAGCTAGTAATCGATTACACTAACCTTGTAATCGATTACAAGGTTCCCAAAAAGATGGTAATTGATTACACCAAACTTGTAATTTATTACAATGATTCTAGAAAGATGGTAATCGATTATACACACATTGTAATTGATTACACAATAACTTTAAAAAGGTTTTCAGTGCGAGAGCAACCATTTTCACTTAAAATTGTCTATATATCATGAAAGTATGCATGTTATTGGCTATGTGCTTAATGATAATTGATTATTTAATTTGTTGTGCTCAATTTATATACTATAGAAAAATTGATTTTTATGAGAGCATAATGGATTAATAATCAATGGCTAACCCCTATGGATCCAAAATTGGTGGATACCAAAGAAAGTACTTTGAATTGCATTGTAGGGTGACCATTAGCTCAAGCATGCAAATGAAGTGAAATACAACCATGCTACTTGAGGTTGGGAAAACTTAAAATGGTCCAAGTTCTCCAAAAGTAATGAAAAACATAAAAAGAAAGACATAGAGAACCACAACATTCTCAAGGGGCCTTGAGGCATAAAAGTTGGAGTCACCTACAAAAACTCAAAGAGTACACTTTTGGAGATATCAATCTCTTATCCTTGCTTATGCTTTAATTTGAATATCATGTGATATTTGGATAAGTAGAGAGTTATTTTTATGCTTTAACATGCCTTGAGTTATGCTTTTCTAGCATTATGTTTTAAAAATGTCTTTACACATGCTAGCATGCTAGATATGTACACATTTTTGCTTGGAATGACATGTTATGATAATATCTTTGTTCTTGAGTTTGTAACCAATTCTTTTTGTTTAAATATGGATATTCATATGCTCATAAGTAGTTCTAATCCTTTCTCTTTGATACTTAATTGTCTTATATACTTACTTGGAGATTGAAAAGTTAAAAGTTATTTAACTTCTTGTTTGAAATTATTTAATATGTTCATATCTTGAAAACAAGAAGTAAATGATTCATTTTGTGTCTTGAACTTGACCTTGAACTACAATGGTTCTTATATTGAAGTATATCTTGAAATGAATCATAAATGATTTTAAAATTTATAATTTCATGACTTTTTAATTCTTACATTACAATAAGGGACTTTTTGTTCTTGATTGGCATGTGTGCATACTAGCATTCCTTACTTGATATTACATGTCTTACATGATCATTGTTTGCCCTAAAATGCTTATATAAGTTTTGATGTTGATCATATGTTTCTTAATAAACTTGAATCTTGCTTTGAAAATGCTTAAACTATGCTTTTGGATTCAAGTGCATATATCATTCTTTTGCTCTCATTAAAACTAACTTTGTATGGTTGATAATGTGGTATATGTTTTACATTATATATCAACCTAAATTTTGCTTGTAAGTGAGCTTAAATGAAATTTGATGCTAACCTATATTTTAAAGAACTTTTAGAGTTAGCTTTGCAAGTGTCTCTATGTGCTTCAAATATAGCCATCAAATATTGAAGTGTCAAGCATATATGAACAAAGAGAATAGTTGGATGAAAAGGGACATGAGGAGACTTTCTTTAGGAGCAATGAAATGCAATACTCAATGGAAGAAAGCTCAAACTCCAAGGACCAATAAATTAAGAACACTCTAAAGAAGCATCACTCTTTCAATAAGTATCTCTATCCTTAAGCTATTATGGTATTTTATATGCTATGAGTTATATGATACTTGTTGATAAATTGATCTTAAATGATTAGATGATTTCCTTATATGAGAAGTATGCTTAGCTTTGACAAAGTGCTTAATTGGATATTATCTTGCTAATCTTGTCATTGCATATAGGGTAAATGATATTAGTTCTATACATGCTTTGATCCCTATAGCATATTTCATCAAGGTGAATGTTTGATATTTATGATTCTCTAGATCTATGGTCTCTTAGTAGTATAGCACCTATGAGAATCATGCTTTTAAAATAGCTTATGCTTTGTTTAAAAAGTATTTTTAAAGCGAAATCCTTCATCATATTTGAAAGAAGCTTTTCAAGTTCTATATCCTTGAGAATCTTTTGAACTTGTCTTATGACCTTGAAAGTATTTTAACCTCCTAATTGTCTTGAAAATTTGAAAATAATTGGATATGTGCTATAAATGTAGTATTCTCTTCATTTGCTCTGAAAAGTCTTATTAAATCTTGAGAGAATGCTTAAGAAAGTTTTCAAATAAATCTTTTGAAATGTTCTATAGAGCTCATCTTGATACTTCAAAAGATAAACCTTATTCTTCAAAATGTTTTATTCTCTCAAGGCTTTTGTTCAATGATAAAAGAGTGGAGATATACTTTCAAATATTCCTTTGACTTGAGTTTGATCGCTTTCAAGGAATATGTGATTTTAATATAAAACCTCTTTACCCTTCTAAAATACTTTTGAAAATGTAATGTATTCTTGTAAAATTCTTTTTGAAAAGGGGAGAAGTTTTAAAATGTTTTTTAATTGATGGATTAAAAATATATATCTTTGCCTTTCCTTTCTTTATGGTAATGTGCTTACATGGTCTTGATATGCATATTTCCCTTTATCTATCTTGTACTTCAATAAGGGAGAGCTTTTCTTACATATCCTTCTTCCATATCCTTGTTGACTAAGAACATATGTATAACTATGTTAAACTATTATGATTGATATTTTGATAATATGCATATTTTGAGGGGGAGCCTAGTTCTTAAATCATTACTTATATCTCTTGGCTTACATCCTTGTTTGACATGAAATGTTTTATTGTTAATTCTATCAACATGTCAACGAAGATGATTTCTTATTCTCTTTCCTTCTATCAATGAAAGAAGGTAAACATTCTTAAACTTAATATCTTTTGATTCTTTTATTGAGAAAATCCTACTCCTTTTGACAACATAAGTTTTATCTATAGGGGGAGAAAATATTACCTTTCCTTCCTAAGCTTTTTTGTTGATGTCAAAAAGGGGGAGTGAAAATTGGAAAGAAAAATATGTTCTCGTGCTTATTGTTTGATATGCTTACATGAATATCTATTCTTGTATATTGCTAAACATATTTTTCTTTGGTGATTTGTCATCATCAAAAAGAGAAAGTTGTGGAAATAAGTTTGTCCCAATGGTTTAATATGTTAAGTTTTAATTATGACAAATACAAGTCAAAAAGAATTATGCTTATGCTTGATAGATGTGCTTTATAGATGACAAATGCATCACAAAAGAATATTGATCATGTTACATAAATGTGCTTAATGAGATATATTGTATCATGCATGATTATGTACTTTATCTAGTTATATTTCACCTAATAATCATGCAATGAGATATATGTAACATTCTTCACATAATATATTCAATAATGCATTATATGAGTTGTATTGAATTAATATTGAATTTGACTCTATTTAAATAAAAATATGCAAAGTGTTCTTTGTTGCATCTTACATAGAGCATATCTATTTGTAATTGATAAATATCTTATTTGGATATGTTTATGAAATTCTTATATGCATGTTAGACTAACTAGAGTTATACATTTGTGAATCATGCATATGAAGATATTGAGTTATGAATTTGGACTAACTATGCTTGTTTTAAGTGAGTAACACTTTGTAGGATAGTCCAAGTATCAAGAGTAACCATTGCAACAAGAAAGCAAAAGATCACAATTATACTCAACTCAAGAAGAATGAGAATGATAAGATGTTCCAAGCATTTGTAAGATTTAAAGAGAAGAATTTTTTTTTGGAAGCTTAGATTACATCAAGAATTGATGATGGCGAAAGATCATGTCCTAAAGTTCTTCAAGAATAGCTTATAGGACTTAAATCTTGTGTAAAAGTAAAAAGGAATTATACTAAGCTCAAATATGTTTTAATATCTTTAAAAGTGTTTCTTACATGTTTAAATGCCCAACAAACTATTTTTGGAAAGTTAGTCTTGGTGGTAGTTCAAACCTTTAAAAAATAGTCAAGTTTGTGTTTTACAAAACTGACATTTGATTACTCTTTTGATCATAACTTTCAAATTACTTTGAGTTTAATTGTGAAACTTATTGCACATGAAAATATACTCAAAGATCTTTCCGATGAGTAGTCATTTGCTTTAAACGGATAAGAAATGAAGAAGTTATGACCATTTAAAGTCAGTTTTCAAAAACAGTCAAGTTTGAGTTTTGAAAAACTAACTTTTCATTACTCTTTTGACCATAACTTTCAAAATACTTTGAGTTTTGTTTTTAATTATCTCAATTGAAAATAGACTCAAAGATCTTTCCAATGAGTGGTTATTTGCTTTAATCGGATACGAAATGAAGAAGTTATGACCTTTTGAAGTTAGTTTTCAAAACTAGAAATGCTGTAATCGATTACACAAGTCCTGTAATCGATTACCACGTTAGCAGAGGCCATGTAATCGATTAACAAAAGTATGTAATCAATTACCAAGTGCCCAAAAACGTTCCCAACGGCTATAAACGGCTAGTTTTCATAAAAAAATCATTTCTAAACACTAGCAACGACTATTTTATCACTTGGGCTCTATATATAAGTATTGTATGAAACTTATACACCTCAAGAACACTAGAATTGATCATTGAATCATCAAAATCATATTTTAAGCTTTAAAGTGTGAATCCTTGATACTCATAGAGCTTCAATTTGTATTATCCACTCTTGAGAGAGTTTCTTATCATCCATACTTTAGTCTTCAAGTTGTATATCTACTCTTATGAGAGTTTCTATTCTTTCTCTTCATCTTGAAATCATTTTGAGAGGGTGAGCTATCCCTCAAGAGAGTAAAATGTGAGGCATCCCTTGAAAGTAGAGGCTTAAGCACAAAGGGTAAGGTATTCCAATGTGTTGAGTGCTCAAGTTTGTAAAGGTTTTTCAAACACCTGTGAAGTTTGAAGAATTGGAGGTTCTAGCACAAGGGTGAGGTATCCCAAAGTGTGAAGAGTGCTCTTGTTTGTACAAAGGTTTTCCTAACACTTGTGAAGTCTAAGAGATAGTGAAGAAAATCTCAAGTTAAGCTTGGGGACTGGATGTAGGCCACAAGTGGTTGGTGGCTGAATCAGGATAAATTCTTGAGTTTGATTCTCTCTTTCCCTACACTCTTTAATTTCAGTATTTGGTGAAGTATATTTATCTATTGCATATCTTGTCATCTTGGTGATTTGATTCTATGAACTTGATATCTAGCTTATTTTCTTGATTCATCCTATATCGCAAGTGGCATTTATGAAATCTCTAATAGTTGCACCTTTGTTAAACTTATTTCGCTGCATTTATTAATTGAGTTATTCAAAATGCTTAATTTCTCAAAGGTGTTTTAAAATTTATAATCACCCAATTCACCCCCCTCTTAGGTGATGGTTGACATGACTAACAAATGAGTAATCTATACTTGTTATTCCTTAAGTTTTGTAACCTTATATGATGTACAAAATCATTTTACCAGAGAATTGTAGGAAATGATCATTGATAAGGAAGGAGATCCTAAATTCTTAGAGTGAGATTTCTTAAAATGGTCTTTATCATAAATGGGAATGGTAGGAAATGATCCTTGATGAGGAAGGGGATCCTAAATCCCTAGCATGAGACTTCTTAAAATGGTCCTCATCAATAGAGCCAGGGTTACTGGTAGGTTGAGGAGGTAACATTCCCTCCTTATCAATATACAAGGAATCGGGTTCCTAGGAATATACAAGGAGGCATGACATTTCATAAGCATTTGCATCTGACATTTCATAAACATTAACACATTTCATCCGCATTAACATTTGACATTTCATAAACATTAACATATGACTTTACATGAATTGTTTACTATGTATATATAATGGATTTGAATTATGAATGTTTACATAAAGAGAGAATATAAATGTTTAAATGGTAGCAAGTTATGACTCATGTACTTGTGATACCATTATGAACTATGAATGTTATGATAAATTGCTATAAATGGTTGATTTTTAGAAACTGAACTATAGCAATAATTGAATTTTCTGCCTCGAGAAGCGAAAGGAATAGTTTTGGCTTAGCCACCTTTCTTTACGGTATTTAAATTATTGATTTAATCTCCAAAGCAGCTGGAGTTATTATGATGTCACTTTATGTGTGAAACTACTGAGGATTTTTGAATTCTCACCCCCTTGCTTTGTTTCCATGATAATTCCAACATGAGATCTTTTCAAGGAGAAGAAGTGAAGTTGATGATATAGAGTAGACTTATTTACTCTTGTGTCCATTGCTTTGTGTTCATAGTTATTGCAATGGATTGTACTAGTTGTATATATTGTACATATGCCTTTGTGGCTTTATTGTATATATGTAGATACTGAGTACCAGCTAGTTGTACTTGATATGTCAGTAAAGAATAGTTTTTTCAGTTGTATAGTTATTCATGTACACGCTACATTTTTCTCTCAAGCCTCTATATAATAATATGTAAAGTTATTATAAAGTAGTACGAGGTTTAAATGCTAGAAATGACATGCCTAATCCTATTTATTCATGTATTTTCTGGATATACTGTAGTATTTAGTATTGTGGAGTTACATAACCTCCTATGGCACTCAACACATGACACTCACACTCAAGGGCACTCACCTCACCACCTCTCCACTCTCCCAACCCTTAACTTACACTCAACTCACTTACACAAACTCATACCACCCACGGTTTACGGAGTTAGTGAGAGTAAGAGAAAATTGAGAGAAAGATAATGAGAAAGGAGTGACAAAGGAAGCAAAGGAGGAGCCACTGTATCTTTAGGGAGCTGCATGCAGTGGTGAACATCGACCAAAGTCATGGCCAAGAGAGGGAAATCCTCTTTTCACCACCATCTTCACTTTTCTCACTGTTTCACCCTCATCCACCAACAACCACCACTTACCGCTTAGGAGAGAGGTAGGGGTTATTCATCCTCCTTCCTCCTTGTTCTTGCCATAATTGATGTTATTTGATGATTTTTTAGTTGAATTAGTGATTGTAACACCCTGAATTTTTTTTTATATTTATAAGTTTTATAATATTTGTGAATTTTTGGGAATTTTTAAATTATTTTTATTATTTTAATATTATTTTGAGTTGTATGCATGTTTGAGGCGAGCTCGGAAAAGTAAAAATTTTTCTTGGACTAGAAAATTTTGGACTGTTAATGCGGGGCCAAGGGAACTTACTGAACCCGAAATCAAAAACAGTTGATGAAAATTTTCTTTATCTGAGTTTTTTTTCAAATATATTATTCATTGGATAAAGCTATTATCCATTGGGTAAAACTATTATCCATTGTGTAATGTTATTAGCCATTGAATAATAAATAACGGTAGTCTTTGTCTATTGGGTAATAGTTTCTGAAAATATCTAAAAAATATCTTGGTTGGTTAAAGACGACGGTTATGACATCTTTTTGAACAACCAATAGGAAACAAGCTTGGTGAAGAAGCTTTGCATGTCTTCCCTTGATTTAATCAATGGTTGTGAGGGGTTGTAGTGATCAAATTGATCACTCCTTCTCTCCTTGTATCTCACGGCCATGAGGGCTTTAGGAGACTAAAATTTCATTTGCTATCATCTTTCATGCAAAAGCTAAACATCATTTTCTCTCATTTTCTCGTCCTTATCTCACGGCCAAGCTACCTAAAATTACCTTCCAACTTTTCATAATTCAAACCAATCTTACAACTTGATTCTAAACATCATCATAAGCAACTTTGATGTTGTGATCAAGACTTGGTTCAACTATTTTCAAGCTTGATTTTTGAGTTCAAGTTCTAGGGTTCTAAGGTAAAGTTCTTGAAACTTGATTCCTTATTTGATTCTTGAAATTCTAAGACCATATTTGATCTATGGTTGTCTTACTCTAGCCTTGGATGTTAATATATTTGTGTTTACTTTAGTTCTAAGAGCTACTTGGTGGAGAAAGTTGACACAAAAGATCCTACTAGGAGCAAGGAGGCCACATCTTAGGTAAGAGGGAGATTAATCTCATCAACCACTTATGGTGGTGAGGGACATGAAATTTGTATGAAAGTGATGAATCCATGTGAGGATTTATTCACCATATTTGTGTAGTTGTGTGGGTTGTATTTATTTTGCTTATTTGATTTTATTGCTTTGATATTATGCATGAACTTGCTATAGTAGGATGTTGACGTTAAAGTATATTGTACGCTATAATAATGTTAGAAAGGAAAGCAAATTTTAGCTCCAATGGCCATAGAGGCTCACGGCCTCTAAGCCCTCCAAAGGGGAAATCAAATGAAAAATGTTTTATTAAATGTTAACTTTGAGGATTAGTGGTAAGAAATTTAATTAAGAAATTACAAGATAAAAATGAAAATGAATATATTTTTATCACTAATTAAGAAGTGATTTTTTGGCTAATATAGTGAAATTAGGACTAAGAAGTAATTTGGAGACTTAAAGTGTTTTATTTATGATGATATAAATATGTTAAATGGAAAGGATTTTCTTTAGAATCAGAATAATGAAAGTTTTGGAAAGAATGTTAGAAAATATTACTTAGATGATTTGGGGACTAAATTAGGATTAAAGGATTTATAAGTAAAAAGAAGATGAACACAATTTTATAATTTAAGAGGTAATGATTTTTTACTATATCAATGGAGATAATTTTTAAGGATAGTTGGAGTTTCAAATATTTTAATTTAAGAAAGTTTTTATGAACAAAGAGTGATTTTCTCCCTTAGTATGGAAATAAAGTTCGAATGATGTTTTGAAATTAAAGTGTTTTATTTAATAAGAGTAATGGAGAAAGATTTTTGTAATATCTTGATTTAATGAAAATAAATCTAAGTTTTGTGGAAAACGTTTGGAAATATTAATTAAAGGAAGTTTAGTGAGAAAATGTTAGAATTAAAGTTCAATTTTTATATTAAGTGAGAAAAGTTTTAAATGGAGCTTAGAATATTGAGAAAATGTTTTATGTGACTGAAAATACGTAGAGAAACTCTTACGTGATTTAAAAATGGTGATTTTTACCTATGCGATTAAGAAACGTTTTAAAATCTTTACGCGATTGAGAAAACGTTGAAAAACTGTTACGCGATTTGAAAGTATAACAAAAGTGTTACGCAATTGTGAAAATGTGATAAAAATGTTACACAATTAAGAAATACAATATTTGCTGTCGGGCTAATGTATTGAACCCGAATATATTAACGTATGGTTATAGCCGGTAGTGGCTTATGATATGCATTGAGTCATTAATTATGCATTATTTGTCAGGCGGTGTCTGTTAAGGCTATTGTTGCCTAAGAGATTGAATTACACCTTATTGCGGATGCGAATTGCGTGGTGAAGGTCTATAATGGATCTTGGGGGCGTCGAGGTGTGGTAATTCCATAGCTGGCCAGTTGAATAGCGCTACTGTGCCGTGGTTTCCGATGCAAACACACCAACGATCTCGATGGGACACTATTCCTATTCCTGATCTGGTATAGAATGTCTTGTATAATGCCTGATGTGCACATTGAGAAATTATAGCACTTGGTCTGAGGCAGCGGATATACAGACATATCTTCTGGATCATTCTATTTGAAATTGTGTTTAGCTTTATGAAGTAGGAAATGGGTGTATTGTGCATAAGAATGGTCTGTATACACATTGTGCATGCGCATAGTCAGTGTACATATTGTTGTGGCATAGTCAGTATGCTTATTTTGTGATATGGTCAGTATTCATATATTGTGATATATAATGTTAAATTATCTATTAGTTGATAACATGATTATACTTGTTATTCTATGATATTGTTGTATGTGAATGACATTATTGTCATTATTGTCTCTTTGCTGCCATGATGGTATTGATGTAAGGGATCTCAACTCTTTATTGTATTGTCCTGTTTGTTTTGTTCTATATTTATGTTTTGAGAAGACTGTGATGACGACGAGGCAGAATCTTCAGAATTTCGTTAGTCTACAGTTTCATGGGGGCAACGAAGCGTGGCATGTCCATTGGGACATGGGGCGCATTCAGTATGTTGGCAAGGTTACTTTACTTTAGAGTAGGATCCGGTATAGGGTTGCTACGTTTTCTGTTAATGCTGCTGTGCATTTGGAGTTCTCTATGCCGACTAGATATTTATGGAGTGATCTTCATGATACATCTAGTGAAGATTCCGAAGTGTCGACTGCTCAGACTCCCATCCGTAGTGACATGCCCTGACTGGGGAATTTGTCCACTAAGGATCCCGAAGAGGATCTGGATGAAGATCGGGTTCAGGACCCTACTCTTCAAGTTTTTTGGACTTGGGTTAGGTTCAGTTTTTATATGGTAGCTATACACATTATTTGGTGTACATGAGCTTTATGTATTTAAGTCGTTACTAATCTATGTTATGTACATGAGATGTATATTATTCAGTTCTATGTCTTGTGTTTCTAAAATTCAGTAAGTTTATGTTACCCGCGAAAAAGTAATTTTGAAAACCATATTAAAATAATATCAAATATTTTATAACTTGGATAAAGAATTAAAAAGAGTTGACTTGAAATGTAATGTCCTACGGAGGGTGTTACATTATTAGTTTTGTAACGTCCTGAGACTGCCTACAAGATCGATGAGTGTCCCCATAAACCAACACGGGTCTTTTCAGCATGCTTTGTCATCTTCTTTTCGGGAGCCAAGAATATAAGTACTCTATAATTAAGCGTGCTTGACTTGGAGCACTTGTGGGATGGGTGACCTCCTGGGAAGTTTCCTAGGATGTGTGTGAGTGAGGACAAAGCACGCTGAAAAGACTCATGTTAGTTTATGGGGACACTCATCGATCCTGCAGGCAATCTAGGGACGTTACAAATTGTTTCAGAGCGGGACCTCTCCCAGTACGGTGTGGTTCGGGGACGAACCATGTGGAAGTTAGTGGGCATATGACACCCGAGGCCGACAAGGGCGGGGAGTGGTCGTCGGTTGATTTGTTGATTATTCCTATATCTTAAATGCCTTGTAATTGATTCATTGGACTCCATTTGTGCTTAATTGTTATCATTTAGCTAAGTTTCTAATATCAAACTCTAGTTGGAACATTAGTGTGAAACTTTACTTAAATGTGTTTTTAGAAGCTGATAATTGAATTGAACTTTTCAAGAAACCTTTGGATGACGGAGTTCATTAGCCTGAAACAAGGCTTGGTATTCACTTGAAGAAGGAGTTGAGGATTCATGAAGATCAATATCACCCCTTGAAGCAGTGAAAGAAGAGTTTCTGTGAATATTCGGTGCTGAAAATGAAGGAATCAAATTACAGGGCCTGCGCCAAATTACAAGACCTACATCAAAGTACAGGGCCTAGGTCATGCAAAAGTACACGGCCTCTGACTTTTGAAATAGAATTTTGATCACTCAAATAGAATCATGCACGGCCTAGGTCGTGTAAATCAACACAGCAGTGTAATTAAGTCAGACTTTGAATTATTGAAACTTCTACGATAAGTTTGTGTTGGAGGCCTATATATTGACACTCTTGGCTCCTTTGGAAGGGAGTTCTGACCTTAGGAAGCAGCTAGAAACCCTAGGAAAAGGAGAGGGGAGGCTTGGATCAAAGATTGGAGTCTCGGTTCGAGCAATCAGAGATCCATCATCCTCAATCCTCAAAAACTCATTTGCTATTTAGTTTTTCTTCTGCACTTTGTTTCTTATGTTGTTCTTTCTCAGTTTTTCTTGTGATTTTGTTCTAGCTATGTGTAACTAAACCTCCCTTGGTTAAGAGGATGATGAAACCATTAGTTTTGATGTTGTGAATCTTGCATATTTGATTATTTCAACACAGTTACATGTTTATTCATATATTTCTAAATCTATTGTTGGTAGGAAGGTTTTTATACTTGTTTCCACTTTCAAAGTGGTAGATCTGGGTTTATTATGCGCGATTGCGGTAGTAAATCTAGTAGAATGTATGATATTCATGTGGGTATAATTATCTTTGTGCTATTTGTCAATTATAAAAGTGGTAGATCTGGGTATATTATGCGCGATTGCAGTAATAGATATAGTGAAATATATGTTCTAAGTAATTTAATCCTAGTTTGTGATTAGATCTTAGTGTGATTGGTTTTCTAAATCTTAATGCAATTATTGGATAGTTGTAAGAGCGGTTGTTTTATAACTAATCAGTGATTAGGAGTTAATTTGAGTGATTGCTAAATTGGCCAACACTTAAGGAAAACAGAGATTTTACTCTCACAATTGCATAAAAACATAATTGAGCATGTTAGAATAAAAGGATATGTGAATTTACATCATCATATAAATCTAGTGGTGGATTCAACCTCTTAACTAATTTTCTTTTATTGTTAATTTTAGTTTGTTATTATTTTTGAAACTGTTCATTGTTTATCAAAACTCCAAAAACCTCCCTTTTTACTGTTTATTGTTAATCAGAGTTTGAATTGAGAATTGTTTGATAGTGTTAATTGAATTGGTTCTCTGTGGATTGACCCTTACTAACTACAACCAGCTGTAAGGTTTTTATTTTCTGATGGGCCTGACAACTGATCTTTATCTTAAATTTTAATCACTATCCGCTGCACTCCATAAGTGCAAAAGATAAAGCACAGACAAGGAGTGGCTCCTGGTAGGCTTCTAGGCAAAGGGACACATGAATGAACTGAATACACACCAGAATGAGAGGGATCCAGAGACTGTGCAAGTATGAGACTGAATAGTTGAGGATGGCTTAAAGGAATTGATTAGCACCACCCATACCAACAAGATGCATCTTCTTTTCGGGAGCTAAGAACATGAGTACTTCATAGTTAAGCGTGCTTGACTTGGAGCACTTGTGGGATGGGTGACTTCTTGGAAAGTTTCCTAGGATGCGTGTGAATGAGGACAAAACACGCTGAAAAGACCCGTGTTGGTTTATGGGAACACTCATCGATCCTGCAAGCAATCTTGGGACGTTACAGTGGTCCTTTTGGTCATGGAAGGGCTATAGAGGCCATGACTATGGCCATGACAGCCATGACCTTAGTGTTTCTTTTAGCCACAAGGTGGCAGGTTCCACGAAGAGGAGATAATTTGAGATGAGGATGGAGGCTGAGGTGGTGTGGATGCCACTTATGAGTAGCTAAGCATGGTGGTTGTGAAAGTGGTGGCCTTAGGTTGGCCACCATTTGGCCATAGGGCTTAGGATTTTGAAGTTTTTTTGAATTTGTTGGGTTTTAGAGGTGGTGGCCACCACCAAGGGGCGGCCAGCCACGACGGAGGATAGGTGGTGGTGGCCATGGATGGCCACCATAAGGTGAGGAAGGTTGAATTTTGAATTGTTGGTCTTGAATTGGCTTAAGGTTTAATGGTGGTGGCTGCCACCAAGGAGCAGCCAGCCATGGTGGTGAAAGGTGGTGGTGGTCAAGGAAGGCCACCACATGATGCAATTGAGAAGGTCTTGGGTGGTGGGGACCACAACCAAGGTTTGGTGACCCATGGTCTTGAACTGGTTAATGGTCAGGTGACCTAAGTTGCACTCGATTACTAGGGTTGACCATAATCCTAGGACGAAGAATTAAATACCTTACAGGTTGACTAGACTTAATGATAAATGATAGGTTTAATAAAGTTAATTACTAATGATTGGGTCTAGAACTATTAAGGAAAAAATGTCAAGTTGATACAAGAGGATATGACCTCATAGGGATATGATAATAATAGTGTAGTTTTTATGAGTTGAGGGATGATAAAGTAAGGTTGCTTGGTTTCCAAGTTAACTCAATAAGTTTTGAGTACGTGCATTAAGTTACGTGTTGATGATTGTAAATGCTTTAAATGTTTATGAATACCCTATGCTGGTTATTGCATTGTTATGATGAATTGAGAAATGTTGTTAATGCTATATTAGGCTCTGAGTAGCTATTATGTTAATGAATTGTGAAATGATATGCATTATACAACTGCTCATGAAAGTAAGCTTTCGCAATATGAGAATAAGGTTAACCTTACTATAAGAGCGCAAGGAAGGAATTCACCTTACTAGAGATAGGATATGTGTAGCGCGTACAACTACTAAGTGAGCTAATTTATGTCTGAAAAGCAAACTACCTAAGAAGTTGGGTCATTCCCCCTCAGAGGACAAAGGTTGCCTTATAAGAAAGAGAAACAAGTAATAGAAAAAAAGTTGATTGAACAACCAAACTCATAAGCATAGCATTACATATTGCATAGCCACTCTTTTATATTACAAATATTATGTAATTTTGATCATATGGAGAAATTTGGCTAAAAAAGCACCTCTGCCTCATGCTAAGCAATTATATGTTTTCAACTTTTATATGTTAACTATTTTTTCAATCTAAGGCAGTTGGAACTATTATGATGACAGTATTCATGTAGTTTACTAAGAATTATTATAATTCTCACCCTGATTGTTTTCCATGATATTCCAGACCCTGATTATGCCTTTACTTAGTATCTTCTTTAAGTTTGTGGAAGGAGAGTGGGTGTACTCCTTCGAGACTAACACTAACTCCTTTTTGGAACTGATCCGAGTTCAAATTATGTACAACTTGAGTGCCCCTAGAGATGACCCTAGAGGGTTTGTGATGTAGAGTAAGAGGATGCAGTGTAGGTTAACTGATAGGCATCTTGAGATCACATTTTGATTGTATATAGCTTTGTGCTTATATAATATTTTGATATAGATGCCTATCTTTTTCTGAATATGTATGTATCTATTGGACTATTTAACTAATATGACTACTAGATGATGGTACACGTAGGCATTGATGCCTAAGTTTATCTTTTGTCGATGTGTATAAACAGTACTGAGGCCTATGTTTATGAAGGCCCAGGAACAAGTACCGAGAATATAATTTGAAGGAAAAAGCAAAGCTTAACCCCAAACCATAGACCTAGGGAGGAGTATTTTCTCTGAGTGGAGAAGAGACAACTCAATCTCCCAATTTGATACAGGGTAAGTGTTTAATTGGTAATAATTTCTTAATTATATTGTATGATTCAGAAGCCTCGCACTCCTTTATTTCTATTGAGTGTGTGAAGAAACTAGATTTGCTTGTGTCAAATCCTCTATATGATTTATTTGTGTCTAGAAATCTAGTAGTAACCTTCTATATTCAGGTAGAAAATAGGCCTTTTGTTGTTGATCTTATCTATTTACCTTTTGCTGGAATTGATATTAATTTGGGAATGGATTGGTTATCCACCAGCCATGTTGTCTTGAATTGTTCAGATAAATCTCTTATATTCTAATCTAAATCCTCAAACTGTTTCAAAATCCTCTACATCCTTGTGTCTAAATGCCTCCCAGATTAACCGTTGTTTATTAAAAGGAGCTCAAGGTTATGTTATCTTGTTATCTTTAGAATCTGAGGTTGAACCAAGCTTAGATGGCATTCTTGTGGTAAGGGAATACCTAGAGGTTTTCCTAAAGGATGTTAATGGCCTATCCCCTGAGAGAGAAAGAATGAATTTACAATAGATCTAGTGTTAGGAACAGGACTTAATCTATAACACCCTACAAAATGTCTTCTTTGGAACTGAGTGGACTTAAGAAATAGATAGAAGAATTGCTGCCTAAGCGTTTTATCAGACTTAATGTGTCATCCTGGAGAGCACCAGTGCTCCTGCAGAAGAAGAAAGATGGAAGTATGAGACTATGCATAGACTATAGACAACTTAACAATATGATTATTAAGAATAAGTATCCCCTCCCTAGGATAAACGATCTGATGGACCAACTGAGAGGAGCTACAATCTTTTCTAAGATAGATTTGAGATCTGGATACCATCATATTAGGGTAAGAACTGGAGATATTCCTATGACAACTTTTAGGATTAGGTATAGGCATTATGAGGATTTTGGAGTATACTCCATCCTTGTTTGCAAAGATGGCTAGGTTAAAAGCTTGGAAACTTCGAAAACCCAAGTCATCACTACTTTTGGGCTCACAAAGCATGGACCAACTCATCCAATGGATCTTTCTTTTTCCTTCTCTGCTACTCCACCAAAAGTGACTAATCAAGGATTTTATCTTGTTGTACAAGCCCTAGGGAAGCAAAAAACACCCAATGATGTAAGCAAGGATGAATTATGCAACCGATTTAATCAACGCCTCTTTTCCTACCTTGTATAGTATATTCTCCTTGCAATCCTTAAGCTTCTTCCACATATGATCTTGGACAAATTTGAATACCTACTTTTTTTTTTATTTCCCTACAAAGGTAGGAGTGCCAAGGTATTTGGAATGACTTTCCACTTCCATAATATTCAACCATCCTTGGAGCATCATTTGTTTGTCTATTGGGACATTTCTGCTAAAGGAAAGCTCTAACTTATCTAAGTTTATAAGTTGACTTGAAGCTCTTTGGAAATTGTGGAGAATATTGCTCAAGTGATTACTTCTTGGTAGGTTGCCCTTATAAAGAGAATGCTATCGTCTGCAAAGAGAAGATGAGAGATTTTTGCGGTGCATCTGGCTATTTTGATTCCATGGATTTCCTTTCTTTCCTGAGCTCTAAATAATAGGCTACATAGGACTTCTGCACAGAGAATGAAAAGGAAACAAACAAAAAAGGTATTTTTACCTTTGGCCTCTGCCAGGATAAAAAGTATCACAAGGAATTTCATTAAGAAGAACCAAGAAAGATATAGTGGACATACATCTAAGCATCAAGCCAATCCAATAAGTTGAGAACTCATAAAGCATATTCTGGAAGAAAACATATTCTACTTTATCATAGGCTTTGCTCATATCTAGTTTGACCCTTACATAACCTTCGGCTCTGGATTTCTTTTTTTGTATGTAGTAGAATATGACAAATGCTATGAGCCCGTTACACAACTAATCTCCTAGGAACAAATGCAATTTGGAATTCCCCAATTAAATTCGGCAACACAAGATTCATTCTATTAGCAATCATTTTGGTGATGATCTTGAGCATTACATTGCATAATGAGATTGGTTGAAATTTTTTGGTGTGGATTGCATAATGAGATGGATTAGATTTTTTTTTTTTTTTAGTGTGGATTGGCCTCTTTATTTTCAGAATTAGACAAAAGAAGGTATGGTTCAAGGCACTTGGGTCAGCACCTCAATTTAGCATATTAGGCACAACATTCGAAGCATCTTCTTCTATGATCTTCCACATTATTTGATAAAAAATTACCTGTAGATCATCAAGCCTGGGAGCCTTAGTTGGGTGCATTTGCATTAAGGAATGGTACGCTTCTCCCGTGGTGAACTCATGCTCCAGAATTGCTAGTGTTAATCTTCCCCGAGATACCTTTGAAACCTCTTCAACATTGACCGCCAATCTAGCTTTAAACAAATTCACAAATAAAGAAGTCATAATGTTGGCTATTTCCTTTTCATCATAGTATATCCGATCCCCACCATCTCTAATGTTGTTAACCCAATTTCTATGTTTTCTCTACCCATGGAAGAAACAAGTATTTTGATCTCCATGTTTAAGCTAATAGGCCTGTGAGCGTTAGGAATACCAAATTTCTTCATTCTCCAAGAGTTCACCTAGATCACGTTCAGTCTTTCTTATTTAATCTATATTATCCACCATGGTACTGCTGTTGTCCAGTCACTCTAATTTTTGGTTTAGAGCCTTAATCTTCTCTAGGAAATCACTAATAGCCCACTACTCGAACTGTCCATTCCTTCAAAGCATCTGCCAAGTTTTGTAGAAATATGAGCATCACTACCTCTCTAGAGTCCTGCTACCTTTACAGCACAATTTTCCTCCTTGAGCCAAACCTTCTCAAATTGAAGAACCTTACCTCTCCTTGGTCTCCTACTTGGCCTGTTTTCAAGGGAAAAGTGTACAATAGCATGGTTTGACCGGTAGATAGGGAGGTGGTGCACCAAGGCCATAGGAAAAAGATTGGACCATTCTATGTTAATTATGAATCTCCAACCAGGCTTGGATATTGGCTTCATCTGTCTACATGTTAGTCCAGGAAAAGTAGTTTCCAGAATATCCCAAGTCATGTAATTCACATAATTGTAACACCTGTTTAAAGCCATTTACTTGGGAGAAAGATGGATGATTGCCTCATTTTTTCTCCTCAATCGACAAAATCTAGTTATTAAAGTCTCTCGTGTCGTGCACACCCAAGGACGGGAATTAATCCTACCTAAATCTTCTAGAAGCTTCAATGTAAGGTGTTTACTTTCTGCCTTCGGGTAGCATATATGCCAATTATTCACCACCGAGCTCGCCCATCCTCACCCCTTACTAACATGTTGATATTGTAACTAGATATGGATATGACTTCAACATCTAATTCACTATTGTAGAAGCATGCTAGTCCACTTGCCTTTTCCCTTCCATCTCCCCTACAATCTACCACTACTACATTTGAGGGAACACCTATGTAACACATATTCTTGTTTTCAACAGGAACTTAAGGATATGGTCTTTATTTTGCATGAGCTTCTCCAAAGCTTGAATTGTGAGTGGGTTCCCAAGCCCATGATAATTTCAACTTATGCAATTCATAGTGATTGGTAGGGCTGCTTAGAAGCTCTTGCCATATGAGAGAGAGAATGACACTTCTCTTCTTGTTTTTCGTTGTGCCCCCAACATTCATTACCTCTTGCTTATATAGTTATCTTTTGGCATTGGTTTCTTCCCTGAGATCATTCTCTTTGATTAAGCTTAGGTTTCTACCTCTTTTATTCCTCTTCCACTTCTTTTGACTCTAACTTGTGGAGTTTCTCCCCTGATTGTTAGTGATTTTCATTAAAGGGCAAAGGCTCATGTTTACCCCACCCCTTGTCTCCCCCTTCCGCTGGTTGAGTGTGTCCTTGCATACCTCCACCTTCTGCCCATCAAATTTGAAGGTTTCAAGCTTCATAGAATCTTTTGTGAACACTATGCCATCATCTACTAGCTCCCCTTATGTCAATATCTAAGCAACCTTTTTTGGTTGTAATTTTCTCCTTGTGATCCTTTATGAGGTTTTTGCATTTATAGTTGCAGCATCCTCATCAATACTACTCTTCAATACTAGGCCCTCTTCTTTCCTCTCGCTTATATTATTCACTTTCATAATATCTTCCATTGTTAGTTGTGAAAGTTTTATTAAGAGTGTCTTTGTATTATCTTGCTCAGTGCTGTTGCTATGCCATCTACTAGCTTCACCACTTCATTCCCTCCTATCGTCAAGAGATCATGTTTCATTTACCCTCCATCAAGTATGAGATGCTCTGATCCAAGAACACTAGTTTTTGGAATTGGATGCACCTCTTGCCTCGTCTTTTATTGCTAAAGCACATAATCTATTTTCATGTCCCACCTTCTTGTATTAATAACACACTTGAGGAGCCTTTCTCTAGACAAACTGAAGTTTTCATCTCTATAAATGATTTCACAAATGCACCTTTGTATTCTTGGCACTTCAAAGATATCAAATTCCACTACCTTTCCTATGAAACCTCCGAATTTGCACCCCATCTATTTAGTGCAGTAGAGGGGTGGTAGGCCCCAAAACTGTATCCATATTCTAACATTGCTGAAACCCATTGACAATGGATTGCACCCTTGATTCCATCTTTATAATAGCAGTAAGGAGCTTCTGTAGATACATGGACTACCCCTTAGGGCTCTGATATTAATGCAGGCTCATCCCCAAAATACAATTGATAGGTTATGTCACACACCTCGTCCACCTGAAACCCATTAGGGGTTTCTCCATATTAGGGAGCGTGTTTTGGAGACTGCTCTTATTGATTAGTTTATCGGTGATAATCCTTCCTATCAAGTTGTTTACACATTAATCTATCCCTTGCATGATATCATCATCATCGAAGATCACAAGGTTCTCCTTATCCTTTTTTGATACTATCTTCTCCTCCGTCCAAGTTCGCCTCTATTTCGTTCTCCATCGTGGTGACAACGTGAGGGTGTCACTAACAGGAATATTGATGGCACTGTGGCGAGACCACACGATCAAACGCGTACAAGATACACACTACACACCCTCAATAGAAACCCTAGCAGAGCTCTGTGGCGGCATAAGGAATTTTTACTCATTTCGGTCATATCTAATTTACTCGCAAGAAGATAATATTTGGACTTTTTTATTTATTAAAATAGTACAGTTAAAAAATCAATTTCTTATAATGGTGTAAGTCAAAAGTTAATTCTTGAAATGGTGTAAAGTGAATAGTAAAATATAATAAGTCGTATCTGTCAAACACGACTTACTCTTAAATATATATATATATATAATCTTACTCAAGGTAAGAAGAGTGTTTATTGTGAGAGGTGAGAAGAGTATACATATAGTTTTTTAATAATGAGTCATGACTCAGAGACACGACTTACCTAGCAATAATTTTTTTATTTATATTTAAATAAGTCGTGTCTTCCATTCATGACTAACCTTGTAATTTTTTTTAATTATATTTTGGGTAAGTCGTGGGTGGGAACTATGACTTATCCTTTTTTAAACAAATATATATATAAACAAGTGAAGTTATCTCTTATAGCTGGAGTTATGTTGTCTGGATCATATAATGTTGCTGAATAAATATTTACTCTAATAGTAGGGTTAGAAATTATAGAACTTAGAGTTATATAAGGATTTTTATGTTAAAAAATATCACCAACATCAGCAACAAAATGAATTACAAGGAGGGTCATATAATGACATCTGTCAATTTAAGTTAAAAAAGAAAAAGAAAACTTCATATCAATAAATGTAAAAAAGTTATAATAATAAAAAGCATAATTAACATTCTTAATAAATACATATAGTAGAAAGAATTAAAGGAGAATGAACCGAGTTTGATACAAAGTAATAATAGTGGAGAGAACTTGAAAAACACTGAAATATGAATCAACAATGAAAGAGAGGGTAAAATTTATAAGAATAGACCAGGACTTAATGCAAGTCGTGAGTATCAACCATGACTTCATATGACATTGAAAAAAAAAAGGTAAGTCATACCTCACAAGTATGACTTACATAAATAAAAATAAATAAATAAAAGGGTAAGTCGTGCTTCCCAAAATATAATTAAAAAAAAAGACGTAAGTAAGTCATGCTTCTCAGCTACGATTCATTATACACCACTGTTCCGCTTACCCCATTTTAAGAATTAAGTTTTGATATACACTTATATAATAATTTGACTTTCAAAATGCACTATTATTGTTTTGCACCGTGATCTAGGATCCCTTCTAGCGATTCAACTCGCATAGGACTATAATCGGACTTCGCCTTGGACTCCGCAACTAAGGTCTTGATGATAGTACGGATCCCAGAGCGATGCATGTCGAGTAACGTTGAACCATAATATCAAGATTTCTAGATTTATGCAGAGGATATATTCCTAAATATCTATAACTATCAATCATCAATTTACGATATTATAGGACTCATAACTGTCTCAGACTGTTAAGTAGCTTCTATATCAAAATTCCTAATTTATAGGGATTCACTCTAATAATTGGGGGAAGGTGATCTCTACCAAGATACTAATCCTAAATACCTGCATTCAACACAGATTGCATAAGGATTCTACACAGGCTCTATAAATACCAGGTTTAGTAACCTTAAACAGGTATCAGTAAACAATTCACTAAACAATACCCTACTTGTGCACAGCCTGACTTGAGTGTTTGAGTTCATTTGTAGGTACCCACTCCTTATCCTAACACGCTTGATCGCTGCTACTCAAGGAGGAAACCACCACAATGTGTCTATCTCAGATATCATCTGAATCCACTTCAGAACAATTATGATAAAAAAAATCATACATAGCTGATTTTCAAGAATTTAACTAGAGTAAACCTTTAGAAGTGAACTCATTCTAGAAATAAGGCTACACCCTGCTAATTAGTTATATTAAAGAACAATGTACAAACTAAGGGTGTCAAATGAATGAATTGGTTTGATTTTGAATTGGATCATAATGGATGGATTTAAAATAAACTATTAATTCATTTAAGATTCATTACAAAATACTTAATACTTTCTAATCCATCCATGATCCAATTTAATGGATAAATATTCAATCCATTCATTAATTCATTTTAATGAATTGGATGGATAGATATCCAACTTACTTATTTAAAAAAAAATCTATTTCTAAAAATTTTTATTCTCTCTTTAAAAAATATTTCTCTCTGTAAAATTTTCTTTCTCTCTTTAAAAAATATTTCTTTTTAAAAAATATTTCTCCCCCTAAAAAATGTTTTTCTCTCTAAAATTTTTCTTTCTCTCTCTAAAAATTTTCGTTGTCTCTCTAAAAAAATTTCTCTCTCTAAAAATTTTCTCTCTTCTTAAAAGTTTTTATTCTCTCTCTAAAAAATATTTTTTCTCTAAAAAATTTTTTTCTCTCTAAAAAAATTCGCACTAAAAAATTGGGATTCAATGCTTTGTGCTATGGGCTTTTGGGCTTTAGTAAAAGTGAAAGAGTTGAAAAAAAATTTAAAATATATTAAATTTTATTAGATTGATTTTTAATTAAATATCTATTGAATTAATTTTTAATTAGATATCCGTTAGATATCTAATGGATATTTTGATTAGATTAATAAGTAAGGATAACTAAATTTAATCCATTATATATAATCTAATAGATTATATTATTCTAATTAAATTAATTAGACTAATTTTAATATAAATAGATTAAATAAATTAAAAATTAATGAACATTTTTCCCAGCTCTAATATAAACATTGTTTAAAAAATAATTATGGATGACATTTTGAAATTTTAACGTTCTTGCGTGTGTGTATATATATACCAAATCTTTTTTTCCCCCCCTTTTTCATCCTTAAATGATTTTTTTTATGTATTTTCTTATTTTCTCATCTAATCCTACCATTGCTGTAAGGAAGATACATAACAAAAGACAAGCTTCCCCGTTTCCTCGAGACTCAAAATACGAATAAGTTAAAAAAATGAAAAGAGAAAAAAACAAACTACTTTTCTGGTGCATTCGTCTTCTTTTATTTCGTTGGGTCACTTTAGCGGTACACTGCATCAAAGATATTCATGATGACAGATCATGGTTTCAGCCTTTCAGGCACTTTCCGACTAAAGAGAAGTGCATATGGGGACAAGGACATGGAACAACCAAGCAACAGTGTGGAGAGAACTATATTTGCAGAAAGGTAAAGAATGGAGCTTTACGTACGGGGCAAAATTTCTCTCACTTTTGTCCACACAATTAAGAAAGAGTGTAGATGAGAAAACACCTGTGTGAGTGTGTCTACTTTCTACTAAAGAAAGAAAGAGAACAATATGGGGTGTTGGGTTGGGGTGGCATTTGTACGTTTTCTGCACTGATGTGGATGTGGGGTTATGATTCTCAATCCAAATGAAAAAAGAAAGAAATTGGGCTAGTTATTGGAATCATTAGCCGACAAAATCAATGTAAAGGAGAAAATTATGGAATTGGTTATGGAGTTGACAAGTTATTGGTATAATTAGTGAATGGAAAGCATCATTGATAATAGCTCACACGGATAAATAGTTTCACTTGCTCCTCCACAGCATATCATATGTTCTATATGTATAAACTGGTAAGCGTAATAATGTATAAATATGGCCTTCCTAGTTGCTATGTAGTATATATTTTTGGGAAAATTAATGATAAGTATTATTAAAAAGTAATATTTAGTTTAAAAAGATAAAAAATGTTAAAATTATTAAGAAGGATCATTTAAATTTTAATTAAAGAGAAAGATTATTTAATTTTACTTAATAATCAAAATTACTTTTAGTAAATTTTTTATTTGAAAAGTTAACACTCAAAGATAACAAATAACCACTCAATATAAAGTAGTACATCGACTACTTAATAAAAGACAATAATCATTGCAAATTTTTTCATAAGTTCATATATTTTATATATTGAATTTCATTTGAAATGTTAGTCACTCAATAATAATAAATAATTACTTAATAAGAAGTAATAATTATTTGTAAATTTCTTTTATATAAAATATAATTTGTAACTATTAGTTACTTAGTGACAACTAATGACCGCTCAATCAAATGTAATAATCATTCACAAGTTTATTTCTAATTTCATGTATTTTATTTATTAAATTTCATTTGAAACATTAGTCACTCAATTACAAATGATCACTTAAAAAGAAACTAATGATCACTCAATTAGTTACTCAGTGACAACTAATGATCGCTCAATCAAATGTAATAATCATTCACAAGTTTATTTCTAATTTCATGTATTTTATTTATTGAATTTCATTTGAAACATTAGTCACTCAATTATAAATGATCACTTAAAAAAAACAGTAGTTATTTATAAATTTCTTTTATATAAAATTTAATTTAAAAGCTGTTAGTATTTTAATGACAACTAATGACCATTCAATAAAAGACATTAATAATCACTCATTAAAAATATTATTATCTATTAAGTGAGTTAAATGATAGTTCTCTTTAATTAAAATGTAAATAGTCATTCTTAATATTTTTAACTTTATTTATTTTTTTAAATTAATTATTGTTCCTTAAAGGTATTTGACATTACTTTTCTCTCTCTATATACATATATATTTTGATGAATCCTATGTAGTATATATCTAGTGATCAAGGTGGGAAATTAAACTTGCCTATGACTAGTGATTTTTTTATTTTGGTAATAATGACTAGTGAAAGTTAACTATTTGATATATGACTTGCAATTGAAGATGAAATAGTGTAGCCTGCCTAGTGAGATAAGGAGGGGCAGGTGAGACTATTTCATCCGCGTCCTGTGCAAACATTGAGGGGTGCATCTACCCCACTAATTGAGTGCAAGTAGGAGGAGTATCATGATTCAAGATCCAAGCAAATCTCCACAGCCTTTTCTATTTTACTAGTTGATCTAAAGAGGATATTTGGCTGATTGGCTCCCACCTGAGAGATTTAGTTGTAGGCTAGAAAGCATGGACACGTTATTTTACTCGCGTGTTTACTTGTCAGATACGTGTCCGATATAAATACACTTCGACACACACACGATATGCGTATATCATGTGTTCGAGTGTGTCCAATTAAAAAAATTATTATTTTTAACTCAAACATTACTCGAACACAGTCAGGACACATCTCAGACACACCGCGGACATATATTAGACACAGCTCATTAAAATTTTTAAAAAAAAATTACTGTGTGGCAGTGTACTAATATTACGGCCCACAAGCTCAATATCACCCGACCCACCTTCAGGGAAAAATCTTCTATTCTTCCTCAATACATTGTATTCACTGTGTGCTAATGGTTCAAATTTCAAGTGAGTTTCACTCTGATTTGGTGGTTCAATTTTTAATTATTATTAGTTTCTTTTTTAGTTATAAACGAAGATGCTTATGTTGTCATTGAAGAGTTGTGTTTGAAATGTTTATAATCAAAATTATATATACATATACCGTGTCTGTGCCGTGTCCGTATCCTAAAATTTTTGAATTTTGTGTGTTTCTGTGTCCGTATCCATGTCGTGTCCCGTGTCCCGTGTCCGTGTCTGTTTTCGTGCTTCATAGGTTGTAGGTAGGGATGTTAAATTTACGGTTTTGGAACAAACCCGATCTGACCCGGTTTGATCCAGTCATGTATGGATTATCCGGTGTCTCGACCCAAATCTGTCTCGATCCAAACAGGTATGGACTGGCTCACTCCAGACTCGATCCAATTTCTTTAAAAAACAAAAAATGCTGAATACAGGAAGATCGAGAAACCATATCCAAGTCTCATTCTTCTCCGTCCTTCTTGGATATCTAGATCCAAATCCAAGTCTCGTTCTCCTCTTTCATTTTCTCGCTGCCAGGTGCTATGATTTCTCGCCATATCTAGTTTGAAGAACAAAATTGCAGCAAAACCAATGAGGTGAATCTCTCGGCAGCTCCAAAACCTCCATTGGCGCCATGCTCGTCCTGCTCCAACGATAATGCGGTGAACCTCTCGGCAGCAGAGTAGATCAATGGTGGAGACGAAGTTTCCTGCACCCAGTGACGGACCCACTTACAAAATAATGGGACACATGTGTCCATTCATTTTAAGAACTTTTTTTGTTAACCATTATAATCATTTGACATTTTTATTTTTATATTTTTAACCTTATCTCTATAGTCTATATGATATATAAATAAGTAAATTTATAATAAGAAATATTAAAATCTTTATAACATTTTGTTTAAGATACATCTTACGTAATTAAATGTTAAGATCATTAATACATATATATATATAAATATTTAATAATATTTATAATAAAATATATTCACAATATAAAGACAACAAAGACAACAATGCAAATTAATATTTTATCATTTAGTATTAATATATTTTTTCATTTGATTTTTTTTATATTTATATATTTTCTTTGTCCTTACTATCTAAATTTTTTAATCCGTTACGGCCTGCACCAGATTGAGGAATTGCACTAGATCGATAGTGGAGGGATGAATCACCGTTGAGTTCGCATCTGAGCCGACGTCACTTCACAATTGAATCGGCGGTGGTGGCATTGTGACAGAACCAAAACTAGCGTTGGCGGTGGTTTATAGCAACTGTTGCGGAGCAACAAAGAGTTTTGGAATTGAACTGATTTTAATAATCGGGTCAATTGAAGACCCAAAAGATCCAGTGAATTTTTTAAGTATAAACTGACATGATCCAAACTTAGATGGATATCCAAAAGGGCTTGATTCATTGGATCAAGATGGACCGGATCTAGTCGGATACCCAATCCATTACCATCGTAGGATCCAATCTTCTAAATTCTAACTATATATTTACCATCCTTAATTCCTCCAGTGCCATATATACTAATTAGTTTATGTTGCCTTGATTATTGCACCCTAAACAGATAGAGTTGGCTATTGGAAACAAATAATACATGACTTCGTGAGCCAGATTTTTAATTCCATATCAAACTATGGATTTTCACTAGAGAATATGTGATTTAGCGTAGGAGGATATCGTTCCATGTGATAAAAAAATGAAGAAAAATAAGGTATATCACCTTACAAAGTATGAGAAATAAAGAAAGTGCAATTGCGGCAAACTTTACTTCAACCTTATATATGACCTGCAAATACTTGAGTTTGTAAATATAATGTAAATAAAATTATTAGAATTGAAAGTTAATAAAAGACATATTTTGTGATTTTTCTTTTGGCATAAAAAAAAAGAGAAAACATAAAGGTGAGCCATTTTAGTGGCTTTTTTACTAAACTGTCACTGTTAGTAAAACTATTTATCAAATTGTCATTTTTTTAACTATTTACCAAATTGTCATTTTTTTAACTATTTATCAAAATGCCACTCTTTTGAAATTATATACCAAACTGCCACCCTTTTGCCTTACGTGACATTGTTTAATATTTTTCGACCAATTAGTAGGATGCTAACACGTGGTGGCGCATCTACGTAGGTTGCGCTTAACACGCTTGGCGCAATCTACGTGGATGTCTTGCCACTACGTGGCGCATCTTGGTTGGCCTTGACATCGAAAGCGCTTCCTTGTTGCAGCGCAAGCAGTGTTGAAGAATAAGCCAACAAAGGTGGCGAAACCCTAGTATATATCCCCACACCCCTCCCTCGTTCGTGTCATCCTAAGCATTTCCTAAATTCTCACTATCTCTCTACAAATTTCTTCTCTCTAAACACTCTGAACTCTCTCAATTCTTACGAGAAGTGGTGTCAGGATCATTATTTGTGATCAATTTTAGATTGTATTCCTTCACACCGTAAGTAAGTATCTCTTTCAATAGTTAAATAGTTTATTTATTATTTGTTGATTACTTTTTTAGTAGGTTAGTGTTAATTGTAATTTAATATTATTATACTTTAATATTTTGATTGACTAATGAATAATGAAGTTGTATGATATGTAGTCTAAATTATATGGATAATTATTTTATAGGTAATCGAGTAGGATATATATCTTTGACATGACTTACATTAGTAAATGTAGCTTAATTCAAAATATTTGATTTTGGAAATTTTTTTTTACATAAATAATCGTATTGAATATTATAGTTGATTGTTAATATATTGAATAAATATATGTAATACATTATTATACATCGTTATAAATATTTTTACCCAGTATATATGTCCGATTAACATTGTAATTGATGTTTAATATATTAAATAAATGTGTTGAATTGTTATTGTTCAGAATTGGAGTTAACATGACAAAATTGCTAAATGTGCACATTTACTTTAATGGGACAATGTATGATGGTGAAGAGGGTGTCATGTATCGAGGTCCTCCTCCTAGGCCTATTGTGATCACAGCCGACATGACTTTGGATGGGTTGAAAACTAAGATCCATTCAAAGTTGAGGCTTCAAGCAACCAACATGTGTCAAAAGTTGTCTATCGGTGTCCGCAATGCTTCAATCCGTAGAGATGGGTAGGGCTTCCAATAGAAGACGATGATGATGTAAAGTACATGATAGATTCTTTCTGTCAAACTCCGAACATAGCGTCTATGAAGTTGTATGTGGAGGTAGAAAGAAGTGGGCAAGAAGAGCATGCTGAAGCTCCTGGTGAAATTGAAGGTCAAGTTGGTCTGTCTAATCAAGTTGAGTCATGCAATATGATTGTTATTGGTGGTGCAATGGTTGAACCTGATAACCCACTTGTCGAGATGCGCATGTATGGGAGTCAAGTGAAGACGAAGAACAAGTAGCTGAGGGCGACGATTCAGACACTGACATAAAGGCAGAAAACTTTGATGCCGAAGAAAATTTACAGATTCCATTGGCGATTGCTCCTCAATCCATAATTATGCCTCGGGGACCTGAATCCGTGTTTGTGCCACCATGTCCTTAGTTTTCTCAAATTAACTGGAATGCATTGAATAATCCTGATAACTTGCCTGAGTTAGATACTCGTGGGACTTGGAGCATGGGTGATGAATTCTATGTTGGCTTGCAATTTCCATCAAAAGATTCAGTGAAGTTAGCTCTCAAACAATATTCCATTCATCGGCATCAAGAGTACAAGATTGAAGACTCTAATTCACGAAGACTGACTGCCAAATGCCCTAATTTTGACGAAGGTTGTAGTTAGAGACTTAGAGCCATACAAAGCAGGAGGTCGAATACGTGGCAGATTACAAAATATAATGGACCTCATAGTTGCGTAAACCCATCTATGTCATTAGATTACCAGAAGTTGGACTCTCGTTTGATCTGCTCTTGCATATTGGAGTTAGTCAGAACAAAACCCGATGCACCCGTATCTTTAATTATTGAACAGATTCGAAGCCAATTTGGTTACCAAGTTTCATATCGAAAGGCTTGGAAGGCAAAACAAATGACTATTGTGAATGTTTTTGGGGATTGGGACAAATCTTATGAGGTGTTGCCCAGATGGCTAGCAGCCATGAAGAGAGACATGGAAGGCACAGTGGTGGAGTTGCAAGACGAGGAATGTTTTGTGAATAACCGACTCGATCGTTCAAAAAGAGTCTTTTGTCGATTATTCTGGACATTTAGACCATGTGTGGCTGGCTTTCGATATTGTAAGCCCATCATTCAGATTGATGTCACTCATTTGTATGGCAAGTATCGTCATAAGTTGTTGATTGCAACAACTCAAGATGGAGATAGAAAACCTCTGCCTATTGCATTTGCCATTGTGGAGGGGGAGACCAAGGATGCTTGGAGTTGGTTCTTAGACCACCTGAGATTGCATGTAACCTAACAAGAGGGCTTGTGTTTGATCTCTGATCGACATCGAGGCATCTTACAATCAGTGGCAAATGAAAATCTTGGATGGCAGCCTCCGAATGCATATCATGTCTTCTGCATACGGCATATTGGTTCCAATTTTAACTCCAAATTTCAGAACAAGGAGTTGAAAAGATTTTTGATTAACACAGGTACTTTACATTTTCTACTTATATTCTAATTTTGTCGCTAATACTAGTTTGGTTGTAATACTAACCCAAGTTATTCGATGTATCAGGGTATGAACCAATCGCAATAAAGTTTGATGCTAGGCTAGAGAAGCTTAAAGTTACAACGGAGATGGCAAATTGGATTAACGGAATTCCAAAAGAAAAATGGAGTTTGGCGTATGATGGCGGTCGCAGATTCGGTCATATGACTACCAATTTGTCAGAGTGCATTAAAGGAGTGTTGAAGGGTAGCAGAAATCTACCTATAACTGCATTGGTTCAATTGACATATACGAAGTTAGTAGAATACTTCGTCAATCGAAAGGACGAGGCAAATTCGAAATTGATGACATTGAACCAGGTTTGATATTGTTTTACAATATTAAGTACAACCATAAACAAATTGTTGTTCACATTAAATGCGTACAGATTTGCTTAGTACTATCCGTTAATTAAATGCACACGTGCATCTATTTATGGTTTGATATTGTTGTTCCCATTAATTTAACCAGATCTGGAGTGATGACTTATTGAAGCACTGGAGAGTAAACCTGGAAAATGCCAGTTCACACCAAGTTCGTCGGTACAATAGAGAGAACACAAGGTTCATGGTTGAAGAGGCTTTTAATCCTGTAACACAACAGGGTGGACTTTCTTATACTTTGAACCTGGAAGAAAGCGATGTGGATGTAGGGTGTTTCAAGCATTGCATTATCCTTTCGCATGCGCTTGCATTGCGTGTGCTTCAGTGGCAGTTGACCCATTCCAACTTGTTCATAGGGTTTACAGGATGGAAAGCATTTATAGGGCCTATGAGTTTGACTTTGAACCGGTCCGGTCTGAACCATGGTGGCCTGCAGCTCCCGATGCCACTTTAGTGCCACCACGTGCATTGCTTAGATCCAAAGGTCGACCAAAATCAACCCGACTCAGGAATGAGATGGATTGGCGCGAAGCAGGGCCAGGACAGACGTGTACAAGATGCCATCAACGTGGACATAATTCTCGTACTTGCCGTGTCGGTGGATCGAGTTCCTTGGGGGATGATGGAGCGGGGCCATCGACTGCGCCCATCTAGTTGATCCCGGACCTATTTTCATTTTTCAGAATCTTGTATTAGCAATGATGTGTATTTACGAGTTGTATTGTTTTGTATCACTAATCTATGCAGTTGTATTCGAATACTATTCTCCTATATATGTTAGTTGATTCTCAGTGTTATCTTCATTTCTTCCATATTGCATTGCTTGTATAGTTATGATATGGTTATATCATAATTTATTATAATAATAATAGAATCATACTAATTGTTGTTATTGTTTGGCATACAGCTGACAGATGGCATTCCGTGTAAACTCTGGACCAGAGGACGGCTCGATTTTGGAGTTGCAGGAGTACCATGTTTTCCAACATATATGACAGGGACATGAGGACCGACACCTGCATGTTAGACGTGCTCAGAAGACGAAACATATGGACCCCTCTGCTCCGATTATTCCTTATTTTCAGCAGGCTGGTTTCTTGGGAGTTGCCCACATGGGTTATTGCAGTATTGACCACTCCTTGATCTCTGCGTTGGTTGAGAGATGGTGCCCAGAGACGCATACATTTCACATGCCTACCGGGGAGTGCACCATTACGTTGGAGGATATCAGAATCATATCGTGTCTTCCCATTGATGGCGCTGCAGTCACTGGCGTTACGCATAGGGATGATTGACTCAGTTTGTGTGCTCAGTTATTAGGGATTGATGACACTCCCTCGCTCGTAGCTGGGGCACGCATTGACATGACATACCTGTGGCAGCCGAGTGTTACTGCAGTCCTTGAGGACGATGATGATGAGTACGTGCAACAGCGTGCACGATATTACATACTTCGCTTGCTTGGGGGTTTCTTATGCCCCGATCATTCCAGTAAGCTCGTGCACTTGATGTTCCTCCCATTATTGGAGGACTTTGCTATTGCTGGGACGTATAACTGGGGGTCTGCAGTTTTGGCGTACCTGTATAGAGAGCTTTGTAAAGCTACGGACTATGACGCACGCGAGATCGGGGGTGCATGCATCTTATTGTAGTATTGGGCATGGTACAGATTCCCCCGGCTTGCCCCTTTACTAGCTGACCATAATGAGCCTGATGTGTTTTACGATGCTGGTCGTGGTCAATTACGTCCCTTAGGATGGGAGTAAGTTTCTATTTCATTTCATATTTTTACATTACTTCCATAACATACTTTGTTAATATTTTTACTTACGTTTGCAATACTTTCATTTACCAAAAAGGTGGCGCAAACATAAAGTATTGAGTGATACTGTAATTGGCGTCCTTACATATTATCGTCAGTTCTTCGATCAGTTGAAGAACGATGAGATATGTCTTCGTTTACATTCTTTTAAGATATTTACTTATGCATATGTTGTGTTAATGTTTTGTGCATATCTTTTTTTTCAGTTTATATGGCAACCATACATGGATGAGCATGTGGCAACATTGCCACCTTTTTGTGTGGCTGGTAGGGACATTGCACTGGCAGTGGTCCCTCTCATATGTTTCCACATTGTTGAGTGGCACCCTGCCAGGACCGCCATGTGCCGTTTGGTCTTGACCGACCCATTCCACGAAGACCGCTCCGGCCCGGACAGATTGCACTCGGTTACATTGGCGGTAGGCATGATGAGGATTGGCCGGCCTACACATCTTTGTTTATATAGCACCTGGGATAGTCGTAGGGAGAAGGTTGTTAGGGGAGTCCCATTGGTCGCATCCCTCAGTTCGCGTTCTGAGTACATGCGTTGGTATAAAAGAATTACCAGACGCTGGATTGCTCCCACAAGTGCATCTATTGGGAATGCGGTAAGCTCTTTACTAATTCGTTAGTGACTATATGTATTTTGTATTCAGTATAATGACATAAATTATATATGTTTATTAGGCGAATATTGCAGAGTATTTGCTCAGTTCAACTACCGACACTGTCGCTCGAGAGGCTACTACACAAATCCTACACTCATTGCGGGAGCATGACCACATTACGATGGAACAGCTGCGTCCAGCTCCACCAGCATACGATATTTCAGGGCCGCCCGAGGAGTCGAGCCAACAAGGAACGCGGCGTAGACGGAGGAGAGGATTGGCGAGCACTCGGACACGACTTCGACATTCCGAGGAGTCCAGCTCTACTACCTAGCATACGACTCAGCCGCCTACCGCTACTACATACCCCCCACTCAGCCTCCTACTACTGCTACGTACCCCCCTACTCAACCACCACCTGCATATTACCTACCATACCCTTACTCACCGTATCCATACCCGCCACCGAGTTACCCCTCATATCCTTACCCACCACAGGGTTACCCACCATATCCTTACCCACCATATCCTTACCCACCACCAAGTTACCCACCATATCCATCACAGCAGGTCCCTCTTCCGAACCATCTCATAGGCCACCGCATTCTGATGCGGGCCCATCTCATTGACATTCAGTGATTATATTTAGTGATTTTGTGTAAAATACTATTGAGAATATCTTATTGTGAGTTTGGTACCCTAATTAGATTACACTATATATGCTTTTCGCACTGTTTTAGATTTTATTAAAGATTGTGGTAACTGGTTGCATTAAACAGGATCATTGGCTTTTGGGGAGATCCAACATTTAGGAGAAACTCTGTCGAAATTTTTACTAATTCGAATTACTAAAAATTTGGGAGGGGGATTATTGGGATCGGAATCCTACTCACTATCATCTGAATCCTACTCAAAAAAATTCATTTAAAAACTTTTTTAGGACTAATAAGCTTTTTTAGGAAGTATTTAATGCCCATATCATCAATACTAACTTTTCTTATGATTTGACTAATAATAAAAGGAAAGTTATCGAAGATTGTTTTAAGAATTATATTAACCAAGTATAAGTATAACTTATAAGTGATACGTCTCTTCTACAAGATATACTATTTAATTTTTATGATATGTTGTTTAAAATATTTGTGTAAAAATAATTAAATATATTCAATAACTTCAATAATAAGATATGTACGTACATTTGATTAGATTATTTTTACATTTATTAAAAATCATACATAAAGACAAAATTAAAAGTAAATAATTAATATCTCAATCGTTTTTAAATTGAACAATAAATTGAAACAATAAAATTTTAAAAATTAACAAAAAAAACATATGTGTTATGTAATTAATAAATCTTCATAATAATTAAAACAATATTAAATATTACCAATATATTAAATTTGTCACTTTTTTAATTTTATATTATATATTTTATTTTCGTAATTAGTATGGATTCATTAATAAACGTTTACAAAATTTTATTAAGTAATTTAAATAATTTATATAAATTTAAAGGCTTGCGCCAATAAGGATGGAGTTTTTACGTGTAAATGCCAATCAGGATGCATGCTACATATTTTACATGGATTGGTTGGAAAATATTAAAAAATACCACGTAGGCCAAAAGTGTGGCAGTTTGGTATATAATTTCAAAAGAGTGACATTTTGGTAAATAGTTAAAAAAAATGACAATTTGGTAAATAGTTAAAAAAATGACAATTTGATAAATAGTTTTACTAACAGTGACAGTTTAGTAAAAAAGCCTCATTTTAGTATACGATTTCTTATCTTCAAAATAGAATAGAAACCCAAGTCAAGTTTATATTTTAAAAAAAAAAAAAAGTTTTGCTAACAAGTATCAAAATAGAAGATTTTAAATGAAAATAAGATATTCAATATATAAAAAATTGAAAAAAATTATTTTTTTATTTAAAACTTTTTATTTTAAAATTCTTAAAGGATACTCATTAGCAAAACCCTAAAAAAAAAAAAAGTTGTATGTAGATTATAATGGTTTAATTTAATGCATTACTAAAGACTTTTTTACTAGAGATTATATCGATCCATACGTTGTTAAGTCATATGAAGTTATTTATTTGTATAAATTAATTTCAGTATAGATATTAGCATAGGTATCATTATTTACAAACATACAAACCAAATAATTATTGAGAAATGATTTATCTTCTTACCAAATTCTCCTATTAATCATTCTAATTTTTAAATAAAGAAAATATTGAATATTTTTTATGTTCTCAAAATATTAGATGCATTTATTTTTTATTTAATATTTTTTTCATTTAATATTAGGAAGATTATGAAGAAGAATTTGTAGGAGTCATAATTATTTGTTTTTGTTTTATTCCATCATGCCGAAATTTATGATAGTATATCATTTTGATTACGAGAGTTATTGATGATTAGTTATAAATCTAGATATCTGGTAGTACGTACATAGATGTCTAGTATAGCATGTGCAGGTGAGAGTTTCGTTTCTTTCATTTCTTTTCTCTTTCAGTGTAAGAAACTAAGGAAATTAACCAGCATTTACATGCAATATATGCGAATAATTCAACAACTTCCGAAACTCATGTAAGACTAAAACCCAGAAAAAAAAAATTTCCAAACCTTGTTTGACTAATATAAGTATATATGCGTTGCTTGACCTTTGAGGGACATCCACAGAAAAAGTTATTAAGACAACAATGATTAGAGAATACAGTATAGGTAAAACATGATCATTTCTTTTTACTCGTAAGGTACTTCTACTTGACATGTACTCCAGCTCATCCTCGTCCCATAATATACAATAAGTACTGACGACCAATGGTTACTACTCGTTTAAAACACATAAATTTCCTTCAATTTTGACTCATGCATATGCGAATTAAATTAGAATTAAAAATATGTACAAATGACACATTAACTATAAGGGTTGGTTTGGTTGTGAATGAATATGTGATATGTAAGTAAGTATATGTGATCATAAGTTTAAGTTTTATTTATATTAATTACTTAAGACTTTATTGTAAAGAATATCCTTTTAAATCTTTAAGCCCTGACATAAATTATATGCCTTTGACTAGAGTAAGAATTTGGATTAATTAGTTGCGATACACAAACTAACTCAAACACTTATCCTTATAAAAACAATTGCACCATTTGTTAAATAAATCACTAAATATCTAATAGAATTATATTAGGTGACGTGTACGTGACATAAGACAATAATGGTATAATAAAAAAGAGTAAACATTAAAATTAAGTGTTAGGATATGTAGAAAATATCACATAATACTTTTATTATATTTTAGAATATTTTAAAGTATTTTAGATGATCTCTTAAGAGTTATTTTTATTCATTATATTCTTAATTTATTTTTCTTATTTAATTAGGTTTAGGAATCTAATATTAATATAAATATGACTATTATGTTAATATTTTGTATCATATTATTATATTATACACAATAAATTACTTAGAGTCTGTATTCTCTCTTTTACTCATTCCCTATATAAACTATACAATTTCAATATGGTATCAGAGCATTACCAGTTCTGCCGCTATTCTGCTGCTGAATTCTATAAAGCTTGCAACTCTCTTTTTCGGTATACTCAGGTTCACCTTGCCTTAATTTCTACCTTAAACACATAACCCCTCTAATTAAACTTTCACTACAAGAAATTCATGGATTAGTGACCAAAATTTAGCTACGGGAATTTTCCCTCGCTAGGCATTAGTGAGAATCAGCAAGGGATTTTACTATCACTAATTATTTGTGCAACATCCTCTCTAATGATTATTGTCATGATATTATTAAGAACTAAATTATAAGCTAAATTTTCTTGATAGCTTTGTAAGATTAAACATAGAAGGAATAAAAGAGAATTGTTATTAATTAAAACACGTGTATAGCGAATACCTAAAATAAACTAGAAAGTAAGGGAGATAATATGATGCCTTGACTTAGGAGAATAATAACCACCTAGCCTTGTAGGAGCCCACGGTTTTGACATCCAAAGAACATAAGGATCACATTTTTAAATTGCCATAAGGTAAGGAACTAATAAATTAATATATACATATGCACATGTGCCTAATTGAGAAATTAAATAATTGGTTAGCTTGTCTTAGTGATCAAGTAAGAAAAATCTAGATTTAGTAACTTAAAGACCTAAGAATTAAAAATGATAAAATAATCACCTATGAAGAGGAGCACCTAGGCATGACACATTGGTAGAAGGAAATGGAAAAAGTTTATTAACTTATACTCTTCTAATTACCATGAGTAAAACACTTAAGTCACCTAATTTACCTAAGGATTAAAATAATAATTAACTTAACAAAAATCTAAAATGATGGCAAATGGGTGAAAACCCTCTAAACTAAGACACTTAACCTCACTTCTCTCTCCCTCCCCACACACAACAACACATTTTCACTTAAGTTAAAACTAGAGAGCTAGAGAGTGAGAGTGAGACCGAGAGACTAGGGAGAAGAAGGAGAAATCTTAAAGCTTGAAGTTTTGTTCTTGGTGTTAGAAGAAGAAGCAACACTTCCTCACCCACTTTTCTCACCCAAACTTGCAAGCTACACCTTGAGGTAAGAGGAGAATTCCTTTCCAAAAACCCTCATCTAGTGTCTCTTTTTGTTCATGAAGTTGAAGCCACTATTTTAATGGAATCATACATGCAAAAGTTTTGTTTTTGATGGTTGAAACCTTGAACCTAAGAAGGGAAATGGCGACCTATGAATCTACTCTGATCGGGATGCTTTTGGTTGTGTTTTTTATGAGATTTATGCATGTTGATGCCACTATTTTTGGGTGTACATACTGGAATTCGAGATTGAAATTTTAAGATTGATTGTTATTTGTCTTAGATAGCTCTTAAATGGATGATTGAGGCTTGTATTTTCTTGATTTTTGATTATAGTAAGAATGGACTTGCGTAGCATGTTAATATGATGGTGAGTTTGTTGTTTTCTTTTCTTGGAGGCCATTCGGCCAAGAGAGGGAGAGAATGATTGCGATGGATTTTTGTGATCTCAAACCCTAGATTAGCATTTTAATTGGCAATAGGCATATTTGGTTGATAACTCTTGGATTACCTTGCTATATTAGTGACTTAGAATGCTAGAAAATGAGGTTTTGAAATAAAAATTCTGGTACCCCTTTGAACTAGTGAGACTATGACCTAGGCTAGGGAGAGAACTTGGTTTTTGATCTTATTTTGGCTAAGAAATAGGTGAGCTGATAAATTAGGGAGGTGTTGTGAAATCGGCAAGTGCACTGAATCGCAAAAGTAATAAAAAATGAATAAGAGTATCGTTCTCATGAGAATTATGTTATCAATTACTAAATTTATCAATTCGACACTATTCAAGTTATCGAAAAGAGAGTTGGTAAAAGCAATAAAAAAGAAAGAATAAACAAAAATAACAAAAGCCAAATTTAATTAATTGGGTTGAGTTGAAAAACAATGATATGAAAATGTTAGGGGTCAGATTTTACTTGAATTCTTTAAATGTAAAATCAAATATTGATTTAATCAAGTCCTATTCCAATGATTTATGGTCAATTTCTAAAATTAATCAATATACAATCCATTGGTATATTAATCATCTTACACTTTTTAGAATTAACTAATCTCTTAGTCTAATCTCAAATAGAAAGGCATTATCAAGAGCGAGGGAATTAAAAGAAAGACCACATAACTCATAACGTCTATTCCTAGCGATTGCAAAAATTATGATGTTTATCACAAGTTCTAGATTCATGCAAGTGTTTTCAAATCATACATAAACCCGAAAATTATTTTCAAATTGGCCAGATTTAGAAAAACATTAAGAAAAGAGATAAACACATAAATCATGAAATAGAAATATTGATTAAACTCATAAAAGAATTTACATCATTCAAGAACATGATCCATCATCACCCTAATGAAAAAGAGTTTAGTTACACATAGAAAAACAAGAACACAAAGGGAAGAATATGACAAACGCCATTGTAGAAAGGTGAAAATGTTAAAGAAAATTCCTAATCTTCAAACCTAATTGTGCTTACACCACATTAGGATTTGTGCCTCTTGACAGCTGCTGCGTTCTGTCCAAGTGTGTAAGAGTGTGTTGTATTTGGCAAAACTTTCTTTTTTATAAGCAATTCACGTTGCAACCTATGCAACCAGCGCTCAAGTGCTCAGTTTCTAGTGCCCAGGCACTAGCTCACTTAAAGGGAAAACTCAAGTGCGCAAGCACTAGGCTTCTGAATGGATTTTTTTTCCTTTTATTGCTTCTTTAAATGTCTAATTTTCTTTATGTGCAATTACCTAACAAAAACACATAAAAACATGTAATAAGAACACAATTAAAATAATAAAAATATAATAAAACTTTATAACAAAACCAATAAAAAAGATTAAAAGAGGAAGAAAATCCAAGATTTTGAACTATAAAAATATGATTTTTTTCAGGTTATCAGGAGATATTAGAGACCTGAGGAAATCAAATTAATGGAAGAATGGAGCAAAAAAATGAATTAAATTAACACCTATTAACTATGCTAATTTCGGCAAAGAGTAGCGAAAATAGGAGAAAAGACTTTTTATATTTCTAATATCTTAAGTTTAATTTAAATTATAGACATTAATCATTTAGCTAGGTTTTAGAGAATAGAAACAATGATCATGCATTGGTTGATTTCATAAAATTATAAGATAAAGTAGGAGAGAGAAAAGTAACATTAATTAAAAAGCAACCTTTTAAAAGGAACCAATAAGTGACCTCTAGGAAAGACCAAAGTGATGATTATTCCTTCTAATTGCTTACACCTAGACAAAAGTTACTTAGAGAAGAAGAATATGACTCTTGATTAATCTCTAACATTAAAATAATAAATTAAATGTCTTGGTGATTCATATTAAATAAATAATATAAGTTAAAATATTTATAGGCCATTTGGCCATAGCATAGGAAAGAAGAATTAGAATATTAAATTAAAATAGGTAATGAATCATGAACAAGTAAAGAAACATAAATTAACAAATAAAAGAGGCCATTCGACCAATAGGACCTTAATTAGGTCATAAACCTTATTTTATAAAACATAGTAATTAAGTGCACTTAGGTACTTAAGAAATTAAATGGACCCTTACACTTGAGATACATAATGCACCCAAAACTTGAGTTAAGACTTTATTTAGTGCATGTATTGATTCATGTGATGAATAAAATAAATATCTCTGAAAAGACATGTTAATCAAAGTGGAAAGACCTAATGAGATTTCCTTTATATGGACAAAGGAGCCTCAGATATGATCTTTTGGGAGGTGATCTATAAAGTTTGTCCATGTGCTCAGAAAAGAGAAAAAAGATTATCGAGGGATGCTCTTGACTAGAATGTGAGCTCATGACCTTGCACATGTGACTAGAGAACGGGGGATGCCCCGAATTGGCCAATCAAGAGAAGAAAAGGATGAAGCTCATCTCCAGAGTAATAAAATGTAAAATAAATTACAAGAGAAGTAAATTTTTTACATAATTGAAATGTTTGTCTATGTGTGTATTTTCTGTTTCTCTGTGAATGGATGACTTACACTCTCTTGAACTTAATTATGATATGGTTGAGGAATTTTCTATGAAAGAGAAAATGTTTTCTATGTTCCGATGCAACTGGAAGCATTATAGTTCAAAAGTGAGTTTTTTGCAAGTTTTCTTTCTCTACTGAGAATTTATAATTCTCACCCTTTAATCTAATGTTTCCAGATAGCCAACAGTGAAGTACCTATCCTCACAGTCACCGTGGAGATTCACTATGTCTGGGTCTATGTCCTAGAGCTTGACAGCTTCGTTCGAGCAATTGTTGCCTTTATTGTTCGTTCCGACAAATAGTAGTGATGTAGTAGTAGTAGCGCCTAGAATGAGCTAAAACTGTATTTTGTGAATGCACCATGTAGGAATAGCAGTATTGTTAAATCCCTGTTTGCATATGGTGTGTATGTACCAGAGCCTACGGTGCTTGGTCTTGATAGGCATTACTTGTTTTATTTTATCTGTTAGTAAACTTTGACGCTGTTGACTTCTGGATGAACTAATGCTTATGATGTATGACAGTATGTTTTAAATCACTATATATTTTATTCACGCGACTTGATTAGTTTGTGCTATATCACTTAGTCTAGTAAGGTATGTAATTAAAATAAGTTTTTCTTATCGGGTAGTTTGCACGTCTGACACGTTTTAGAGAAATAATAGCTAAGTAAAATATATAATTGGTCAGTTTGGGGATCAAAGGAGAAAAGAATTTTTTTTTCTATGAATAAGAAGAAAGTATTATATTCCGCACTATATAGTAATAAGATTCACCCAGATAAATGATTAGTCACCTTTAGGTTTGAAGCATAGGAAATGGGTGTTACAAGGCGACTTTCTTGTAGTTTGATAAATTGTAAAACAGTACAAAATGAGGTTTTAGATTTAATAGAAAAACTTTAAACCTTTACAGATAATCACCTTGAAGTTTATCCAAATTTTACGTTTAGTATATAAAGTTTCATTTTAACATATTACCATTCCATTTGATACACACTAGGGTATACACACTAGGGTTAACTCTTTGTTGAATCACAGTTGGCAAAATTCAGGGGGTTATGTATTGCAAAATAAAAGAGTAAATTAAAAACTTAGTTCTTAAAATTATTCTGCGTTTACAGTTTAATCCTAAATTTAATTATGTGTACATGTTAGTCTCTTAATATACAAAATTCGTATAAACTCGATCTATCTTAAGGATTAAAGGGAGAAACAAAAAGAATAAATTGATACAAGTTTTATAAATTTAAAGACTAATTCATATACATAATTAAATTTAGAGATTAAATTACAAGTAAAAAATAATTTTAGGACTAAGTTGTTAATTTACTCCAAAATAAACTTTGTATGCTAAACGTTAAAATAGATCAAACACCTCAAAATATATTCTAAATTTTATCCTAATTTTAAATTAATGTACTATTTTTTAAACAAGATTAATATAATAAACATTTTAGTGTAGTAATAAATTTTATGAAAATATATAATCTAATACAAAGTTATTTGCTACAGCTGTTGGCTTATAAGACGAAGGTGCCATTAAAAGGAAGAAGGAAAAGGGACACATTCATATTCAATGTTCATAAAAGAACTTGCTACAGCTATTGGCATGTCTCTCTAACTCTGAACCCCGAAGGGCCCCATGCCAAGCAAGAGAGTGAATGAAAATTGATAGTGGTGTCAAGTGGCCGTGTGGTAGAACCCACACTTCATAAGGACTCATAAAGTACTTTGTGCCTTTTCGTGCTTCATGCATGCATGCATGGGTCCATCTAATCCTCCCAAAATTTCCCCTTCGCTTGTCTTCACATTTATGCCATTCACTACCTTTCAGTACATTTGCAATTTTTCATTATTCACCACTCATTACATTTCGTAGCTGCGAATTTGTCTTTTGAGCTAATGGTACATTAATTTTATCTCATGTCATTTTGAATTCACATATATTTTTTTAGTAAAATCTTATTTTGGTCTTCTGAAAACAGAAATGTTATCAATTTGATCCTTTAATAATAATTGTTGTTTAGAACTAGGTTTTGAAGGTTATCTAAGAAAGTAGTGGTGAGTGGAAACCTCCATGACACAACAACGACAACAATGGTGCGAGGAAGTGAGTACCTACAAAAGATACTTTGACGCTCAAGTCAATTTTTATGCAAGGAGGGTAGTGTACAAAATTAGAGATTGAATTCGTACCTTTTTGCCTTGCAGGCTATATGTAAGAGGCTTTTAGGACGTTAGGAATCTGAGCATTCAATGTAAATTGAATGCTGTTGAATAAGATCTGGAAGATCGTTATTCTCTGGGTCCAAATCCCTATTTATGTGGAATATGATTAGCATTCATATCCTGTGGGGGAGTTATGCCTAGCAAATAGGCAGTTACGAACATGTAGTGATGTCTAGGTTTTATTCTGGCAGGTTGGGTTGCTCTAGACCCGTGGACCCAAAACTTAGTCTAGAACATTTACCCCCAGCTTGGTGCTTAGATGAGACAACTAAGTATCAAGATATGAGTTCAACTGGAGAACATGACACACAGTGGACAAAAGGATAAAAGTCATAATGTTTACATCAGATCTCGTGATGTTTTCTTCCAAAGGGTTGAGGTTCGTGATGTATCATAGTGTGCCCCTGAGGTTGATGATTAAGGCCGGGATCAGTGATGGATCACTCTACTTAAGTCATTATACCGTTGTCCTGGGTAAGTAGTAGGTTGCTCCCATGTGTAGTTTGTGGCGTTTGTATTATGAATGTACCTCGATTTTTGTTTGATCTTTGAATTGTGGTTTTACCACAGTCCTAATGGGAGTCCGTGATCCGAGTTAGAATGTTCTCAAACGTCATGCGGACTTTTCGTGATCCTTTGAGTTGCTTTTGTTAGAATGTTCTGAAACGTGGGGTTCGTAGCATCGATTTGTTTCACTTTTGAACGCATCAGCCCCTATTAATGGCAGTGATTGAGGTGATCTTTTCATGCTTATAAATAGGAATACGAGTTTAACCTTTCCCACTTTTTGCCAACTTTTGCACTTCAGATTTCTTTTTCTAGCGACCTAGGCAATTTTCGGTGTACTCTCGCAACAGCTATTGGTGATTCAAAGCCTCTTCTGCACTCTCTTCATCCTTTAAAGCTTTCCTACTCCTTCAAAACTCAAGGTACTCCTCATTTTCACCCCTTTCTCTGTGAACATTTAGTATGAGGGATGAAATATCAGGGAGAGAGGAGACAATGCACAACTATGGTCCGCTAGTGGAGATTCTGAGTCCTCCTTTGTCCCCACCACCTCAACCAAGGAAGAGGCTTCAAGCCCACAGGGGGACTCTGATGAAGGTTCGAGCTCATTAGTTAGACGAGGATTCTAGAGGTGCTCTAGAGGGCGGATCAAGCCAGAGAGCTAGATAGGCATGGGCCTGCTTGTCCATTCTTCGAGCTTTTGATGGCACTTGTGTTGGTGTATGCCCTAGAGGCCAATACATTTTCTGTATTTTCATACATTTTATTATGCTATTTTTATATATGAGGCATTTCATTTATTGTGTTCTTTTTGATAAACATAATAAAGTCCTTAGAATAGTAAGTTTGATGCCATAGGACATCAAGTGGATGACTTGATCGTGAGATCCTTTTGGTTACAACACTATTCTTAAATGTCCCTAGTCAAGTATTATTATTAATTAGGATAACAATAATACATTGAGACTAGTATGTGCATAGACTGATGACCATATCTCACGGGTCATGGATATGAGATATCAAGTCTTCACATGGGTACATATTAGAGTAATGATGTACTGGACTGACCCACCATGAGAACGCTACATGGATCGTTACGTGAGTGTCATAAGTGATTCTCAAAGTGACAATGGTGTTTGTGGTCCTTTGACCTAAAATCACTACAATTCCTACATGAGGAGTTGTGTGCTTTAATGCCATCAAACGTCATCTGTAACAAGGTGATTATAAAGTTAGTTATTGGACATACCGTGAATCATGTAGAGGGATATGAGTGACCTAGATGGGATTTGTCACTCCTACATAACATGAGCGATATCTTCAAGCCCCCTGATTAAGTGAGACTGCGAAATGCATGACCATGCTCAAATGAGTCAATATGAGATATTGATCTCATTTGTTGTTACAAAGTCTACTCGAGTATCAGGAAACCAATGATTGGACTATACAAGGGTGACACATTCCATGCCTTATGTTCAATCTAGATATCTTGACAAAGGGACTAAACGACACGGAAACATTGGTCATGGAAAGGTTATGTCAAATCACTGACATTCTTATTACTTAGGTAGTAGCGATATGTTGCTAGATATTGCTCATTGCTTGTAATATTAAAATGGGATTTTAATATTACTGCCAACGTAATAAGAACCTGCAGGGTCACACACATAGAGTAGACTAAAATTAGAGCAATGGATCCAAGTTGGACTCAGATTCAAATATAGGCCAGACTCATAACAGATGGGTCTAGGGTTGCACAGCTTACCTTGCTGCTGCTCACACTCACTTAAGGCAGTCACTATTATAAATAGTACTGCTAAGGGGCTGCTAAGATACACAATTCAGAACCCTAGCCGCACCTACAGAAAAGTGAGTGAGAGAGCGACAAGTTTATTCTCTTCTCTTCGCAGCTAGCACTGTGTGAGAGACGTGAGGCTCCTCTTTGCGGACGTTGGACGTTCGTGAGTCTGTTCGTGTGGATACCGCAGAGACATCGTTTCTATTATGGTGTTGGTGATTCACGCTTCAAGAGGTAAATCATTTAAAAACTCAGATTATGACTTTTTCGCATAGATCCTCGGTAGGAATCCCTGTTTTCCGCTGCGTGATGTATCCATAAAATTCCCAACAACTTAGAGACTTGAGTGATACTTCAGAGTCTAACACATATGCGTCCTCTGTAGGTATGACATGAACCTGAAGGGCTACACCTGCGAAGCAGAGGGAACTCGTCTTTCCATGGGACACAAGCTTATACCAGTGGGTGGACTGAGAGGTTCTAGGAACCCCCTCCAAAGTAAATACGACCAAGGATACTAATGACAAAATACAATATTTACAGTTTACTATGGACGGGCTTAAAGACCGGGAGTTCGCCATCCGACATCCCTTTGAGGATGAAAGGGTATGCTTGATCTGCACGGAGGGGGCCACTTCATGTATATGTATGAAGCTCTCTTCACTCGGATTGGAGTATGGCTGCCATTCACTGAGTTCGAGATGGGTGTCCTCAATCGTTGGCGAGTGGGACCTACTCAAGTCCATCCGAGTGCTTGGGGATTTTTCTGAGCATTTGAGCTTCTGTGCAGGGTCTTTAAGTGGCCTTATTTGGTTAACTCTTTCTTCTACCTTTTCTCTTGACTTTTGACCTCTGGGAGCAACCAACTCAAGGGGTAGGTCTCGCTACAAGCATAGAATGGGCACAAAGTTTTTAAGCTCTATCAAGAGTCCTTTAAGAATTTCAAAAGGGACTTTTTTAGGATAGAAGGGGCTCCATGGTCAACACCTTTTTTCATCACCCCGGAGGGCTAACCATGCCTTTATTTATACTAGACCCAAGCTAGTTGGGAGTAGAGGAATTAAGAGATAGAGACTTTAATCTCCTAGATCTCTCTTCCCAAGGCCGAGGTCCTACGCTTCTTAATTAAGTGGACCAAAGAAAAGGGGGTCATCTATTGCAAGGATATTTTGGATGAGCCTGCCGATTCCGTAAAGGCCTTGTTAGGTATCTTGTCTTGCGCATTTCTTTTGCATTTAAAATTTGTTTTGTTCTTAATATTTGTCTAAGTGTTGTAATGTTTTTCCTTTTTTTGCAGAGAGGATGGCTCCATAGACTAGATTTCAGGGCCTGGTTAAGAAGTTGGCAGCTAAAAGTAGTGGGGCGTCTGGATCTCGGGCCCTGGCACCTCCTAAACAAGTGACTCTTACTATTCCTCCACCTTCGAGTAGTGTAGTCCTTCAGCCCACAGCCAAGGTGGTCCCTCTACCTCCCACAAACACTGAGGTTCGAGATGTCAGGATCAGTTCTCTTACTCTACTGCTGCAGCCTCGGAAAAGGCGGGATGAAAGCAACATGGATGCAAGGGGGAAGAGGCCGACCATTAAGGGCATTCCGGAGGTTCCCGAGGTGTTCGAGGTCCCATCTAGTATAGGGTTTGAGGGTGATCCACATTCTGAGGGTGCTTCGCTCCGCTTTCTATCTGGATCGTTGTGGACTGGGGGGCTAATCCTACCAGCTTCATTGACGGTGCCTTGTTGAGTCCTGCTGAGAGCGATGTATTGATTGAGTACAACATGGCAGAGCTCCTCCATGATGCCCAATTCTGGAGTTTGTGCATCGCCTCTTTCCTTTGATTTACGAAGGAGGCTTGGGAGTCCATCTGGGAGGCTTTTATCTTGGAGAGGGAGCTTAGCACCTTTTGGAGTGAAAAACAAACACTTAAGCTGGATATTGCACAGAAGGATAGGAAGCTAGCCTAGGATGCCATGGAGATCGCCTAGAAGGATGGGCAGCTAGCCAGGCTGTCAAAGAGATTAAGTTGCTTGACTTTGAGGTGGGTAGGCTCCGGGCTGAGGTCGCCCACCTTACTACAGATGCTGCCGAGCTCTGGGCTCAAGTTACTGAGGTGGATTTACTCCGAGCTAAGGAAATTAAGCCTAATGTGCTTTGAGTTCAACTTGGCGAAGCAACGGCTCGGGAGAACATGTTGAGAGAGAACTTGACCTCTACTAGGTCCATCCTTATCAATGTCCAGGCCCAATGTGAATTTTCGCGCCAAACCGAGACCAGGCTGAATGAAGAAATTTCACAAACTATAGACGACTAGTCGACGTTCGTGGTGAAATCATTCGAGAATGCTCTTAACCAACTTTTCCTGCTTAACTCCGGTCTTAATGAAGAGGGGGTCGGTGCACTAAGGGAGGTCTGTGATAGCCAAATTGTAGATGTACCTATTCCCGTGGCCACCCCAAATGATTAAGTGGATCGAAGGGTGTATGGCAAAGGAGGGAGAGAAGCTACACCGGAGGTTAGACGAGAAGAGGGTAAGGTCGCGGTGGCCGAGGTGGTGTAGACTGAGGTGGCACAAATTAAGGCTACGCGGTCCGAGGCAGTGGTGACTCTAGAAGGTTCAAGCCCCACCTTCTAATGCCCATGTTTTTCATTTTCTTGTCCACTGCATGGGGCTTTATTGATATTTTTGGACAAGTCCTGACCTCGGGAATTTTTTGTTTAATTTTAATACTTGCCACTTTCTTTATATTGATCTATTTCTTTCACTAAGATGAGTCTAACGCTCAATCTCGGCACCTCTTTTATACTTGGTCAAATTTTAGCCTTTATAATGTTAAGATGAGTCCAACGCTCAATCTCGGTGTTATTTGTACACTTAGCAATTTGTTCACATAGTTCACCGAGACGAGTTCAATGCTTGATCTTGGTGGCAAGACTTCAAATTGTTGAAGCATTTAGGGGTCTGCGTCCCTGTTGGGGTTCGTGATTCGATATTCGTAAGTCAATGTCAAATGCGTTCCTCTATAGTCTCTCTGTTGATTGCTACTTGAAGGAGGGTAAGGACTTTATTTCTCTTTGGGATCTAATGTCTCATTAATTTGTAGCAGTCTATGCATGCTTAGGATCCGTTACTTTGAATTTAATGAGAATTAAAGCTGCTTTAATGCAATAAAAATCTTTTGTTCCTTTTCCCAATTGCTGGTTGTTCCTATAGCCAATCACAGGGGAGTAAAAATTAAACATGGCTTCAAATATACAGCTGGTTCACCTTTTTGGGAGCCAATCAGAGCGCATTACTCCCTTTATAAATAGGGAATGTTTACAGTGGGGTTATTACTTGTTTTTTTCTTTCGTTTTCTAGCTATGTTTAAGACTGGGTCTATTTTAGAGGGTGGATCCTTTTTGCTTCTTGTGAGCATATTAAGGGTCATGTCCTTTTCTGAAATCATCTTTCATTTCTTTCTCAAATTCTTAAAGGTGTTCCCTTTTTCCCTGCATATTTTTCTGGTGGAGGCCTTTCTCTCTAGGCGTAATGGCTTGGTGAGGGCCAAGTAGCAGAAGCCTTTCTTTTGAGGCGTATGTAGCGGCAGAACAAGATCCTGCTTTGTTGGAAAGGCTCATGGCTTTTGTCATAATTCTTGTGAGGCGTGGAGGGGTTTTATTGATCATCCTCCTCTGCTCTCCTGACTGTCATTGAAGGTGCTCACCATGCCTTGGGTGCGTAGGGGTGTTTTGGAGGCATAGCGTTATAAAGCCTTATCCTCATGTTGATCAAGAGGGAGGAGATGGGTGCTTGCATCTTGAGGAACTGTTGAGGTGGTCATGGTTAGTGCTTGATCATCATCATCATCATCTTCTTACCAAGCTACCTTCCTGACTTCTTTCAAGTGGGCACTCTTGCACGAGAGTAGCTTATAGGTCTTTCTTATAAAGTTGATGATGTTTGGAATATGAATAATAATAAATTAAATTTTTTTAATATTCTACTTTTCATTGTCTTGTAAAGTTGGCTTTTCCATGTCTTGCTTGATCTCGGTGACTATTAATGAATGCTCATTTTACCTAACCGAGATGAGTTCAAAGTCGATCTCGGTGGTCGGGTTCGCTTTAGGAATATTTGACAGTCAAACCTTAGGTGCAAAAGACACGGAAGCCTTTCGTAGTGATGTTCACCATCCTAGACAATGGTTTGCAACACGTAACCACATTAAACCTTTTGTTTGGTTTATGGGTTAGGCATAGTGCTGTGATTGTGTTTAACCTTTTTTAGTTGGTTTGACTTAAAATTGTGGAATAAGTGACAGGGAAGCCTCTCGGTGTGGAGTCCACAGTCCCGGGTTACGGTCGGCTACACTTAACCTCTGTAAACCTGGTTGGTTTATGGGTTAAGGTCAGGCCATAGGCATACAGGTGAAAATCCTTAATTCTTGACTTCGGTCAATAGTCAAGTGGATTCCCTTGTCTGACAATCATGTAAGAATATGCTCAACTTCTGTAAACCTGGTCAGTTTATGGGTAAAAGTCAGATTTCAAAAGGTGTGGGTGAAAACCCTTAAATGCACTCCTTAACCTTCGTTGATAGTTAAGTGAATTCCCTTGTTTGGCCAACATGTATAGATATCGGAATAACTGATCCTCTTTGGACCTTGTATTCCTCGGACCTTGTCAAGGTGTGAAAAGCTTGGGGGTTATGTCAAGCCAAAGTACTTGTGGATTCCAAGTCACGGTCGAGGTACTGGCTTATGTGATGTCAGGTCGAAGTACTTGTGGACTCGAAGTACTAGCTTAGATGATGTCAGGCCAATGTACTCGTGGACTTAAAGTCATGGTCGAGGTACTGACTTAGATGATGTCGGATCGAAGTACTCATGGACTTAGGGTCATGGTCGAGGTACTAGCTTAGATAAAATAACAATTAGAAAAATAACTGATTTATTAATATCAGAACATGTTTTACAAAGCAGAAATAACAATTAAAAAGTATTACAATATTGTTTGGGTTACTTCAGCGCAATGACGATTGTCTTCATGGTTGTCATTCTGGGGTTATGCCCTATCTTAATTTTGGGTGTTAACTCGAGGTGATCGTGGGCCGAGGTTCTCATTCCTAGCCGGAGAAGGTTTTCTTCGGTAGGGAGAAGAGGGACTTCGGGGGCTATAACTCTATTTTTTGTAATAATCTCTCCTCTGATTATGGTTCTGGGTTTGGTGCATATACTAGCCTAAATAGTCATCCCATATAATAGATTCGATGGCATCGTAGAGGTTAGTACAATCCTCCATGTTGTGACCATGGCCGTCATGCCACATGTAGTACTTAGTTGTGTCCCTTTGTGAATGCTTCTTCAAAAGGGGAGGTCTCTACATATCCTGGAGCTCGGTGTTCATGATCTCATGATAGATCTGAGATTGAGGTGTATTGAGGGGAGTATAGTTGTCATGCTTCCCCTTGAAAGGTGGCTTTGAATTCCATCCTCGTTGGTTTGGTTGCTCCTTGGACTTGGGCTTAGCCTCTTCTTTCTCAAGGTGCTTCTTGGCTCAGAGAACATCTTCTGCGTTGATGTATTTATCAGCACGGGCACGGAACTTGTCCATGGTTTGGGCTCCTTCTTTGCAAGTGAAAAGGAGAATAGTCCTAGTCGGAGCCCTTCTCTTAAGTAGTACAATCTGAGGCTTTCATCCCAGTCACGCACGTTCACAACCTCCTTGTTGAACTGGGATATAAAGTCTTGGAGAAGCTTCTCCTTTCCTTGCTTGATTTGGGAGAGACATGAAATGGATTTAGGCTGCACATTGGTAGTGGTGAAGTGTAGCAAAAATCTCGAGAATAGGCTCCCCTAGTTATCCACAGACCTTGGAGTTAAGGTGGTGAACCATCTCAAGGTGACTTTCTTTAAAGATAGGGGAAAAACATAACACATGAGAGAGTCATCGCCTCCAGCAAACAAAAGTGTAGAAATGTAGGCATCCATGTGTTCCTAAGAGTTTTTGGTCCCATCATAGGCTTCAATATTGGTAGGATACTTGAAGCGCCTAGGGATTTCGTAAACCATTAGTCTATTAGAGAATAGTTGGTTTTGTGAAACTGTGTTCCTTGCTCCTCATTCCTACTCTCTTGTATAGGCAGGCTCAGCATTATGTTTGGGATTCGCGATCCTAAAGTTCTCTGGATGGCGGTCATCTTCTTGACGTCAGTCTCTTCTGTTTTCATAATTCCTTCTTGGAGACCGATTTTTTACTTCATTATCTTGGTTAGCAACTTTCTCCAGGTTATGAATTCTTTCATCTTGATAATGACTTCTCTCATCCTAAAGTCTAATCAGAGAAAGCAGTTCTGCTTTGGATAGCTCCTGATGATCCAAAGCTTCATTATCCACCTAGTCTTCAAGGCATTGCAGTACTGATACCAACTGTCTAGCATCCCCAGAAGGTGCTCTTAGAGGACCTAGGGATTATCTCACTGGAACTTGCGGGGAAGAATAGGGGAGATTTTTTCTGGTGAAAGAAGTCTTCTTCCCATCTTGCTTGGGTTTTGATTGAGCTACTACTGGTTCCAAAAATAGCCCATGAGTGGTAGGGACAGATATTGGGTGGCAATTTGCAGAAAGTGGGTTATGTGCAATAGAAGCACAATTCTGGTTAGTTGAGGTTTATCTCCTCCTTGTGTTAACCATGATGATGGCTGTGATGGGAATGTTGATGGTGGTGTTAGGAGTAAAAATTTATCATTTCCCACAAACAGCGCTAATATTCAGAACTGGGTTCCGAGGGTTACCTGAAAAGGTAGTGGTGAGTGGAAACCTCAGTGGCACAACAACGACATCAATGGTGTGAGGGGTGGGTACCTGCAAAAGACACTTTGATGCTTAATTAAGTCAGTTTGTATGCAAGAAAGGTAGTGTATAAAATTGGAGATTGGATCTGTACTTTTTTGTCTTACAGGGTATATGTAAGAGCCTCTTAAGGCATTGGGAATCTGAGCATTCAATGTTAATTGAATGTTGTTGAATAAGATATGGAAGATCGTTATTCTATGTAATCCCTATTTATGTGGGATATGATTAGCATTCATATTCTTTGGGAGAGTTATGCCTAGCAAATAGGCAGTTACGGACGCGTAGTGATGTCTTGTTTCTATTTTGGCAGGTCAGATTGCTCCAGACCCATGGACCTAAAATATGGTCCAAAACAATTAGCATTATAGTCCTTTAATCATCCAAAATGACATCACGTTAATTCTTTTACCAAAATCTGTGAGGAAATGGTCATTAATAGTCCTTTAATAATTCAAAATGATATCACGTTAATTCTTTCATCATAATCCATGAGGAAATCGTTAGTAAGTGTTCAATGTAGCACATTATCTACATATGTGACACATTTCCATCCACATAAAGTCCAATGCATGTGTCACTTAGATTAAAAAAAAGGAAAAGAAAAATGAAAAGAAAAGAAAGAGGTTATTCTTCCTATCTTTTTCTTCCTCCCCCTTTTTCAGTATCTACGTATGCCAGCACTTCCTAAATAGATCATAGCACCACTCACATAGTTACATCCATGACTAAGTTTGCTCCAAAAATCTTCCAAATCTCATTCTCAACCTGGATAACAAGCTCAATGGTCAGCATTGACCACTTAATCGTGTGCTAAGCACATTCTCCCTGTTGAAGCACATTTATAACAACGCCACCAAAGCCATGTAAAGGGTATTATAGTGCTAAGCATTCTCCTATGAGTTAGTTATGACTAACAATGTTAGTTATGATAATTAACACTTAATTTGTTATAATAAGTTAGTTTTTATTTAACACTTGTAACAAAATTGTACACTGACATTATTGGCTATATATAGCTACTAAATCAATGCAATTTATACATGAGCTCATTTTCTTCATTTCCTTATTTTGTTTCTCTTAAAAATTCTTTCTTTTCTCTCTAGAGCTCAAATTCTTTTATGGTATCAGAGCACCACTCTTCCATATGAAAATAGTTCACATTCTTCTTCCTCTACACCAAAATTCGTACTCCAAACCTTCTCCAACCCTATTTTATTCAAGCTTGATGAAAGTAATTTTCTTCTATGAAAACAATAGGCTCTTGCAATAATTCGAGGGTTCCACCTGCAAAAGTTCATCAGTGCCTCACTAACCATTTTGCCCAAATTTGCATTAATAGATGATGAAATTAAAGAAAATATCAGTGAAGAATATTTAAATTTAGAGCAATAGGATTAGTTGATGTTCTCATGCCTTTTGCCTTCGATGACTGCAGCACTAACCATAAGAATGATTGGCTGCAGGCATTCATGCCAAGTATGGTCAAATCTAGAAGCATATTTTGCATCTTAAATGAGAACAAAGGTCAAGTAACTGAAGATGCAGCTTAGAAGCATAAAGGAAGTCTTTTTGCAGAGAATGATTATCTCATTCAAATGAAGGAGATCATTGATATGTTACATGTAGTTGGTTCACCAATAATCACTGCTGACTATAGAAGAGCAATCTTGGATGGTTTGCCTGAAGAGTATGATGGGTTCATCACATCAGTAATGTCCAAATTTAAGGACTACACCATAAGATCCAAAACCCCTCTTGATGCAAATTTTTTATCATTATGTTTTGATGATTAACAAACTATATTGAAAATGTGATGGTTAAGCTCTATCACTTCTAAAATACTTTAACTTGGTCTTGTGAGTTTCTGTATTTAGTTGTGATATGTAGATCCTTAGACTATAATGAGAAAGATTAGGACATGACTGGATGACCACCATTTTTGGATTTAAAGCTTGGGAATCAACTTGAGAAGAGTTGTCCAAGAAGACTAGCACCTGTCTCAAGTTTGATGGATGATAATTAACTTATAAAGAATTCAAGATCTTACTAAGACAACAAAAGAATACTTGAAGTCTCTAAAGAGGAAGATCTTCTCGTGAAGGTGTCACATTCAAAGCTTCAAAGTTGAAGGAATCCACTAGAGAAGTGTTTAAGATGGTTGAGAAAAGTTGAAGACTTGAGCTCTATCAAAGTTAAGAAGAGTGCAACACCTTTTTAAAGTATGCACTACAGGATAAATTATACTAGACGAGCTAAGTCATCAAAAGAGACATTGTAACAACTAGTTTGTGACCAGAATGCAAAAACCAATCCAGAACACCAATGGCTAGCTTCCAAAGGCTATGTAAGGGCTTATGGTTAAAGATTTGATAAACACAATTTTCATATATTAGTTAACTCTTATATTTAGCCTTTTAAACCTCTTATATGCTCAATTGATCAGTTTTGACCACATTTTTTAAGTTTGGGTCTAAATTGGGCTTAATTGTATTTTTTTAGCATTATTGAGAATTTTACACTATTTTAGTATTTTGGGCATAACTTGAGTTCTAGATATCTAAAAATTATAAATTTTATCTTTTAGAAAATCTAAGAGCGAGCTCTACAACTTTGATATAGAGCTCGATGGCTGAATTGGATGTCTAGTAGGTCATATTGGGTCATGAAGTCAGAACAGAGATGTTGTCACTGGAACTTGGATGATGTGCAAAGATTGGATCATAATTTGAGCTCTAGCTGTGAGATGGACCTGAAATTGGTGCCATTTGAAATATGAGACATATATATTCAATTTTTGTGCAGACCACTTATCCAAAAGGTGAATTTTTGATGATGTTTTAATCCTTTGAAGTCAGCTAACAGGTTTAGAGAGTCGTTAAGAATGTTTTGGGCATAACTCTCTCATATCCTAATCCCAAATTATGCGAATTAGGTGTCTAATTAAAGATAAGAGGAAGAGGATTAACCCTAAGCTAAGGGGAAACTTAGATTTTTAATTTTAAAGATAGTTATTTAAGTAGTAGCAGCAACCACGAAACTCAACTCTAATTTTCTCCTACTCGCTCTTGCTTGCACTTCCTCTCTTCATCTTTCTTTTTCTCCTTTCTCTCTAGTTTTCATTCTTTTCTGTTTTTCCCTTCCATCCATGGAGGGATAGACCTTTTTAAATCAATCCTAAGGATTGACAATTTTAATGTTTTAATTCTGAGATCTTATTTTGATTGTTTTACATTTAATTGCTAGTCAAATTTCTCTTTTACTTGTTGATCAAGTTTATTTTTTATTTGTTAATTAAGTTCCTCTTTGATTTTTTTAAATCTGAATTAAATTGCTTAATTTTATTTGAATATTGATATGAGAATTTCATATTTACCATGTGTTTAATGAGGATTACAGAGTCTAAACAATGCATCTAAGACTTCTTTAATGTTGTTTGTTAAGCTTAGTTGAATTCTGAGTTTTAGATTAATTTAGGATAGGATCGATGCTTAATTCATTTAACATTGATCAATTAAATTTTGGATGCTTATCTAGCAGAAAATTCATGGATCATCTTAAGCCTTCTTGATGTAATCTAAGACCAAGAATTTGATTAGCAATTGAATGGATTTTTAGTGATCAATAATGAATTAAATTCAAGATTAGTTGATTTTCTTAGATTGGTTGTTTATTGATGAGTGTAAAATATACTCATCTTTTGGTTTTATTTATTAGGATTTTTAATTTATTTTTAAATAATTATCTCTTCACCTAGTCATATTTGAATTTTCAGGATAAATCATCAAATTTTGTGCAAAAATAAGAAATTCCTAAAGATAAATATTTAAAGGATTCTTATCTTATTCTTAGATGCTAATTAGAGTTCTAATTGGATGCAAAATCTTAGATTAGAGATTAGATAATGATTTTCAAAGAGATTAGATTTGGAGCAAAATTCAGATTCTCGCAGCATCCTGACCATTTCTGAGTAACAGATTCATATCTTAGGCTATAGAGATCAGATCGACTTGCTATTTTCGGCATTGAAAATCTACCAGAAAATCCTACAACTTCTTTATTGAGATCGAGGGCAAAATTCAGTCATCTAGAGGGTGAGAAAAATCGTGTAAGTTAGATACAAAAAATTGTCAACTTTTCTATAAAAGGGGAAAATGAGTTTAACAAATGAGCTCTCTTTTGGTTTAGAAAATACACAAAAAATATAGAGTTTTGGAGGATCAAAGGAAGTGAAAGGACGAGCCCTAGGAGAGGAGGAGGAGTCATCATGGAGTTGGAGATCAAATCATCATTGAAGGCACTTTGGTTTCTTCTCTATAGTTCTATCATGACGAATTCTATTTCCTCTTCCTATCTCTTCTTATCTTTTGTCATGAGTAGCTAAATTTGTGTGTTTCTAATATGAAGATATAACTTAATTCTACTATTTCTATTTTAATTTTGCTATTTTTGTTTTAAATTTTACTATTTCTATTTTAATTTTGTTGCTATTTTTTTGTTTCTATATTCTATTATATTTTATGTTTTGATGTTAAATTCTATTTATTGTTTTTGTGTTCTATTTTCAAATTCTATTTCTATTTTATTTTTTTAAAATTATGTTTTTCTGTTTTGAAAAAAAAATAAGAAATTGTGTTTTTAATTACTTTCCAATGAAATTTTGAGATTTGTGAAAGTTGTGAACTTGTATCAATTGAAGTTAAATGTTTATAACATAAGTGAATAAATTGTCTTTTATCTTGAGATTAACTAGTTTGGTAATGAAAATTGAATTAGTAGATTGAGTTTGATAGAAGCATACCTTGTGAGACTTTGAGCATTTTAATGAATGGATTGAACATTTTGCCATTCTCTTCTTTCTTGTGTGATTTTCACTCGTGGAATTTGTTACTCTAGAACTTGTTTTGATTCTTTTTTAGGCTACATTTTCACATATATACATGAACATGATTGAGATATTTTGCTTGAAGTAACTACTTTAACCAAATAACTAACCTTACATATTTTCCTTTGATTAACCCCTTGTGCTTATTTGACAATTCCTTATTTTTAGCTCATTACATGCCTTAAATGGAAAACTATGTTTTTACCTAACCTTATGGAATAGGAGAGTATTGGCATTGTCATTTGATGAGTTCTTGAACAAGTGTGAGGGTGTGCTAATTAGTGTGCAAAATGTTTGGTGAAAAAGGAAAGAGTGGCTAATTGAAAAAAAAAAATAGAAGAAAAATTAAAAAATAAAAAAAGAAAGGGGAAAATAATATGTAACGAGAATTTGCAAACTTTCATGCTTGTTATTTGAACTCATCCCCGATGTTCTTTTGTTCTCTTTGGTATTTAACTTGTCATCTTCATATTATTCCCCTCCCTTACCTTGATTCCATTACAACCTTACATAAAGTCCTCTTGATTTGTGTGAATGTGTTTTGAGTAATGGAGAAGTAGAAGATAAGCAAGCTTATGGTAGTGAAAATTTTCATGGCTTAAATTGAGTGAAATATTTACCTTCTAAACACTTGAGGGATTGAGAGTGTATCTTGTGAGGTTCAATCATTCTTGGTCTATACTTTTCAATTGAAGTTACCTTGCTTGTTGATTTGAGATATAAAGAAACGTTACTTCATGAATTTTTTAATTCCTTGAAGCTTTGGTTGCTCTTCTTGCTTATAGACTTTTGCATTCTTGAACATCATTGGAAAGTGAGTGTTTTAGAGTTTTTAACTTTTGAATTTGTGTTGTTGTTCCTTATTCCCTATGTTGAATTTCTAGTTTTTCCCAAGAGTGCAAAAGCAAAGTGTGAGAGAATTTAATAAACACAATTTTTATATATTAATTAACCCTCATATTTAGCCTCTTAAACCTCTTATATGCTTAATTAATTAGTTTTGGCCACATTTTATAAGTTTGGATTCAAATTGGGCTTAATTGTATTTTTTAGCATTATTGAGAATTTTACACTGTTCCTGTATTTTGGGCATAACTTGAGTTATAGATATCTGAAAATTATGAATTTTATCTTGTAGGAAATCTAACAGCGAGCTCTACAACTTTGATGAGAGCTCAAAGGCTGACTCTAATTTCTATTAGGTCATATTGGGCCCGAAATCAGAATAAAGGTGTTGTCGCTAGAACCTGGACAATGTGCAAAGATTAGGCCATATTTGGGCTATAGGTATGATATGGACCTGAAACTAGTGCTATTTGAAAGATACATATCTTCAATTATTATGAAGACCACTTATCCAAATGGTGACTTTTTGATGATGTTTTAGTCTGTTGAAGTTGGCTGATGGGTTCAGAGAGCTATTAAGAATGTTTTGGGCATAACTCTCTCATCCTAAGCTCAAATTATGCAAATTAGGTGTCTAATTAAAGCTAAGAGGAACAGGATTAACCCTAAGCTGAGAGCAAACTTGGATTTTTAATTTTAGAGATAGTTATTTAAGTAGCAGTAGTAACCACAAAATTCAACCCTAATTTCTCCTAGCCACTTTTGCTTACACTTCCTCTCTTCATCTTTCTTCTTCTCCTTTCTCTCTAGTTTTCATTCTTTTCTATTTTCCCCTTCCATCCATGGAGGGCTAGACCCTTTTAAATCAATCCTAGAGATTGACAATCTTGATGTTTAATTCTAAGATCTTGTTTTGATTGTTTTTCATTTAATTGCTAGTCAAGTTTCTCTTTTACTTGTTGATCAAGTTTATCTTTTACTTATTAATCAAGTTCCTCTTTGATTTTGTTAAATCTGAATTAAATTGATTAATTTGATTTGGAATTGATTTGATAATTATATAATTACCACGTGTTTAATAAGGATTACAGAGACTAAACAATGCATCAAAGGCTTCTTGGATGTTGTTTGTTAAGCTTGGTTGAATTCTGGGTTTTAGATTAATTTAGGATTAGATGGGTGCTTAATACGTTTAACCTTGATTAATTAAATTTTGAATATTTATCTAGTAGAGAATTCATAGATCGTCTTAAGTCTTCTTGATGTAATCTAAGACCAAGAATTTGATTAGTAATTGAATGGGTTCCTAGTGATCAATGATGGATTAAATTCAAGATTAATTGATTTTCTTGGATTGGTTGTTTACTTAATTCTATTTATAATTTTTAATTATTTTTTATTAATTAATTCTACAACTTCCCCCTCTTTGTTAACTTCTTAATTTAATTGCTTAATTAGAGTGATCAAAGGGTTTGATCCGGTTGTGCCTTATATTACAAGTATTTTGATGAATTGATTTATAAATTAATTTAATTTGATAGTCTCAACAACTATCAAGATTCAAGGAGTTGGACAAGCTGAAAGTGAATATAACAATGAAAACTCATTATGAGCTCTCACTACTAGAATATTTGGATTTAGAGACAGACAAAATCTATCTCTAAAACATTAAAATTTCATCGCTAAATAATTAGAGACAGAAATAAAGGCGTGGCAAAAAGTGGCATCGCTGATTATTTAGAGATGAAAAAGTTATTTCTATCTCTAATTAGCTATGAAATTTGTCATCTCTAAATAAAACTTATGTCTCTAAATAGCTACAAAATTTGTTAATTATTTTTAGAAAAATAAAATAATAATTAAATTAGAGACGACACTTCTCTGTTTCTGATGTTAAAATGCCCATCTCTAAAAAATCCAAATCTTGTTACCAATAATTTTCCTAAAATAAAGTAAAGATGAACATAGTCTGTCTCTAATTCCGTTTCTAAAAGTTAGAGACGGACACATCCATCTCTAAATTTAGAGATGAAAATTTGTCTCTCTCTAAATTTTGGAGATGGAAAATGTCCATCTCTAATTTTTTAGAATTACTTTTTAATATACTTTTAATTTTATAACCAACTCTAATGCAATTTTATATCATAATAAGCCATATAGCATAAAAAATTACAATTTCAGAACATAATCACAAATTTTAGTACCAAAATACATATTTGATTAATAGAAATAAGGACAAATTGCAAAGTGGTAACTAGTAGTAATTAGTTGTCATTACAAATATTTAAGTTGTGACTAGAAATATTGAAGTTGCCAATGGAAATATGAAAATAAAACTAATCAAAGATTTGGGTCATCATAATTTGTAACATTGTCACCCATCTCCTCATCATCACGGTCATTCTCTCCTCTAGCTGTAGGATGTGAAGGTGCAGGTGATGACATTCTAAATTGACCACCTAGTAGAAAACCCCTAAACTTCTCCTCAAACTATTCCATCTTTTGCTTCATCATGTCTTGTTCAAGATTCTTTTGATGAAGCTTATCAGTTAAAGCCTAAATTTTAGCCTGCATTGTAGTAATCTCTGCTAGTGATACTTCATCAATGGAAGAGGAGGAGGGAGTGGAGGAAGATGTAATGACATTAGTAGCTTGTGAACTCAATCTGTAGATGCGCCCTTTCTTGTTGGGGACTCCAACAACATCCAAGTAGATATTATTATCAGACTCTTGACTGCTACCTTCACTATTCTAGGATTACTTCTCAACTATCCGCCTTTCATACCCTTCCCAAAAAGGAGTTATAAGACATTTGTGCTTGAAAATTGATGTAACTTAAATGCTAGCTTATGCTTACCATAATCTTAATTTCCTACTTGCAAAGTGATATACTCATCTGGCTTCCCCTTGGCTCTATGAAGCTGCTTGTAGATGTCAAAAAAGTTTAGCTCCCTGGACATTTGGTTCCCCTGAAAATACAAAAAATAAGTATTAGTAGCCTAGGAAATCTAATTTCCTAAAAGAGAATAGCTTTATAGAAACAATGAGATACATATATCTCAATATATATCCTCAAAACTTGCAATTCACATATTTACATAGTAGGCACCTCATTCCATGTCAAATATAACTACAATGATTGCACATCATTATTTAAATAGGAAATAAAGCACACATGTTCTTATTTGATTGTTAGAAAGGAAATAAAGAGACATATTCAATATAAATCATGGATTTTTAACTTAGAGAATTATAGTATATCAAGGAAATAAAGCAAGTGCTATGCAGCATCAAGGAAATACAACAATTTTAAGTCTATCCCAATAACCAAACATTCAAAACAAAATTAGGACAGCATGAAGGAGTGAGTTATACTCATATATAACACATGAAATTATCTACAAAATAGCACATAAATCAAGCTAGCATCTAAGAGTAAATTAAATGCATAATATAATAATTTGATAGTATATGGTATAATTATAAGGATGTAACATCACTCACCAATCTCTTATATTGCTCTGATGCAGATATGGATCCTTTGTTGTGCACATTGAGACCATCCTCCGTTGTGCACATTGAGACCCTCTTTAGATTGTCTATTTCGGGTGTTTCTCAAGGACATTGCTTGCTAGGCAGGATCATCCCATTTAACCCACAATTGTTTTAACATTTCTGGATGAGTCCATTCACCTTTATTTTGTTTATCACGCATTTTGAATAGATTATTTGATAGTGCACCAGATCCCGTAGTTTCAAAGATCTTTATGATCTCCTCAGGTAACCACTTGTATTTTTCCTACATTGATGAAAATATTAATTAATCAAATACAATATTTTTAAATTAATAATTTAAACGATATTACCCCAAAATCTCTAAACCACATATCACGCACAGTGCCTTGCACCTTCGTCCAACTTGTCCAAGCCCTTCATACTTCCTTTTTAAGATGATGTTATATCACACGTCGTTCCAACATCGAGGTAAAACCTGTAAGTATATATATATATATGGTGTATATCTAGCGAGAGAAGTTTTTATTGTGAGAGGGTGAGAGGAGTAAATCTTGATCATACAACTATACATGGATGGTCAAGATTAAAAGTTACTTAAAGGTTATGTGACCACTTAAAAAAGTCACAAGCATTTATGTTCTAATCTTGACCATTTATGTAAGATCCAATGGTCAATATTCACTTCTCTCACCTTCTCTCACTAGATATGCTCCCTATATATATATATATATATATATATATATATATATATATGGAGAGGATCAAGTTACACCAATGTAAATTAAAGTCATTCTTACATCATTGAATAATTTTTTATTGAATAATTTTCTCACTAAATCTACCATTAAATTGAAAGTTCCTATCATATAGATCATATCTATAAAATTTTACATTAATCCAAAATCATTTAGTACTTCATTGATATACGTCAAGATTAATGTAATATATACTTTTGAAATATGACGTATATCAATGAAGTACTAAACGATTTTGGATTAATTGAAAAAATTTTATAGATATGATTTATATGATAGGAACTTTCAATCCAATGGAAGATTTAGTGAGAAAATTATTCAATAAAAAATTATTCAATAGTGTAAGAATGACTTTGACTTATACTGGTGTAACTTGATCCCTATATATATATATATATATATATATATGTATATATATATATATATATATGTATGTATATATATATATATATGTATATATATATATATGTATATATATATATATATAACTACTTTTTTGAATTAAATTTCATAATTAGAATAACTTATTGCTCTTTGTTGGCCAACTTAATCCAAATACATCTATCTACTTCCTTTCTCCCCCAATTGATGTTTTGTGGTGTAAACAATGCTGCCTCAGGGTGTGGATGTGTAGATGAACTAGCTGAAGGGTCACTCGATAGATGTGCAGTTGCCCTAGTCCAGGAATTATGAGCTGAGGTGGTATAAGCCCAGTTTGGGAATAAAGAGATAGGGTATGTGAAAATGGAATAGGCGCAAGCCCTATATGGGAATGGGGAGATGGGGTTGATGTAGGTGCAGTTTGAGAATAGGGAGATGGGGTAAATGCAGGCCTAGTTTGAGAATGGGGAGATAGGGTAGATGAAGATTGGATAGGTGCAAGCCCAATATGGGAATGGGAAAATGGAATAGATGTAGGCCTAGTCTAAGAATGGAGAGATGGGGTATGTGTAGGCCCAGTCTGAGAGGTACCCCTACTTCTCCCTCTATTCTAGTAGGTTGGTAATCGATTACCAACCTCAGTAATTGATTACCCTACTGGTAATCCAAAACCAGAATGAGTTCTATGCATATTAATATCACAAATTCCATTAAGCACCTAATTTTAAGATAAGAATCAATCAAACTATACTCAATCCTTCCAAAAACCCAAGAACTTAGTCTTAAAACTTCAACATAATATCCATCTTTCATTACTCAATCAAGCATCAAACTAAATTCCTAAAACTCTATAAAGAGTAAAAATGTATGGAGATAAAGGCAATAACCCCTACATAAGCTCCTTTGAGTTCTTAGAAAAAGGAGGAATGAACTTGATGTATACTTGATGATGAACATAAGAACCCCACCAGGTAGAGCTTATTGAGTAGATGAACTTGTCCAACTAAAGTTTTGGAAAAATGATGGCTAGAAAGTCATCAAAAAAGGTTTGGAAATAAGGTGGCCATGTTGCTTCTTTTCTCTTCTCCTTTCTTGTTGTTTTTAATTGAGGGAATATAGGAAGAAAACTGAGAGGCGAGGGTGTTTAGATAGTGAGGCGGTGGAGAGAAAAGAAAAAGGATAAGAACAAATAGTTTGTGTGGCTATTATTAGTTATGAGAGGTTTTGTCTATTAGGGATATTTTAATCTTTCATTAATAAGTTCTAGCTTCTATATGTGTTATAGAAAAATTCTAGGATTCTATTAAGTTCCTATACAAGCTAATTAATAGCTATCTATATACTCCATTAGATAGCCATTAGGCTATGTTACTTTTTCTTAACTTAATATAAGCTTAAGGATGTAACTAACTTGCTTACAAGCATCTTTCCTAACCCGTAATCATTTCTAAAATAATCTCCATTATCTATTTAACAACTCCATAAAGTTTTATAATCTTCCAAGTTGTGTGATGTGGATTAAAAGTTGCAAACCCAAATGCAGGTTGTTTTAAGTAATAAATTCTCGAGAGTCCGAGGTCGATCCACAGGAAATTGATGAAGAAATTTTTTTTGACGTAAATTAAATATTTTGTCACAACAATAAAAATGATAAAACTTAGTCACAAATAAAAAAACTTACTTAGGTTAGGAGATCCACTCTTGATAAATAAATTAAGGACACGATTAATTCTTTTTATAACTCAATTAGATTCCACGCATAATGGAGGTTCCAATCGAAAAATACAACGTTCAAAGTTCATTAAAAATTATATACGTAATTATATTATGATTCCCTTAATCATCTATTAATACCACCACTCATAAATGGGATCAAGCATTCATTGTGCCAAAATCTTGTCTATAACAAATCAAGATCTCCACTTTATGAGGAGAGTTTCTAAATTAATTGAAAACCAAATACAACACGTATAATGACTACTTGAAAATATATCATTTAAGCACAAGAAAGAAATGAATCTAACCTTATTTCATTACCAAGAGCTTCACCCTTTCACCCAAGTAAAATGAAACTTAGTTACTCATAGATAAGAAGAAAGGAAGAGAGAAGAAGAAGAAGAACATAACTTCAATTTAGAACAAAAGAAAATTACAACAAGAAAAACAAACAACACAATAGCATGATCTTGGCCTCTAGGACCAAGACTCCTAAATAATCAGCTAAGGCTCCCTTTTATAGAGGATTAGGGATACAAAATGACAAGGGGGCTGATTAATGAGTCAGTGGATGAGTGGGTGAATGAGTGAAAAATTATGGAGATTCTTTATCTCTGCAATCATTTAGTGCTGAACTCATTATATTTGTCATTTTCTCAACATGTGGTCTTCTTGAAAGGTATAGGCCTAGATCTTAGTTTTCAAATGTCGTTAGTTTTAGCCCAAAATCATTTATACAACTCAAGATATAGTCTGATTACTGTACACTACTCAAGCCTAGTTTCAGTTCCTTTGTTCTGACTTCTAAACCCAATATGACCCATTAGACCTCAAAATCTCGAAAATTATTCTCATGAAAGTTGTAGATTTGGGTCTTAATTATCAACCATCAAAATTTCAGCCCATTTGGCATCCTATAACCCGAGCTATGTCATAAACAGTATGCATAGGTCAAACTGTCACGATTAGCACCCTAGTTCTTGCTTCAACTCCAATTTGAGTTATCCAAATGTGTGATTTGTGTAACACCCACTGTAGGGTATCACATTTATGTTACTTAACTACCAAATTACCCTTTCATTATAAAATATACTTTGTAATGTAAATACGAGTTGTTAAATTTCTTAATATCAATAAGATAAACTTAACGAAAAATAAAAATATTACAACATCATCACAAATAATTTAATCCATATATACACAATTCTTAGTACTGTCATACTTAAATATTTATAGACCAGGTTTTTAGAGTATATGAACATTATTTAAAACTAACATACTGCCCAAGTATTACTAAACAGCAGAACCGTCAGACGGGTCCTCTTCAGATTCCTCAGCAGGTAGGAATCTGGCTTGATGCAAAGTCCTACAGATAGGTGTCTGCGCAGATGACACGATACTAATCTCACTAGGAGTACGGTAGTAAGTTCCCCAGTACTGCCTAATGGACAACGGAAACTCTAAGTGTACATTAATATTCACAATGAAATAAGGGTTCCCATGATAAAGCCTACTAAGGATAACGTTCAAGTCTTCTATATAGAAAATACACGCTCTATCTAGGTCAACATGCCACACTTCCGGACCTCCACAAAACTGCAACCTCATATATCCTACGAAATTGGGCATCACCATTTTCTTATAATTCAGCTTCCTCCATAGAAATCTGCTCCTCTTCACCTTCTTGTTCAATTCCTTACTCAACGTCTTTACAAATATAAATACAGTACAAAATAGGCATCCAAAGAGGTGAGATCACCTACGCCAATACCAACATGGTAGCATGGAGATAACACATACAATATGCCATACAGATACATTATACCATAATTACAATTATGCCATCAACATTATTTATCATCACAACAAATATAATAAATAATAATTACGATTATGCCCTCAATAATATCTAAATATTCAACAATTCAATTATCATAAATAATAATTACGATAATGCCCTCAATATTTTCCAAATATTCAACAGTTCAAATATCACACCGATATCAATACTCAATAATTATGCATGTGCACATAGACTCAATTTCCTACTCCATGAAGCTAAAACTCAAGTCGGAGAGAGTGATCGAAAAGATCTATCTGTACTAACATGCCTCAGACCACGTGCTATATGTATTTGCACATCTAGCATATCCACGACAGTCTTTATCAGATCTTGATTAAGAATAGTGTCTCGGTCAGGATCATCTGTGTGTTGCATTAGTTAAACCCACGGTACAGAAGAGCTACCAACTGCCTATTGTAGGCAACTTGCACCCCGACGCCCCCAAGGTCAACAAGTGACTTACACTACGCATATCGCACCCACTCAAGAGATATATTCTCTCCTAGGCAATTAGCCTCATACAGTGCATCGGACCTTTCCAATGCATGGATAATACACCATTCTCAATTTAAATTCATCATCTCATATTCAGGGTTCACACATTGACCCAACAGTATCTTTACTGTATTTTCATCGCGTAATCAAATTTCTAACATATTTTAAATTCAAAATTAGATTTTTTTCTCATTTAATATAAAAAATTAACCTTATTTTCATTATTTGCATATTAGTCATTCTATAAAATAATATTTACATAATAGTCTTTCTTCATAGAATAATATTTACATAATAGCCCATCTTCAAATAATATTTCTAAAATAGTCCTTCATTAAATAATATTTACAATAAAGTCTATTTTAAAAGAATATTTTCAATATAGTCCCTCTAAAAATCCGTATTTTTACTGTTTCCCAAAAAAATTTGTTTGTTAAAGTTACTATAAATATTACAGCTCAAAATTTCTTAACGCGCTTTAAAACCTAGAGGGTGAGCTATACGTCAGTAAATTTCAAGTTACCAACGTATCCTTCTTAATTCTCAAAACAAATCTAAAAAATCAATCCTCTTTAAAATAAATTGAGGTTTAAACACTTTCAACCTCTCTTTTCCATTCATATACAAAAATTTCATTTTTCAAGTGACAAAACACTTTGTTTTCATTTCTTTAATCCTTGTACTAAATTAATTATATTTCCATTTTGAAATCACTTTGTCTCACAAAACCAAGGCAAAACAAGCCTTCAAAAACCGTGAACACTTGGTCTTTGAAACTAACCCGTCTTTTCTTTTTCCTTTCCTTTCTAGTCATTCAATTTTATCATTCATGAAAATTTTAATTTGAAAACACCTATTTTGAGGTGTTGAGGCCGAACCCTCATGGTCATTGGAACCAAAATTTTATTTTCCTTTCATCATCAATTCATGGTATACATGTATATATTCATCATATCATATAATCAAGCATACCTTAAAGCAATAAAAATCACATAAAGCATGCAAACACAAATAAATAATTTAAAACACATAAACACTCACACATAATTACATAACGAAGGATATGAATCCTTACATGGATTCTGTTGGTATATGCCCTAGAGGCTAATACATTTTCTGTATATACATATATTCTATTATGCTATTTTATATATGAGGCATTTCATTTATTGTGTTCTTTTTTGATAAACATAATAAAGTCCTTAGAATAGTAAGTTTGATGCCATAGGACATCAAGTGGATGACTTGATCGTGAGATCCTTTTGGTTACAACACTATTCTTAAATGTCTCTAGTCAAGTATTATTGTTAATTAGGACAACAATAATACATTGAGACTAGTATATGTAGAGACTGATGACCGCATCTCACGGGTCATGGATATGAGATATCAAGTCTTCACATTGGTACATATTAGAGTAATGATGTACTGGATTGACCCACCATGAGAACGCTACATGGATCGTTACGTGAGTGTCATAAGCGATTCTCATAGTGACAATGGTGTTTGTGGTTCTTTGACCTGAAATCACTACGATTCCTACATGAGGAGTTGCGTGTTTTAATGCCATCAAACGTCATCTGTAACAAGGTGATTATAAAGTTGGTTATTGGATATACCGCAAATCATGCAGAGGGATGTGAGTGACCTAGATGGAATTTGTCACTCCTACAGTTGAGAGCGATATCTTCGGGCCCCCGATTGAGTGAGATTGCGAAATGCATGGCCATGCTCAAATGAGTCAATATGAGATATTGATCTCATTTATTGTTACAAAGTCTACTCGAGTATCAGGAAACGAATGATTGGACTATACAAGGGTGACGCATTCCATGCCTTGTGTTCAATCTAGATATCTTGACAAAGGGACTAAACGACACGGAAACATTGATCACGGATAGGTTATGTCAAATCACTGACATTCTCATTACTTGGGTAGCAGTGATGTGTTGCTAGATATCACATGTTTGTAATATTAAAATGAGATTTTAATATTACTACCAACGTCATGAGAACCTGCAGGTCGCACACTTAGAAACAGACTAAATTGGAGCAATAAGGATCCAAGTTGGACTCGGATTCAATTGTGGGCCTAACTCATGACAGATGGGTTTTAGGGTTGCAAGCTTTCTTTCCATTCGCTCACACTCACTTAAGGCGTACCACTATTATAAATAATTGTTAAAGGGGGCTGCTATAGATGTTACATCACAACCCTAGCCGCACCTAAGAAAGTGAGTGAGAGACAGTGAAAGGTTCTTCTTCTATTCGCAGCTAGCACCGCGAAACAGAGGCGTGACTCCTTTTTGCAAGTCCTGTTCGTGTTGAAACATCGTCACTATTACGGTGTTGGTGATTCACCTCGCTTGTGTTTATCACGCTTCAAGAGGTAATTTTTAAAAAACTCGGATTATGGACTTTTCGCATGGATCATGTGTGGGAATCCTATTATTCCGCTGCGAGATATTTTGATCCGCAATTCCCAACAGATTCACCATCCATCAAATACAAGATTCATCTCCCACCACCATACTTGGTTGGTGAGATGGATCTCCCTCTTACCTCTTGAAGAACCTCCCAAGTTCATTGGTTTGCTTCTTGAGTAAGTGATTCACCACCAAAAGCTTCTTAAACACAAAATAAAACACAAGTTTATTAGCATATTAAGCTTGAACAAGGAGAACCATGGATCAAACATAGCTTAGAACATGAAAATAAGACAAGTAGTGAAGTTTCCTTACACTTCACCTCAAAACCTAGAACTTGATCTTGAAGAAAGTCCTTGAAGATGAAAGATTTAGAGCTTGGACTTAACTACAAAGGTTCTTGGATTGATGTAAGGATGCAAGATATGTGGTTTAAAATTATAGAGTGATGGAAGGTGTTTTGGGTGCCTTGGCCGAAACTAGCATGAAGAGAATGGAGAGAAAATTTTGTAAATGCTTTAGGATTTTGGAGAAGACAAAGATGAATAATGAAGTGGTCTTGAAATTTTCCTATTGCCTTAAGCCATCAAAAACCATCCCCCCCTCTTGTACACTCATAAGTGTCAAATTTCATTAGCTACCATTTTGGGCATTGTTAGCCATTGATTAGATCAATGATTTATATTAATGTAGCTTCTAAGTATAGTTTCTATGTTGATAAGACTAAATCTAGGCCATTGGATCCTTCTCCTTGAAATCCTAGCCATTAGATGTATCTCCAAAATGAAGGGTCAAGATCTCCTCTTCATACTTTACATCTAAGGGTCACAAATGGTCATAGCCACTTTGTAAGACCAAATGTCCATCCTTGATTAAATCAATGGTGGATATCCAAAGGTTTCAACATTAAGCTTGCTTCTTATTGGTCCGTCATAAAGTCGTCATAACCACTAATGTTGACTAAACAGTATAATATTCCTTTTTATCTGCTATTACCTTACGAACACAGTTCATTGTAGTTTTTATCGCCCGATAATTAAACACAATACAAAACACAGTAAAAGAAATTTTCCAAAACTGTTTTCGGTTTCGGGTTTAGTAAGATCCCCCATCCCTTTCTCAACAATATAGAATTTTCTGGCTCTGAAAAAATTTTTACTTTTCCGGCTCCGCCTAAACCCACATACAACCCTCTGGGCCCACAACAGCCCAAGAATAATATTAAAATAATCTGAAAAACATTAAAATCTCATAATAATCCATAAAATCATAATAATTATAAAACTTATGAAAATCAAATCAGATTAGCAAAAAGAATTAAGAATTAATAGCAATAATTAAATTATTGTAAATTTTTTTTGACTCAAAAATTATTATTTTTCTGACACGGAGTAAATCATACAAAACGATCACATATATTCACAGAATACTCAAAATAATTTTACAGTACACCGAAATCACTAAATAGTATAATTCTGTTATTACTGTCAATAGTTAAAAAATTTGGGGTGTTACAACTCTTCCCCTCTAAAAAAAGTTTCATCCTCGAAACTTGATTTCACACCCTCAAAATAAATACGGATATTTCTCTTTTATCTTATCTTCCAACTCCTATGTAGTTTCACCACTTACATCGTTCCAAACTATTTTAACCAATGCAATTTCCTTACCTCGAAGTTGCTTTGTCCTTCGATCCTCAATCTTGACTAGAAACGCTTCATAGGTTAAATTTTCCTTCAGTTGCACGGTGTCTTGTTCGATAACATAAGTAGGATCAGTAATATATTTTCGTAGTTATGATACGTGAAATACATTGTGAAGATTTGATAGTAAAGGTGGTAATGCAATCTGATAAGCTATCGGACCTACCCGACGAAGTATCTGATACGGCCCGATAAACTTTGGAGTGAGTTTCCTTGACTTAATCACTCGTCTAACTCCAGTCATAGGTGTCACACGTAGAAACACATGGTCACCTTCTTCAAACTCAAGCGGTCTTTATTTTTTATCAGTATAACTCTTTTTCCAGTCTGAGTTGTCCTCATCTTATCTTGAATCATCTTCACTTTCTCAGTTGTCTGTTGTATAAATTCTAACCCTACAACAGCACTTTCACCATCATGATACCAACTTAACGGCGTTCTGCATCATCTCCCATACAATGCCTCATAGGGTGCCATCCCTATGCTCGAATGAAACTGTTGTTGTATGTAAACTCTATCAATGGAAAAAATTCATCCCAACAACCAGTTTGTTCTAGAACACAAGCTCTCAATAAGTCCTCTGATGACTAAATCATCCTTTCTGACTGATCATCTGTTTGTGGATGGTAATAATAACTTAGACGTAGCTTTGTTCCCATTGCTTATTGCAAACTATTCCAAAACCTCGATGTAAATTGGGGATCTCGATCAGAAATAATACTGGATGGTACACCATGAAGTCTAACAATTTCATTGATGTACACTTGAGCTAACTTTTCCATTGAGTACTTAATATTAATAAAAAAAAAGTGCACCAACTTTGTAAGCCAATCAACAATTACCCAGATAGAATCATGACCTTTCTGAGTCTTTAGTAGTCTTGTTATGAAATCCATTGCTACATCATCCCATTTCTATTCAGGAATAGGCAAAGGTTGCAACATTCCTGATGGTCTTTGATGTTCCACCTTATCCTTTTGACAAATTAAATAGGATGATACATATTCAGTGACATCCCTCTTTATTTCTTGCCACTAATATAGTTATTTCAAGTCTTGATACATCTTTGTGGCTCCTGGATGCATACTCAACTTACTTCTATGGGCTTCGTCCAAAATCAATTTCCTAAGTTCTGGATCGTTTGGCACACAAACTCTTCCTTTAAACTTCAGAATTCCTTCAGCACCTTCGCTAAATTCTAATACCTCTCGTTGGCTCCTTGCTTCCTTTGCTTTTTGCAAATACTGGTCACTGTTTTGTCCCACTCGTATTCTATCCATTAAATCATTTGAAATGGTGATCATGTTTATACATATCTTCCCTTGTGTCAATTTCACAGATAAACACATATCCTGAAATTCTTCTATCAGTTCCTTCTCCTTAATCATCATAACAGAAGCATTAAGCATTTTTCTACTTAAAGCATCCGCTACAACATTCGCCTTTCCGGGATGATACTATAACTGAAAGTCATAGTCCTTCAGAAACTCTAGCCAACGCCTTTGTCTCATGTTCAACTCTTTTTGGTCAAATAGATACTTCAAACTTTTATAATCAATAAAGATAGTAAACGTTGCCCCATAAAGAAAATGTCTCCACACTTTCAATGCAAACACTATAGCTGCCAACTCCAAATCATGAGTCAGATAATTCCTCTCATGCACTTTTAACTACCTCGACGCATATGCTACAACCTTATGGTTCTGCATAAGTACACAACCCAATCCTTGGTACGAAGCATCACAATATACTTCGAAGGGTTTGTTCAGATCAGGTAGAATCAAAACCGGTGAAGTAGTAAGTCATCTTTTCAACTCCTGGAAACTTTCTTCGCATGCATCAGTCCATACAAATAGTTGATTCTTTCGTGTAAGTTGGGTAAGAGGTCCTGCTATCTTCGAAAACCCCTCAATAAATTATCGATAGTAACCGGCTAATATGATAAAACTACAGATATTTGATACAGTCTTTGGCCTTTCCCATTCAATAATTGTTTTCACTTTTGAAGCATCAACTTCAATTCCTTCCTCCGATATAACGTGTCCCAAAAATTGAACTTCACTTAACCAAATTTCACATTTGGACAACTTGGCATACAACTTATGCTCCTCTAGAATCTGGAGAACCACTCTGAGATGCTCAGCATGTTCCTCCTGACTTCGAGAATAGATCAAAATGTCATCAATAAAGACAACAACAAACTTATCCAAGTATGAACAGAAAATCCTATTCATAAAGTCCATGAATATGGCAGGTGCATTAGTCACACCAAACGACATCGCTTGATATTCGTAATGCCCATAAAATGTCCGAAATGTAGTTTTAGGAATATTCTCTGCTTTCATACGTATCTGGTGATAACCAGAACATAAGTCAATCTTAGAAATATTGCAACTCCTTGCAATTGATCCATCCGATCATTGATTCTTGGAAGTGGATATTTATTCTTAATCGTAATCTTGTTCAACTGTCGGTAGTCTACACATAGACGAGAAGTCCCATCCTTCTTCTTTACGAACAATACTGGAGCTCCCCATAGTGATACACTTGGTCTCACAAATTGTGTTTTCAATAAATCCTTTAGCTGTTTCTTAAGCTCTACCAACTCTACTGGCGACATCCTGTAAGGCGCCATAGATATAGGTCCAGCTCCAAGAATTAAATCAATAGAAAACTCAATTTCTCTTTTTGGCGGTAGTCCAGGTATATCTTCAGGAAAAACCTTAGGAAATTCATTAACTACGAAAATATCCTTCAAGACATCTTCATACTGAACCTCTAAAGAAGATATCAAAAAGTACCCTTGATCTCCTTCCTTCAAATAAGCTTCTACTTGAGTAGCCGTTAGGAATCTAGAATCCTTAACCTTAGGAAAAACTAACGTCTTACTAGAACAGTCTATCAGGATATGGTTAGAAGACAACCAATCCATTCCTAAGATTACATTAATCTTGGAAAGAGGCAAACAAATCAAGTCCACATAAAAGATTCTATCCCTAACACATACAGGGCAATTCAAACATACTTTTGTAGTTATCACAGGCTTATTAGTAGGAGTAACAACACTCAAATCATAAGGCAATGTAGTCACAGTCAATCCCAAACGCTCCACACAATCACATGCAATGAAAGAATGTGTTGCTCCCGAATCATATAACATTGTTAAAGGATTACCTTCGACGACACACTCCTCCATAATCAAGTCCTGAGATTTCGCAGCTTCTTTCCTGCTCATGGTATACACACGACCACCTGACTGTGGCCTCGCAGTACGAACACTCCCCATCGATGGTTCCGCCTTCAACTAATCACATTCGTTGGAAAAATGTCCAAGCTTTCCACATCTATAACAGATAACTTATTTATGTTGATAATCTTTGGTGAGATGATTTTTCCCACACTTGAAGCATTTAAGTGTAGAAGTTCCAGCTTGACTTGCCTTACTGCCACTAGAACTTTCTCCAAAAGATTGTTGTCAATTTTGACCTCCTACCATTTTGGCATACAGTTTCTGCTGATAACAATTGCCACCGCTACCCTTTCCTCTTTGGAACCATGTAGGTCCAAAGTTTCTATTCCTTGCCTCACGTTGACGATCAATTTCTTCAACCTTTTGACACTTATCCAATAATACTGGAAACTGATCAATGTCCAAGGTTGTTACAGCTCGCTTAATGTCAAATTTCAACCCCTCTTCAAATTTTCTGCACTTCTATTCCTCATCCGGGTGCATCTGAAAATACCTCAAAAACTAAGACAAGCTTTCAAATTTTACAGCATATTCACTTATGGACATCACCCCTTGCCTCAAACTAAGGAATTCCATCTCCTTAGAATGACGAACACTAGCAGGAAAATACTTCCCCAGAAATTTCTGCTTAAAGAGCTACCACGTCACAACTCTTCCTTCGGCTTCAATCAATCTTCGGGCTCCTGCCCACCAAGCTTCTCCATCTCCTACTAACACAAAAGTTGCAAAAGTAAGCTTCCGCTCATTAGTACAACTCATACCTTCAAATATCTTTTCTAGTTCTTTGATTCACAGATCAGCTTTCTCTGGGTCAAATTCTCCATGAAACTTTGGTGGATTATTTCTACGAAATTTCGATAAACTTTAAACATCCTCAGCTGCTCTTTGGTTTTGCTGCACAATGACATCAGCCATCCATTGCATTCCTGCTATAGCTGCAGCCATGTTTTGGTTATCGTCGCCCACATTTTCAAATCCTGCTCTAGTATTCACGCGTCTTCTTTCACGTCCAGCCATTACGTTTTCTCAAATCAAACTAAACAACACAAAGAAGAGTGAAAGTCAATCTTCAAACAATATTGTTTTCTTTCGAAAAAAACAAACACAGAGAATCACACAACTTAAACAAGACAAACTCAACCATAAACCCAAAAAGACTCTAACTTGGGCTCTGATACTAACTAATGTAACACCCACTGTAGGGTATCACATTTATGTTACTTAACTACCAAATTACCCCTTCATTATAAAATATGCTTTGTAATGTAAATACGAGTTGTAAAATTTCTTAATATCAATAAGATAAACTTAACGAAAAATAAAAATATTACAACATCATCACAAATAATTTACATCATATATACACAAGTCTTAGTACTGTCATACATAAATATTTACAGACCAGGTTCTCAGAGTATATGAACATTATTTAAAACTAACATACTGCCCAAGTATTACTAAACAGCAGAACCCTTAGACGAGTCCTCCTCAGATTCCTCAGCAGGTAGGAATCCGGCTTGACGCAAAGTCCTGCAGACAGGTGTCCGCGCAGATGACACGATACTAATCTCACTAGGAGTATGATTGTAAGTTCCCCAGTACTGCCTAATGGACAACGAAAACTCTAAGTGTACAATAATATTCACACTGAAATAAGGGTTCCCTTGATAAAGCCTACTCAGGATAATGTTCAAGTCTCCTATATAAAAAATACACGCTTTGTCGAGGTCAACATGCCACGCTTCCGGACCTCCACGAAACTGCAACATCATATATCCTAGGAAACTGGGCATCGCCATTTTCTTAGAATTCAGCTTCCTCCACAGAAATCTGCTCCTTTTCACCTTTTTGTTCAATTCCTTGCTCAACGTCTTTACAAATATAAAAACAGTACAAAATAGGCATACAAAGAGGTGAGATCATCTACGCCAATACCAACATGGTAGCATGGAGATAACATATACAATATATCATACAGACACATCATATCATAATTACAATTATACCATCAATATTATTTATCATCACAACAGATATAATAAATAATAATTATGATCATGCCCTCAATAATATCCAAATATTCAACAATTCAATTATCATAAACAATAATTATGATAATGCCCTCAATATTTTTCAAATATTCAACAGTTCAAATATCACACCGATATCAATACTCAATAATTATGCATGTGCACATAAACTCAATTTCCTACTCCATGGAGCTAAAACTTAGGTCAGAGAGAGTGATCGAAAAGATCTGTCTGTACCAACATGCCTCAGACCAAGTGCTATATGTATTTGCACATCTAGCATATGCACAACAGTCTTTATCATATCTTGATTAAGAATAGTGTCTCGGTCAGGATCATCAGTATGTTGCGTCAGTCAAACCCACGGTACAGAAGAGTTATCAACTGCCCATTGAAGGCAACCTGCACCCTGATGCCCCCAAGGTCAACAAGTGACTTACACTATGCATAACGCACCCACTCAAGAGGTGTATTCTCTCCTAGACAATTAGCCTCATACAGTCCATCGGATCTTTCCAATGCATGGATAATGCACCATTCTCAATTTAAATTCATCATCTCATATTCAGGGTTCACACATTGATCCAACAATATCTTTACTATATTTTCATCGCGTAATCATATTTCTAACATATTTGAAATTCAAAATTAGATTTTTTTCTCATTTAATATAAAAAATTAACCTTATTTTCATTATTTATATATTAGTCCTTCTATAAAATAATATTTACATAATAACCCTTCTTCATAGAATAATATTTACATAATAGCCCCTCTTCAAATAATATTTTCAAAATAGTCCTTCATTAAATAATATTTACAATAAAGTCTATTTTTAATGAATATTTTCAATATAGTCCCTCTAAAAATCAGTATTTTTACTGTTTCTCAGAAAATTTTGTTTCTTGAAGTTACTTGAGATATTACAGCTCAAAATTTCCTAACGCGCTTCAAAACCCAGAGGGTGAGCTATACGTCAGTAAATTTCAAGTTACCAACGTATCCTCCTTAATTCTCAAAACAATTCTAAAAAATCAATCATCTTTAAAATAAATTGAGGTTCAAACACTTTTAACCTCTCTTTTCCATTCATATACTAAAATTTCATTTTTCAAGTGACAAAACACTTTGTTTTCATTTCTTTAATCCTTGTACTAAATCAATTATATTTCCATTTTGAAATCACTTTGTCTCACAAAACCAAGGCAAAACAAGCCCTCAAAAACCGTGAACACTTGGTCTTTGAAATCAACCCATCTTTTCTTTTTCCTTTCCTTTCTAGTTATTCAATTTTATCATTCATGAAAATTTTTATTTGGAAACACCTATTTTGAGGGGTTGAGGCCGAACCCTCATGGTCATTGGAACCAAAACTTTATTTTCCTTTCATCATCAATTCATGGCATACATGTATATATTCATCATATCATATAATCAAGCATACCTTAAAGTAATAAAAATCACATAAAGCATGCAAACACAAATAAATATTTTAAAACACATAAACATCCACACATAATTACACAACTAAGGATATGAATCCTCACATGGATTCACCATCCATCAAATACAAGATTCATCTCCCACCACCATACTTGGTTGGTGAGATGGATCTCCCTCTTACCTCTTGAAGAACCTCCCAAGCTCATTGGTTTGCTTCTTGAGTAAGTGATTCACCACCAAAAGCTTCTTAAACACAAAATAAAACATAAGTTTATTAGTATATTAAGCTTGAACAAGGAGAACCATAGATCAAACATGGCTTAGAACATGAAAATAAGACAAGTAGTGAAGTTTCCTTACACTTCACCTCAAAACCTGGAACTTGATCTTGAAGAAAGTCCTTGAAGATGAAAGATTTAGAGCTTGGACTTAACTACAAAGGTTCTTGGATTAATGTAAGGAAGCAAGATATGCGGTTGTTTAAAATTATAGAGTGATGGAAGGTGTTTTGGGTGCCTTGGCCAAAACTAGCATGAAGAGAGAGGAGAGAAAATTTTGTAAATGCTTTAGGATTTTGGAGAAGACAAAGATGAATAATGAAGTGGTCTTGAAATTTTCCTATGGCCTTAAGCCATCAAAAACCGTCCCCTCCTCTTGTACACTCATGAGTGTCAAATTTCATTAACCACCATTTTGGGCATTGTTAGCCATTGATTAGATCAATGGTTTATATTAATGTAGCTTCTAAGTATAGCTTCTATGTTGATAAGACTAAATCTAGGCCATTGGATCCTTCTCCTTGAAATCCTAGCCATTAGATGTATCTCCAAAATGAAGGGTCAAGATCTCCTCTTCATACTTTACATCTAAGGGTCACAAATGGTCATAGCCACTTTGTAAGACCAAATGTCCATCCTTGATTAAATCAATGGTGGATATCCAAAGGCTTCAACATTAAGCTTACTTCTTATTGGTCCATTATAAAGTCGTCATAACCACTAATGTTGACTAAGTAGTATAATATTTATTTTTATCTGCTATTACCCTACGAACACAGTTAATTGTAGTTTTTATCACCTGATAATTAAATACAGTACAAAACACAATAAAAGAAAATTTCTAAAACTGTTTTCGATTTCGGGTTTAGTAAGATCCCCCATCCTCGTCTCAACAGTACATAATTTTCTAGCTCTGAATTTTTTTTATTTTTTCGGCCCCGTCTAGGCTCACATACAACCCCCTAGGCCCACAATAGCCCAAGGATAATATTAAAATAATCTGAAAAACATAAAAATCTCATAATAATCCATAAAATCATAAAAATTATAAAACTTATGAAAATCAAATCAGATTAGCAAAAAGAATTAAGAATCAACAACAATAATTAAATTACTGTAAATTTTCTCTGGTCTGAAAATTTTTATTTTCCTGACACGTAGTAAATCACACAAAATTATCACATATTTTCACGGAATACTCAAAATAATTTTACAGTACACAGAAATCACTAAACAGTAGAATTCTATTATTACCGTCAATAGTTAGAAAATTTGGGGTGTTACAATTTGGCCTTTGAGGTCCTCATGAAAGTTGTAGGGAATTGTCTTAGCTTTCCTACTAGACCAGAATCACATCAACCAGATATTTGTAACTCCAGTTATAACCAGTTTACTGAATACTGCCAAAAAGATAAATTAAGGCTAATTCATGCAATAATTCTTTCAATGATCCAATAAGGTCTAATATCGTAAAATGTGTCAAAACTAACTTAATTAAACCTAATTGAACCTTAAGAAGCCTAGTGAGAGGATTATAAAATGTATAAGATATATTATTATCATTGTGCTCCTATTTAATTTAACCTTTAAACACTCATTCTGTTTATTAAAAAAATACCAAACTAATTTTTTTTATTCCCCAAAAATTACCATAATTCTTTCTAATTATTTATGACCCAGAAATATATTTTTCATATTTATTTTCTATTATTTAAGCAATCTATGCTAATTTATGGGTTAAGATGTAACATCCTCCCTAACTTATTCGTCGTAATCATGGTTATATAAGTTCAATAACCCCTGCATGAGTTATTTATTAATTTTGAAGACTTTGCTATAACACTGAATGTGAAAAATAGCTCAGAACTTAACATACATTGCACAAATGATGAAAATAAATATAAAAAATTCATTTCTAGGTTACAAATACTTAGAATGAAATGTGATAAAATTTTGAGAATCAACTGAACTAGTTTGGTATTTTTACCTACACAAGAAGTGTATTATAACTTAGTGTCTGCTAATGGTGTATAAAGACAATCATTAAGTGATGAGTATAAAAATTGGAAACAATTCTATAACTTTTCCTAACACTTATGGAAAGTAGAAAACTCATCAATGGAAGATCAAAATATCCTTAAGAGATACAAAAGTTCCAATTAGCCAAGAAAGTCAAAGGAGCTTATCTCTCCATGACTCTCCACCGCCTCTATGCTCTCTTCTTCTTCTTTGACTTTTCTTTCTCACTTTTGCTTTCTCACACATTTAAGCAATAGAAAGGAAGAGAGAAAAGAAAGAAGGAGAGGAAGAAGGAAGAGGAAAAGGATTCAAGCCACATGGAAGAGGATTCAAGCATCATCCACACAAGTTGAGGTAGGGGTTCTTATTTATGCATGGTCCTTTTCTTTTTCTACATGTTGAATATGCTTGGTGCATGAAGAATGTGTTAGAAAAATGGGTTTGGAGTTCCATGTCTTTCTACCCTTGTTTCCAATGGTTTGAGACGATGAAATTGTTTAGAAATTGAGAAATGGTATGTTAAAGAGTTTATACATGCATAGTTATGAATTTAGAACTTGTTTGCATCCATATAATTCCATATACTTGAGGTAGAGAAATATGGGTTTGGATTATTTGTTCTTTGTTCATGTATTCTTATGATAATGATTTGAGAATGATCTTGAGAGTTTTATTATGTATAGAGACCATGTAAGATGTTGAAAACCAATTAGAACTTCATTATAGAGGTCAAGAATAAGTTACCAACTCAAAAAAGCAGAGTCTAGAAGTCTGCCTCTGGGTGATCATGCGCCCAGAAACTGACCACTTAATCAGTCAAAGGTAGAGAGGAAAAATGGATGGCGACTAGGAGCCTAGAAATTGACTGCTTGATCAGTCAGTGGCAGCCACACCCAGTATTGAGTGATTGATCATTCAAAAAAATGGGTGACTAATTGGTGAATGACAGAAAATCAGTGGGGTTTCTGCTGTCATTAGGTAATTAATCTATGGGTTTTGGGTGATTAATCGCCCAAAGACAAGAATTCCCCTATTTCTCATTTTGAGAAAACAAAGTTCTTTACTTGATGGGATTACATGTTTATGTTATATAGTGCAAGTTAACACACTATTAAGGGTATTTTATGATGGTAATATCCACCTAGCATATCTATGAAAGATGAAACCATTGTACATTCAATTAGATGGAAATTGACAACGGTATGTATCTAGTTCATTGAAGAGCAATGAAGTTGTGCATTATGTTCACTTGTGAGGTGAAGACACAGTGCACTAGATAAAAGTTTAATGAGATTTATTTGCATAATACATTTATCATATCTTATGAATGGTACTTATAGAAAATGAATTGCTCTTTTATTTGTTAAGTTGAGCTAGTATGGAATGTTTATTTAGATTTGCTCCTTTATTTACTAAAGTTGAGCAATGTGAGTGTATCAGGAACATGAATTGCTCCTTTATTTGCTACATTTGAGCTAGAATTGCATGTTTATTATGAATACCTCCTTTACATTGTTTAAGTTCAGCTTATAACGAAAATGATGTGGTGTGTGTTCATTATACATGGCACTACATGAAATGGACAATAAAAGGAAGTGTTCCATTAGTTGTTATTCCTTAAGTATTGTAACCTTATATGATGTGCATAATCATTTGGCCGGAGAATTTTTGGAAATGCTCCTTAATAAGGAAAGGGATCCTAAATTCTCAAGGTGGGATTTCTCAGAAGGTCCTTATCACAAATGGGAATTGTAGGAGTTAATCCTTGATAGGGAAGGGGATCCTACATTCCTAATATGAGACTTCCTAATAGGTTCCCATTAATAGAGCCATGGTTACTAATAGGTTAAGGAGGTAGCATATTCCCTCCCTATCAAAAGATACAAGAAACCAAGTTCCTGGGAATAAGCAAGGAGGCATGACATTTCATGAGCATTAACATATGACATTACATAAGCAATAGCATTAGACATTCCATAGGCATTAGCATATGATAATACAAAAGCATTAGCATGTGAAATACAATTGTATGGGCAATTGTTTTACCATTAAAGAGATATTAACTATGTATAGATCTTGGAATTGTATTATGAAAGTTTACATAAAGATGATGTGTATATGTTCAAGAGATAGTGAGTTAAGCTCTCATATGACTCATACCTATGATTCCTATGATCTATGCATGTTGTTATGATTTTTGCTATAAATGGTTAATTATGAGGAATTAAACAATACAAATAATTGAATTTTCTGCCTCGGGTTGAGAAAGAAACAATTTTGATTTTTGCCACCTTTCTATATGTTATCAAAAGACTTGATTTCCTCAAAGCAACTGAGTTTATTGTGATGTTATTAAATTACTGAGGATTTTTGAAGTTTCACCCCTTTGTTTGTTTACATGATAAATCCAACTCAAAATTATTCTAGCAAGAAGAAATGAAGATGGTGACCTAGAGTAGTTTTACTTACATTTTTGTCCAATGCCTTGTATATTATAGTATTTGCATTAGATTGTATAAAGTTTTATGTATTGTACGTATGCCTCTAGAGCTTAGTTTGTACATATTTAGATACTAAAGTACTAGGTACTTGTACTTGCTTTATTAGTAAATGACAAGTTTTTAGATGTAAAATGTTTATGTAAAGATTACTTTTCCCTATCAAGGCTCTATACAATAACATGTTTAGTTTTTATGAAAGTAGTATGATGTCTACATTTAGAAGTGATATGCCTAATCCTGTTTACTCATGTATATTCCAAATATACTGTGGTTTTAGTATTGGGACGTTACATTATAGTATCAGAGCAATTCATCCTACTGAGATGAGGTAAGGATTGACTATGCTCAAGCATGTTTAGTGATCTCTATTATGTGTTATGCATTTTCTTGTCTCAACATGAGATGTATGGATAGAATTGTATGACAATCTTAAGTATGAATGTTACTAGCTACTGTCACACTATTACATGATATTGAGACTAATCAACTTAATATGTACTATTTTGTGTGTACAGGAAACTATGGCTTCACCTAGGCAAACTTGAGGAAACAGGAGATCTACCAATGAGGGTCCAACTGATATGACTGGAGTGTTCATGGAAATGGCAACTGTGATGAGGTAGCAGATTGCTGATAGCAATATATTTTATTCATTTAATGATCTTCTTACTAGGCTTTTCAAGGTTCAGTTTGGCTTAATTAAATTAGTTTTGTCACATTTTATTATATTGGGCTTAATTGGATCATTGAAGGAATTATTGCATGAATTAGTCTTAATTTGTCTATTTGGCAGTGTTAAGTAATTTAGGTATAATATGAGTTTCAAATATTTGATTATTGTGATTCTAGTCTTGTAGGAAATCTAAGACAAATCTCTACAAGTTTTATGAAGATCTCAGGAGCTGGATCATACGTTTAGATAATTTAAATTGAAGTTGAAGTAAGATCCAAAATGCTGATCCTGACAGCTTGACCTCTGTACACTCATTAGCCTATATCTTGAGTTATAGGATTCTAATGAATGTCAAACTAAGCCCAAATGGAATCTAAGACACAAAGATACAACTCTTACGAATGCTCCTAAGTTGAACTACATCGTTTTGGGCATGCAATTGAAGATGGAAAGCAAAGGTGGGTTGCTGACGAGTTGGGCAACTTAATTGAGCATAACTTGAGTTTTAGGCCTCTAAATGACATGAGACTTGGGCTAATTTGATTCCTAATTGACCCATCTTTGTACTTATTAGAAGTTAGTTTAAGAGGGTAGAGTAGCATAACGTAAAGTATATTCTCATTCAGCATTTTTCATTCTCTCTCTTAATCTTTCTTCTCTTCCTTCTCTCTAGATTTCCCTCTTTTTCTGTAGTATTTCCCTATCATTCATTGAGGACTAGAGCCTTTAATCAATCCAAGGGATTGGCAATCTTAATGCTTAATTCTGTTATTCTATTTTAATTATTCTACATTCAATTATTAATCAAGTTTCTTTCCTTCCTCTTCGTTTAATTCTGATTGAGTTACTTAATTTGATTGTGATGTTCATATGATAATTGTGTAATTACTATGTGTTAAGAGAGGATTGCGGAGACTAAATAATGTATCAAACTTGTTTGATGAATTATTTGGCTTGGTTGGTTCCTAGTTTTTTAGATCAATTTGGGATTAGATGGATGCTTAATTTGTCTAACCTTGATTGATCGAATTTTGGATGTTTATCTTTTAGGGGACCCATGGATCATCTTGAGGCTTCTTGAGGTGATCTAAGACCAAGAATTCAGTTAATGATTGAATGGATCCATAGTGATCAAGGATGGATTAAAATCAAGATTAGATAATTCCCTTAGATTAGTTGTTTTCCTAATTATGTTTACCATTTTAATTGCTTTCTATTTATTAATCTTGTAAATTCGACCCCTTGTTATTAATCTCTTAATTTGATTGTGTAATTAGAGTGATTTAAGGGCTCGACCCGTTGTTACCTTATACTGCAAATAGTTTGGGTGAATCAGTTATAAATTGATATAATTTGATAGTCTCGGCAATTATCAACTGCTGTCACCAATAGGGTTTTAGAGAGGATAGAAGCAAATCCACCTCAACAGCCAGTACCACCAGTACGACCAGTATATGAAGATCTAGTAGTAAGGAACTAAAACTTCCTACACCTTTCAGAGTTTTAGAAGGCAACCCTTCATCCTTTAAGGGAGAATATAACTCGGTTAGGGCAGAGGGATGACTTAAAGAAATAAAGAAGATCTTCATGGTTATGGCTTGTTCTGATGAGCAAAAAGTTATGTTTGCCTCCTATATGTTAGTGGGTGAGGCAGAGAATTAGTGGATGGATGCCAAGAGGTTGTTTCAGGCATCCAATACCCAAAGTAACTAGGAAGTGTTTAGAACTTTTTTTAGACAAATATTTTCCTAAAAACCTATAGAATACTAAAAAGATGGAGTTCCTAAAACTTGAACAGGGTGATATGTCTGTTGGCAAATATGTGACCAAGTTTGAGGAGTTGTCTAAATTCTCCTCTTAGTTTAGATTTAACTCAAATGAGAAGTGGAAGTGTGAAAAGTTTGAAGAGGGGTTGAGATATGAGATAAGAAGGGCTATCAGGCCTTTTTAGATTAGGGATTTTCCAATTTTAATAAATAAATGTAGAATCATAGAGGGTTATGATGATAGGCCTCAACTGGAGCAGAGGTCACACAACTTCCAAAAGAGGAAGATAATGGATGAAAGATTTAAGAAGGGTGCTTCTAGACCTAACTACCCATAAAACAAGGGTAAGCAAGTTCAAATGGGACCTTTGGGGCCTAGATGTACCAAATATGGGAAACAACATGGTGCAGGCCTTGTTTGGTAGGCCAATTAGTGTGCTATACATGTGGTCAACCAGAACACTTTTCTAGGGAGTGTACTCAGAGATAGGGGGCAATGCCTAACCCTAGATCTCAAACCAAAGGAAGAGTGCGTACTCTAAGTGTTAAAGAGGTGCTTAATCTTCCAATCTTATACAAGGTAAATGCATAGTTAAAAATCATTCTTAATTGTAATGTATGATTCAAGAGCATCCCACTCCTTTGTTTCTTATGATTGTGTGAAGATGCTAGATTTATCTATGTTTAAGATTTCCCATGACTTGTCTATGTCTACACCAACAAGAAAGCCAGTAACAACTTCCAATGTTTGCCTAGATTGTTGTGTAAAAGTAAAAGATAGGATTTTCTTTGTAGATCTTATTTGTTTACCTCTTATTGATATTGATATCATTCTAGGAATGGATTGATTGTCTATTAATCATGTTGTTTTGAATTATTTAGATAAAACCTTGATGTTTATGTCTAATGTGCTTTTCATGGTTATTTCTTCTAAGTTTGTGTACTTAAATGATAATCAAGTTAACAATTGTTTAGTAGAAGGAGCTTAGGGATATATTCTCCCTTTCTCTTTAAATGTTAAAATTGTGCAGAACCTAGAAAATATACTTGTGGTGAGGGAGTACCTAGAAGTATTTCCTAGTGATGTAACAAAGTTGCCACCCGAGAGGGAAATAAAGTTCACTATAGATTTGGTACTAGGAAATGGACCTATATCTATAGCACCTTATAGAAAGGTACCCTTAGAGTTGACAGAACTCAATAAACAGATAGAGGAGTTGTTAGACAAATAATTCATTAGACCTAGTGTTTCACCATGGGGAGCACCAGTGCTCCTAGTGAAAAAGAAGGATTGTAGTATGAGGGTGCGTAGATTTTAGGCAGTTGAATAAGGTGACCATCAAGAATAAGTGTCCTTTGCCTAGAATAGATGATATGATGGATCAATTGAGAGGAGCATCAGTTTTCTCAAAGATTGACCTAAGGTCTAGTTATCATCAAATCAGAGTTAGGGAAGAGGATATCCCTAAGACCGCTTTTAGGACTAGGTATGGATATTATGAGTATCTTATGATGTCCTTTGGGTTAACCATTACACCTGTATTATTCATGGACTACATGAATAGAATCTTTAGATCATACCTAGATAAGTTTGTGGTTGTCTTTATAGATATCCTTATCTATTTAAAGACTACGAAGGAGCATGAGCAACACATTAGGATGGTTTTATAAATCCTTAAAGAGAAGCAACTATTTGCAAAATTGATCAAATATGAGTTTTGGTTAAAAAAAGTACAATTTTTGGGTCATGTGATATCTCAAGGAGGAATATCAGTGGATCCTAGCAAGATAAAAGTATTAGTGCAATGGGAGACGCCTACCACTATGAGAGAGATTAGAAGTTTCATAAGACTGGTTGGGTATTATAGAAGGTTTATCAAAGGTTTTTCTCATATAGCTCTACCCTTAACTAGGTTAACTAAAAAAGATAGTTCTTTTAAGTTGACACAAGAATGTGAGGATAGTTTCCAAGAATTGAAATAAAGACTGACCACAACACATGTTGTGGTAATTCCATATCTTCAAGAGGACTTGGAAGTATGCTGTGATGCTTCAAAGAAAGGGTTAAAGTGTGTTCTTATGTAGAATATAAGGGTAGTTGCATATTCCTCCAAGCAATTGAGACCTCATAAAGAGAATTACCCTACCTATGACTTGGAATTGGCAACTATTGTGTTTGCTTTGAAAATCTGGAGACACTATTTTTATGCAGTTAAATTTGAAGTTTTTAATGACTACAAGAGCTTAAAATACTTGTTTGACAAAAAAGAATTGAATATGAGACAGAGAAGGTGGATAGAATTTTTAAAAGATTATGACTTTGAGTTAAAATATCATCCAGGTAAAGCCAATGTAGTGGCTAATGCACTTAGTAGGAAATTCTTACATGTGTCCCGAATGATGAGCCAAGAAATAGAGCTTTTAGAGAGTTTTAGAAACTTGAGTCTAGCAATGACTGTGTTACCATATACTCTCTGTATGAGTAAAGTAGACATCGTTAGTGACTTAAAGACTCAAATTAGAAAAGCTTAAGAAAAAAAAATGAATTCTTAAAAAGAGTAAGTGAGCAAATCTTGTTAGGAGAACAAAGAGAGTTTAATAAAGTGGGTGATGGAATGATTAACTTTAGGAATAGATTTTGCATTCTAAAGGAATTTGAAATTAAAGAGAAAATTATGGAAGAGGCTCACAAGAGCAAATATACCATCAATCCTGGGGAAACAAAGATGTACCAAGATCTTAAGAAAATGTTTTAGTGGTCTAAAATGAAAGCAGACGTAGCAAAGTATATATCCAAGTGTTTAGTGTGTCAGAAAGTTAAGATAGAGCACCAGAAACCTTTTGGACCATTACAACCCTTAGAAATTTCTGAGTGGAAATGGGAATGTATCTCGATGGATTTTGTATTAGAATTACCTAGAACTTAGCCATAGTATGATGCTATGAGTCATAGTGGATAGATTAACTAAATCTGCCCACTTCTTGCCAATAAAAGCTAAATATTCTTTAGATAAATTAGCTCAGCTGTATTTGTAAGAAATTATCAGGTTTCGTGGAATCCCTACTAGTATAGTATCTAATAGAAATCATAGATTCACTTCTAGATTTTGGGGATCTTTGCAAAAAGCCTTTGGGACTAAGTTGAACTTTAGCACAACTTATCATCCATAGACTGATGGACAAACGGAGAGAACTATCCAAACCCTAGAGGATATGCTTAAGGAATGTGTGCTTGAGCAACAAGGTAATTAGGATAGATTCTTACCTTTAATGGAGTTTGCCTACAATAATAGTTATCGCACTAGCATAGGCAGGCACCATATGAAGCTTTGTATGGTAAGAAATGTAGATCGCCTCTATGTTGGTATGAGGTAGGAGAGAGAACCACCTCAGGTCCTGAATTGGTACAACAAACCACAGAACAGATAAAAATAATCAAGGATAGGTTGGTTACTACTCAATGAAGGCAAAAGAGTTATGCAGACAAAAGGAGAATAGTTCAAGAATTTGAGAAAGGAAAACATGTTTTTTGAGAGTCACTCATACAACAGTGGTTGGTAGAGTTTTAAAAACTAGAAAGTTAAACCATCGGTTTCTTGGTTCGTACCAAATTTGAAAAAGAATTGGACATATTGTTTATCAAATAGCCCTTCCACCCAATTTGTCCTACCTTCACAATGTTTTTCATATTTCACAACTTAGAAAATATGATCCAGATCCTTCACACATCATGAAAAATGAATTAGTGCATTTAACAGATGAATTATCATATGTGATAAAACTTGTAAGGATCGTGGACAGAGGAATCAAAAACTTAGAGGAAATTAGATTCCTTTAGTGAAGGTAATATGGGATGGGACTAGTACAAAGGAGGTTACCTAGGAGTTGGAGTCCAAGATAACATAGGACTATCTAGAGCTTTTCACATTAGGTAAGCAATTTTGAGGACAAAATTTTTTTTAAAAAAAGGGGGAGAAATGTAACATCCTCCCTAATCTATTAGTCTTAATCATGGCTATATAAGTTCAGTAACCCCTGCATAAGTTATTTATTAATTCTGATGACTTTGCTATAACACCAAATCTGAAAATAGCTCAGAACTTAGCAAACATTGTTTAGATGATAGAAATAAATATAAAAAATTCATTTCTAGGTTACAAACACTTAGAATGAAATGTGATAAAATTTTGAGAATCAACTGAACTAGTTTGGTATTTTTACCTACACAGGAAGTGTATTATAGCTTAATGACTGGTAACAGTATATAAAGACAATCAATAAGTGATGAATATGAAAATTGGAAATAATCTTATAATTTTTTCAAACTCTTATGGAAAGTAGAAAGCTCATCAATGGAAGATCAACATATCCTTAAGAGATACAAAAGTTCCAATTAGCCAAGAAAGTCAAAGGAGCTTATCTCTCCACCGCCTCTATGCTTTCTTATCTTCATCTTTGAATTTTCTTTCTCACTTTTACTTTCTCACAAGTTTGAGCAGCATAAAGGAAGAGAGAAAAGAAAAGAAAGAAGAGAAAGAAGAAGGAGAGGAAGAAGGAAGAGGTGGAGGATTCAAGCCCTAAGGAAGATAAGGATTCAAGCTTCATCCACACAAGTTGAGGTAGGGGTGCTTATTTATGCATGGTCTTTTTCTTTTTCTACATGTTGAATATGCTTGGTGCATGAAGAATGTGTTAGAAAAATGGGTAGAAAAATGTCTCTCTACCTTTGTTTCTAATGGTTTGAGATAATGAACTTAGTTAAAAATTGAGAAATGATATGTTAAAGAGTTTATACATGCATGGTTATGAAATTAGATTTTGTTTGCATTCATATAATTCCATAAACTTGAGGTTGAGAAATATGGGCTTGGATGATTTGTTCTTTGTTCATGTATTTTTATGATAATGATCTTGAGAGTTTTATCATGTATAGAGGGCATGTATGATGTTAAAAACTAATTAGAACTTGATTATAGAGGTCAATAATGTGTTACCAACTCAAACAAGCTAAGTCTAGAAGTCTTCCTCTGGCAATTAAGCACCCAGAAACTAACAGCTTAATCGGTCAAAGGCAGAGAGGAAAAATGGCTGGGCAACTAGGCACCTGGAAACTGACTGCGTAATCAGTCAAAGGCAGAGAGGAAAAATGGTTCGGTGACTAGGCGCCCAGAAACTGACTGTTTAATTGGTCAGTGGTAGCCACACCTATTACTGAGCGATTAATCATTCAAAAAGTGGGTGACTAATCGGTCAATGATAGAAAATCAGTGGGATTTATGTTGTCATTGGGCGAATAACAAAGACAGGAATTCCCTTATTTCCCATTTTGAGAAAATAGAGTTTTCTACTTGATAGGATTACATATTTATGCTATATAGTGTAAGTTAAGACACTAGTAGAAGTATTTTATGAAGGTAATATCCACCTAGCATATCTATGAAAGATGAAACCATTGTGCATTCAATTAGTTGGAAATTGATAATGGTATGTATCTAGTTCATTGAAGAACAATGAAGTTGTGCCTTAAGTTCACTTGTGAGGTGAAGACATAGTGCACTAGATATAAGTTTAATGAGATTCATTTGCATAATAATTTATCATATCTCATGAATGGTACTTATAGAAAATGAATTGCTCCTTTATTTGTTAAGTTGAGCTAGTATGGAATGTTTATTGATATTTTCTCCTTTATTTACTAAAGTTGAGATATGTAAGTGTATTAGTAACATGAATTGCTCCTTTATTTGCTAAAGTTGAGTCATAATTTCATGTTTATTATGAATAGCTCCTTTACATTGTTTAAGTTGAGGTTATGATGAAAATGATGTGGTGTGTGTTCATTATACATGGCACTATATGAAATGGACCATAAAAAGAAGTGTTCCATTACTTGCTATTCTGTAAATATTGTAACCTTATATAATGTGCACAATCATTTGGTCAGAGAATTGTAGAAAATGATCCTTGATAAGGAAAGGGATCCTAAATTCTCAAGGTGGGATTTCTTATAAAGTCCTTATCATCGATGGGAATTTGTAGGAGTTGATCCTTGACGGGGAAGGGGATCCTACATTCCTAATGTGAGACTTCCTAATAGGTCCTCATCAATAGAGTCAGGGTTACTGATAGGTTAAGGAGGTAACATATGTCCTCCCTATCAAAAGATACAAGGAACTAGGTTCCTAGGAATAAGCAAGGAGGCATGATATTTCATGAGCATTAACACATGACATTACATAAGCAATAACATTAGACATTCCATAGGCATTAGCATATGACAATACAAAAGCATTCACATGTGAATTACAACTGTATGAGCAATTGTTTTATCGTTAAAGAGATATTAACTATGCATACATCTTGGAATTGTATTATGAAAGTTTACATAAGAGGATGTGTATTTGTTCAAGTGATAGTGAGTTAAGCTCTCATGTGACTCATATACCTTTGATTCCTATGATCTATGGATGTTGTTATGATTTTTGCTATAAATGGTTAATTATGAGGAATTGAACCACAACAATAATTGAATTTTCTACCTCGGGAAGAGGAAAGAACAGTTTTGGTTTTTCCCACTTTTCTATATGTTATTAAAAGACTTGATTTCCCTGAAGCAGCTAGGGTTATTATGATGTCATTAAATTACTGAGTATTTTTGAAGTCTCATCCCTTTGTTTGTTTCCACGATAAATGCAACACAAGATTCTTCTAAGAAAAACAATGAAGATGGTGACCTAAAGTAGTTTTACTTACTCCTTTGTCCAATGCCTTATATATTATAGTATTTGCATTGGATTGTATAAAGTTTTATATATTGTACATATATCTTTGGGGTTTAGTTTGTACATAGTTAGATACTAAAGTACTAGATACTTGTACTTGCTTTATCAATAAAGGACAAGTTTTCAGATGTATAATGTTCCTGTAAAGATTACTTTTCCCTCTCAAGGCTCTATATAATAACAAGTTTAGTTAGTATGAAAGTAGTATGATGTCTATAGGTTAGAAGTGACATGCCTAATCTTGTTTACTCATGTATATTCTGGATATACTGTGGTTTTAGTATTGGGATGTTACATAAGAAACTACTATAATAACCATTGAAGCTAACAGGATAGGGAGGACGTTACAATTCTCCTATCCTTTTAAATTTTTTTCCTGAAAATTTAGTTACATGATGTGTGCAACTTTTACTTTTCCTATTCTATAGTCTTGGTTACACTTATCACCAGTATAATTCAAACTAACCTCTAATATAAACTTATTACAAATCAGTTTTGGTAATTTGCTACATATAAGAAATTTAAATTTATGTTCATTACTTACTTAATACCCTGTATATTATTATTATTATTATTATTATTATTGTTGTTGTTGTTGTTGTTGTTGTTATTGTTATTATTATAATTATAATTTTAATTCTTTCCCGAGCTGACTAGTTCCTTTTTGGGGTGTCTTTATCAATGCAAACATACCTTTGCTAGGATCTGTTTGTCACTTAATCTAACTTTTGTTTAGCTATATACTTAACAAGCTCAACTTCACATAAAAAATAATCAATGGTATACTCACATACACATAATGGTCGAATGACCCAAATCAAGGTCCTAGGGAGATATATTTAACTAAATGACATGCTAGAATTATGATCATTATTTACTCATATTTGTCCAACTACAAAACACCAGTTTAAATTTATGAATGTCATGTATAAATATATACATCCAGATCCACCAAACAATAAGAAAGCTTATAGATTTTTATTCTTTCTAGGATTTATACTGTATTAGCTCATTTCTTTTCACAAATTAGTTATGAGTTCAAATACTAACTTAAATAATCACTTAAATTCACTTATGTCAATATTTTCAAAGGAATGTATCAATTAATTAATTAAAGAAACAGAACAACAACCATTCTTCATCCTTTTAGGATAATTTGATGTTCACATAAAGCTTTTCATGTTCATGTATCTTGTCTTTCACTTTACAGAGGACAACGATAGCAATTCTAATTAAAATAACAGTCTAAATATATATAACTCATACTAGTCAAGATTTAACAATAATTCAAGTATGTATGATTTCTAATAGCAATATATTTTATTTATTTAATAATCCTCTCCCTGGGTTTCTTAAGGTTCAATTGGGCTTAATTAAATTAGTTTTGTCACATTTTATGATATTAGACCTAATTGGATCATTAAAGGATTTATTGCATGAATTGACCTTAATTTGTCTATTTGGTAGTATTCAGTAAATTAGCTATAATATGAGTTGCAAATAGTTGATTGATGTGATTCTAGTCTTGTAGGAAAGCTAAGACAATTCTCTACAAGTTTTATGAAGATCTCAAGAGTTGAATTACACGTTTGGATAATTTAAATTGAAGTGGAAGCAAGATCCAGATTGCTGATCCTGACAGCTTGACCTCTACCCACTCATCAGCCCATATCTTGAATTGTAGGAGTTCAATAGATGACAAACTAAGACCAAATAAAAGATAAGACCTGAATATACAACTTTGATTAAGAACTCAAGAGCTTAATCGGTTGTCTAGTGAGTCATATTGTGCATGGAAGTTAGAATAGAGGTGCTATAACTGGAACCTAAGTAATGTGAAAACATTAGGCCATAAGTTAGGTTTTAGGAGTCAGATTGGGCTGAAAAGTGCCATTGAAAATTTAAGACAAAATCCTTCAACTCGCATGAAGACCACTTTTCAAAATGGTGATGTTTTGATAGAGTTATAGTCGTATTAAGATAGTTGTGAGTTAGGCACTGAATTGGTTGGTGAGCATGAGACACATTTTCCACTCATTCACATTTACCAAACAAGTCTATTATTATTTTGTACTCTTTATGCTCCATAAAAAGCAGCATTGGTTGCTCATTGAAGGCATCTTGGTTGAGAGATTACAACCATGATCTTGTATCATTTGTTTCTCTTATTATAATTTTCTTTTGTTCTAAATAGAAGTTATGTTAATCTCCTTCTTGTTCTCTCTTTCTTTCTTCTTGTTCATAAGTAACTAATTATTATTTTGCTTGGGTAAAGGATGAAGCTTTTGGTAATGAAATAAAGTTAGATTAATTTTTTTCTTGTGCAAGAATGATATATTATTAAGTGATCATTATATGTATTGTATTTTATTTCCAATCAATTTAGAAACCCTCCTTGTAAAGTGGAGATCTTGATTTGTTGTAAACAAGAAATTGGCACAATGAATGCTTGAACCTATTTATAAGTGTTGGCGTTAGTGGATAATTAAAGAAACCATAATATTACCACATATATAACCTTAAATGAACTTTGAATGTTATATTTTTTGATTGAAACCTCCATTATGCATGGATCCCTTAACCCTAGCAAATCTTTTTCATTCGTGAATAATTTTTTATCACCTTTATTATTGTGACAAAGATTTTCCTTACCTCAAAGAATTTTCTTCATCAATTCCCAATGGATCGACCTCGGACTCTTGAGAATTTATTACTTGAAAAAACCTGCACTTGGGCTTGCAACATATCATTCGTATCAAGTTTTTGGTATCGTTGCCGGGGAACTTGATTTGAAAAATAAATTTATTGAGGTTTTTTTTTCTTTAAGTAAACTTCACCTTCTAGTATATTCTTCCTCTACTCTTTTAATTTTCTAGTTGTATCATATTCTATGGCTGGTTTATACCGCCTACTTGTAGATTTTATTATTTATTTTAAGTCACTTATTTATGCTTAATTAGTATCGTGATTCAAATTCTGGTCGTTTGGTTAAAACTAATCCTAGTACCTTATATATTGATCTGTTTGAATCATAATCACACACAATTGACACAATAGCTAAAAATGAAAGTGTATATGATGAACATGAAAATCAACCGTTGCGAACCATGCATGAATATTTGCAACCACCTCGAAATTCTAGTCCATCATATTTTATCTTTCCACTCAATGCAAACAATTTTAGATTTAAGCCGGGTATGATTTCATTACTTCTTAATTTCCATAGTTTAGAATATGAAAGCCCATATTTACATCTAAAGGAATTTGAGGAAGTATGTATTACTTTCAATGATCAAAATTGTACTAAAGAGATTGTTAAGCTTAAATTGTTTCTTTTTTTTTTTAAAAGATAAAGTAAAAACTTGGCTTAACGCTTTGAAACCAAGATCAATTGGCACATGGCAAGAAATGCAAAGTGAGTTTTTAAAGAAAAATTTTCCAACACATAAAACCAATGCATTGAAAAGACAAATCCAAATTTTTTCCCAAAACTAAAATGAAGCATATTTTCAATGTTAGGGAACATTTTAAAGATTTGTTAAATTCTTGCCCACATCATGATTTTGAAAAATGACATACTATAACTAAAACTAAATAATTGGTGGAAACAATGTGCAATGGTGAGTTTCTTGATAAAGAACCTAAAGAAGCTTTAGAATATTTAGACCATTTGGCTGAGAATTCTCAATCTTGAAATGGTGCTAATCCTTCTGAAAATTCAATTAGATCTAACCTTGCAAGTACTAGTAAATGAAAATATCACCTTAGTCAAGAAGAAGATCTAAATGCTAGGTTCTCCAGTTTGACTAAAAAGATTGAAGCCATGGAATTTGGCAAAGTGAAAGAAGTCAAATCTGTGCAAAATGAAGAAATTTGTGGCATTTGTGATGAATTAGGACACTCAAGAAATGAATGTCCAAAAATTCCTATTTTTAAAGAAGTTGTGCATAAGCAAGTAAATACAATGAACAATTTTAAAAAGTCTTTCACTTTTTTTTTCTAGATTCATACAATTCGGGATGGAGAAATCACCCAAACTTCAGTTGGAGGAATAATAATCATGCACAATTTATGAAACCACCACCTCCTCAGACACAACTGGAATATCAAAATTCTCAAGGATATGCATCTTATGTCCCACCATATAGGAAAAACCTTGAAGGAACATTGCATGCATTCATGGAAAAGCAAGAGGCTATTAATAATCAAAACACTCAAGTCATGATTGACATAAAAGACACTCTTGCTAAATTTGCTTCTACACTCATGACGAGCACCGAACTCAGTCAAAATTATAACCGAAGTTATTACCTAAGCTTGTAGCACAGTGACAACACCGGATCATCTCCACGAGGATTGTAGATGTAATTTAATCAAATCAAGTGAAAGTTTAGCAAAGGGGGGTTTGACAGTTTAAGATCGCACTTAACAAAATTAAAGGAAAAAATAACAATTAAAGAGCAGTCAATTTAGAAACCTATCCAAGATTGGGTGGATTCAATCATAGACCCTTCATAGAACACTTGAAGCGCAATTGAATTGTTAATTTGGATCTAACCGAGATCTCTGCATCAAATCCAGAATTCATACTAGACGATCATCTAGAATTCAATTAACAAGTGATAAACACAAATCCACAATCACACCATTCATGAAGATCTATGTTAATTTCAAGTATCAAATTCAATTAACTTAGGCACAAATCAGTAACCTAACCTTTTCAATTCTGTGATTAATTTAGATCAATCAGTTCTAAGTTTAATCACAAATCTCAATCTTCATTTATGTGATTAGTTTAGATCAATCAGTTCTAAGTTTCATCATAAATCTCAATCTTAAACCAAGATCAAATCAGATCAACATAAATAGAATCATCATTCATGCATTCAAGATCAAGAAGAAGAAAAAAAAGAAGAAGAAAAGAGAAATTCAATTACAAATCAAATACAATACATAACCAAGGTCTCAAGAATCTAAACCACAATCTCTTCAAGAGTTCTAAATTGACCGAAAGTAGCTTAGCCCTCCATTACCATGAAGGGGAGCATCAAAATATACAAAAGCTATGAGAAACTATGAAGAAACAAGAAGAAACTATGAGAGAAATGAAGGAGAATACAACTTGTCGTTCATGATAACCAATGGTGCCTTTTATAGAAGTCTAGGGGTAACAAAAGGACAAAGGGGAGTGGGTGGATGAGTGGGTTAGTGGAGTGGAGTGGTTGAGTGGGTTGATGGAGTGGAGTGGTTGAGTGGAGTGGTTGAGTGGGTTGGTGGAGTGGAGTGGTTGAGTGGGTTGGTGGAGTGGAGTGGTTGAGGATGAAAATTTCTTGTCTGACTTGGAAGCCAAAAACGACCAACTAAAATTTAGATCCACGAAAAGTACTCTTCATGAAAGTTATAGATCTTTGTCTTGGCTATAACATGCATATGTGGAGCATCCAATTTGGCTTCCTACAACCCAAGATATGACCCAAATACCACAAGTTGCTCAAACCCAACTTCAGCACCTCTGTTCCGACTTGCAAGCTCAAACTGACTCATTAGACTTCATTGTTTCAAAAAGCGTTCTTCATAAAAGTTGTTTACTTGGATCGTAACTATCAACTATCCAAATTTTAGCCCATCTCCATTATTACAGCTTGAGATATGATTTTATGAGTGCAAACCGTTTGGATTCTAGTGACAGAACCCGTATTCTGACTTCCATGTAAACTTAGGTCTCTTAGACATTTGTTTAGGACTTTGAGCTCTTCATCAAAGTTGTAGAGCTTCCTCTTAGCTTTCCTACAAGATAAAATTCATGATTATCAGATATCAGGAACTCAAGTTATGGCCAAAATACAGAAACAGTGTCAAATCTCAATAATGCTGAAAATATTCAATTAGGATCAATTTGAGCTCAAACTCAAAAAATCATACCAAACTCAATCAATTAAGAATATGGAGAGTGTAAATGACTAAACATAAGGGTTTCTTAATGAATAAAATATGTGATTATCAAATTCCCCCACACTTAGCTTTTTGCACTCCTGGGCAAAACTCAAGACCAAAACAAGGACATAAGAGATTAACAAAAATTTAAATTCCAACGACATTCAAGGGCCTAAAATTTTACAATCAAGAAGAACAATCAAAGATTCAAGGGATCAAAACATTCATGAGTTAACAATTCTCCACATCTCAAACCAACAAGCAAGGTATCTTCAACATGAATCGAGAATGATAGATCTTCACAAGATTCCCTCTCAATCTCTCAAGTGTTTAAAAGGTAGGTATTTCACTCAATTCAACCCATGAAAATTGCACTACCATAAGCTTGCTTATCTTCTACTTCTCCACTACTCAAAACACATGCACACACAAATCATGAGGACTTTATTCAAGGTTGTAGTGAGGTCAAGGTAACAGAAGAGGATAAAATGGATATGAGAAGATAAATACCAAAGGGAATAAAAGCAAATGAGAGCTGAGTTCAAATAACAAGCATAAAAGTTCATCCCAACTCTAATGTATATCCCTTTACATATTCATTTCCTAATCCTTTTTTATATATATATATATGAACATAACTATATACATACATTTTTCCTCTTTTTTTTTTAGGTACTCTTTCCTTTTTCAACAACCATTTTGTACACACAGCCCCAGACTTGCTCAAAAACTCATCCATTAACCAAGCTAATGTTCTTTTATTCCCCAAGGTAAAGTAAGAACATGATTTTTCATTTAAGGCACATAATGAGTTAGAAACAAAGAATGGTCAAATAAGCTCAAAGGGGTTAAGTAAAGGAAAATATACAAGGTTGGCAGGAATCAGAGAATTTTCAAGAAGTCAAAAGAGTGCTTGATATCATATTGAAAACAAGGTTGGCTATTCGGTTAAACTATCTAATTAAGAAAAAGGGCCTCAATCATGTTCATGCATGCAAGTGAAATGTAGCCTAAAAAAGAATCAAAGCAAGTTCTAGAGTGGTCATTAATATGAGTGAAAATCACACAAGAAAGAAGAGAATGGCATAAATGTTGAATCCATCCATTAGCCTCAAAATCTCACAAGGTATGCATCCATCAAACTCAATTCATCAATTCAATCATCTATCACCAAGCATATCAGTTCAAGAAGGGAGAAAAGTTATTCAATCATGCAATGAACCTTTTCTTTTTTTTTGATTTTTTTAAACAAAAAAAATGCTAAAATCTCTCCCCCACACTTAATATAACATTGCCCTCAATATGAAAGAGAGATATAGAAAAGAGCAACACAACCTGATAAGAAGTGAATCAACGCCAAACAGAAAAGAAGCACACTGTCAATGCCGCATTAGACCCTGAAAGAAATCAAATAATAAAACTTTAGTACTTTCACAATTTAATACTAATTAATTACTACCTAAAAAAAAACTCCTTACTCTGCCACCAATTAAGATGCGTCTCAAGAGTAAAATTACACCTTACTCTGTCATCACTAATTGGTTTAATAAGTCCATGACAATTATATCATGCTTTCCAAACAAAACAACAAAATTTTTTTTTTGGGTCAACTATCCTTCCCCCCAACTAGATCACAACATTGTCCTCAATGTTAAAATATAGATGAGTAAAGGATAGAAGATATTATCTGTTGGAGAAAGCTGACACAAATTTAAACAGAAATAAAGTACAATAAAATCAAACCTATTAAAGAGAAAGTTTGAGATCTGGCTTTCTTTTCTTGTTACTTCCTTATTTGCTTCTGTTGACCAATCTATCGAGCTAATACCTTATCGGTACATACTCAAAAGCTTCTAATTTATCAATGAGCTCATCAATAGTGGAGGTAGAGATAAGAAGTTGTCTTCTTAGAAGGAGTGATAAATTTATGTTCCATAGCTTTGTCAAGAAAAGATAACAAAAGATCAAAGAAATTATTAACATTCAACAAACCAATGGGTTTATGGTGGATGTTCAGTTTGGCCCAAGAGACAATTTGAAAAATTTCTTCCAAAGTACCAAAACCACCTGAATTTCTTCTCCAACTGTCTTTCCA